>JAOXXN010000102.1:13040182-13080092 GCA_026770055.1 Myrmophylax atrothorax
CAGTATACAAAATGAGGTTTACATACTGTATTATGGTATTTATATAGCATTAATCGCAAGGGTGTTTGAGCTTCCTACAAAACCAGACATTAAACAAACCTCTTTTTCCCCTACAGCCAAATAAATGAGTTTTAGAGACATTTAGAGAACTTACAGACTCCTGTAATTATTGTCACACTGTCTCTGTCATTCACTTGGTCAGGTTGAGGAGCACAATTCACTTTCCCTGGTATTAATGAGTAATAAATAATTCATATAAAAATAAAAAAGACACCTAATAAAAGAAACATGGGCATACTTCATGTGGTGACTGCATTTTACAGTCTGTGATGTTGATTTCTCTGGTAAAGTAGAATTTAAGAGAAAATGATAACCTTTCCTTACATTTTGAACATCCTATAGAATAGAATACAAGTAACATATTTGTCAAATAATATAATCTGGTAGGATGGCTCAAAAAGCTTGCAGAATACAGCACTCTATTGCAATTCCAGAACAGAGCTCTATTGTACTTCTATAGACTCTTGTGGGGTTTATCCCTCTCAGCTTCTGCAGAACTTTCCAGGAGGGTTTGCACATGAAATGAGAAGAATCATGGGAGAAAAGTTGCTGGAGAGAAACATGAAAACATCTGGCCTAAATTTACTACTGAAATCTGTCTTGGGAAGCTTAAACACAGTGTGACTATTGAGCTTCATGATAAAGGGGTGAGGTGTGTTCAGAAGAGGGTTAATGGGATAAAACTGGAGAAAGAACAGAAGAGTGCTCAGAAGATACACAATTAAAGTGCTTTACCTGCCTAATAATCACAGGCAGAGTACAAAGACCTTGGCTACTGCAATTGCCCCTCAGCTCAGCAGAGGCAGCAACCAACCATTCTGTGGAGTTGCCAGACTGATGATTTTCATAGCCTGTGAAAAGATCCTTTACCCCAGGGACTCAAAGGAAACATCTGGTCCTTATGTGAGAGACAGTGTGAATTACTTTGAGCATAGAAGGACTCAGAAATCTTTGTTCAATCAGCATGTATCTATCCAACGTATATGGGACCTTTCAGTTGTGTTCTACATGAGAGCTGCAGGTTAGCCTGCTATGAACAATATTTATGTCCACACAAATCAATTCTTTCCCAGTCAATTGCCAGTCCTGTGTTGGTTGTACTCCTACATAAAAAGTAAAACCTGATTTTGTGTTTTCCAGTGGCTGCTCATCTTTATTGTTGTTTTCCAGGAGAGTGGCAGAATGAAACAAAAAATACTTAAACATTGATGGTCATTCTCTTGTAAGCTGATGCTGTGGGGAGCTGATCTTGATCTAAGCTGTAAGAGGGATCCTGTGTTGTTGGGCAGAGGAGGCTCCGGTGCAGTTAGGCAGGAGGGGGAAGCAAAGGGCTGCTTGGTGTTAGAACACAAAGACTGTTTACATTCTGGCAGACAAACAAGAAAGTTAAAAACAATCCCTTGAAAAACGCCAGAACGCAAAGTCAAAACCACACAGATAAGAGATGTCAGAACAGTTCAACCTTAATTAACCCTCCTGTGTGCATGCATTATCTAATTGCATAAGCATATATTATTTCTCCCCACAGGGCCTGTGTCTCACAATGCAGGGGAAGGACTAAATCCGCTGTGTGAGAAGCTGCTCAGTATTGTCCTTTCTCCTTCTGTTTGTATGGTCTCTGGTTATTTACTGAACACTATTCACTTCATGTTGAAGGTAGGATTACTTATCTTATCGTGGACATTCTTGTCACATTCCTGCCTTTAGCAGCTGTGGACCTCACATAAATTAAAACATTTGTTTTCATTGGTGTAAAAGAAGGGCTTGGCATTATCCCCATTTATCTGAGGAGATCACTGCTGAGCAATTTCCATATGAAATTCAATTGCCCTCTCTGAAATGGTTAAGAAAGCTAATGAATTATGGTTTTACCATGAAGAGAGATGTTCAGTTCTAATATTATGTGATGCTACCACTCCTGCATAAATTTTGGATTTTTACCCTAACCAATGTGACTACAGATACCCTCATTGTTCTTAAGAAAAATTAATCAATTTTTCAAAATCCCAACAACTCGTTTGATTGAACAGCCATGTGAGATGAACCCAAACAATGAACTTGTTTTACTCTGCCAGAGAATTATCAAGACTTCTGCTGACCTGGAATGAAGTCCTTTGAACCCTGAGCCTGACTTTTTTAAACTTTTGTCACCCAGTTCCTCGATACACTAACCAGTCTCATTTGTCTTCTGCAGTCTCTCCCAATATAGTTTTAATGTTCTTCAGGAGTTCTTCTATTTTGGAAATATGTGCCACAAGGGGAAAAATATTTTTTTTCTTTAATTTTAAACCCCACAGTTTTTAGAGACACCTGTCACTGTTTCCATCTCTCCAATCAGTGAGCAGTGCGGGTGCCTCTCTCAGTGGGAGATGACAATTCGATGATACTTCATCAGTGTGGGACTCCTGCTGAGAAGTAGATTGAGACAAAGAAAATGCCTCTCAGCATTGGAGCAAATAAGAAATCAGATTTTCTAAGTTATTGTTAGGTATGTTCGATTTCTTTTATTTTTTGAAGTAAGTCTGCATGTGTGTGTACTGGCATTAGCATGGCCAGTTCACTCCTGTTTCTCTCTCTCAGCTACAGAGGCATTAATGCTACCAGCAAAATGACACTCCTCAGGAAAATCATCAGGCTGAGGTTAAAGAGCAGTACCCAGATGCTGACCTCCCAGATTTCCTGCAAACCTCAGGTAAGGTATCTTTAACGTCTCGATTCACTGAAGAATAGAAGCTTAGAGCAACAACCCTTTAATCAGAAAGTTTATCTTGTTTCTGGTGCTGTGTGTGTTCTGATTTGTGTTTTGAAGGCTGTCTGCACTACCAGGAAGGACAGATATACTTAAGAAAAATAATTAAAAAAGGCATTGAAAAGTATTAGCACTGGAAAGCATGGAGTGTAAAAATACAGGGCAAAAGAGTTGGGGAGGGAGTGAAAATCCAACCCCCCCATAATCTGTTGGGGATGACAAATCAAAGGGAGCCTTCCCACTCATTCTTTGGAATAGAATGCCCTATTGCCTCCTAGATTGCTCACAGTGAAGAGAGTCACAGATTCCCTGCAGATTGACAGGGTATTCAGTGCATGAGTGGCTGGCAACAAAATTCCCAAACTCAGGCCACATTAAGAAAAATGAGTTGATGGACATTGTTGTTGGAAACCCTCTTGACTATTCACTATGATAGGGTTCCCTTTTCTTGCATTAAGGACAGGTGAGGCCCTGTGAAGTTGCATAGCAGAGAGATTCCAGATCATCTGCAGGCATCCTCTGGGCAGTAAGGAATAAGTAACCTGAGTGGTAGGTGCCACATACATAGTACTGCAGGGTTACAGACAGCACGGTATGCACGCTCTTAGAGTGCTCTTTGTGCCCCTGCACACTGGGAATGAACTGGGCCCAGGTTCTCTTTCCTACTGGGACAGTTACTGTCCCTTTGGTCAGGTATTGGGCAGCCCTCAATAACCAGGACCAAGCCAGTACATTGCAGGGATGGAAAGCTGTCTTTCTGGGAATTTAGAGGCTGCAGGGGCTGATGGAAGTCCGGACTGGACAGGAACTTTTTACAAGGGCATGTAACGACAGGACAAGGGGACACAAACTAAAAGAGAGTATGTTTAGATTAGATATTAGGAAAAAATTCATTACTGTGAGGGTGGTGAGGCACTGGAACAGGTTGCCCAGGTAAGTTGTGGGTGCTCCATCCTTGGAAGTGTTCAAGGCCAGGTTGGATGGAGCTGTAAAGAATGTGGTCTAGTGAAACATGTCCCTGCCCATGGGAGGGGATTCGGCACTGGATGATCTTTAAGGTCCCTTCCAACCCAAACCATTCTATGATTCTACATCAGGACTAACACCTGCCCACTTCTGGCCAGACTGAGTGGCCCTTCCTGGATTTTGGGAAAACATGTTACAGAGAGGATGCAAGAAGTCTTTGCCCTCTAAATGCATCCTCCTCCTTTCTTCCTCTCCTTATTTCTCCAAGATCTGAGGACAATTCTCTCCTGGTGTGCCCACTCATTTCAACAACCTCAGGTAAAGATGGAATAGAGACTGTTTTCTTCCAGACAGAAGCACAGTTCATGCTGCATTTCCTCTGCAGGCAGATAGGTCTCTCAGGAGACCATGGGTGAACAGTGTAGCACCATCAGCAACAGCTCTGGCAGAAATCTTCGTGGTGCCTCAGTCCTGCTGAACCACAGCCCACACATCTGCATTTTTCTGCAGCTTTGCTGTACTCCCTTCAGTTCCTCCTGGGATGCCAGGTCCTGAACAGCCCACAGTACAAGCCACAGCTCATGGTGTCCAGCTGACTTTTATGGTCCTAAATAGGCTGATATTTGTTTAATTTAGTGAAATAAATGCCTCTCCTAGCTGTTTGTAAAGCAAATCCCTCCTTACCCTCCAGCTGGTGTTTGCTGTACTTGAGTGAGCCTGGTAAAACACTTGGGCTATAATTTAATGCTGCTGTGTTTGTGCAGAACCAACAAGCCTTTCTCAAGGCCTCTTAGAGGTTTTTTAAGCCAAGAAACTGCTCTTTTCCTTGATGGAGCTCTGCAGTGCCTCACCAGCATTGCACACAGCAGATCTTTGAGCAGGGACAGCAAGTAACCATATTAGCTGCAGCAACACATACTGCTGAGCATAATAATATATTGAGGCAGGACCTTGCCGAACTTTTTGAAGTCCCATGTGGAACAGAGTCATATGGAACCTCTTTTTTACTATTAACTGTGATGGGTTGACCCTGGCTAGTTGCCAGGTGCCCACCAAAGCTGCTCTATTACTCACCTCCTCAGCTGGAGAAGAGAGAAAAAGTAGTGAAAGGGCATGGATAGGATAGGAGATAAGGACAAGGAGAGTTGGTTCACCTGTTACTGTCCTGAGCAGAGAAGAATTGACTTGGGGAAATTAGTTAAAGTTGTTACAGATCAAAACAGAGTAGGATAATGAGAAAATAAAAAGAAATTTTAAAACACCTTTCCTCCCACTCCTCCCTGCTTCCTGGACTCAACTTTAGTTGCAAATTCTCTGCCTTATCTGCCTGAGTGGCACAGGGGGACAGGGGGCTACAGGGTGCAGTCCTACAGGAAAAGATGCCAGCAAACCTCCTTCAGAGTGGCCTTCCCACAGGGTCACAGTCTCTTTCAAGCATCCCCTTGCTCTGGCGTGGGGTCCTCCAGGCACTGCAGGTGGATTCTGCTCCGCCGTGGACCTCCATGGGCCACAGGGTGACAGCCTGAGGCCCCATGGTGTTCACCATGGGCTGCAGGGGAATCTCTGCTCCAGAGGCTGCATCACCTGCTTCCCCTGCTTCTCTTACCTCGGTGTATGCAGTGTTGTTTCTCTAACATGTTCTCACTCCTCTATCTGACTGCAAATGCATATGCAGGGGTTTTTTCCCTCCTTATATATGTTAACCCTGAGGCTTTATCACTGTCTGTCATGAGAAAGGGACACTGTCACTGAGGGACTTGGCTTGGCCAGTGACATGTCCACCTGAGAGCCATCTGGCATTGACATTGTTGGACCTGGGGCAGCTTCTAGCAGCTCCTCAGGGAGGCCACCCTGTAGTGCCCCACTCCCAAAACCTTGCCATGCAAACCCAATATGTTTACTGCCAATGAAACGCTTGTTGTCCTCCTAAAACAGTGCTGCTGAATGGCAGGGACTGTGGCTCTATTCTTTTCCATAGGTCTTTGCTATAATCCTGATGTGAGAAAGTTGGACTTTACTGTAAGCAGGCATCAACATAGCCCTGTTGATGCCCATGCTGAATTATTCTAGAGAGGCTATTTACACTTTCAGTGCTTTTGAGCACAATGATGGTCTTGCCATTGCTTGCCCCAGCAGGAGCAAGTCCAAGTACCAAGACAAGCTGTGGAGATACAATATGGATGGGAGAGGACCGAGACGTAAAGTTCCAGTGTTTTTGCCACTCAGACCTACATACTACAAGCTCAATTAATAGAAACATAAATGCTTTAGAATGCAGTACATATTTCCTACTTTAAAAATTTATATTTGTCTACTAATTTATTCTCTTCCATGATGTCAAGAAGAATTCAGGATGATGGCTGGCACTACACTCTATTAATCATTTGCTTTCCAAGAAAAAAATCTGTGCTGCAGGGCCTTCTGCTTATAGTCGCCCTGATCCTATGTATGGTCCCATGGGCCAGCCACTCTCTTCCTCCTCTTCTTATCTCTCTATTTCCCCTTCACTTCAGTGCCTCTTATATCTTAGAGGTTGTCTGATCATGTGCCTAAGTCAAAGAGATTTCTTCCAAATTACTGCTTTCATTCACAGTTCATGTTAGTAAGAACTGTACATAAAGGAGTGAAAAATTAATTGAAAGGGAATGGTTTGTAGCCACTGTCCCCAAACCAGTAAGGTACCCGTTTTGCCATGTTTGACCCAGAACAAGCAGTGTTCGTGGTTTCTGGGGTGCCAATTACCTGAGAGAATTCGGAGCCAGGTGAGGTCTGTACCCAGAGTGTTCAAACTGAAAGAGCACCCAGAGACATATACAGCAGAGAGTCATTTCCTCTTACCCTTGTACACAGCATTTGCACACTACAAACCAAGGAACTGGAAGATACAAAACTCTGTATGAGTTTGCCTGAGAGTGAAGAAATCTCTTAGCCCTTTACATTTCAGCCCTTTTTCATTTAGGAAGTATGAGTGTGCACATACAGAATCAATATTTATGCAAAGATTTGTGTTGTTTACACGTGAAACATTATACCCTAAATTAAGACTACTTCCTTGTGAAGAACACATTTTGGAAATGAGTGCAGTCTGCTGGACATCACAGTTGTTAAATGAAAACATGCTGGAAGTCCACCACAACTTAGGTGAATATTTAACATCTCACTGTGCCTCCAGAACATCACTCTGACAGATATTCTGGAGAGCCCACTGGTGCCATATCTGAGAGTAAATCATGCTTCGATTACTCTCTTATAGCCCACTGCAGCACAGGGAACGTTGTTTGCCAGCAGCTGTTATCAGTATTCTTGGAATTCTTGACCAAGATAATTGAAAGCCTAATATGAGGGGGAAAAGCTACAAGTTATTTCCTCAGTGTGTAAAAGTTAGGACAGAAGGCTGTAAAATAAAGAGAAATCTCTCTATTAGATAGAGCTGTCTCAGAGTCACTGCTTCCTTTAGAAATCATGATCTACACAATTTCATAAATCGATGAAAAGATTTTGACCATTAAACTTAATTGATACCGAATTTAAAGGCATGAACTTAAATAATTTTGCTATTTTCTTGGGCAATTAGTTTTTGGCATTGCATTTCTCTCCATCACTGTATAAAGGAAAAACTCACAAGTACTGAGGAAGCAAGATTAACATGTACAGAAGATGTAGCACTGTGAGAAGCAACATCTGGGGCAATGCAAAAGATGTTTCAAGCAGTGTAAACAGGCAGAAGTAAAAACAGAAAATAAACCCTGACTTTTAAGTAAAATTAGCAACAACTTGGATTTATATAGTGCTCCATATGTTCTAGATGAATAACACCCAAGGCATTTTAGAGTGAAGTAAGGTAAAAAGCATGCTTGAGGCAAGAAAGTAAGAAAATAATTAAATTTTTTTAAAATGTTTTCAGCTTTGAGTAGGTGCAATTCTTCCCGTTAGATGGCTGTGGTAATGGTGCCGAGGTGCTGTTGTTTTACATAATTGGCTTTGGATTGGAGCCATGCTGCAGTGAAAGAGCAAAGACTGCTTCTAGTTGAAATGCTCAATCTATTTTTTTTTATTTAATGCTGCAGCAGAATTCTGATTGCTTAGAAAAATCTAGTGAGAAAAAATGAAAGCATTCAGCTGTTTGAAAATGCCATTGAGCTGGTTATGACAGAAAACAGTCCTTGAGTGGGAGAGGAAAGGAGGACTGTGCAATATGGATCGTTTTCCCTCTGGTTTTGTGTTCTTTTTACTTCACCTCCCATTTGCAGAGGGGTAGATTTGGAAAATGGTTCTTGGGGATTGTGTCTAGGTGGATTTGTCCAGCCCTGAGTACAGTGAAAATTGTAACAACCTTGTTTGGATATCTACAATAACAAAGCACTGTTTAACAGCCCTGAGTGTGAAACATGAGCACCAGTGATGCATGTTTTGTCTTTTTACAGAATGAAGAGTTGCACAAGTACAGTACAAAACGGAGTGCTTCCCTTCCTGCCATGCACCCAGCACAGATCCCCAGCCCAGGCTCACTGACTGAATTATATAGACGCTGCTGCTATTCCATTTCTGCAGGAGCAAAGTGCCATGCACACCTGAATCACACTCTTCCACTGTGACCCTACATTTTTCACAGGTGAAAAGTTCAGTGAGTCAGTAATTTGTTTGGGTCATCACTGGTGAACAGCAGGCGGGTAAGTATTCTGCATATGGATATTTTCCTATTCAGAAGCTCCCATACTGTTCCTGCTATGAAACCTCCCCATGCTTTCTGACATAAAAGCCATGCTCAGAAAGCATGGGCCACTAGTCCTGCAGGCCTCTATGGCTGGAACTTCAAACACAAGCCTTGTAATAAAATTTAGATTTGTCAGACTGTTGTGGGATTCCCAGAGCAGTGAAACAGGCAACGATTTCACTTGTTGGCTACATGCCAGCAGTTGGAGTTTTACAGCTTATTAAAGCAGTCATCATGATCATCGCTTGAATTTACCAGCTGTATTGTCCTGAAGGCCCCAGCCAGAACTGGGGTCTTTCTGAGGTACAATCTTTTATAGACAGCTACAAGATACAGATCATGTTTCAAAGAGGCAAAGATTTATGCTTGAAAGAAGTTATCAAATCACTTCTGTTTTGGAAAAGAGCATTGACAGCCAGTACTCAAACTGTCCAGCTGGCTCAAGGGTGCTTCCTAATTTGGGAGAGGAAAACTTGCCAGCTCTTGAAATTAATATGTTATTATTACTAGTATCTTGTTTTTCAGTCCTTCACTATGTGGATAGCATGATCCTCATCAAAAAGAAAACCAGAAGGGTGCACACATGCTGCCAAAGATCTGCTAGAAAAGGATTCTTGGCTAATTTTTTTAAAGCTGCTTGAAAGGATTTCCTGCTGACTTCAGGCCTGTAAATCCACCCTTTGCTGCACGAGGATAAAGGAGAGACTACTCATCAACATTCATTTTAGCTTTATGGTCAGCTTATGCTTTGCCTTTAAATTGGGGAATCTTAGGGCCAGAGCTTCCCTTTCAGTGGTGACCCAGTCTGCTGCCTGTGCCTTCATGCAAGAGGTGCAGTGAAGGCAAGAAGTGCTATCCACAGCCCATCGTATGACAGAGGCATCCTGCTCCCCATCAGTAGCTACCCACCACATGAAACAGGCAGCAAAGGGCAACTGAACTGTGTTTTAATCTCTTATACACATAAGTCAAGTGACGACCGACAGAGGAAGAGTCATAATAATAATCTAGATTAGGCCAGTAAGGCATTGATTTTGTGTTTATGTTTATTCAGCATGTGGAACAGATAAAAGGTCAGTGAGAGCTAAGATCTTGTTATGAACTGGCAGACTTCTAATCATCTATTTTACCTCCACAAGCTGTTTCTGCTGAGTCTTATATGCTAAATATTTCCATTAACTTTTCTGGAAAGTACTGGCAAATTATTAGTTCTGATAAAGATGTAAATGAAGCAAAAAAGGTGTTCCTTAGGGCCATGAAGAGTTAAGAGAAAGGCAGTCTTGGAAAGATCTCCACAGATGTGCAAAGCATGTAAGAAAATGGTAACTCAGTTTTATGTTACAATCCTGTTTTTGCTACACTAAGTAGGTCCTAGGAAGAACAGGAGGATCTTATTCTAGTTCCCATCAACTTCTCTGGGCAGCATATCAGACTCCTCAAGCAGTTTATGATGCTCTGCTGAAAAACAGAATGGGACTTCTCTCATAACAAAGAACCAAAAGCAAGGGCACATTAAACACTCACCCATGACACTAAAAAAGTTGCCACAAAAATAGCCACAAAGCAGCAAAACTGCAATTTTCAATAGGCCATAGTCTTCAAATCCAATGTCACAGCACCTTCCCTGGAGCACAGACCCCAAGACACCTGCTCCTTACGCTACCTGAGAGAGAAGAGGCAGTGTGGTATCGCAGGGAGTCAGTAACTGATGAAAAGGCAACTTCCCTAATGCAAAAGGAACTACTATGGCCACACCACCCTGTAAAATGAAAATTCTAACAGTCACTTTTTGTCCTGGGGCCATGGAGTACTGTAAATATCCCTAATACTCTCTATCTCCCTTTTTTTGGTTAATACAGACGCTGCATTTCCCAAGTTTTGCCTTTGCTGTCTTAGCGCCTGCAGCCAGCTCTCTGTCATTTCCTGGTGTGGTAAGCAAGGATAAAACACATCCTTCTTTACACAAAGAACCTTTTTTCTTTCTTCTACACCCACTATGACTGACCACACACATTCTGTTACAAGGCATAACCTGAAACACGAGAAATACTGTTCTCCTGGCCTTCACTCCCTCCAGCAGGTTTTCCCACTGCAGTTACCTGGGATGTGGGAGAAGTCGTGGAGAATCAGAAATGGCTTGTGCTCTTTGGCTTCTTCTGTTCTAGCCAGCAGCACACTGGCAGTAATCTCTTCTTCCTACGGAGATAAAGAGAGGTAATTAAGATAAACTAGACCTGCTGTTGTGCTCCCTGCTGGGAGGTATTTTAAGAAGGAAGACATGCTGGCCTCTTTGGAAAAATTTGTGAGGTACAGATCAGCTTTACCATTTGGAGATCGAGCAGAGGCTTTTGATGTGTTCTACTTAGAACAATACAAAAAATTATTTTTCTTTTTTTTTTTAGTTTGCACGTGGCTCAGTGATTGGGCCTAATCTTGAACATAGAACTTTATACTTGTGTGCTGAAACCAAGGGGCAGGAAAAGGCTGCTTTAGTACCTGCAGAAGGAACAAAATCCACATTATGCTAAATGTATTAGAGTATGCTAGGGAGTTTGAAACTTCCTTCTGCTTTCCGAACTTCCTTCTGGTGAAATGTGATAATCCAGAGTTTTAAAAGACTTAACAATTTGCATTTATCAAAAAAAAAAGGGGGGGAAATCATGTACGAAGAAAAACACAAACATGTTCAAAATGCCTACTGCTAGCAACATCTTGGCATTTGCCAGTACTTAAAGGTTATGTCTGTCATGTTTAGATGTGGCATAAAGTCTTTCACCCTTTCCCGAGTAATTGGACATCATACTGATAGGTAAAATTGAATGTGTTATGAACAGCTCTCCCATAGACTTACAGGGCTTATTGACAGACAGTGCTGGGAAAGAAGGCCTAATCTTATGCATGAGTATGTCATGCTGCAATAATTATGCAACCGCCTGCTTTCCTTGTGCAGCACATTGTGAAACCCCATGATGGCTCCTGTGAATTCAGACCTTCTCCTGCTTTTGCATAAACACAACTGCTGTAGTTAACAAGGGGGAATACATTATTAAGGAAAATGAAACATTTAATCCAAAATAAAGATCTGAATAATTTTATATATATTAAACTGTCCTGTTTTCAAGATGTATGAAAGTGACTTCAACCTACACACCTTTTCTAAAGAGCAGCAAATGCAAAACTGGCTCTCACTGGGGAATCTGTGGTCATTGATTCCCTCTACTTTGTTGTCTGACTGACATGTGTGCAAAAACTAAGGTAGTCTTTTGCCTCCGGTAAGCCTGACTTGTCGGTGTTGGTTATTTTGTGGGTTTTGGTATTTTTTGGTGCATTGCAAGCTTCATGAATGTGAATACACCATCCCAGTCAAGAAATCCTTCTGGCTCATTGCTGAAAATTGTTGACAGCTGACCATAATCTTGCTCTCAGCTGGACAGGCTAACTGAAAACCTGTGGCTTAGGGGAGGAAAATGTTGGGATAGGGAGGACATCTCTTGAGCTGAAAAAAGCTGGGTATTAGGAGGTTGGTATTAGGGAGATGAATTAGTATCCTTATGCTTTCTCTGTTCCTATTCTCTCTAGGCATCTGTTCACTGTCACAGTTGTAACTACTTTGTTGTTTTTTTTCTTAAACTAGTACACAATGTTCATGCCTATATATCACATTTGGAAATTCATATTTCAAACAGCAATACAGAAAGTATCTTGGAAGAACATATAATCTTAGAAAAAAATGACAGCATTCTTGCTACTGTTTTCCTTATAAATACAAACCTGACTGCCATACTGCTTCTTCTGTTTGTGTGGTGAGAAAAGTTTTTTGTGTGAGTGGCATGAATGACAGTCTCCCTGCCTTGAATTCTTGCTCATTTAGGATTCTTAAGCTTGCAAACCTCCCAAAGAAAGATGCAGTGAGTGCCCAGCTGGCTCATGACATCCAGTTTAGAATAGAACTAAAATGGTTTCTGCATCATTTGTAGCAGAGAGGAAGCCCTTGAGTTGCTGAGTGCATGGGTCAAACCAGGTCTGCAAGCCATTCTGTGCCTGTGGCTGCCCTGGCCACTGTGCTGTTGGTCATCTCTGTCTCCTTCCATGGAGGGGGAAGTTTCCCATAGTTAATTTTTTGCTGTCATGTGATATCAATTCTCGTTTGCCGAAATACGTATTACAGTGAACTCTTTGTCTCTTTGACCTGGAAGGAGCAAATGCTTTTGCTAATCAGGACCTATTAGTGGTAAATTCCCTTTTTTCACCCTTTCTATAAGCAGTTTTTTCAGATTGGTGGTCATGGAGAGATTGCCTTTTCTCAGTGGGCTTGCTGCTACTTTTGACCAGGCTTTCTGCTGGTACATTCCTCCTCCCCAGGTGTCAGGCCGGGCTGACCACTTCATTCTTCTGAGCTGTTAAGGGGGCAGCACATTCTTGTGCTCCTTCTGTGTGGTTGCTTTGCTGCATGGCCTGTGCCCATGCTAGCTCCAGGCTGATCTGGGTCCCTGCTCCCAGCCCTGCCAAAGCTAAGTCTGACAGCAAACTGCACTGGAACCACCTTTGGACTGGAACACAAGGGTCGTTCTTATATCCCTGTAACAGCACAGATCACAAACTGTCTGGTTCCTGTGGTGTCTTCATGCTGCAGGCAAGATGCTTACAGTGGAAAGTCTTCTGCTATCAGTGTGATTCAGCTGGCCTTCTTTCCTCCCTCCTCTGGTACACTCCTTTGGGTCCTCTCCAGTGCTCCTGGCACCAGCAGCAGTGCTGCCAGATCACAACAGCTCTCAGTGTATGGGATGAAGCAAACCTGTCTCCCTGCACAGCTGCAGCTCACACTGCAGACGCAGAGCACTGCTGGCACACAGGCAGAGGCAGCCTCCAATGCTCATGGTGTGTACCTGCTAATACTCATCTGCTCACTGCTGAACTGCCCGAGCAGCTCTGCGGCTGCAGGACTGGGATCCCCCTTAACTCTCTATGCCTGGTTCTGATCACATTCTGCTTACCCAGAGCCTCCACTCCCTTGTTTTTGGAAGTTTGCATATGGTTGTCCTGGGCCCCAGGAGAGGGAGACACTTTGGAGCAGCTGTAATTCCAGCTGTGGGGTGCCTGGGGTCAGAACCCTGCTGAGTACCACCTTAGAGGGCAGCAGCTCCTTCAGGCAACTGGCCCTGGAGCTGCCCTTCCCAACCACGGCCCAGTGCTCAAAACCACCTGGTTTCTAGTCCAGTCAGACTCAAGGCACACTGAAGACCACAGGAGTCAGCCTGCTCTTGCACAGTTTCCAACCAAGGAGCATCTGTCTTTAAACTGAATCTCTAAAATAAGGGGGTTGCTTCTCAGAGTAATCACTTGACCCCTCTTTCAAGTATCCTGCCATGTGAGGCATTCCTAGCAGTGCAAGCTGAACAGCACAATGTTTGTTGCCTCCTTTTCCCATTAATTTTGAAGCACTGTGTCCACTTTTCATGCATTCATTTTTTTCCCTTTTCTTTTCTTGTTTGCATTTACTCAGCAGCAACCAGAGCATATCCATTTTTGACATTAGTTAAATAAATGCTATTAGTTGATGACTATCAGTCCTGCACAAATGCTTGCATAAGAAGATAAGTTTTCTCAGAGCTGTTTGCTCAGGGGTAGATGGCTGTTCTAATGGTGTGTTTATTGAACAGGGATTTATCTGCTGCAATTATTTGCCCTTTAGGGCTGGTGATATTATATTAGTAGGTTTGATCTCTGCCAACACCTGGATCCCTCCTTGCAATTAGCAAAGTGATCCGCTGTGTCTGCCACTGCTGCTCACCCCCTCCTCTTTTACCACTTCTCAACAAAAAGGTGAGTGTAGCAAATCTCATCCTAAAAGCAGTAAAAAGGAACAATGTTGATCTGTACCTGCTTCTGGATTTAAAGGGAAGGACAGATTACTCAAAGAGAATGCAAGAACACTTTCCTTACATCAACAAATAATTCATGATGTGTATATGGGTATGCAGCAACTATATTATTGCAGTAGTGTGACAAATACTGTGAAGGGGACAGCAAATGGGACATATCATTCTACTGTCTTGACAAAGATTATAACAGGAATGGGAAATGGGACAAATATAACTCATTCTGGAGACAGTCCCTGAGCTGTAATCTCATTTGTTCTTCAGCATGAATTATACAGCAGTGCAGAGGAGGAGAAGGTGATTTGCACCATGTTGTATATTTTAATCACTTTTCTTTGCAACTAAACAAATAACTCATTGTGAAATGCTAATAGATGGGTAATATTACTTTTTGAACTATGAACTAAATGAGGAGAAGAAGGCTGTAATCTAAGAGTTCTGCCAGTTGTATTGAAATTTAATAGGAATGAAATTCATTTCAAGTTTAGACAAAAAGAATTCCTGCAGATTTCTGAGAATTTTCTGCCATGTCCCAGAGTTGAGCTGGACCCATGCCCTTGCCTCCCTAAGCTTGAGATTTAGTCTCTTGGAAGTTATTCCATGGCTGGAACCCACAAAAAATGGGTGTCTGATTGGTGGGAAGTCTTGAGCTCGAAGACATGACATAAAAAATTATGGTTGCTAAGTCCCATTGGACCTAATTCTTCTGGCAAGAAGAGAGGGCAGCTTGGCTGGTTTTTATGTCAACAACTGATTTGGATGCTGTTTGGTGTGGAAAGGCAACATTTGAAGCTTCCCAAGGAATCTAATCCAAGGCTGAAATCCTTAAATAATCCATTCTGTAGTGGAACATCTAGGAAGCTCCCTAAGGTACCAGTGGTTTTCCAGAGCTTGACTCCTGGGTAAGAGCAACTTCTGTGAAAGTCTGTATTGAAGAGAGGAAGAACTAACTATTTATTTGTGTACCAAGTTATTTTCAGAGTAGCGCACTCTCTCTAAACTGCTCTCCCCCCATTATATAAAATCCCTTAGGTTTCTTCTGCCCATCCTTCTGTGTCAGACCAAATAATGTATTTCCTCTTCTGCAGCTTCATGTTTGCTGCTTGTAACTCTAAGGCACCATGTGAGGGTGAAGGGCTGACGTGACCACCCATGAGTTAGGCTGCTCTGACAGCCAGCAAGAGCAGAGAAACAACCTGGGCCCTGAATTTATGTAAATGGATTTCCATGTTCTGGGAGGCTAGAGGGCTTGAAGTGACAAATAATCCTTCATCAAGGTAAATGAAAATATCAGGATTCCCCTGGTGGGCAGCAATCATGGCATGTGTGGGAATGCTGGAGACAAGGTTTTGATTTTGAGTCTGCCGTACGCTCTAGTGACAATGGCAGCAGCAGAGTGGCCTGTATGAATCACAAACGAGCACATGTGAGCAATGGATGAACAGTCTGAGCTCTTTGTATGAGTGTAGGAGGTCAGTTGGTCTAGAGAGGAGAACTGCCTTTGGAAGCCTTGGAAACCGAAAGCTATTTCCGCCTGTCCTGCAGACAGGGAAAAACCATGCCAGGTACGAGTCTTACCTGCAGTTCAAACCTGATTTTAACTTTTAGGACAAGTTTTTCAGAATGTGTTGAACATAATTGTGTGCTATGTGCCAGTGTTTCTGCACAAATCCAGCCTCCACTGTAAATCACTTCCAGTTTCCAGTACCTGGCTCAGCTTCTTTACTTCAGTGGAGTGTTGTGAGGGTTAACTGGTTAATGATGTAAACCAGTTAGTTCTTGCTGGGTAGCAGCAATTTCTACCATTCTTGGTGGGAGCTGAGGGACAAGAGAACTCCTGTGCTACACTGAATCAGTATTTTATTGGAAAGAAGGAGGCCTTAAAATGAACTTGCTCAAGTTCTGCTGGAGATCCCAGGCTACATTTTGATTTCTTCAGTTTTCTGAGAGAGCTGCTGAGATTGGACCAGCAAAGGAAAGATGAGGAGAACTTTTGCTTTCAAGTTGAAAGGCTTGTGGAGAAAACAGAATGTATTAAGATGATCATCTTCTCCAGAGTACAAGAGCCTCTCTTGAATTAATAGGAAGGATTTGGGTTAGCAGGAATGCTTCACTAGACACAAATTTTCTATCCTGCTGTCCTTTCAGAAGAAGAGGTCATGGGCAATGTTCAATGTCTGGAACAGCATGGTGGTTAGTTTAACATGAGTGGAGTAAGAGGGCTTATTTAGGACTCATGGCTGCTCTAGGTCAGACCAAATTCATTAGTCTAGAATTCAGAATAGTAATTCCTGTGAGTCCTGTCTGGTCTCCAGGCTGCAGTGATCTCAGTTTCTCAGAGGACAGATTTGAAAGCAACAGGGCTCAAATAATGAAATATTAAATTCCACTTATTTAAATATTAAATTCCCCTTATTTAAAATTCCATTCATTCACATGGCTACCACAAGATGCACCTCTCCACACCGTGTATAACAGCTGTAGTTACTGGAGCCCAGCAAGACCCTGCAGCCCAGAGTTGCCTCCTGAGGCAGGAAATACTACTCCCTTCTAGCAAAAGGCAGGAAACCTATCCTCAGGGCAGTCAGCCACTCAGCCATGCCTGATAGCAGGGTACAGAACTGAGGAAATCCTCAAGACCTTCCTGGTGCTTTGGAGTGGGAAAGGCTTCCCTCTCTGAGTTCAAAATAAGGAGCAGATCAAAGTACAGAAGATGACAGTGGGATGAGTGACCTGAAGCCATCTCGTGGAAGAAATGTACCTCTGACCAAGCAGTGAGCAGTGAGAGTCATGCCAAAGAGCTTGCATGGACCCATCTATTTTTAGAGAAAGTATTCAGGGCTCTTGAAGCCTTTCTTTGATAGAAAAGTGTCCATGCTGATTGTTTCCTTTAAAGTGAAAGAGTAAAAATGGTGAGAAGAGCTTCAATGAGTTTGATCACTCCAAATTTCATCTGAGTTCACAGCCATTTAGGTGCTGGAACGAAGATCAGGGTTTCTACTCTGCCTGGTAAATCAACTGATTCTTGGCTAGATTATTTGTGTATAGGGCCAGTTCACATGGTCCTGTGGTGTTCAAGTTTCTGAAACCATGGCCAGGACTTGGGTCTCAGTGGATGGGGCAATCACTAACAATACTGTGGGATGGAAGAAGCTGCCACAGTGCAAATCCATTACAACGGCAATAAACTCATGTCTTAGCTATGGTGCATGAAGAGTTTGGATATACTGTTTGAGATAACCAAGGCTAATTTTGGGCTATCATAGCAGAATACTACTTTTCTCTTCAAAAACTGCCGACAAAAAGTGTTGTGTTAGAATAATGAACCAGGCAATGACCTGTCGTGCTGTCCACATGCCCTATGGAGACAATGGTGAAATTACATGGTATGGTAGAAAACATATTTTGTATTCATGCTTATCTTTGTTTCAGTTCCAAGTCCTCTTATTTCACAGTCTGGCTGAAGTCTGGACTCCACACAACATCTCAGTGCAATGCTGGCAATGCATTCAGTGTTCTCATTCCATCCAAAATGGGTTCCCAGGGGGCCCTGATGAAGGATCTTTAGGCTCTTCAAATCTCTACTAAGTAGCCTGCCCAAATTCTAGCTGCTGTTTCTCCTCTGTCCCCAGGTCAAGGGCAAAAGCACAGCTAAGAAGGGTCATCTGTCAAGAAAGGAGCACAGTACCAATCCAGATTCCTGTTCAGGTTCTTGCCCTACCTCCAGTTTTCTGCACTGGGAATTGATGTTTTCACTCTCTAAAGCCTTTGTGTTTGATTTTGCAAGGATTTGGAGACCGCACAGATATAACAGTCCTTTCTCCCTTCCTCGCTATCTGCTCCAACCTGCTTTTGGTCACTTGCATTCATCTGTCCATGGCTAACTGCCTGGATTCATTTCTGCATCGGATACAGTGCCTTGTGTGAACAACATATGTGACAAATAAGTAATGTGCCTCATCAAGAGGCACGGGAATGCAATGTTCCAGCTACTGAAGGACATTTAGAATTCAGCAACTTGCCACCTTTGTGTCGCTCCTAAAATACTGTAAAATGTAAACAGACAGATCTAAAAGGAGAAGCAGGAGTACAAACTTGCCCAGAACTCTGCTTGTTTGCATTCTCAGCTTAAGTAAGTAAACTGTAATGAAATCTACTGACACAGTTTTGGCAGTTTTGATTGACATTTTCTCGAAGGCCTAGAAATTATTTTCTTAAGAATTTATCTGGGATTAAAAATATTTCTGTGTTTCAACCCACACTTTTGAAAATATCAAACACTTTCTCCATGCTTTGTGCAAATCTGGTTGTTTTTTCCCTCTGTTATTATGAAAACACCCTGGGAGGAGTATTTGGAGGTGGCATCAATAGCTTGTGAAGGTTGCTGAACTATACTTTTTGTGTAAATCAGCTGTCCAGACTAAATGGTAGGTCACTCTTCCAACTACAGATAGGAAAACCCCTGATTTTGAGAGGTAAAGCAGGATGCCAAGGGAGCTGTGCTAATCCTGCAAGTATGACTTTCCTTGCCTTATACATCATAGCTCCTGGTTATGTGCAACAAGTCTCCTGCAAAATTCAGTTCATATTCTGCAAGCTTTGCAGGCCCACAGCCTGAATTGCTTGCTGAGACACAGCAGCATGGCAGCCAACCTGGGCAGAGGTGCAGATGGGGGCTGATGCACTCAGGCCCAGAACAGAGCATTGCTTTAATCTCACAAGGCAGTATTTGCATCATACGCTGACCCTAACCTTTGTTTCTTATTACAAAATTTACCATGAAGCTCACAGGTACACAGAGTACCCTGGAAAAAAACAGAAGAAGAAGTTTTTAATTTGGCTTCCCTGACAAACCAGGTACTCCAGCAAGAAAAACCACCAGTCTACTGAGACTCTCGCAGGTTTTTTTCTGGGGACCCTCTCATATCCTCTAGAGAACTTGATTCCTGAAACAGAGTTTCTTCTTTGACATGGGCTGCAGAAATGGCTTTGGGGTGTGCTGAGCTCAGCTGTGATACCCTGTGACAGATTTCCTAACTGTAGCTGGGCAAGCTAAAGACAGACTGTCATTTCATCATTTTTGGACAGAGATCCCCCCTTTAACACTTAAGTATTATCCACATACTGGTATTCTGGCAAGCTTGCTTTCATGCTAATCTGTTAGGATGGTCCTGTTCCCACTCATAATGTGGCACAGCATGTCAGCTTCAACCAGGCAAGGATGCCAGCCTCAGTTGGATTGTGAATAGCCTGCAGAAGAGGCTCCTGCTGGTGGAAGAAGTGCCAAATTAGGCCACATGCTCTCTCATTGGGATGCACTGTGCCCAAAGCTGCTTTGGTTTCAATTATGGAGGGAGTAACACCATTTTTCAGAAAAGAACGTGCTAACCCTTTCATTTCATGTGCTCTGCCTCCTCTGTTCAATTTCTGTAAGGTATTTCTGGAGTTTGCTTGTGTAAAATGAATATATTCTTCCCTGACAGCTAAGGAAAAGGTCAGATACGGCTGTTCAGATTATGAGCCCCAACTGTGTTTGTTGTTGACTTCAGAGTTGTCTCTTTCTATTAAACTGTTTACTGTTAAAACAACAGCTCTGACTGCTGCATAGACACCGGTTCCAGAGACAGTTTTTGCACTTGGTGTCTGTCTAACTGGTCAATGTTTCCTGGCAGAATTCCAGGTGTCCCTTGTTCCTGCACACCTTGGCTACCTCCAGAGAGCTCTTGGGTAGGTAAGAGACATACTCTGCTGCATATATCCCTCTGACCAGTACTTTCAGGAATTGCCAAGATTCACCAGTGAAACCTTAATCAGGACAGAAGAGCTTCTGGGACTGCCTTTTTCTAATCATTGGGTCTCTGCAGCTTCTGATAGGCAGCTGTGTAAGTAGGAATATCACACCTATCAAGCTAAAGGTGGCCCGTCAGCCTCAGTGTGACATCTCATCAACAATCCTGCATTGGTGCTGAATTGTCACTTGTTTTCTTACAGACTCATGGTTGCTTCTGCCTTTCTAGCTGTGATGCTGTTTGTCCGTTGTGTAAACACCACCCTTTTCTGCAAGCAGTATGAATGGGGAACAATATGCTGCCAGATAAAATGGTTGCCTTTCCACACTTGCTCACGACGGGAACTCTTTAATCAGCAATGTCAGCCAGGGACAGAAATCTCACAGTTGAGAGATAACAGTTATTTGCTGGCAACCTCTTGCATGATAAGCCCAACAACTGGGTGATTACACACTTTCTCAAATAACACAGGAAAATGCCACACCACATTTCAAAAGTACATGTTCCAGCATCTTTAAGCTGCATAAGAATTTTGTCAAGTATTTGCTCCTTCTGTTTACTTTTTTTTTGGTGCTGTGAAATCTGAATGTAATTTTTACATTCCTGAGCTATCCACTAGCTTTCCTACAGTGAAAGGCTCCATAAAGAGTACAAAGTCAATACTACAGACAAAGTGCAACTGATTAATGGGAGAGCATTTCTTCCATAGCTAGGCTGCTTAAGGTCACAGTTAAACAGTTTTTCATAGCTTCTTCAGCCACTGTATTGCACTCACATGGCTGCACTGCTAGTTGGAAGGGAAATGAGTGAACACAAGCCAGCTGAGTAAATTATTAAAATGCATAGGATAGAGCTATTTCTGCAAAAACCGTGCTAATAAAGAGAGACAATGCCTTGCAGCAGTGAAATTAGTTTAAAATAAACCAGTGAAAAATAACATTTCTAAACACTGATGGAGTGTTTCTAAGGTGTAGAGGAGAGAGGAGTGAAGTAATAAGCTTAGTGTGAGTCCCTCCAAGCACTGTTCCTTCGGTGATGTCTGCGTGGTGCACCTTTATAGTTAGGCCAAGGTATTTGGGCTGTTTTAAAAGAGAACCTGTGTTTTCAGCACCTCTTGGGATTCAGGCCAACCCAGTGCAGGTTTTCAGACTTTCAGTGTGAGACAAGTTTTTGGATATGTCACGTGAAGGAGCATTTGAGGTGCTGTGCATACTCCCAGGTCACACTGCCATGGGCTGTCACACTGGGCAGCTGCTGGGCCCTGTACTTGCAGGCAGATCAACTGCCTTCCCTCCATTGCAACTGCCCATGGTGGATACAGTGGTGTGGAGCACCAAAGGACCTGAAGGGTCCCAGAGTGACTAAAGAAGCCACAGTACTGCCTAGTCAACCACTAAAGACGGGCAAAACAGTGGGTGAAAGGAGTGCCTATTAGGATTCAGAAGTAGATACTGTATTTCATGTGTGAGACCTGATGGATGGGTCACTATGTTCTGCAGTGGTCTGAGATATTCTTAAGATTTCTATCCCAGTCACAGTATTTTGTGATACTTGTGCCACCTTGAGTGGGTGGGTCTTTTGAGCTGAATTCTCGAATGGAAAACTTTTAAATTATTTGGGAGAAAAAAGTTCACTGTCTTTCTGGCTTTATATTCAACAGGGGTAATTAAATCCAAATGTCCTTCTGTTCTTAACCTGGCATAGGGTCAGGGTTTGTGGTTGCTTTGCTGGCCCTCTGTGTCAGGGACAATGAGTACAGGCTGAGATTTTTTAGCATTGTGTTGCACTTAAGTGAGGAGAAAGCCATGTCTGTTATAGTTCTTTTGCCCCTTCCTCCTATCAGATATTTATTTTTCTCTTGCAATAGCAACAGCAGGTGCTTTTGTGCTTGCATTAGGAGTAAGAAAGCGACAGACGAACTAACCTGCTGAATTTCATGGATTGATTTTCACAGGTGAGAAGAGAAATGGACAACATTAATGAATATATGCTCTCATCTCTCTGTCTTCTGTCCTGAAATGGAAGGTAGTAATTCCCTTTCTTTCCTGTTAATATCCATTGACTCTTCCTCTTCTTTCTCCATTGCCTTGACTTCCCTTTCTTTCCTTCTCTCAAGCTAGATGTTGTGCAACAACTTCAGGAAGGACCTTGTGTTATTTCTGATGTTTATAGCACAATTGGCCACACTAATGGTTCCTATATAAGCTGAAATCAAGCCCTTCTCCAAGATAGCACATAATGCAAACATAACCTGGAGCCTTTTCCAATAGCCCCAACAGAATCTGAGTTTTTCTCTGGAAGATGATCTTTAGTGATCTTCGTACACAGCCCTCAGATTTTAATCTACAGGTAGCGCAAAAGGGAAATAGGTCTGGAGATTGCCTGTGGAGATTATAAAGGTTGTCTTTGGCTCCAGAAAACCATAATTCTTTATAAGTCTTTTTGAAACAGTAAATCTGCATTTATTCATACTGGGTGAAGTAGACAGCTGGCACTTTCTGATTCCAAGATAAACAGATCCTGTGGATTTTGCTGGCTGAAAAGAAGCTATTACTCCAGAAGTGGAAATCCACATAGCTCCCAACAAGGAGACTTATATCAGCAAAACAACAAAATTTTAAGTGTGCTGTGTGTTTGGCTGGCAGAGTCTGAGTTCCTGTAACCCACTGACACCAGGTAAGTGCTCATGTAAACAGATTTATTTTAGACTTGGTATCTGAGATCAAAATTTGACCTACTGACATCTGGTTAGGTAAGTATTTATCCTTTCTATATACAGCTACTTGTGTTATTTTATATGCTAGATGTTAATTTTCTCAATAGTGGTTTTCACAGGTTTTCCTTCAGAAGGGTATTTGCCCATAGTAACATATTTTGAAGCACTATATGAGGTTAGAAAATAAGAAATTCAGTAAGAAAAATATGTGCTTGTCACATATCTTGCAGTTACCAGTAATGATTTTCCTTTAAAAAACCCCAACCCTACAGTAACAGAAGCCCTCCGCTATAAAGTGACTTGTTCTTTAGTAAGACTCAGAATGTGACTCCAATCTACATAATTTCTCAGTTGCTCATGCTCCCTCTCCATCTGTTTGCCTCTTGTCTCCTGAAGGACAATATCTTTGCCTCACAGGAATATTGTTCAAACTTCTGTAACTTAGTTGGGAATTGCTAGGTGCTATGCAATATCACTTAAAAATATTATCCTTCAGTGTATGGCTTGATTAATGTTTATAATTCTCGGGAGGAAAGACTAAATTTCTTCATAAGAGCTTTCAAGTTGATTCTCACCAGTTCCACAGAAAATTGAATAGGTGAAACATTGCAACTTGAGCTGACATATGGGGGTGTCATGTGGGTTTGGAAATGAGGTAGAAAGTAGTCTGGGAATATTCTTCTGCTTGTATGCCAATCAGTACTTTCCTCCTTTGCATTACCATGTTGTAACTAGTACCTTTTCTGAAAGCCTCTCACTGGCAGAACTGGACTGCCATTCAGGGAAGCATTAAGCTGACAAAGGGTTGGATTGGGAGAGCAGTGCTTGTCTTTGCCAGAGAAACCACTCAGTAGGCACAAGCAGACTTGTATTTTGCTTGGTGTGTTATTTGGTGTCTTTAGTGGACAGCCTCCAGAGCAGCACAGTGTGGCAGAAAGGTCTGTGGCATTGAAGTGTCCTGTTTTTCTTGAGTGATACACAGTTCCTCAAGCACAAGACATGCCTTGTCTTCAGGTGGCACCACTGTTTCTAGGGCAATGCATTAATTATGTGTTAGTAACACATCAGGCTTCCATGAAACAGGTAATTTGAAGTCCCTGAAAGTCACGGTGATAGTCTTGCTATTGTCATGAAAACTGAGCAGCTCTGCTATTTCCATGGCAATGGTGAAGCCAGTGATGAACTAGAAAGCAAGGTACCAGCTCATTTTCTTGCCTGTCTCTGTAGCTGGATGCTAAAGAGCTTGTGTGATTTACAGTGCTCTGGCCAGCAGCCTGCAGGTTTGCCCACAGAGGCAAGAGCTAAGCAGAAGGGCAGACTTGTTCTACTACAAGAGTTGTGATGTGCTGTGGAGCAGTGAGCACATAAATAACTCAGCACATACCAATAAATTTGTGTAACAAGCAGGAGTACATCAGGAATGGCACATTGTGCTCTTATTTGCCAAGGCATCTGGAATTGATACACCTTCAGTCACAGAAATTTATATTGTAAACAGTGGTCTAACCCAGCTGGAAGTGCTGGTAATTGTCTACAGGAGTGACCATCTTGGGCTCTGGTACATGTTCCTTTTTTTTCCCACCCATGTTCCCTGTGCCTCCAGTGTGGCAAGGTGTGTCTCTTTCTCCTTCCAAGCCTCCAGGAGAAAAGCTGCTACCCTTGCCTGTCGGCGCTGCAATGCCCCAGATGTGCCGGCAGAGTAGCACACTTGTATGGGTGCTCTCCATCTGGTTCCGGAATAAACCAGCTGGTTTTGCTCAGCTCAGCCGGTAAGAGTGGTGTGAGCACCCTTGCACATTCAGTGCAGATCAGGGAGTGGGGAACCACACTGTCCTTATGGCAGAGCTGTCAATGCCTCTCCAATAAGGGTGTGGGCTGACAGCCAACTGGGGCATTGCAAAGAATGGAGATAGGTTTACCAGACCATGCTGGGATGCTGCAATGACCTGTAGCAGGCTCCTCTTTTGGCCATCAGACTTCTTTGCTATCCAGTGCAGATGGGAAGGGTGTTAACGTTGCTGCTGAATGGTCCATTGGGTATCACTTGCCCAGGATGAGCCAGTGTGAGTCCCCAGGTGATGCCAGAGAAGGAAACTGAGACACACTCTCACCTCTTCTTCTTTAGCCTCTACCCACCTCTTTGCAGCTCTGTCTTCTACTACAGGTCATTGTTGCTTATGGATCCACTGGTTCTGCCCACTTGAAACTGTTAGATTGGAACATCTAGGGAGCCTTGATTATAGGCAGGCTCTGCCCATCTTGCTGCTTCCTCAGACAAAGTCAGACAGATTCCTCTCTGTCTGAGGACTTCACTCCACAGGATTTGCCCTGAAGCCCAGCCTGTAGCTGGAAGAGCTGCTTTTACAATGTGACAGCCTTGTTGTGTTGCCACTGCTCCTGTGTTGACATATGTCAGACAGGAGAGCTCACTATCTTCCTTCAATAGCCTTTTGTGGCTCTTCCGCCTCTTTTTGTTGTGTAAAAAATCCCTAAATCCATTTCACTTCATCTGCCTGCAAGAAAACTTCTTGCTTTAACCCTCTGCTGGCTTTTTATCAATGTGCAGTCTCGGTACTGAGTGGCTCCTCTTCATGGCAGTAGCAGCTGTGTCCCTCCTTGTGGGTCTGTTGCTGCCCTGGTCTGTGCCTTTCCATGAAATGCTTTCAGAATCCCACTTTCCTGGCACTTATGGCTCAATTTGTGCAGAGTGGAATTACACCAAGGCCTGTGAGTGAGAGATGCAACAGCAGAAGGCAAAGCTGGGAGTAGTGGGAGCAGGTGTCTGGCACCTCATAGAGTTGGAGCTAGTTCCCTGACATTTAGAAGGGATAATGGCTGCGTTGTTCCATGCCAAGAATTGGGAGCATGGGATTTATCCAGCCTATGCCCACCTACTTTCTGCATGTGGACATTTGTTCCCCCACCCACCTAATTAGGAAAATAGAGTGTAGAAAATGAAGGGGTGGATTTGTTATTTTGTTGTGGCTGTTTGAAAGCAAAGTTTGCTTTGCAGCCTCATATTACCGTCCATGGAGGGACAGTATTGTCTCCAAACCTGGCATTAGTGTTGGCTTTCCTCAGGAAGTCTAACAGGAGGCAAAGCTATGCCACAGACCGTCATTGTGGCAGGAAAAAGGATCATAATCACTGGAAAGAGCATCCATACTGATAGTGAATACTTGGGAGATAACTGCTATTGGAGAAATAACCCCTGGGTAAACATGGAAAATCAACACTTTGACTCTGTTGAATATTTCAATACACAAAAATAATTCTCAAAGCCAGGGAATTTCTAATCCACTCTGCTGCAGTCCAGTTAACATTTAAAATTCAACTTCCTTCAGAAAGTAACTTTATACTCCTTTAGCCATTTCCCTTTATGCAGTAATTCCTTTGTTTGTTTCTTCTGTTTCGGCCCCAGATAATTTGCTGTCTAATGGTAGGACATTCAGCATTCCTAGAGTGTCCAGGGAAAACCCATTTGCGTAATCTACCCTTCCAGCCATTATCCTGTTTCATTCCCCCTTAGGTGACTTACTAGGCTGCACAAACAAATAGTAAATAGTAGGTTTGTTTCACCCAAGAGTTCTTCATCAGCCAGGATCACAGGATTGCAGAAAGAGAGAGCTGGAAGGGGTACTGAGAAGACCACTTCTTGCTGTAGGGCAGGATTTGCTGTAGCTGCCTCACTATTGGCAGATGACAGTCTAATTTACTGTGTAACTTCAGCAGAACAGGATGAGAGAAGGGTACGTGGTGAAAACCTCTACTCCATGCCAGAATAGAGATCAACTGTTTCTTAGCCTGAGGATTTCCCCCCTTCCACAGAAAAGTGCCTTGGCTAGCAGGCAATGGGGTATTCAGAGGCAGGATGCCTTTGGAATCTCTCCCAGGCATTGTGTATGTTTGTGGATTCAGAGAGATCGCAACTTTCTGATCTAATGTACAAACCACTCATCAGGGAACTGGGATACAAACCTTGCTCCCTTATTAATTAGTTTTTGAGGGATGACTTCCCAGACCCGAGGTTAAGTTCACCAACCATTGCTACAGGACTGTCACACTGGAGACAGCCTAATCTGTCACGTCTCTGGATCTAACCCTTCATTTCTTTTACTTTTCTTTCAAGCCCTTGAAAACAAAATATCCTATTTTGGCTCAGATGGGGCACTCATTCAACACAAAGGAAGGATGATGGATTTAAAACCAAAAGCTTTGGCTCAATCCAAATAAAATAAAATATTTACGTGAGGTTTTTTTTCTGGTTCAGTTGCTGAGCTAAAAAATTACTTTTGCAAGCCCTTGATAACCACTGGCTGTCCCACTAAATTTGTGTCAAGTGCTTGCTCCTGTTCCTCTTTCTCCTGATAGTCTTAGAGCTGATGTCACAGCAAAAGTATCTCTTTGCTGCTTGCAGCTGTGCTGAGCTGTTCTGGCCTAGTCATCAGCAAGGCAGAGAAGAGGTAGCTTTGCTCACCTCTGCTGGTAATCTAGAGGGCCTGTGACAGAGGATGCATCAGAGCCCCTCAGTGTGCTCAGCTTTAGGCTGTGATTATGAACCTGATTTTTTTTCCCCTGCTGAAAGCACAGTTATGTCAAGCACTGGTACTTTGGCTGGCAGCATCTCCTCCTCAGGAGCTGCCTTCCAAACCTGGGCATTTGAGGTAAAAACCAACGGAGTGTGGGTGAAAGAACTGCTCCTTGAAATATGTGTAGCATAACATTGGATCAACTCCTCTGACACCTGGGGCACAAAGACACAAGCATTTGCAGCTTGTAGCATCACAAGCCTGACTGAGGTACCAAGATCTTTTCTGCAGTATCCAAGGTGAAATTAGGCATCCCAGAGAGCAACTCAAAAATTCCAGCAAGCTGAAGATAGATGTCTGTTTAAAGTTATGACCCTTTGTGGAACTGAGGTACCACATGGGTGAAAGAAGTAGAATCCATATTTGCTATCTTTTGTGGAATTTCCATGTCTCTTTGATCACCTTCCTCACCACTCATGGCAATATTATAGTTTCAGCAAAGGTCTTTTCCTTCCTGGAATTAGCCTCATGGTTAAATCTGTTCCACCAGAGTTAGGAGCATGACACCTCTCAAATAAGGAATGGAGCTAAATCCAGAGCCTCCCCAACTTGTGTCAGTACTTTGAACACTGAGAAAACAATTGCTTTTTCCCCCATATAAAAGGAAGGCAGCTTACAGCTACATTTTCTGTGGAGCTGGCCTGAGATGCTGGCATGAGTGCTGAAAAATGAAGTATCAAGAGCCTGGGGTCAGTAACAGGAATTTCAGGTTCATAATCAGTGCATTTAGTCAGTTTGGGGGTCTAGGCCTGGGGAATATTCCTTCAGAGTCCACAGGGAATGCAAAGTTCCAGCTGGCTCCCAGCTAAGGAAGCAAAGCTTTGAGTTTATGCTGAACAGAACTTTTTTGGAGATGCAGGAAACATGAAGCTTAGCCTGGACACAAAACCTGCTTATGGCTTGCCATGGTCTGAGCTGAAGGATGGTACGGTAGAGGGCCTTTTGTAATATTCATCCTTTTCTGAGATTCAATCCAGCTTGCATGGAATTTTTTGGCAGTGATTTTGCACTTAGCAATAATCACACCATATTGGGACAAAATATTCAAAGTATGTAGCAATGTGGGACTTTATGCCTTCCAGCAAGCCAATGGACGTGCTGGAGCTGAATAGTATGATTTTTAATGAATGAGACCCTGGCTAACTTCTTGTTTGGCATTGGCCTGCCAAAGAGTATAGCTTTTCTTAACATCTTTTTGAAAGCATTCAGTGAAATTTCTAGCTTTTGGATGAAAAGAATCGTTAATAAAATGGGCTATAAAAGTCTGAGTGAATGCAACCAAGTCTTATTGAAAATGTGCTGAAAAAAGCAGATGTGATGGTCAGGTAATTGGCAAACAGGCCACCTCTCGATTTTCTTGTCAGTGTTGTTGCTGCCTGGGGTATGATTCTAGTCAAGGAGAAAATAGGGTTCTTTTAATTAAAACAATCTATGCAATGTCATTTCACTTAAAATTGACCATGGCTTTTTAAAGAAGATTGAAAACAGTCTCGTCAGGGCCCAGTTTGGGTGCTACAGCAGGAGGAGAGGAGCAGGCTATCAAGGGGAGTTTCACAGGGCACATCTGAGAGAGCTAAAATAGAGGTGTTAACCTTGGCAGTGGGAGTTAATGAGCAACCTGATACTCCAGAGTGGTTCCTTTTCTCCAGCTGTAATTGTGTGAGTGCTGAGAGCTGTTTCTGTGAGTCTGGGGGGTGCAATCAGCAGCATCCAGTTCCAGCTGGTCAGGTCCATCCTTACCTGTGCTTACACACTACCTACAGCCATAGTCTAGGTAACAATACAAACCGGGAGCTCGTACCTAAAGGAATGTTTGGTCTTTATGTAACTCTAACACCCTTCCCGAAGTTCCTAGTAGAGTGTAGTTACAAACACGTTTGCAGCTTTCTGCAAAGAACAGCAACGGTGTATGTGCACACAACATTTTCAACTCCAACACATTTTACAAACAATACCCACAAACATTTGCTTCAGCTTCTGCCCCAGTATAGCTACCCCATGGAGTGAAGTGGTTACCCAACCATGCCAGCAGCTGGATTTTAGGAAGGAAGTGGAAAATGCAACAAAGTACCTGAGTTAAAAATGTAGGCCACAATGAGACAAGAAATCAGGATGCAGGGATCAGCACTTCTGTCTTACAGTGTGGAACACTGCCAGCTTGAATTCAATGGTACCTCAATCGATGAAAGAATGAGAATCCTGAATATTAAATCCGCAGGAACCATGAATATGTTTGTTATGATGTTCTCAACCAGTAGGGGAAGCAGGTGGGAATGTGAAAACAGAATTACTCGCAGCATCTAAAGTGAGTATACTTCAAACACCACTTAGCATCTAGTCTAGACAAAGACAGGCATGTTTAAAATGGTCTTATCTGCTTGTGGTTAACCACAGTTGTTAATTGCGGGTCTTCCCAGTCCACATCCATTTGCAGCTTTGCTGGGTCTGGAAGGTGCCTTCATAAAGGGAGTGCAGCTTGAGAAAGGAAAACTTCTCAAAGAAGATAATAATCAGTGCTCACTGATATGTCTAAATAACACCCAGTCTCCACATCAGAAGGGGAAAAGATTCTTTGTTGCTCTCTCATTCTTGGGGAATGGATTTGAGCGGGCAAATGACATCGTGGGAAGAAGAAGTGTGTGAAATGGAGAGACATGAGAAAAATTAAGGCAGTGAAGTGGAAGACTAGGATAGAATGGAGACACCCAGGCAAAAGAAAGTCAGGAAGCTGGCAAACTGCAGGCCCCTGAAATGCCATATACAGAGAAAATAGAAACAAATCAAATGCTCCCTTCTGCTGCCCCTTGTAATTTTCCAGAAATCTTCTGTAATTTTCCCTGGAGTCCCATGCCGACAGCTGGCAGATGCTGAGTGAGAGAGGGTCCCCAGAATGAGCGATGGCAAGGTCACAGCTGGAATACCTATGAAGACACAGAGCCAGTGAATCCCAAGCAATTTTTGCTGCCACACAGTGGCAGAGAGAAAAGCTGCCGTGCAACAGCTCCTCCTCTCTAGCCCTGCTCCAAAGGCTATGTCTCCGTGTTTCTATTAAGTGTTGTTCTCTGGTAACAGTGTGCTAATTTTAGGAAGGTAAAGTCAGGGAGAAAGGGGAAGACCTCAAGAAATACAGTTTCTGCAGAGTTAATTTAGTGTGCAAGTCACTCCTTATGAACCAGGCGGCACTCTCCTATGCCATAGGTTTGTCAACAAGTGTTGCTAAGAAGGTGCTTAAAAGCTTGTATTTGATAGACTGTGTATGAATAGTCCCTCTCACTGCCGTGGTTGCTATAGTAAACCCTTCTTCTTAATTGAATACTACAGTAAATAATACTTTAAAACTGGAGAGGAAAATAAAAAGCAAGAATTCCATTAGGAGTTCCCTGAGCTACTTGAAATTATTGCTCCTTTTTCACGTATTACAAGTATAGAATGCTTTGTGTAGTGGGTTACAGAATAGCAACACCTGCATAATTGTGATGTTTTCTCTGCATAATTCCTTGTTCCTCAAAACTTTTCAGGATATGATGTGGTTCAGACAACCTATGTCAATAAGGAAAAGAGCAATTAGTGGGATTAAAATTAGCCATTGCTTTCTTAAAATTACATAAGTTTTAGACCAAATTTTGGAGGAAAAGAACATGGAAAAGATTGAAATTATCCCTGAAATTATCTATGCTGTAACTGTTGCCAGTGGAGTTAGACTGGGGATAAATTCTCCAATGTTTTCCCTTGGTGTTAAAGTAATAATCCACAAACATTGAAATTAGAGAGCTCATGCTGATGGCAGCTTTAGAGTCCACTGATCATGCTGTCCAGGAGAGAAAAGTGCATGGTGTGCAGAGAATCTGTCAGGGGATGTGTGTGGGCAATGACAGGACAGGAGTTGGGGAGCAGCTGAGAACTGCAACACTTCCTGGTCACCTGGCAGTGGAGAGGAGGAGGAAGAGCCTTGGAGGCCAGATGAATGCTTTGAGGGTGAAGAGAAACATTCCATAGGTCATGATAAACTGCTGTGAGGCAGAAGACTTACAGGCCCCTGAGGGGAAAAAAGAGGAGCAGTGAGGTTAATAGAAGTAGGAGATCATACTATCCTAGGGTAGTAAAGCAGTGAAAGAAATGAACAACACATGAAATTCTGGGTTCAGAGTTATTAGCATGAGGCAAACCATAGATTTGTACTTACAACTCTGGAGTGCGAATAAGCTGATTTGGGCCTATTTTACTCTTTGATCAGACCCTGTGTGTGCCCTTGGTCCTCTGCCTTATCTTCTCACCTGTATATTTGGACTAGTGCTTTCCTCTTTCACAGGGCTCTTGACAGAGGGAAACATTTGTGAGTTGTTCAGATGATGTGGCAACATGAGTCATACATCTTTTGTAGGCTGCTGCTCACTCAAGGAGTGGAAGACATGTTTATTCCTCACTAGCTTAACATGCTTCTTATGGATCTGCATCCTCATTAGCAGACAACATCTGTTTCTTCTTGTAATTAGCTCACAGTTCAATAGGTAGCTCCAGTCTCTTTTACACCTGGCCTACAATCAACATGGAAATCACAGAAGCACATGTCTCTCCCCTTCCCACTTGAAAGCAGTCCGAGTTACACACATTGTTAAACACCTAATAGACAACAACTGTGGGTTAGAGCTGTCCAGCACATGTGTGAAATAATGCGCTTTTGCTTTTTTTTTTTTTTGAACTTCAGGTCCAAATGTGCTCAGGCTTCTCTGGCTTCTGTATGAGCCTCAACCCACTGGTCATGGATTAGGCCATAAAGAACTGTTTCCAGCCACCTGCACAATGGAAAGGGGAAGTGAAGTGAGGGCTGCTGGGGGGGAGTGTGCACCAGCTGGCCCTGCTCCTGAGGCATTATAACTGGATTCTTTGGGATAGAAGGGTGTGAGGTCTCAGGTCATTTCCTGCCAGGTTTGCTCTGAATGGGAGAGGGATATGTAATTGCGCTGTCTCCCTGTGCCATTAGTGTCAAGACTCATTAGGAACCCAATCTACTCAGTGGCAGTAGGCATACAAAAGAAAGAACTAGCCAAAGTCTGCAGACTGCAGAGCAGGAGTTGGTGGAGGAAGCAATTGTAAAATTCCCGTCTGGGTAATTAGAGTCAGCAGGGAATCAGATTGGCTACGGCAGGGCTTTCATTTTTCCCCTTGCTGTTTTAACGGGATTGGCAGGTGCTGTTTTATTCCAGGGGTGAGGTGATATGCCTGTGTCATAATTCTCAATGAGAAATGATCATCAATTTGCTGCCATGCTCCTGGGGTGAGCTGAGCAGGCAAACTGTGATTACTATTGTTATTAGTACCTTGTTAGCATGGAGCAGTAAGATTGTCACGGGCAGTTGTCACTGGAAGGGGCGGGATCTGTGCACACAAAAGCATGTTCCTGGCAGCTTAGATACATTTGGAAAGTTGGGGACTGCTGGCTATTCCATTCCCTTTACACTGGGATCTATTTGTTAGTGAACAAAAGATGTTCACTAACATCTTGAAAGATGAAAAATTTGTTTCATGCTTAAAAGTTGACAGCATATTGCCATGCTTTATTATCAGGACCATTTAATGGAGTTACAGCACAATAAACCCAAATGGATTCTCTTTCTTGGGGTGGCACTGCTTGCTACTTATCTGCTTGCTTAGTGAGAGCTGGAAAGAGACACTGGCAAGCTCTTCTGTCTGCATGCAGTGCAGTTTAAGTCCTGCATCGAGGTGTTGTGAAATCAGCAGACAGATTCACACTGACTTCTTTGGATTCTGACTCAGACCAGTGGGCTTGCATGCTCTGATGGTTGCCACGGTAGTTAAGGTACAACAGTGAGGGATGTGCTGAGAAGCATGGCTTCTGGGAAGAAAGGTTTTCTTGTCACAACATTTATTTGATGAAAGTTTCTAGAAGGATTTCCATAACAAATTGGCTACATTTACCAGTCAAAATAGGATTCTCTCAGCAGCTTTGCTTAGCTAAATTTCACATCTGAGAGTCAAACCCTTTCTAGCTCCATCCGTCAACAGTCAGATGAAAGACTGAAGAAGTAAAACTTTGCAGACAAATTTGTTGATGATACACAAGCCAGCATAAAATGCAGTTCGCCTCTCTTCTCTGCAACTATGTGGTCCTTTGTGCTAAACTCTTGGATTTTCATTAAGGGCTGTGAGACTTATTCCCTACTGTTGGCATAAAGATCTTGTTGTGAGCAGTGGGCCACTTTCCCGAGTAAAACATATAGGATTGGATTAACAAGGAAGAAATAGGTGCAATGGGAAGCTATACTGGTTTTTAGGCACTCTTTGGTAAATTGTTGAATGGGAAAAAGTATTTCTGTCCAGAGATATAGGCCAACATTGCAAAATAGGTTTTGTTCTCTGTGAAGTAAAGCTGAGGCCTTTCAAGATATGTTTTATGGAAAATAATAGGGAAAAACGAAAGTGTTATCTGGTAGATCTAGTGTTTGGACTCTGTTTGGAGGTATTGGTGACCCTGTCATATTCTTGTTGTCCCCTGTTCTGAGACATTACTCTGCTGGCCAGCCTGGTCTGAGGTGCTTCTTTGGGCTCTGGATATGTTTTCCCAAACATAAGGTGGAACTGTATCTTAGTGGAGGCCTAATGAAGCCAGTATATAGTCATGACATTTTTCAGCTTCAGTAATTCAGTATTTTCCCACTAAAAGAGCAATTTAATTTAAAAGGGTGGGGAAAAATAAAAGAGATCCCTGCCAGCTCTACCCTTCAGAGTACAGCTACATTTTACAAACCTATTTCAAATGCAAACAATGAGATGTGTGTGTTCCCTTAGTGCCTTTTCTTTGATCCTCTGTGTGTCTCTTCCGCATATTGGGTCACTGGCAGAATAAGAAACGAATACATGAAAACCATCCCTTTCCCTCATCTCCAGGTTACTGGCTGGAATGACTCAATCTCAGAGCTATAAGCTGCTTAGACCTTCCAAGCACTGTCAATTAAACGATGGCAATAGTAGCTTTGCTGGCTCCTGACTTTTATAGCTAAGTGTCTTTCTCTCAAGTCAGAATCTGACAGTCCATACAGATATGTGTGTTACTGCAGATTATTTCTCAGGCCCCTTTGGGTTGTTGGCCATGGACAGTAACTTGGAGTTTGACTGAGCCTGTTCTCCCAAGGAAAAAAATGCATGCCTGCTTCTCCCTTATACCCCTCTCACTTCATTGACATCTAGTTCTGTCAAAACAAGGCTGACCCCCTTCCCTCTTCCCCCTCCCCATTCTTGGCGGGTCCTCTGTCTAGATGGCTTTAAATCTGATTGGGGATTTGAGTGTTATTTGGATTAACTCATTAGCAGGGCTCCATTCTGGCAAGCCTGCTAATCTGTGGCAGTGGTGCATAGCACTGTGGCAATATTACACTGAAAATGAGAAATCTAATGAGATTAGCATTTTATGTATTCAGACATGGCCTGGGTGTCTGAATGGTCTGCAGACATTAGTTGTGAATCACAGTAGGCCCAGGAGGAGACAAAGCAACTGGACTAACACAGCACACAGACACATAGAGAGGAGATTGCAGAGGTGCACAGAAGCATCAGTAGCTTGGTTGTGGAGAATTGAAACACCTCTGTCCCCATCAGCTGACTTCAATAAGTATTGGCACATACGCCCAAGAGACTAATTTATTTTCCTAGAGTTGGAAAAGGGCTGATGTGTGTCCATGGGATTACCTTGTAAGTTAGCCCTGCCCTTACTAGTGGTGATGGAGGAAGGTTTTAGTAGTTACTTTCCTGGAGACGAAGGCTGCTGACTCCCAAGTTGTTTTTACTAACACTGGGATGCAGTGCAGATTTGCTTTTTAATGTTTGTGGCTACCAGACTGCTCTGTTCTAAAATTACACCCTTAAGATTAGCTGCCTGGACAAATTCCAGTTGCACTTTTCTCTCTCAAAGGTGTTGTTTTTACCTCAGGTTTAATCAGAGAGAAGAGCGAGCCAATATCTGCAGTCTCCTTTGGCTGCAGGGAGAGGGAGAGCTCTGCCTGGTTTCCGAGGTGTGCCTCGTAGAGCAAGGCAGCCCCCAGGGTTGGGTGCGTGCGCTCCTCCTGCTCTATCACCCAACAAAAGCTTTTGCAGCTTTCTGCAGGTGAGAAGGAGAGGACTTTGGGAGAAGCACAGAAGTGTTGCACCAGTGCTGGGAGTCGCTGTAAGTGCTGTCCTAGCCTGCCACCCAGTGCTGGCTTCTGGCACTCGGAGCTGCTCATGTGCTCCAGCACTGCAGCTGGTACCTGGCATGAAACCTGCCATGTTCTTCCTGGACCCTGTTGGAATATTGCTTCCTGAGTTACTGAAACAGATGTTCGGGTCCAGTTAGAAATAAGCAATATTTTAAAATGGGCTGCCTTTGGAGAGGTGTACGACAACTTCCTCAAGTTCCTTCTGTGGACTCTGCAAGTAGGTGGTGCCTCCAGGGTGTTGTGCACTTGGCAGGTGGTGGGCTGGTAGTGTAGCTCCTGGGTTTAGTGCACCTTAAGCAAGAAAGGAGGGCTATAATTTCTGGTCTTTCTTTTTTTCTTCCCCCCCTCACCCCCCCTCCAGGACATCTTAGGAATTGTCAGAGCAGCATGATCCCTCAGAATGGAGATGGAGCCAAACCAAACGTATCCACAAAAAGATACTGATTTGGCAATAGTTTTCTTACTAGGATTGATGTGTCACCTTTATAAAAAACAGGTAACACAGCTAGGGAGAGGAGATAATTCCTAAAGATACCACAAAACTCCTTGAACCCCACTGAAAAAGGGGAGGAAGGAATATTTTCTTGGGAAAGCAAGAATGGTTAACTGTGTTGTGGGGCTGGACTGTTCCAGGGAGAAGATGAAATATGGTGATGGAGTCAATGGTTTGTTCACATGGCTCATCATGTCCACAAAACCATCCTCCTATTGCTAAGATAAAATTGCTGCAGGCAGAAAAGATGTTACTTTCTAAATTCTTTTCACATAAAATCTGCAGGAATAGTTAACAAAATTGTTTTGATTTTTTTAAGTGTTTGGTTTTTTTTAAAGAAGTCTGCCACTTCACCATTGAATAAAAACGAGCAATTGAGTAGTGTCACCAACAAAAAAGAAATTGTATGTACAATCAATAGCTTTAATTGGGTAAATTAGGTAAAAACCTGGCACAGTCCTCAAAACTGCTGTTTGACTGACGTTACAAACAACTGACTATTGCTTATTATGGTATGGACTAAAGCTGCCACACCAGTGTTTTATTGGCTAAAGAATTTAATAGAGCAGCAGCCTTTGTGACTGTGGCCTGACATTCAGCCTTGACAATGCTGCCTGGATTTATCTGGGTGACCAGATATATTGATATTTTGCTCTGCAGTGTCGGGGGTGGGAAATGGGATGAGGGGTCATTTTTCTTTAAGTAGTGAGATAGTTTTTACTGCCAACTGAAAATGAAGAGGGGGAGAAGAAAGAATGTAATGATGTGTCCTTGTTTTGAAGTGTGTGAGGTGCAGAGAGCCAGCAAAATACAGGAAAAAGTGAGTATAGAAGGAGAGGATGAAAATCAAAGGTCTATTTACTCTGAAGGGTGCTTAAATGCTATTAATATGTATTGTAAATCTTTAAATGCTCTGTTATCCAAGCATTGTATTAAGTGGAAGGAAAAAAACCGCTATTGCTACTGATTTGCATTTTGTTGTTAATTCAGAGTAAAATAGAGGAAAAATTGTCAGCAAGGTGTCTCAGCGAATCTTTATATAATAGTAACAATTTATATATTGGAAGCAAATACCTAAAAAAATGAGTAAAATGAATAGAAATGTAATTCAGAGCAGCACTAGCACTTCATCTTCATGTAATGATATGGGAAAAGCCTGAATTCCAACACTTTGCAGTGAATTATGGGACATGGTAGAGCTTGCAGGACTGCAGAAATAAAACACGATCAGTTATAATGTCCCATTAGGAAAAGGTGATGTAATGAATTCTTCTTTCATGGCCTAGCAATGACACATTTAATTTACTAGGTTATTTACCCCCTGGATAAAATTCATAATCTCTCTCCTAATACGAAAATATCTCCTTAGATACATTCGTGGGGAATCTCATTAGAAGGTTTTGCTGAATGAATTTTTCTCTCAGAGTTGAAAAGGCAGAGAGGTTCATCAACAGGGGAGCTGGACTAGGAGCCAGCAAACCTGTGTTACATTCCTGATTCTGCTGCTCTATGATTCTGCATGAGCATCCTTGGGTGCTGAAACTTTCCTGTGACTCTTCCAATTCTGTCTGTCCTAGCTCAGCTGACATAGTGAGGACTCCCCTGCTTAAGATGCCCAACCCAGCCCAGCTCAGCCTGGGTGAAACGTGCTGGAGCCATTTCACCTGTCTGTCCGGGAGGCAATCTTCAGTGGGGAGGGGATACACAGCCGTGGAGAGGCCTGACTCGTGCTAGCTATGGCTGGGAGTGGACACATGTCCAGAGCTGTGAGATAGCAACAACATGTGCAGGATGGTGTGGGACCCATCCCTGAACTCAGCCAGGACTTCTGGATGTTCCAGGAAAGCTGTCACTAACATGATTGTTTTCTTTGGCTCAGTGCATAGGCTGAGAAGACCGTCCTGTAGGGTCAAGTTTGGAGCTACTATGCGTGAAGAAATTACTTTTCAGTGCCTTGTCTGACTCTCATATTTTTCTGGACTAAGGAAGAAAGAATGAACAAAATGTCGTTCAGTAGAGAGAACTGCTTTTAAAAGAAAGCTATTTTAATTTGATCTTCTTTTTAAATCCTGAAAGGAGGCTTGAGAATTCTTAAAAAGCTCACCTGGAAACACAGCTGGCTTGCTAGTTTAAAAAAAAAAAGACATTAAAATCACCCCAGAAAAGGCCTTGCAATTTCTCATACTATATAGCATATCTATCTCTACTAACAGGTATCTTCTAGCACATCTCTATGGGTCTGTAAATATTCAAGATTTAGCTCTAATGAAAAATACTGTCTCTATATAAAGCAAACATAACTGTTTATATGCAAATGCTACAGTGCTATCTTCTTAGTTATCTCAGTTTTTAAAAAATCAAACCGTGGCCTTCAGTCCTATTTAAATGTAATAAAATAAAATAAAAAAATCACTTTCTCTCCAGAGATCCAAAAAGCTGAATACATTTTCCTAGCTGATTGATGCTTTTCCATTTATTTTTAAATGTAATTTTCCCTGGGTAAGGAATTGTTCTCTTGAATGTCAAGAAGGAAATATTTCCCAAATCATGGGCTTGGATTGGCTGACTCGAGCCTAATGAGATGGCTGTGTGTGAGGGGGTAGGCTGGGGAAGCAGGGAGAGGAGTGATTTGTCATGCCGGTTTTGCAGCCACTGCTAAAGAGCTGCTTTGTAATGCCAGCCTGCCAAATCTCCTGGCCACAATCAAATTACCCCCTCCACATGCACGCACATCCACACCCTCGCCCTTTAGATCTATCACTGACAGAATAGTTATTAAACAAAAACTCAGCCCGGGGAATTATTAATCGTCAGGCTTCATTTCTTTATCAAATGTGGTGGCCCGGAGGGAGAGCTCTTTAAGCTTTCAGAGAGACCGTAGCGCATTAATCACTGGAGGGAAGCGGGGTGTGGGCTCGGCATTTGTAATACTTGTCAGATCAGAAATAGGAGATGCAAAGATCAAAAGAGATGTTTATGACTTTGAGGTGAAAGGGCTTCACTTTTCTTGTTCTTCTGTGAGTCCTTCTTTTTTTCCTGTTTGTTTTGGGACTTTGTTTTCAGTTTTGCTCTGTTGATCTCATCCTAGAACTCTGTGGTTATACCTCCAGCCCACACACTGTCCAGGCAGAGAAAGGCCATGAGTTATGGACACAGGTTTCTGTGTAACCAGTAGCAAAACAGTGGCCAGTGCTTTTGAGTGCCAGCCTTTTGTAGTGCTGCACTTGTCCAGGCTCTGACCAGGCTCCAAACTGCAGTACAGATTGGAAGCTGGGGCTACTCAGGAGCTTGTCTGTGTAAACTAATTCAGTGGAGGAATGCAGCACTGAAGATTAGTCCTGAAAAACACGCCTGACTTCTTGAAAATTAATACTGGGTTCACTATTATATGTAACAAATAGATATACACATACACTTCTAAAAAATTACTGCAATCACATCAGCTCCAGACCATATACAAGGCAGATTAGGCCAATGTTGTAGGTTGCCTGTGGCTGGAAGCACTTAACCTGTGATTAGTTAAAGCATTAATTAACATTGACCTTGTTCACTCTAATCCCGAGACCTTTAGCCCCTGCAGTATGTGGGGAGGTTGTTGCCCTGGCAGGGTACCCTGTGAGGAATGTAATGGAAGCTGCTGCTCAGCTGACATATTTTCCTCGTAAAAAGATGGTGTATTAACTGAAGTGAGGAGACTTCATTGTAACTCTTCAGCAACTCTGTACTTTGCATTCCTGAAAGTGTT
>JAOXXN010000102.1:13080120-13104886 GCA_026770055.1 Myrmophylax atrothorax
ACTGACTTTAAGAGGTGAGGGTGCTAATACAAGTAATATTCACCTATATAATATAATCTTTTCTGCAGCTGAAAACTCCCTCGTTTCTTACTAGTACCTTGGCTTGAAATAAATCATAATTTTAGCATATGTTGTAAACGTGCATTTCCTATATGACCTGGTGTTAATTACTAAAACAGCCTTCTTCTTCAACATAATACATGTCTATATAAAATATGTATTTAGAGAAAGACAAAGAGTATGACCGTATGAAATCTGTGTGAGTATGAGCAGATAAAATCAACTTAGAGATTTTGTAAATAAATACCAGTTTTCCCTCTCACACCCTGAGTTTTGTTGCACTCATTTCCTGCCAGAACTGTCCAGGGGTTTGGCCGCAGTGAGAGCACTGCAGGTATATAGATCTTCCCTGTCTCACAGGAGCACTTAAGGGGAAAAAAAGTACTCCTTAATTCTGTGGTATATGCAAGAGGTTGCAGAGAGGAACCCAAGCTCACTGGAGAATGGGCTGGGTGTTAACATGCATTTATACCATGGCTGGCACACAGCCTGATTTTGTACAACCCTGCAGTTAGCTGGAGCCTCTAGGCATCACAGCAATATAAATATTCTGGAAGAATAATTGGGCTATTTGTGGCTCTTGAGGGCAGCTAATGTATGCAGCATGTTTTTAAAGCCTTCATCTCTTATTTTTCCAAGCATCAAGCAAGAAAGAGGAAACAAACCACATTTTCTCTGCACAGGCAGAAGGAATGAGAGGAGGGATGGATCACATCAAATGGGTTTTGAGAGAGCCACAAAACACTTGTTGCATGTTGTCCCGACACTGCAATATGATATTTGCATTGTGATGTTGTATCAATATGTGAGACGATCTGTCTCCTTGGGAGTCTCATTTCTGGCAAGGCAGTTCCCAACTCAGAGACTCACTTCTTTTAACAGGATTTCGCCTGTACATGCTTAAACAACAGCCAATTCTTTGGGATCTCCAGAACTATCTGTGTAGGATTAAGCACTGAAAAACTTGAATGACCACAGGCAAACTATTCAAATGACTAATTGTACTCTCAAGTATATCATCATATATTGTAAGCCATGTCTACTGTGAATATTAGACAGTCTTCCTAATGAACAACATGGAAAAAAGAGAGTATGTGGGCTAAGAAAAATACTCAAGGAGCCTGATTTGTCTGTCAAGAAAGGTCTGAAACCTTCATACCTTTCGATAGATTGTGCACAGCAGGAACTTTATTTATTGTGAATTGAATCGAGCACTGAAGGAATTGTTTGATAGTGCTAAATGGGTTATCCCCCATGTGATATCTTGGGGTTTTGACTGTATTTTAGAACATGACCAAGTGTGCTGTGTTACTATTTTTGTCCCTAGTTTATGGTTTTGTGAGAAACAGCATGTAGATGTTATAATCCCCTAACTCCTGAGATACACTCCTATGAACTGTTTTTGCTGTGACTATCAGGGTATATTGCAGCTAGTACTTAGAGAATCTTGGAATCAGTGGGATTTGAGTTAGGACTCTGCAGTAAAAAAGGAATTATTAGAAGAGAAATTCTGCACATTAAGTAGCACATTTCCTTTTGTTCAATCACAGCTTTTTTCCCATCTTTCTGTGAGGATCAGTGGGTGAATTTCTTCTTGACAATCTGAATTCAGGTGTATATGCCTCTAACAGCTCAGAAAACTATTAGATACCAGGAAGCTTGGAGGTTCAAACATGTATTTAAGTGGGTTTAATTAACAACATCTTTTCTTCCTTTAGCTCTGTCCTAGTTTGCTTTCTATCTGCAGAATCTAACAACAGGTTCCTCATGCTCGGTGCTTTCCTTGCATCAGATTACCTCAGGTCAGCTGCTCCACCATGACTGTTCCCGAGCTATGTTTTGTTCTCCCATGGCTGAGTTGAGGTAATTTACTTTTCTTTCAGAGCAGAGGATGTGACCTCAAATGGCACTACAATGATGGAATGATAAGATCTTGCACACAGGCTGTTACTCCTGAAGAGCTGGTACACAGCAGCACGCAGTGGGGCACAGCAGTTCCCTCAGCAGTGGAGCAGCTGCACTTTTCAGGTGAGCGTGTGGCATGGGCCTGTGAGGTGGAGACAGGGGGTAGGTGGCTGAGGACAAGGAACTAGAGAAGTCTTGGGACTAGGCAACAGACAATTTCCTTCTAAAATATTTTAAACATTTAATTCATGAACACCAAAACAACGTTTTATCACATCCTGCACTGTAACTTTAATGGTAGTGGCTGCTATGTCTCAATGCAGGCTTAGTTGCAGACTTGGAAGAGCTCTCCTGTGTCTACTATCTGCCTTACATTAATCAGTTCCTGGTAGAACCAGTCTTTAATTATGGTTAAAAGCAGGGTTGTGTGCAAGGGTTTTAAGTTCCAGTGTAGGTCTCTGGCATCCAAGCTAAAAATCATTAATCCTAATGATAGTAATTACCAGTCACTTCACTGGGTTTATTTTTCCTCTAAAGAGATATATATTCTATATTCATATACATGAATATATTTCTATGCATATTTATTTATATATCTTATATATATTGTATTTATGTATAAATTGATTCTAAAGCACAAGCCACTTCACAGTGGAGAAGATACTTAAAGATACTTCTACACTTAAAGAAGCTACTCTGTCACACAGGTAACATTCTGCTGTTTCTTTTGACTGAAATATGCAGTCAGAAGTAATTCTCAATGTTGATATCTTCTATTTCTACCTATTACTTGTCTTACGGTAACGCTTATCAGACTGACTTGGCATAGAATCCATGTTACAGTTAGTGCTGGAGAGACATCCAGCAAGGCAGTCCTGCCCCTGCAATGGAGACAGGGGCTGGCAGAGGGCAGGGAAAGGAAGAGATCCATTAGTGTCACCAAGCAGGTGACAAGAGTCAGAAAAAACCCTCCCTGGGATAATTCGTGCCCTACTGGAGCCATAGACCCCCACTGTGATACACAGCTCTCTTTCTGCTAATTTGGTGGGACATCCAGGAGCCAATTTTATTTCTTCAATTGATAGTTCTTTGTGGCCACTATTTTATCTGTAGCAACTGTAAGACCCTGTGTGAAGGTTGGATCCTACACTACCACAGCTGTGAACAAGGTGAGATCCTCCTGAGCATATGCCAAGGAGCTGTCTGGCACAGAACCACAGGAAAAGGTGGGGAAAGAGTCCTTGGGTCCTTCTAACAAGAACCGGCTCTGCTCCGCCCTTCCTGCCTTGTCTGTTATTTAGAGTGGTAGAACTTCCAGGACTCTGCATTCAATTGTATCCCACTACTCCACCATTCCTAAAGTTAGAAAATTATACTCCTTTATATAACTTCCCTTTGCTTCTAGAAGAGCCATTACTGCTTGTCACACTTACCTAATCTTTTTTCCCCTTTAAAACTATTATATCTCTTATTTTGAGTCCTTTCAGTTTACTTTTCTGTTTACGTAACAACTGCAAGTCCTTTGTTTTTCCTTTATGCCCAAGGATTTTGTCTCTCTGCTTGTTCTCATCACTCAACTCTGGAACACTTCCAATTGGGGCACATTTTTCTTGTCCTCTCACTAATACTCCCTGGCTGGGAGCTGGGACTGAGGGAGGGAGTGGGAATCCTATCTCAACTAAATCCTTGGTATCAGATTTTGCAAAGTGAGGATGGGGCAAGAAGTGAAGGAAAGCAGAAGTTGGAGAAATCAGAGTATTTAGCACTGAGAAGTGCAAAACAATGCACTTTGCAAAGAACTACTTAAACTGAACACAAGTATGTATGTATGCACACACAGGGATTATGTTTTACTCTGCTGCAACCTCTCTGGAGGTCAAAACAAAAGATGTTACCAAAGACATGTTCTCTATATGCAGAGCTGGTAAAAGATAAAGAAACATAAAAAATATCAGATTGCATGAAAGAGAGAAGAATAATGTAGAACATATTACAGCAGGATTACATCAATTGGTGTTATAGCTCCAACTAAACTGCTGCATTCAGTTCTGGTTGCTTCATTTGTAAATGGCCATTGCAGAGACCGAGGCAGAAAACAGCCCAACAAAATTATTAAAGACATGAAGGAATGGGAGAGTCTATGCCAGATGAAGTTAAAAACTATTTGGATGACTTAATTTGAAAAGTGCAAAGTAATAGTGGAGATAACAGACAAGAGAGAATAAATTTCACTCTGTCCCATAGCCTAAATGCAAGTCAGCTCTTGATGAAATAAAAAGGCACAAATTTAATATGGATCAGAGGATATTTTGTTCCCAGTGCAGCGTAATAGCCAGATACCTTGTTCTGAGTTTTGTGTGCCTCTCTCAATTCAATGCAAGACAGAAACACGACAGTGTTTTAAAGCTATTTCTGATAAGAGGATCACTGCTCTGTGTCATGGGCCACATCTGCTGCTGCAGGACAGCTGGGTCATCTGGGTGGCCAGTGTTCCCACATTGCTCAGGACTGAGCCCTTGCTGACCACTTTGCTGCAGAAGTGCTTCATTTTCCACTAACTCCCACTGCAGATAAACCTACTCTGTAGTGTTGCTCATTGCTAGACTTGCAGTGCACTTCCCTAGTCATCGGTTTTAGTACTCTCAAATGTGTCTGAGCTAGTAGCTGCCAACTTCAGTTGAATAAACAGATCTTTCAAGGGAAGTGCTTTTTCATGTTGTGTTTTCTGTAGAGACATAAACAGCATTTTTCACCTATTGTTATTGTCTGAACAATGTAAGCACAAATATTGCTGAGGATCACAATGTCAGATGTATCTTGGGAATACATTATTAAGAGTTAAACAGAGGTAGAAGGGAGGAAAAATTCTTAATAGTTACAACTCTTACTTGTTTTATGACTTAGCAAAACTGTCTCCCCATGAGATAACCTGTGTAGCTCCATGTGACCATTGTCTCCAGTGATTTATCCCAATTCAGCTAATATAGCTACTATCCAGAATATACCAGCTGGTTTGAGAAAAGTTGGGGTCAAGGAAATAAAGCTTGAGATTACATCAGTTCAAAGAATATGATAATTGAAATCAAGAAGAGTTTCATGGACTTCCTTGAAGTGTCTCCATTTGCATTTACAGTACTGTAATAATTTTGTGGCTGTTTGAAGCTGCTTTTCCACCAAAAACCTCTTCCTGTCATCTTGGGATCATCTCTAAAGCTATCCAATTGGGCTTTGGTTTTAATTAGGCTCAAGAAAGGGTACTCTTAATTAAAGTTCCTGATTGATGGAGATCTAGGCGCATTCCATGACTGTTGAAAGAGAGGATTAGGACGGGATTAACTCCTGAAGTTCTGATTTTCTGGCCATCTATCGAACCCTGCCAGAATTCAGTGCTAATTGCTTCATGAACAGAAGGGATAGCACAGCACTGTCTGGCAGTAGAAGCAGGCACTGGTCCTTCCTTGTGCATCCTGGAGATTCCTTTGGAGAAAGGAATAGAACCTTTATTATCATAGCATGGCTGATTCTATCACCATAATCTTGTCTGTGCATGGAAGTTATTGGGCAGTGACCAGGAGTGTGAATTTGAACTGCATCAAGCAAAGCTGCACCAGTGCCTGCAGTCAGAGGGCTGCCACCTCACACAAGAGCACCTGCTGCCCCTCAGCAACCAGGAGAGGAGTTACTGCAAAGCAGGGTGTGAGTGCTAAATTACAGAACATCCCTTTATGGAGCTCTGTCTCTACTGACAGGCAGGGAAGGACAGCTGGGGAAATGTCTGTGGGGAGCTTATGTGGCAGTTGTGAGAGTGGCCTGGCTAAGGAGAAGCCACACAACTCTGTAGATGTGTCAGGGCACCCTAAGAAAGAGGACATTTCAGTGAACTCTGGGCTTTCTACTCCACATGTGAGACTACTTTTATGTGGCTCAACAAAACCAAGTGTTACTGCAGAACAGGGAATAGTGGGTTTCTTTACCAAGACAGGAGGAGGCTGTCGATAAATTTGAAGACTTTAGCGGCATGGGGAAGAGATATTTAGGTAGTGGAAATACCAGGTACTTGAGGAACCCTTTATGCTGGGATGATAAAATCAGTAACTTGAAAGAATCTTATTTAATTGCTTATAGAGAGAGCAAAAATGTTGAACTCTATATTGTCAAAAACACAGGGTAAGAGCTGCACTTCTCAGAGGCAAGGCATTTCTGAGAAAGGAGTAATTTGAAATGGCCATCCTCCAGAAACTTAGACTATTCAACTGTGGGGAAGCATTTGAAGGAAAAATAGTCAAAGTGCAACACCAGAGAATTAATGGAGTCCTGGGTTTAATAGACAGGGGAATTATGTAAGTAAACATGATACAGAATAAGGTTATAAAGGGGACATAGCAATAACAATAACTGAACCTAAACTATAAAAAAATGCTAGCACCAAAATTACATTTGACATCTGTACACAGCAGGCCCATAGGGATGTGTCTGGTTGCTCAAAAATATATTTATATAATGGTAGATAAAAGGCTTTTTATAATGGTATGATATACTTAAAAGTTCAGGGTAAGGATTGGACTTTGAAATCACTCTAATTGAAGTTACTATGCTTTCAAAAGAGTCAGGCACTCTTTTTTAGTGTGGTTTGACCAGCCCAGCTCCTAAAAATCTCAGTGCACTTTGTAACAGCCCCCTAACTGCACTTGGGTGAGGTGATTTTCCTTGGTCTGCAAATCAAATTGCAGTGGCAGAACTGGGATCAGGGTAGAAGAATTAAAACTCTCAGCACTCCTTATTCTTGCCACTAGATCAAACTCATGCTTCCACGCCTCAGCACAGTACATCCTTCATTAGGAAAAAACACTTTAAACAAACAGATGAAGTGCACATAATATTTTTACTCCTCAAAATCTGGAATACTATATGCCATTAACACTGAGTCATTGAAATTGCTCCAAAATGAAATACTATAGTGTGTTGTGCCAATGCCTTGAAAGTCTTTGTGCTAAGATTTCAACAAGAGAAACCAAAACAAAACTCCAAACCTGAAATTTTCAGTCTAGGCATCACATTTCAGTCCTAATGCATGAGAAATATCGAAGTATTATGAGCCATCATGTCCACACAGAGAGGCAGATAAAAGTCTAAAGTTGACAAAGATCAGACTGCAAATAGGATACGCATTTAACCGAGGGTAATTAACCACTGGAACAGATGGTAAAGGGATGTGGTAAATTAATCGCCTAGAGTCTTTAAATCAAGATTGGATGTCCTTCCTTCTGAAAGAGATGGCACAGTTCAGCTGTAAATCATTGGGCTTGAAGGTGGTATTGCTGGGTGAAATGCTCTGGACTGTGTCATATGCAGGAGGTCAGAGTTGATGAGTATAATGGTTCATCCCTCCAGACCTTGCTATCCATGAATCCGTTATGTTAGCTTGAAAAGTTTGATATTTAACAAAGCAGTTACAGACAGCTAGGTTCACAGTGGGTAGTTTTTAAATACTCTTTCATTCTGTGTTCTAAAGGTTCAGAATTAATCTTGTTAATATTGTTTAAAACACACAGGTGTAAAATATGAACATGCTTTCTTTTTAATACATTGATTCCCATATCTCATTAAAACAAAAAGTGGTCTTCGGGGAAACACTGACTGTGTGCTTCCCCACATGTTCATGGTCCCAGTCCTAGGGCAGGGATGCGGTAGAAAATTTTCTTCTCCATCTCTCTCTTGAGCAATGTGAAGGAAGTGAAGTGTCCTAGGGAGAACATGGGATCATCACACTGGCACATCTCCACTTTTGACTGCTTGACAAGTTCTGTGACAGAGGACTATTCCAATCTCATGGCTGTGGCAAAACTGTGGTCTGCTGCTCCCTAGTCTGCTCCTTTTTGCCAAAGGACCAGCCTACCATGTGATGGTCCTTACTTGTCTCTTCCCAGTGCTAGTGCAATGAATATGCCTTTTGTATCTTTTAGATGAAACATGTGGGCTGGGATTCAAACACCTGAGCACAGTAGTTAGTACTACCTCAGACTCTCCTGAACATCCTGCCTGAACTTCCACTGTTGCTGTGATGAGTGTGAGTCTCTGTCCCCATAGTCTGGAGCAACAGCTGGAAACTAGACAGAATAGCCAAGACCACATGGGCTGGCACAGAATGCCAGTATTGATACCCTGATCACTCCTGAAATGGTTTTGGTCATTAAAAATGCCAACGAGCTCTTGGTGAGTCCTAAGAACTGACCTAATCAGGCTCCAATTTGGAATATTACTTGCTGGTACCCAAATTTCATCCTCACAGTTCTATTTGCTTACAACAGCCTTTACTGCCTGTCCTGAGCTCCTGTGTTGTGGTGCTGAATACCTCTATGCAGTTGCTGAATTTCAGAATGCACTCATCTGTGGTGATGCTTCTTGACAGATACATTGTTTTGAAAAATGTTTTGGGATCAGAAGTATATCTTAGTATGCCTTCAGTGTTTAAGATCCCAAAGCACCCTGTGATAGTTATATGTAGAAAATCATGGGGTTTCCTCTCTTATTACAGAACAAGGTTATCAAGACATGATTTATGATGTTTGGGGTTTCTGGTTTCTAACATTCAGCTTTTCACTTTTCTGAGACATTTGAGGGGTCATTCAAAGAGAGACTTCATAGCTCCTTGTGAGTCCTAAGGTGAACAATCCGTGGTAGAAACACCCCAAAATTATCATTTACTTCTTAGAAATCTTGGTCCTAGTGTATTTTCATTGTTATTCCATGCACATGTTAATACTCTTTGTGATTATGAGAAACAGCCTTGCATGTCTACAAGGCAGTTTTAAGTCAAGCACCAGGGAAATAACATTTTTAATATCTACCCCCCTAATGCTGCTTCAATTAAATCAGTTTCTCCCCTCTACTTTCTCTTTTCTTAATTCTGATGGACCCTCCACACTCATTGGAATTACATTATTTTTCTGTCTTTGTCTGCTCTCAAAGTTTATAGTCCCCTGCTTAGACAACCATAAACATTCAGCTCCACTCATATATAACCAAGATTAAAGCTGTGTATATAAATCTGGCAGCAGAGTAGTATTTTTGCCCACTCTTGAATTGTAGCTGTATTTCTTCAGTAATGACTGAACAATAAATCATCATATTCATCTTTTCAATCCCCACATAAATATGTAAACCAAAATTGCAACAAATATTTTTGCTGACCAGTGGCTACTAAAACACCTGAAAAACTCAGGTTATATCTGTGAACAAACAGGCCTATTGATTCTTTCCCTGTAATTATGTTCCACTTGCATCGCAGTTAGAAGCTGTACAATAGAGCAATCACAGAAAGAAAGGCCATTGAGTCAACTTCCCTCCACAGGATCCTGTATAGTATCTGTGATCTCTTGCTTAGGTATATAACAATCTAATCTGCCCTGTACTACTTCAAGCTCATTTATTTTCTGAATCCCACACATCCTCCTACACTTGTAGCTGTGTTTGGCTTTGTGGTGGATCCCACAGGTCTGCTCAGGCAAATATCCGTCCGTGGGCTTACATATTGCAGGTGACATATGGATGTGTTGGAAAGGTTGCTGTGTTCAGGCTCCCTGCACACCAGCTTTAAAGCACAGCGTTGCTAACTAAGATAAACTCCTCTCATCTGCTAGTGTTTTCAAGGCCATTGTTTGCTGCAGCACTCATTGCTACTTCAGGCCCTGTGGGAATGTGTGGAATGGAAGCCGTGGACCCCTGCACAAGGCTTGCTGTGGGCTCTGTTTTGTTGATGGCACCCCACAGGGCTACAGCATGGCTCTTTATGGCAGGCCTAGGACAGAGGCACCAGGTCTAACATGCTGCAGGTCTTCAGAAGCAAAGCTCTCCCATCTTTGCTTGGAATTGTTTAAGCACTGCATCAATACGGGCTGTAAGTGCACAGGTCTGTGACTGCCATCCAGACCTCTCATGTAAGCGATGGCCCCATTTCTAGATGGCCCTCCTTCGACTGTCTGCACCAGCAGCTCTCTGCAGGGCAGTCTGTTTGCTCCTACTTCAGTTTCCTAGGGCTGCTTTTTGCTCACTCTCTTCTTGTTCTCTCCTTCCAAACCACACTTCCCCTCACAAAAATTCCTCGGTAAGCTGCAGTCTCTAACCCACTTCACACCCCAACAAGATGCTTTTTAGCTATAAAACCCAAGACACTTTGTCACTGGTCCCACTTTAAAGGGTTTTGTGTAGCACACTTGTTCATGCTGCACATTAACTGCTTTTTACATTTCCTGCTGCACCTGCGCCTCCCTCTGCCCCCAGTGCCCAGCCAGATGGGAGGCTGGATCCACACAGGACCCTGCAAGCACAGAGTCTGCTCTTGCTGGCAGATAGTTCCCCCACAAAGCTCTTTGCTTTAAGTTAGATTAAATACCCAAGGGGGTTGGCAGACCCATACTATCTGTTTTCCCACTCAGTCCTGTTTTCAAAATTCTGTACTCCAAACACAAATACAGAGTGATTGAAGCTAATCTCTGCTTTATCTAATTTTAGGGTACAGACTCTTAGTCTGCTGAATAAGCTTGGTTGACCTATCTCCTAGAGAGAGTGCTTTCAGAACCTGACCTTTCCTACAAATAAAAATAAATTATAGTTCCCTGGTTGCTAAGAAGAGGTAAAGAAATTTGATGAATATACTGTGTTTTCAGGTCTGGATTTCCTATAGGGAAAGGTTTTGTACTGAGTCACATAATGTAGCAAGGAAAAAAACAGGCAAGATTTTGGACACATAAGTATTTTTTGGAATGTGCAGGCAGCCTGACCTGTATTTGAGCTGAAATTTTGTCTGCAATGTGTATGTTGGGGCATTACTTACCAGCTTCATAATGCTGTATTCATCTTAGCAGGAACTCTCTCATTTTAGTGACTGGAAATTGTTGCAAAAACATAAAAATGCAGATCAGATGGCAAAGTCCTCCTAAAGTGGGGGAAAAAAAGACAGGGAAAAAGAAGAGAAGAAGAAGAAAAAGAAATAGAAAATAGAAGATGGAGCAGTAATTGGGCCCAAATGCAGCCATCTGGCCAGAGGAAGCTATTTTCCTTCTGAGTCAAGTCAACAGTGAGGAAAGCAACTAATAAATAATATAATCTCTACAGTAAGGTAAATTTTTCATCTTGTTGCAAACCTCCTGCCAATATGGGAGAAGGTCTGTAGGAGGTAGAGAGCCCTTGATTTATTTACACAGGGACCATGATTAGAAATAAATTCCCCTAAAGGAATTTGTCTTGTTTCATCCTCCATCAATGAACTACTTCTCAGAATCAGCTCCTGACTGCTCTTTCCCCGGTTTGCAGTAGCTGCATGTTTCTCAGATGACAGCTGAGACTGGCAAACAGCATGATCTCTCTAGGAAAGTAATTCAGGTCTGTCCCTCAGGCAGTGCTTCAGGCTCTGGATCCACGTATAACACAATGCTCAGTGTATGCACTTTGGTTCAGAACTGGCTTTTGTGTGTTAAAGGATGGCACCAGACAGTGGGAAGACACTTCTTGAAACCTACCCTCAGGCACCACCAAGGAAGATCAGACCTCATCTTCTGCTCAAGAAGAAAGATGGATGAAACTGGAGGCCAAACTGTCACCCAATTTCTTCATCTTAGAAGTGTCTTGGCACTTGGGTAGCACCTGATACAGGTTCAAGACCTGAAGGATTCAAGACCTGAAGGCTACTTTGTTTTATACTTTGGCTAAAAGAAAGTGAAGAATGAGTTCCCAAATATGCTTAGGCCCATGTGAAGCTCTCTTTGAAGTTCCCCTAGGTCAAGATTTAAAGAATCTGCCTTTTAGGGAGATATTATTTAGTAGTATAAAAACTGCACTTGCCTAAATTAAAGAAAGGAAAAAAAAGTAAGGAACATTAGTTCTCCTATAGTTTCATCCTGGACACATGGAAAAACATTTTAAAGTTTGGAATGAGAAAACCAGTCCTCTCCTTCACCACCATTAGTGACAGCGAGATCCGAGTTACAACCACACGGTCCAGCAAGTACTGAGCATCACTGTCAATAAAATTTTATTCCTAGTTTTGCCATGACTCATTGCTCTGAGATAATCATAGTTTGCTTTCATGTTTCTGTTTTTGTTTCTATGCTAGAACCCAGGAGCTGGGAATCTCTTATTAACTGCCAGGAGCAAACTTTGAACAGGAAGTGGGAAGCTTTGTTGAGGTTGTCTGCTTGCTATTGTCAAATGAGCAAGTGCTGTAAAGCAGTATTGCAGCTGTTTGTCCTGGAGTTGGGAATAGGACTAATAGGAACAGCATGCTTACACTTTGTTGCCAACTGGCCAGGGGAAAACAATATGTATGAAATATATGAATTTAAGGGGTTGAATATGAAACATGGCCTGGTAACCAGAGACTTGGGACAGCTACCCTAATGCAGACTTTTTATGGGACTTGTGGTGAGTTGGTTCATAAGTTTTAAATTTAAGACATTTGTATTTACACACTTGTTAAGAGTGTAACTCATTTAAGCCTTAAGGTACCCAGGAGCTGGTAGCTCAATGCCTACCACACACATTCACAGTGGGCTGTAATAACCCAGCCCTGTGCTCATTCCTCTGAGAGTACAGAGGAAAGCTGTAATACCATGTAAGAACCAGGCTCACAACTGTGGTATTTCTGGGCACTCAAAACCCACCCAGGAGACTTTCCATCATCTTGTTTAGGGGCCACTGTCTTTGCCTATTGTGCGTACACAGGAAGGGAGAAAGCAAGGACAGCTAGTTGCTATATGAAATCTGGATTGAGGTTGTGCCTTCATTTCAAATTACTGCATTGAAGGGGTTTCCTTGCAAGACAGCAATTTGAAATTAGCATTTTTCTCTTTGACTTCAGGTTGCTCAGGACAGCACTGGAACAGTTTGTATGAAGTAAACAATATATATTAAAGTATCTTGCATTATTCTCCTACTGCTCCAACTGGGTTGAGATCCTTGTGTACACATGCAAGTTTGGGAAAAATAAATCTGATTGTATCTTTGTGGCTTTTCCCCTTGACTTCTGGGTAATCGGGCCCCTTGTATATTTTCTCCCTTTGTAGTACCCCGAGATGCAACTCCCTTTGGGAGTTCCCTAATCTGTGTATCAGTGGCAATCCTATAATCCCATATAATTGTATTAGTCTCAATAGCAGATTAGCTCCAAGTGCCCCTACAGACAAGGAGCTGTCAGCTCTGCTATTGTTTCCCCACTTAATGTGATTCCAGACAGCAAAGAAGAAAAGCAGCTGAGAGCCCTCTGTCTCACATTACAGCCCACAGTTTCTAAACCAATTAAGAAAAAGGGATTTACAGTCAACTGGATTAAGGGCTCTGTTTATATTATCCCATATTTCTTTTTATAATACCTTCCATTTTCTATCTAGCCTGGCAATCAACTACCCCTTTCTCTGCTTTTTGAAACACCCATCCATGTCCTTACCTATCCATTTACCAATCCATCTCACATGTAGGATTTCAGCCATCTGTCTGGTGAACTTCACCAGCCTGCTTTATTGCATATTTGTTTAGAGAACACATGGTAATGCTCAGTAATGCTGAGATTAAAACCAATGCCTGATTTCAGATCAGTTTCAAGATAACCTGACTAATATGTATTTGAGAGACAGTGTTTGGGCAAATCTCTCCTTTCTGCTAGCTAAAACATTCTACTACCACCCTTATCAGAGCCAAGCAATGCTGGTATGTAAACAGCATGACAGTCAATCAATATTAAGCAGGAAAATGGTACGTATAAAATCCTACAACACTCACAGAGAAAGAGGCAAAATGAAACTCCAACAGAACCATGTTAATAAGATGAATGATCATCTTGCCAGTTTGGTCCTTGATCTGGTCAGCTAAGTGGCAAATCAAGGACAGACACTGACACTTTGCTCTCACAGAGGTGTCTCTTTTGCTGTGATAAGAGGTAATGATTTCTGGAGGACGTGGGCTAAAACACCACTTCATCTGAGAACTGACATGAGCAATCAAGACCCTGGGATTTGGTTGCCACTATGGTTTGTGTATACACGTACATACAAAAACTCATGCATCAGCTACCAATACTAATTGTTTTCTTTTACTTGATCAAAATAAATCAATAAAATAACATTAGCACAATCCATATTGTCCAAAATGTCTCTGTTATCATCCTACAGGGATGATACCTTGCATTCCCTTGAATTCCTAAATCAGCATAAATTCACACTAAAGGACATTAACATGTCTGGGTGACTGTGATTTTATGTGCTTTCCTAGATGGAAGTTGCCCAGTGAATATGTTTCTTAATGGTTTGTTCTTATGACAAAATTAGTTTGGGGCTGTCTTTTCTCTGAATGGAGATTCTTTTCCTATTGAATACCATTTCTCAAAAATATTTTTTCCCAATCATCTTAATATTTAAACAGGCTTAAATTTTAAATCTCACTGTACAAATCCACTTAGATTCCCAAATTACAGTAATACTTCACCAGGTTTCATTTTTAAGGCAATGCAATATGTATAATTCATTCCATGAATCTTAGATAAGGTTGATATTACGATACAGTGCAATTTGCTGCCTTGCAATGAAGCTTTACAGCTAAGGTGAGTTCTTCCACTTCAGGCTGTAGCTTTATTACAAATGGCTTTAAAAGAAATAAGGATGAAAAATGAGAAATGAAGTATTCCAGAAGCTGGAGAGCTCCACAACCAATGGCTCTTTTACCAGTTGTGCTTTTTCATGGAGTGCTCACGGCAAAGTACTGCTCCACCTCACAGTTTCCTTGGGGCAAGGAGACTCTTTCACTGAATGAGTTGCCTTCATTATACCTTTGAACCAGCTATTTCTGAGGAAAGCTCCGGGTAAAGTATAAACAACTGAGACTGTGAAAGGATTGATGAAGGCCAAAAGAATAAAGCAAATAGGCAAAAGTTTTTAAAAGCAATGATTACTTTCCAGAACTTTAACAGCTGGGTCCCAAAGGCAATGTATTTAAAGGTGGTTCTTTTTTTTCAGCTCAGTATTTCTTGCTCTTAAAGCCACCAACAAAAACCAGTAAGAAAAATGCAGGAGTTCTTGAATTAAAAATAAGCCAATGAACTCAGTGGATGAAAACACCCCAGGCCTAGAAATCATAACACCTGCTCCAGGTCTGGGCTGTTTGCTGCTGCAACACTGATCCCAGTGAGTACCATTAGAGGGTTTGCTAAAGTTTCCCGGTATTCCAGTAACAACAACTGCTTGCAACCCTCTTTGATAACCAGCCAGCAAGGAAAATTACTCAAGCCAGGCACCTAAAATCTGAGGTACCCCAAATAACAAACAAATCCTGACCCTGGACCAGCTGGGAGCTGTTTGTATGGCAGCAGCTGATTCAGGAGCCAGATGGCAAATGAACCTTATACTGTTATATGATGATGCAAAATCATTCCGGATCCAGATGGAGCTTGAGTGCCAGCTTGACAGTCTTAATGCAGGCTCCTTAGCACCTATTTTCCAACAGTGGCATAGTTACCTCCAATTCTCAGAAAGATTTTAGAAGCAGTACCCGTGTATGCTCTGGGATGGCCTAAGGCTGTAAGGAGGCATTAGCCTTAAGGTGAACAGTTGCCGCCAACACTTCAGCATTACTCAGGTTGTCAGGCCTTGGGCCTGGCCTGCCCTAGCAGAGCTGCTGTGATCAGCACTGGTGCAAGCTACATTTCTGCTCATAAACATTCACAAAATATATTGGAGTAGACACAAGTTGTGAGTGTAGTTCTAAAGCTTTCAGGCTGTAGCAATCTGGAAAAATAGATGTTCACTCAAAAGTCCTGTACCGTTCATAATCTGAAGATGCTGCTACCGTGGAGTACTTCTGTCAGCTTGCCCAGAGTCAAATCTCTTAGTGATAAGTAAGGAGGGACAGGAGCATCCAACTCATCATGAGGAGGTGGAATCAATTGAATACAGAAATGCCTGGTTGGCAGAGAAAGAATGGGTATTGAAGGATTATTAATGAGATTTTCTGTATTCACCTTCACAGATATTTCTGGAAACACTTCTACTTCTCTATAATGTTCTGCTTTTTTTAGGGAAGACCACTTGAAAATTTCCAGAATTTGTATGTTTGGAAGATTCTGTTCTCACTTTGTTTTTCTGGAAAGCTTTGTATAGCAAAAAAAAAAAAAAAAAAAAAAAAATGGTGGTATGGTGACATTAAAATAGGCATGACCAACAGCTGAAAACCAGCAAAGGAATGTTTAGTACAAGTTTACAAGTGATCTATGAATGACTTTAAAAATTGGCTTTGCTAATTTGTATACTGAAAGTGTGAAAGGTTGTACAGATTTTTAAGAATGAGCTAATTTCAACGTGTTTTTACATCAGGAATATCAGGACTGGCAGCTCTTGTGTCATGTAGTTTATTAGAAAGTCTTGCAGGATGTTTATTATTGCATCTGTACTGAATATTTAGCACTATAAGTCAGCATTTTCATGAGAAAAAAACAAATTGCAAATGGTTTTAAACAAGCTGAGGATAAACCTCATCACTTGCTGACTGTTCAACTTCCAATCTTGTGGAGTTTATACTGTGATAATTTTGGTAACTTCAGTAATTGTATAATTTTCCTGAGATGAAAGTATCTGAAATTTTAACATAGGAAAAAGCTGTGGTTGGAGCTAAGGATACTCCTTAGAAAAGGCAAACATTTTTTCAGACCCTTCTGTTATATCATAAGAAGGAACACAAAGACACATCACTGTGCATTTTGTCTGATGCCAATGGCCTCATAACACAACAGAAAAGCTCCTTGATAAAACATTTGCTCATTAGTTTCCTTCTTTTGGTTTTTGGCTGAGAGGCCCCCTTTGGACAGCATTTCTGAGACTACCTCTAATCCACCTCCTCTCAACCAAAACCAGGATTGATGCTACTCATGTTGCAAACAGCATAAGACAAGCAACTATTTAAATATCTTTGTATATGGTAAGAAGGGTAGGAGGCCTTCATCTACTAGTTTTTTTCCTCAGCGTCTCTGGTTTCAGTTCCTTTCCCAAGAAGTCTACTAATTATTAGATCCTGTTGGCAAAGCAATGGGTTTTGGGCATGGTAGAGTTATTTGCTGAGAAATGGGCAACTACAGTGGTAATACCTGCATAATGAATTAAGCAAATGAACCTGAAATGCAAACCCAAAACTTATTTTCTGGCACCCACAGTGTGAAAAAGTCAGTCAGGAGAAATATATTCTCAACTCATCCTCTGCATTGAGTAATACTGTCAATACACTGAATATCTACTTCATAATGTTCCCTCTTGCATTTACTGTGTGTGTTCTCTGGACTGCAAAGTTTTTCCTGACTGCATTTAAACTTTTTGAACATACATAAATTTTATATTTTAGATCTAATAGTTACTATAAAATGTGTAGGTAATAAAAAACAGGCAACCATAAACCAGTTTTCTACCTTGATTGTGATGAAGTTACAGCTTGCCTTTATGATTAATCTTTTATAGGTTGTAAAGCACAGAGATTATATGGCATATGAACCCACAGCAAATACCACGTAGGAGCAATCTAATACATATCACCAGAAACAATTTAGCAGTAAATTTTTTCCTGTTAACTAATAAATGCCACAAACATTCACTTTATATGTAAGTCTTGCTAGATATTTCAGAGCACACTGTCAAGTAATTTAGGGACATGGATTGGATTTGGGGAATAAAGGAATGTAAAAGACAAGGAGTGCCAGGCAATACAAATCTGAAGATGCACAGGAGACTTTAATGTGTGGTTTTAGTTATATTTCCATTTGAATTATCCTAAAAATACTGCATTTCAGTTTGCAATACCCTAAGCTAGTGCAAAGCAATGAGAATGTGCCATGGACTATGAAGAGGCAAAACTCTTCTGCCTGAATTAACAAAAAACAGCAGTGCAGAAGAAGAGCACTGGCAGTGAGTAGCTTTCTGCAGGCTTACAGTGCCCTGGCTTGTAGCTGGCTGTTTTAAGATGCTTGTGATAGGATGGATTTTAAGCAATAAATGGAAACAAATTATGTTCCAATTACATTAATGTAAGTAAAAGTACTCAAAACTTAAGTGACGTGAATAGAAATGCTTCAGGTTTTCCTGCTTACCATGATTTTCTTTCTTTTAACTCTCAATGTTCAGATCATACAAATTACAAGTATGATCAGTAGAGAGTTTCCTAATAAGTAGGGGTGTATATTGATTGATAGACAGGTTTGTCTAGTAAGCACGGGTAGTTTCTTTACAATGCTCTTGCCCAAATCTATAGGCATTTAGAATTGCAATAGTTTTAAGGTTTTCTAACAAATTCAGTCCATGAAGGTACCTGGGCATGAGGGTGAACTGGCAAAATCTGGAAATCTTTTGGTTTGCTATTGGTCTGTCTGTACCTGAGAGCCCAGTGACATAACAAGGGACACAGGGACTGATTCTGAAAAGACTCATTCACTGCAAGAAGCAATAGCAAATACTCTATGATTCAGCATGTTAAACTACTTTTTTCTCAGGTCTGTACATCCAAAGGACCCTTTCCCAAAGTGATTTCCACTGCTGCGTTTAAGATAACCTCCTTAGTCATTTCTCTTGTACTTAGGAGGTAGTATAAGGCCAAGGTCTGAGAAGGAAGCAAGATGAGCAGTTACCTGACTTGCAGACCTCTGGTCACCTCCGACTTTATCCTTTGCCGTTCCTCCGATGATTCCTCAGAATGATGCATCCCAGCCACCAAACATGCAAGGGAGCAGCAGCACCGGACCCATTTCACCTGGCTGCCACAGCACCAGGCTGTGGAGGACAAGTTCCAGACCTCCCACCACTTCGGCATGGCATCCCTTGTTTGTGTCAAGTGCTATCATGTGAAAGTCTCTCACTCACACTGTGGCACAGCTCAGTCATCATGGTGCCTACGATTTCCCTTGTTCTGTGTCATCATTGTCAGGGAGAGAGCAGGGATGGGAGCAGACTCAAGTCAGTCACTGCATTCACTCCTTTCGGCACCATTGCAGTGTCCCTGTGGCCCAGGCAGAGTCCAGGAGATGAGCCCTCACAGGCATACCTTGCCCAAAGGCTCTGAGGGCCCTGGTCTCTGCCCATCTGTACTTTGTACTGCCTCGTCTGCAACTTGGGGCATTCCAAACCAGGGCTCTGCTCCCCTCATGTGGGCAATGGCCACTGTGGCTTGCCCCTGTGTGTGGTCCTGCCGCCATCCTGCAGCCTCGGTGTGCAGCAGACACGTGAGGAAGCGCTGGGATTCCCCGGCTGCCCTGCCTGCCTCGCCGCCTGCCCCTGCCCCGTTTCTGCCCAGCTGCCCGCCCGGGGCAGAGGCAGGGGCCGGGGCCGGGGCCGGGGCCGGGGCCGGGGCAGGGGCTCACCGGGCAGTGGCACCTCTGGCGGGCACCGCGCCAGGCACGCGCCCCGCCCGGGCACCGAGGGGCGTTTGGGAAGGTCCTGCAGCACGGAGAGGGGCGGCGGGTGTCACCTGGGGAGATCGGTGCCCGCGTTCTGCCGGGGCGAGAGCAGCCAGAGCTGCGCTGAGGAGGTGGGTGCCGAGGCCGACCGAGTGAAGGGCTGTCAGTGCCTGCTGAGGAGACGAGCGCTGCCTCCCTGAGGGATGGCCATCACCTGCTGAGGACACGGCCTCAGGTGCCTGCAAAGGGGATGGATGGGGGCTGCCTTGCTGAAGAGACAGCTGCAACTCCCCGAGGAGATGGATGGCAATACCCTTCTGAAGAAATGGCTGCCAGTCCTCCTGAGGAGATGGTCACCAGTGCCTGCTGAGGAAATGGTGGTTGGTGCCTGCCAAGGAGGTGAGCACTGCCTTGCTGAGGAAATGGATACTAACGCCCCAGTGAAGAGACTGTCGGCGCTGGGTGGCTGGTGACACAGCGGGAAAGGCCAGGTAACTCCTGCGTGCCGTGGGGCAGCCTCAGACACGGGCCAAACAGCAACCTTATCTGGGGGGTCTTTCAGGAGTAAAGCTGATCCACACAAACCCTCTATGTTCACAGTGTTGACAAAATGGGGAGAAGCTTTTGTTTGTTGCTTTGCTGTGGGTTTAAACAGTTTGTTTTAACACCATTATAAGTCCATCACAAAGCAATGCAGAAAAGTACTAGAGCCATGGCAGGCTACATGAACCAGAAGGCACAGGAAGGGCCATGGTGACAAGCCATGCGAATGGAAATACCTTCTCAGCCAGAGCTGCTTTCTACAGATTGTGATTTACAGGAAGTGCTTGAACTATTTAAAATAATTAACCTATTTAATGAATTGAGTTTCATGCTCACTTTTCAAATTGTCATTGAATATGCTCTGAGTTTTGTAAACATACTTGCAATTATTTCAGAAGTGGCTGATAAGGGTTGTCATCCAATACCTTTCTCATTAATTGTTTGCTGCTCTGCTTTGAAAGCAGACTCTTTTACTCTATCTGTGTGCTTGATGGCCCAAGTTTTATGGCATTTTCCTGAACTCTCAGGCCCCTTTCTCAGCTTGTTGCTTGAACAGTTTCTCCACAAATAGTTCATGTGAATATGCTATACCCATGTACACAGAGTTACAAGCAATGCTTGAGCATTTTCAGCATTTTTTAATCCATGAAGCAGCTAGTGTGAATGATTGCAGAATAACAGAAGAGGATTTGGGTGAAAGTAGAACTGATGATGATGGCTCCGCTTCGAGAACAAAGATTTGTGAAGGGCTCTCCCCACGTGGGTTGCCCTTCCAGCCTGCACAGTGGATTTTTTAGGTGAGGCTCAGCGTGCGCAGAACTGGCCCCACCGATTAAGGTCCTCAGGTCCATCTGCCACGGCAGAGCGAGCTTGGATGGTGACAGTGAAATCCTCAGGACTAGAACCTACAGCCCCGAGTATTCCCAGGAGGTCTCCCATCCAAGTACTAACCAGGGCTGACTCTGCTTGGCTTCTGAGATCTGACAGGATCGGGTGTCAGGGTGGCATTTAACTGCCTTCAGAAGTAGAACTACCACTAAAATAAGCCATTTTGGTCAAGCAAATGTTCTCCCACTTTCTCTTCCACCTTTTGTTCAAGAAATACAAAGGTAGTAGATACTTGATCTTGCTCTATCATGAAATAATTCTTACAGTGTTAAACAGATGCAACTCTACCATTCAATTATGTGGTCAAAATGTTTTTCATTTGTGTAAACATAAGTACTGGATGGAAACTCTGTGGAAGTCCTCATGTCAGTACCAAGAGATTCTGGGAATGGCTCGTAAAGAGTGGGGAAAGAGCACATATCATATCCCTTGCTTCTCCTCCATGGGTAAATAGCATCAATCTGTATGTGACAAGCTCTGTGTAAGACTGTGGGGCTCCTTTTCTCATTACACTCTGAAAAACTCTCAGAGAATCTAGAGTCCTTCATCAGCACTTTGTGTGTTTATATACATAAATAAGAAACAGACAATTCTTTTCTATTAGCTGTAGCTCCCAGATTGCAGATATATTTTTCATACTCACTTCCTTTCCCAAACACTTTTTCTTTCAGAAATTAGAAGCATATGAATTCAAAAGTATCTCAGAGAAGCAGCCAAAAATCAGGTCATAGGCGCACTCAGATGGTGGAGTCTCTATTACCACTGTTGTTTGAGCTGAGGAGATAAAAATCTCTCTGAGTGGCTTTGCATTCTCTGACTTCAAACAATGCTGTTAAAATGTAGCACAATTCTTAGGATTCCTGAGCAAAGCAAGGTTGTGTCTCCTTCCTCTGCATTAACTATTCTCTTCGAAGTCCTGGAGTCTTTGGGGTGTGGTATCTTATTTTACTGGTTGCTTTATAACTACGATAAAGGGGTTACGTTGTTGGAGTTAAATATCACTTAAGAACTTCAAAGCTGCTCCTTTGAGAGGAGAGTCTTTGACTTTACATCTGGGTGGAGGACACACATGGAAAGGGTTACCATGAGAAACAGTCTTTCCCAGCTGTTGCCTTTCTTAAATTACTGTAGCAGCAGCAGCCACAGTTACTTATGCCAAACGTTGTTTTTTGGCATATCTCAGCCTGATCAGTTCCTTGCAGGAATTCCCACTAGGGTGGAAGGGATATATAGCTTGTTGAAGCGTCTTTTAAATAATTTAAAATGGCTTTGGCAGTTTCTGTAGCTTAAGTCAAGATTGGAAAATGGAATCTTCCAAAGTCAACAGCCATATAAAGTATGGAAAGGGACTTGCCTAAGCTTGTGTAAACAGTAGTTCCCACGCTTTGGGTAACTCTCTTCTTTTTCTGAAATGAGAGATACCTGCCTTTTGCATCAGATGTCTGTGTGCCTTAAATAACATGTAGTCATTGTCATTTTGCCTTCTATTTTTTGCTGATGATGTTATCATTATTTTGTCAAAAAAATTTTTAGATTTTTCTTAACTTCAGCCTTGCTTTTTTTTCACAAACTCACTAGTCAGGCAGGGTAAATAGAAAAGCCCAAGCCCAGCTCCTCATTCTAACGGCTTAGCAATGAAAATGTGTTTTAATTATGTTCAGCTCCTGCACAAAAGACTTAGTCACTCACAGTTAATAAGGCGTAATGGCTTCCCGCCCCACCGAGCGCTCAGCCTGCCATGCAGCTCCTGCTTCGAGGCGGCCTGTGATGGACAGAGTGGGGAAAGGCAGCGGCAGGAGCAGCTCTGAAGATAATTGTTAGCAGATCCGAGCGCCTTAGATTTCACTTGCTCATTTGAAAACAACCAGGGCCCCTTTAACAGCGTTCAGGAAAATTTCTCAAAAAAGCAGACTCCTGCTCCAAACAATTATTAGCACCATGTCTTCATTACGTCAGCTGTAATGACACTTACAGCTCCATTTGATCTGCTGCTGTGTGGAGTGGTAGATGGCAGCAGCAGGCAGCTGGATGCAGAGGTGGGCCACGGGCCGCTCCGTGGTTCCTGCACACTTGCTAGTCCAGTTGGGATCAAAACCTGAACAAAACAAGGCAGCTTCTCTCCAGTCTTTTAGACTTTCTGTGGAAGTGCTGTAGTTCTGTGTGCTTGCTGCAAACCCAGCACAGCCCAGAAGAGGCCGGTTCGATAAGAGACACAGCCAGCCAGTTGCCCATGGCAACTGTAATCCCAGGGTTTTGCTAGTTTGTGGTCCCCCGCAAAGCTACAGCTCTAACTACCGATGGCTCCTGCTTCTGCTGAGAGAAAACACGCGCTCGTGTGTGTGTGTGTGTGAGAGAGAGAGAATGTCTCTTTACTGTGGGATGGAGAGAAATGGGGATGGTAGAACAGTCCCCATGCGCAGCGCTGGGTGTTGCCCCATCTACTGTGCAGCCAGCAGCAGTGGGGACAGCAAACAGATTGTAGGGATTTTTCTGTCTGGCTTTACTATCCCACCTTAGCTGCCTAAGAGCACTCCAACCCTCTCCATCTGTTCTTGGGTTGGGAGGGTTCAGTTTCACATTTGTTACAAGGAAGCCTTGAGCTGGATCTCGACTCAGATATTTGATGAGCTGGGTTTCCTTCTAGTCCAGGAAACTGAGCTGGAATCTAGCTAAATTTAAATGCCTGGCTAGTCTCTCACTTTCACTCTTAATCCTGAAAGGAAGCAGGAGGAAATTGCTCTTAAAGTGTACAAGACAGGAATTGATGCAGGAAGTTCTTTTGGCTGGAATTCAGAAGGCCAGCGTAGATAATCAGGGTAAACCTGTTAGAAATCTATGAAAGATCATGATGGAGGTGCTGGAAAGGGGTTAAAGTTAAATCCTAGATTAGTCTGTTCTTTTTTTTTTTTTTTTTTTTTTTTGCTATGTAAACCCTTTCTTCATTATAGTTAATGCCTTCTTAAGAGATCAAAAGAATTATTTTAAAGGACACTGCTTACTCACAAAATTCATTATGGTAATGCTCCATCATACTTTGCCAAGCTGCTTTCCCTTTGATCTGCTGCTGTGGCCTTTTGTTTGGTTCTGCAGTTAATCTCTGTTTTGTAAGTGTCAGGTTTTTTCATCTTTTACATCTCTGTTTTATTCAATATGATAGTAACCCTATGGAATTACACCATCTATTTTTGAAGTTGATTTCAGTTAAAGATTTTTAAAATTCCTCTATTATGGACAAATAAGGAGCTCTTGATTAATTATTGATAAGAACATTTACTATTTTTTTAATCCAATAGTGTAACCTAATAAACATTGTTTCCTGTAATACAGGATATTGCTCTCATAGCTGGGATTTATTTGTATACTTAGTGGATTTGCCTTATTTTGATAGGGAATCTTGTGATAATTTGTTCTTGTCAAACAGTTTAGGTCATGTTATATGACACATTCCATGCAAGTCAAATTTGACAAAAGCCTTTTTCTTCAGTGTCTCCACATTACAGCTTTTCATTGTCACATCACTTTTTTTCTAATTTATTTTTAGTGGATGTTAATACTCATGAATGGCAGTAAGATTGACAGCCCTAGACACTCCTGCTTAGTATAAGAAGAGGACCTTGATAACATAGACATTATTCAATGGACAGCTTGAAATATGATGCAATGACAAAAATCAGTAAGATACTGTAATTCCTGGGTATGAATTATACCCTAAGGACAGCTTAGGTCAGAGAGGTGTGAGGAGAGTCCTGTAACCTTAAAGAAAGAAATTAGTCTGAGTAAACTGATGAGATAAAATTTTAGTGATGTGTATGTGGCGGTGTATGTTGATAGAAATCTCCCACAGTGTGATTAGAGCTGGACTAACAGGTTTGTGCAAACAGGTTTTTCCTCAATAAATAGATACTGCTTGTACCTGCTGTTAAGAAATAAGTCAGAGAAGCAGTAATAACAGGGGACTTG
>JAOXXN010000102.1:13104986-13129951 GCA_026770055.1 Myrmophylax atrothorax
AAAAGATTTATGTATGATAGGTGATATTCTGGTTGTGATGTTGTGCAGGGAACTGAGTGTGAGGTGATGTTTTGCAGGTCTGGTGCCTGGTGGGGTCCCTGACACATGCAATAAATGTATTCTGCAGCAGCTCACCTGACCTCACAGCAGAGCATGTCTCTTATTTTATTCCTCTTTCTCTGTCATGGCAGAGTCATCACAGTTAAAGTTCCCACTCGTGTGTTAGTTTTGAAGACTGGAGATGCCTAGAGCTGAGACCAGGCAAAGGCCACCTCCAGGTATGCCTCTATGCCGTTTGCTCCCACTTGACAGGAATGCGCTGTGCTTTTGGCAGATGCAAATGCTCCAGATGGTACAGGGAAAAGTGCAAATGAAAGATTTGATTTCAGCCCTTCCTCACTTCGATAAAATCTTGATCATCTCTCTTGTCTTTTTTTTTTAAAGGGGCTTTTGAAAATGCATCCCTTCTCTTTTCTTCTGCCACTGAGCCTGTGACCTTCATCTCATCCCTGTGTCACTGGAAGGTGTGCTGCTGGTTGTTGCAGTCTGCCATCCAATGCACATGCCTTCCAGCATGTTGTTCTGGTGCTAAGATCATAGTCTGTAGAAACTGGGTATAATCCATTAATTAGGGTGTCCAGCTGTCTCTGTGGTGGGGCCAGTATTGGCAGGTTCAGGCCAGGTAGACAATGCAGAGAGCGATTCACAGGGTCTGGACATGTACTGGGGGGGTGCAAACTTTTAGTATGTTCTGAAACAAAGATTTCCCTGTGCTCTGCATTCCCAGTGTAATTGCAGTAGGGGCAGCATGTGGCTCAAAGCAGCTGGTACTGTGCTTGGACTTTGTCTGCTGCTGTTGGGCAGCATTCTCCTGAAAAGCCATGATGGAAGGGCAGGAAGCTGAAAGCAGTCACACCCTGGGGCTAGTCCACCCTGTGGGTCGTTACCTGGACCTAATTTTGGCTTGGAAGGATGAGGGAGAGGAGAGCTGTCATCTCCCCCATTAGCTCCATCTGGAATGGTATGTGTGCTTCTGGGTGTGTGCTGTGCTGATGTTCACACAGTGCCCGAGTCACCACCCTGCATTAGCTTATTCCAGCACATTTCCTTGTTACAAAATTAGATCCATTTTGCAAATTGCTGTTGCACTAGTAATTGAATTGAAGGGGTACTTTTGTTGGTTTTTTTCCTCGTTTTTTTTTTAGGGGAAGAGGTGTTGTTGGGTTTTTTCCTAGGGTAGTTACAACCAATTTAAAACACAGATGTCTTGTTAAACCTGCCAATGTCCTCAGGTAATAGAATGAAAATGTGTGTGAGGTTCAAATCCTTTCTTCTTATTTCAAGCTAACATTTGAATACAGTGTTAGTGTTGGCTGACTGGAGTATATAGATAGAGTAGTTTGACTTTCCTGTTTAAGATCCTGTAAGGGACGTTGCTCCAACCTAAACACATTCATAAGTCCTACAAGTTCTTTGATTTTAGCAAGAAATTTTGATATTCTAGAAAGTTACAAGTAGAGGAACATGGAAGATGAAGAGTCTTCCTAGCAACTCAGCACTCTACCAGATAAGCTTCAGTATTCTGGTAGACCAGGTTAGTGGGGGTTAGTACTTGTGAATGGCTGTAGGATTGACAGCCCCAGTGGACCAGACTGTATTTTGCTTGTTTTAGAGGCATATATATCTTTAGAAGTCTGTGGATAGTTTCAACTACAAAGGACTTGAAGTAATGCTAGTTTGGATCTTCGTAACAAAACATCTGAATGCATGAAGCCTCTTCCCTCTTTTTGCTCATTTTTTTCCCCTTATGAAGTTTCAGCTGAGTTTGGTGCCTGAGGGGCTCATATCAGGATTAGACAACAGACTTTTGCCACAGTTGTGTTTGGAGAGGTCATCCCTGACAACACCAGTTAGTAACACTTTCCAGCCAAAGTTTTGCCAGCCACTGTGGCTTGTTTCACAGGTATGATCCATGGAATGATCATTTCTTATTATAACATACACTATGTAGTATACAATGGTATTCCAATGCATAGTAAAGGTATAATCTCATATGAAGCAATAGACAAGTCTCTGTCAAGCCTAATAAGATAATGTATTTTTTAAAGATCTGTCATGTTGAGAGAAGAAGCAATTAGATAGCATTTAAATCTGCCCTGGTCTCTTGCATGCCAATAATACCCAATATTAGTACTTCGGGAACACAATGTTACATACCTACCTCTCTATCTCAGTCTTGGGAGTAAGTTTAAGGATCTGGTGTTCACATTGTCCAGATTTCTGATGTTTGTACCTCTGCAGTGCTACATACATATATGGCTTCATAAAACACACTGTATTTTTTTCCCTTGCTCTCAGCAGGCCTGCTTATACCTGCAGGCTGTAAACAATGATTCTGGTGGAGGAAGTACAATGCACAAGGCTCTCAGCAGCATTAAAACAGATTTGGAACAGTCTGGGGGGCAGAAAAACCACAGAGAAAATGCTGTGATGACAGTACTGCTGAAATGGGCATCTTCTGCCTAAGACAAGGGGTAAATACGTATTCTAGGCCTCAGCTCTGAAAGACACAAGAGTGTCCTGTGCCCACTCTTTCCCTTTGATTTGTTTTACATCTTTAGAAGTGCTTAGCCACTAGACTCTGATTTAATGAGCTTTGAGACTGTCTGAAACCAGGCTTTCCTATCTGTGGTACATCCTTTTCTATGTGCACTTGTGTTGACGTGCACGTTGGCTGGCTACTTGCCACCAGCTCTTTGTGCAAGATATTTTCCTGTGTAATCTACTGGTGAAGCTTCTCTTGTGAGTGCTGCCTATCACATTTCACTCAAAATGAAGAGGGTTAATGAAAAGCTGTCATTTAAGCTGTGTTATCTCACCTAGCTAGTTTTGACAGAGGCCATGCAAGACATGCTTATGCAAACAGCTCAGCTGAGCTGGGGAAGGCAGTATTGCTGCACAGGGGGCATGGTGGGGAAGTACAGGTGGGAAAGAAAATCCATGGCTTCCTTGGCTGCCATCCCAAGAGAACCTTTTTATTTTGGACTTATCCTTCACACACCTGTGTAGGCCAAAAAAGAAAAATTGGGGGAGGGCAGAAAGGGAAGAAATTAAGTGCTGTATTCTCACACAGCCTGTATGTCTGTGTGGTAGAGTCTCAGGGCTCATACATTCTATTTCCTGTCCAAAGCAGAAGCCTTGAGTCTGAGTCTTTCCAAGCAAGGAGATGTGTTCCTGCTGTATTAGGCTCCCTGGCAACACCCTGCTTGCAGTGTGCCACAGGCAGTTCTAGCACTACAGCCCTTTGTCATTTTATTGAAGGAGTAGGGGCTGGAAAATCAGTAGCTTTAGTATGCATGCCACAGCCTCCAGAATTGGGTACTGACCCTCTTTATTGTTACCAGTAAAATTAAACTGATGCGACAGTCTTACATGGCAGGTTTCCAGCTCTCTGCTCTGCTTCAGGTGGGAGGGAGGGATTGCCCTTTCCTTAGAGAGAAAAAGGACTGGATACTTTCCAGGAGGAAAGGAAAATCCTCCTGTGATCACTGTGGAACTGTAGATGAACCTACCTGCTTCTGTAAGAAGAAACTTACTGTAAATATGGCAAGGCAGAGATAGGAGAAATAAATTATAGATTATAATGGGGGGCATCCCCTTTCCTCTCCTCCACAAAGATAGCATTTCATCATCTACGTGTATCCATAAAAGGCATTTGTGCTTCTCCCTGCATACTAAATAAGAACTGTCTGACTCATGTGCTTCTTAGAGTCAGAGCACTGATATATCCCTGCTCTTGGAATTCAAATTTCTTACTAAGCAATACAATGCAGTAGCAAATATGCCAAGACTGATGTATCTAGGTGAAAAGGAGGGACTGAAGCACTTATGTTGCCCCACGTCACAATAACTCTTAGAAAAAATGTTTTGCCATTAGGGTTTATCTGCAGTTGTGAATAACAGAGTTGACAGCATCTCCCTGTTTTCCCCTGTAATGGTTGTTTTTTAAACTAGTGGTAGGTTTGGAAAGCTTTGCACCAAGTCAGGGAGTTTTTTCTTGCAAGCTGTTGCAAGTAGATACTTGGATGCAGCTGCTTTGAGCTTGGCTGGGGGAGGTGTGTCCTCTCCAGTATATCCAGAGGAAGGTCTCACAATGAAAACCTGGTGGAAAGGCAGAAGTCCCATTCTCAACTTTACTCCAGACTTCAGGCTGACTTCAAGGAAGGACACATCTGTTTTGTTCTGTCTCCAGTTCTTTCCTGTGCAGTGACCTCGGCAAGGGTTAATGTCTGCCATTAAAGGCACTGAACATCTTTGGTAAATCTCTATGTGCAAAGCATTTCAGGCCTCATTGTTTGCTTGTTTGTTCCCTCACATATTGGCTCCAATGGGAGGACTCACAGTGCAGGTCTGTGGCTGAGGCAGTGGGCTGTGCCTAGGTAGGTTCCAAGAGAGATGCTGTGGTGCTAAACCATAGGTAGGTAGTGGAACTCATAGCAGGGCTCACCCGTGCCTGTTCCCTCGTGTGTTCTGCAGCAGGTCTGGGAAAACTCCAGTCCAGAGAGGTACATGGGGCCTTTCAGGGAAACAAGCTCTGGTGTGCTGGTGTAGAGTGCCTTGGGTACTTACAGATGGGACTTGGTGAAGTGTGTGGGTGCTGAAAGCTCTGCTCCTGATTTCAACCCCACTGCGCTGGGGCTTTTGCACACCCAGGCAGCTGCAGCCCCTTGCTGGGACAGCAACAATCCCTGCAGGTCTAGTCCAAGTCACGGAGCGGTTAGAAACTTGCATGCCAACAAACCCTTTCCAGAATGAGTGGCCAGGAAAGCCTTTGAGCTTTTGGGTAAGGAAACAAGCCCAAAGGAGGAGAATTATAAGGCAGTACTGGGCTTCTGCTCATACTCTGTTCTGTTTAATTCCAGCTCAACTGAACACAGAGCTGAAATCATGCAGTAACATATGTATTTCTTGCACCTGCTTCAGCTCCCTGCCTCCTCTTTTCCTTTCTGCCTGAGCAGTGAACAGTTTTCAGGTGTGAAGTGCTCTGTTTCAACATCAGCACTTGTCACCAAAGCTGATTTCTGGTCATATTTGGCCTTGATCTCTCATTTAGTATTTCCTAAAAAAACAGAATGGAAGCTTCTTAAGGAACCCTTTTTAAATAATGCTAAGTGGTGATTTAAGAAGCAGAGGCTAGACAGGGAGGGGGGAAAAAAGGCATTTTCTTCCAGTGTTAAGTGATGCTTCTATATTTTAATGGCTTCTGAAGTCAGACAGGCACTGTTGCTTGGTCCCAGCTGGACACTAATTCCTGCTGGGAATGCCTCGTGGCAGCTTTCAAAGTGCTCTGAAGCTGAATCTGTAATTGTGACTCAGAGCAGATCAATTCCATTTTCCTTCTGCAGCAAAATTTAGGTTCTGTTACAGACATGAGGGTCCTCCAAGGTACTGATAGCATTAAAACAGCAGAGCCTGGCCCACACCAGAAACCAGTACTACGCAGTATGGCACCTGGGGTTTGGGGAGATTTGTTCAACTAAAAAAAGTGCAAATAATAGAGCTTAGAATAGCTGTAACTCTCTTTGTCTGGTTGGTCTTATACCACTGGCCATTAGGCCAGTGTCCTTGGGGTTATTAAGCCAAGATTAAGAACAACTCTGAAATATTTCTCCTTTATTTTAAACTGTGGCCTGCTGCACTTTTGTCATACTCCTATTCCTCTAATACTTGTTCTTACTTAGCCATGTAGCCTCAGGTTATCCAGGAGGATCAGCTGTAGCCTCTCAGATAGTGGCATCATTGACATCCTGGAGAGTAAGTCAGTCATACAGTCTTACCTACTGAAAAGTAAAACAGGCTGATTTGCCTCTTATTAAATGCAGGGCCAAGTATAAAATACAGAAGGATAGGTCTAAGCTATAGGTCTAGTCAGGACTCAGGAGTGTATTGTCCAAGTATTTAAAATCTAAACTTCTGATAAGAATGAAAATGCTACTGTATCTCTCAGCTCCATTACTGGGCACCCACTCCTAGTACTTTATCTTCACACAGGGACTTCCTCTTCTTTTCAAAAGCTTTTGAGCAAGGGAGCAGTTAGTAATACTGCCACTTAAAGTATTCTGTTTGGAACCCAAATCGGATTGGAAAGGAGAAATTCAAAGCCAGCATTTCAGGCTATATGCAGACTCAGGCAGATCTTTTAAGCAGTGATGCTTAGGTTGCTTTCTTACAGTTCCCTTATCAATTGTTACAGCTAGAAGTGTGCTAAAAATGGAAAGTGAGAGTCTGGTGTACAACTGAGACATCTAGCTGTATGTGTCATGTCCCTTTCCCCACACCCCATACCACCCTGCCCAAAAAGAACATGCCTGGTCCTTTTGGGAAGTGAAATTTTCTGTTTTATGATAATTATGATCATTTTCTGGCCTCCTCAGTCCAAGAAGTGCTTTCATATTGATTTCAAAAGAGCCATGATTTAGGCTTCTTTTATACTAGAAAGGATGATGTGTGCTTCCACTTCAAACTGATGACATTTTTGACTTCAGAAGCCCATATTCAATATTGAGGATTTTATTATCTGGTCAGTGCTGCATTAAAATAACTAAGAAAGCTAAACTCTGCAGCAGAATTCTTCTCAGGCAGATTCAGCTTATATTTCTCTGCCCTGTGCACGGAGCACGGTCCACTAAGCTTTTGAATATGAAAGCATGAGACACTGGTGTCTGTCATTTAAAAGCAGCTGTTCCCATAGGAGAGGCTTGGGAGGTGGTGGACAGTAGTGTTGGGATCAGATGTGCTGTCATATTAATGGGTTGAGTTTGCAGCATGGTGCTGTGTAACAGCCTGCAGAGATGCTCCAGCTCGTAGTCCCTGGAGAGTATTTGGAGGAGAAAAGTTTGAGGGGGAAGCAGAGTGTAAACAAGCCCCATTGGGCGTAAGCATAAAAGTCAAAGTGGACCAGGCTTTATAGTTACAGACTATGCAAACTGTTCACTGCATAATGCGAGCCGTGGCATTATCCTCAGCCTGTCTCTGAGAAAGTCTGTTGGATTGCAGTCATCTCCAAGAAAAATCTACTCTCATTAATTTCAATAGTAGCCTTTACTGGTCAAGCTGATTTGAGAGTGGATTGTTGACTCTCAAAAGCCTAACAAAAATGAAAACTACAGAAGCCCACGGTGTCTACCCCACCCTCATGTGCCCCTCCTGCCCCTCTTCCCCAATGCTTGCCTGTACACTGACAGTGAAATTGCATTCCACTCCAGGCAGCAAATCCTTTGAAAACGTATATCCCGCTCCAAACGGTTCCATTTTTCCTAAATGTGCTGAGAGACATTGTCTCATGATCTGCAGTAATTATCTTGACAGGTCAATTATTAAAAAAGAAATTAAAAAATTAAATTTAAAACATGATATAAGAACTTGGCTGCTGGTTTTCCTTTTACTGCCATTTCTCTGCAGAATGCTTTTGGCACCAATTGACATGGGAACTGCATTGCACCAGAGAGGGAAGTTGTCTTCCCCTATTTTGATGCTAAATTAAAGATAGGTAGAGATTTCTCTGTAGATTTGTGGGCATGCAGAGCAGGAACAGCATCCAGTGGCACACTGCTGATTATAGTACCTGGGCTATATATAATGTAGTCCTACTGGCCTGCCTGGAAGAATTGCCTATTTAGCAAAAGAAACCTGGCATGGTAAGAGAATGGATGGAGATAACCATTTGTGCTGTATCGACAGGGCTTAAAGGAGAACATGAATTTCCACCTATCTGATATCTGAACAGTTTAATAACATCCACATATCAAACCTTACGAGGTTTTTTTTTTTTTAAAGAATCCTAGTGAATGTGTAGGTTGGTAATACGTGAGTAGTATGTACCTACAAGATTCATGCTAACAGGAAAGCTCTTCGGGGGAAGCAGTTCATCTATTAGCTCATTTCTCTTGCAAAATTGACATTACATGCATTATTGCAAGATAAATACTTCAGCACATCATATAAACAGCTATTGAAAAAGGTACCAACTGGAGCCCTTAAGCTTCTACACCCATGGAGGGATGCAACATAAGGAAGAAATTGGGTCCTCAAGGTGCCTTTCAAGGCTGATTGAGAAACTAACTTGACAAAGAATCTTCTGAAATCTTGTTTTCTGCTCTGTTCTGCTCTCCTGGGTCCTGGTGTAATTTGTAATTCAAGCTTGGAAGGAATCCTATGCTATTTCCTTCAGCCTTATTCCTTCCACATGTGAAATCTAGTAATTTAAACACCTCATCTCCTTTCATAACTGAGGCAGGAAAAAATAGCCAATGATCATTGATTGAATACATATTTCCACAAAGTTCCAGTTATTTTGTTTGATGCTTAAGAAATAAAATCAAAGGAATAAGTACAATTTTAAAAAAACCCCAGATGGTTGTGGCAAGTGAATCTGTACTAATCTGGACTTGCAAATAAATCCCTAAAAACCTACTGGCCCCACTCCTGGGGTGTGATATCAGGCAATGAATTTGAAACCAGAGACAGGTTTAGTAGTAAGTGCTGGTTCAGCTTCATAGGATGGGAAGCAGCTCAGAATGAGTGATGATGTATTTTGGCTTAAAGGTTTAAGAAGAGCACAGCACAGAGATTGAAAATAAGCTCCATTACCTAATTACTTGGAGCTCAGTGGGAATTGAGGGTGCTTAGTATGTTGGAGCAATATTTTTCAAACTTTTAAGAGTTGGGCTCTTCCTCACAAAAGCCAATCATGCATCTCCAGTGCTGCCTCATGTGGTTAAGGACGAAACCATAATCCAGATCTTCCTAGTGCTGTACTTCTTCACCGTTCCTACATGCCAAGGACTGTGAAGGAGCTATCAGTGATGGAATTGAAGGTACTACAGTTCAAATCTGAACTGGCATTCTTTGAAATGAAAAGAGCAGATCATGCATCTCAGAGTTGACATTTCAGGCTCTCTGCAAACTCCAGCAGAAAATGAAATAATTGCATTTGAGTTGCGTTTTCACCGTTGATTGGTCAGTGTATTTCCCTTTTCACAAACACTAAAAAGCAACAGAAAAAAAAAGAAAAAGAATGCTGACACTGCAGAAGAGGAGGAAGGCTTGAGCATTCTTTACATCTTCTTTGAGAAAGGGCAGCTGCATGGCAAACTGGTTGCAAACTGAAAAACTTCCTTGATTTTGAACTGCTTCCACTTTATACATAGGACCTTGTCTCCCATTGTGAGGATGATTTTTGGTTGTGAGTGGTGTCACTGAAGTGCAGAAAAGTGAAGAGAGCAACAGGAGCTTTCCCATAAAGTCTGTGTTTCCTAGGCTCCTACCCAGATTTTTTAAGCAATGTCTTTGTTGACCAGGGACCTTTTAAAACCAGAGGGGACCCTGGCTTATTCTGTACAGATTGTTGAAACAATGAAAACATCATAATTGCAGCCACATTGTAAAAGACAAATGGGTAACACTGGGGAGCTGAGTTTTAGCCCTCTTCCTCCACATGGCATGTTTCCTGCAGCAATTCCCAACTGAGCCATCAGAGGAAGAACAAGATGCTTTTTCCTGCATCAGCAAAGCCATTTTACATGAGCAACCTCACGGTTTTAAAACAATCTATTTTTCAGCTGTTGGCATTTGAGGTGGAAGGCACATATTCCACCTGCCACCAGCTTTTCTCTTCCTTTCTCACACTTGTAACTGTGCTTTTGCTTACTTGTTCTAGCAGGGAGTACAGCAGCAGAAGTATTAAATATGGTTCTGCTCTGTAAAGCACTTCTAAATTATTTCTGCCTAATCCCAAACCAGCTGCCAAACCCATCTCTCCAGACATATTTAGTCAATGTGCAACAGACTGGAGTGGGATCAGCCTGTATGGAGTGGCAAACTCTGGGAGAGGTGGAAGGACTGGGTGCTCATGGACACTGAGATAAGGAGCTTGGCAGTGCTCGGGGAAACTGCTCACTGCTCATTTCTGTTGTAACACTCTCCAGCAGAACACGAAAAGAGAAATGGTGTGTTGGCAAACCCTACTTTCTGAAATCCCGAGGCAGCCCATAGAGAGGATTTCCATGACATTGAAGCCTTGGAATTATACTAAGGAGATGCTGATTTTTTTCTCAACTGACACAAAACTGGGCACGTCCGGCCCAAGATTGCAGAGAAATGTCAGTCATAGGTATTCCCATGCCTTTCCTAAAATGCAAAATGTCCTTTGCCAAACACCAGCAGGACCACATTAGGCAGCCACCTGGCTGTTAGGCAGAGTGCTCTGGATCACCAGGGACACCAAGGTCCCTCTGCAGATCCTAGACTTGGATCCTCCATGTTTAAACATCACCTTTATAAAGCAGAGGGAATTTTCCCCCATCTGCCAGGGCTGCAGGGAAGGTAAATTTCTTGTGTCTGGGAGAGACCATTGCCAAGAAGCCTGCTAGGAATTACGTGGAGTCTCTTTACCCAGGGCTCTGACAAAGGTAGAGTGGACAAGGGTTTCCAAATACTCCAGACACAGAGAGAAGGTACCCAGGAAACCCTGTAGTACTGCTTCTCAGAAACAGAGGGGAGGCAAAACTTATCCCACTAAACTAAGCGAAGGAGACAAATCCCCAAGCAGGAATATGGGTGCAGCTGGTCCATTATTTACCATTTTAAAAACACAGTCTGTCAGTCTCACCTCCCTGAGAAATTACTGAATTTTCAAATGGATGAACACTTTTGCTGTAGAATCAGGAATCTCTACTTAGACCAATCTTTCTAATGAGCTGTTTGACTAATACAAAATTCAGTCTACCTGGTGTATGTCAAATGGAAAGCCTATTTAAGTTTTCATTAATTAAGACAGAAGATTGGAGACAGAAAATGCTCATGGCTGGGAAGGTATCAAACCACAATTCATTTCAACGAAGCTTCAACTGTACACCACAGGTGTGGTAGCTGTACACATCTCCTCTTTTACCTGATATAAGAGAAAACACATCCCATAATAAAGAAATAAAAATATCCCTTGTATTAATGCCTGACCAGCCTGACCTTTATGCAATGCATTATTGACAATTCCTTTAACAATTTTTTAAATGTAATTTCCCAGAGCAGAACATGACAGAAAGTAAAAAACATTCATTTCAATTGTAAAAGCTTTCACTTTAATGCATCTGTGAATTAATTGGGCACAGTCTTCATATCAAGTGAAATAAATGGGCTGATAATTGATTAGGACCTCAGGGAACAATGAGATCTGATTGGTTAGGAAAAGAGAAGTGACCTATAAAAGGTCAGGATTTTTTGAAATTGCTTTTTTAATAAAGCATGTTGATGAAGAAATTATCTGCAAGGCTTAGATGAATTATTCTGATTTGATATATAACTTCTGTCAAAGTGAAAATGAGATGTGATGTAACTTAATTCTTGGAAAACTTGAGATCCCCTTTGACAGAGATGAGTCCTTCTCTCAGTTCCAATACTAGGCTTTGAAATTCTCTGCAGCCCAGCATGGCTTTTCTTAGCTTACATTTCCATCTTATTGTTAGGAGAGGTCTGCCAGGTCTCCTTTTCTGCTGAGGGAAGGAAGGAATCTCTCATGGAAGGAATTTTGGTTGATTTTGTGCCTTGCCTATTATGAACAATGCTTTTCCCTTCTAAGATCTGCTTTCCCCTCCAGCTAAGCCTTCAGCTGAGAGACTGGGATGAGCAGATGGGATGCTGATGCTTGTGGTGAGGCTGCTGATCTCACCTTCATGCATGGCCAGAACACTCACTTTTGGAGCGAGCCCCTTTCCTCTCAGCTGGACTGTTCAGCCTGTCGTCAATCCTTGTCCTTGTCTCAGCTCCACTTTCAGAGTGCTGTGCCTTCTCTCCACACTCTTGTGCTGACACAGCACTACAGCAATTTTGTGGATATGGGAGTATTACAAGTTTCCAGCTCAGTGAAAACCGTCCAGGTTCTGACTGATAATGAGTCCTTGCCTCACTTCACCAAGCTGGTTGCAGCTTGACCACATTCACTGTGTCACCAGAGGAAAGTGTGTTTCCTTCTCTTGGGCACCTGGCTCAAGTGTCTATCCCAAGCTTACTGATTATTGATTCATCTTGACCTTTCTGCAAGACTCTGCCTCTTTATGAATAAAAAAAAGTCCTCTTCAGGCTTCATGCTGTGCTGGTTAAATCAATTAGAGCACGCCACTCCAGGGCATCTCTTCCTTGGGCCGAATCCCAACTAATCAGCAGAGCAATAATAAAATGCTGATCCCTACCTGATGAACAGCCTCCCTCTCATCCATGAAGGGGCTGTGGGAAACACAGCGTTTCTGGGAAGCCTTCCAGTGCTGATGACCACATGTTCACCGCAAATATTTATTTGGCTCCTGTTTGTTTTGTAATGATGTGTATGGCACTCTTGCCGTAATGTTTATCAGCACTCAAGTTTCTCAAGAGGAGGTGCAACAAGGCTTTTCACTGGATGAGCAGACAGTCAGCCTGGTCTGGCTCATGAAAATATCTAGGTTTTTTAGGAGACAACTGCATTATTACTATTGTCATCTTCACTCCAGCACAAGGTGATCTCACTGCAGAGCTGTCCTCTTCAAAGTATTTAATTGTTGAAAAGTAGTTGGATACTTTCATTTTACTTGTAGTGTTAGTTGTCAGGCTCAGGGAGATTCAAAACCTCTGACTTCTGTTTGTGAAAGTGTCATAAAGACTGAATGCATTTAATTACAGATTCAAACCAGAACCATAAATTCAACCTTGCAGATGCTGAAGATTTCTGCCCATTGGGAAACAGATCATCTCTTTGTACTTGGCACTGTTGAGGCAGCAGGTCACACCTCGAGCACTGTGGTCAGTTTTGGGCCTCTCACTACAAGAAAGACATGGATGTGCCGCAGTGTGTCCAAAGAGCAGTGAAGCTGGTGAAGGGTCTGCAGCACAAGTCTAATGAAGGGCTGCTGAGGGAACTGAGGACTTTTCCTGGAGAAAAGGAGGCTCAGGGGAGATATCTATACCTGTCTGAAAGGAGGTTGTAGCAAGGTGGGGTTTGGTTTCTTCTCCCAAGCAACAAGTGACAAGACAAGAGGCAATACCCTCAAGTTGCACCAGATGAAGTTTAGATCAGATCTTAGGAGAATTTTCCTCATCAGAAAGGTGGTCAATCATTGGAACAGGCTGCCCAGGGAAGTGGCAGACTCAATCTCCCTGGAGGGGTTTAAAAGATTTGTGCACTTACGGACATGGTTTAGTGGTGGAGTTGGCAGTGTTAGCTTAATGGTTGGATCTGATGATCTTAAGGGTCTTTTCCAACCTAAATGATTCTGTGATCTGGAATTTCAGCTGAATGCCTTATGCTTGTAAAGACCCACATTGACAGAACAAACTGCTGCATCCCTTGAAGGTGTCAGCTCCTCAGAGCTCCACAGGAGAACAGATGTGCCCATGTCTGTTCACACCAGCTCCTGGATGCACCAGTCTGCTGTTGGTTGTTAAGCCGACAGAGCAGAGTCTAAACTGGAATGAGTGAGACCCAAGCACACAGCATGGAGGTGAGAGTCATGTTCCACCACTGAAAGGTGCACAAGCCAGAAACAAGATGTACCCTAATTCACCTGGCAGAGTCCTTGAGGTTTGGCTGTACTTTGATTGCCTGCTTTTGGTCTGCACTAATCCCTTTTATTTCAGGCTCCTGATGAACCCTTGGATTTCCCTGCCTTGGTAGCCTTTGAGCCTTGACTTCCATTGTATCAGTGAGCTCCAAACAAAAGGACATGAAGTGTTTCTCTCCCTCAGCTGAATGGAATGTGGCTCCAGCCCGGGAGCTTTAGTGGGACCCTTGGGAGCTCTGGCTCCATTACACAGCAGCTTCCCCCAGTACACTTTCTCCAGGAACTCTGCACTGCACATTGTCTTTCTGATACTTTTTTTTAAACAGGAAAACCAAAGTTCTTTTTTTCTAATACTTAAATTTCAAAAATACATGATTCCTGGGAATGCTTGGGTGGGGAGATTTCTAAGTAAAACTAGGCTAAGAAAGCAAAAAAATCCCTCTGTATTTCCAAAAATGGAAAAGGTGCCCTAGCTGATAATGTGTAGGACATATTTTTGGAGATATGCATAACATTGCAGCAATAGACTGTTCCCCTTCTTCACTGGTAAATTCAGCAGTAAGCTGATGCCTCCCTTACACCCTGCTGAGGTGGGGGAGGCAGGGATATAGCACATGCTGTGTTTGTCACCTCTGAGAAGCTTCAGATGAAGGCAGTTTTGGTCAAGAAAGGGGTCTATGATGGCTACTTCATAAAATCTGGACGTTATCTATGAATTAAATTGATAGTTCCATTGTTAAGCTGAGTCTCTCTTTCTAAGTCTCTTCCCCTCCTTTACAGCCAACTTAGAAACAGGTATAGAAGATTAATGCATGAAAATGTGTATGACTTTCTCTCCCTCCTCTTCCCCAGCTTTTAATGTCTGTAATTGCCCAGAAAAAAACATATCAGTGTTGGTCAGAAGGTGTAATAGGCTTCTCAGCACATAAAGTACAAGCAGTCCAGGTCTCTGTACCAAGCTGACACACACGGGCTTAAATGAGCAAGTTAAAAGAGGACCAGTGAGAAAACCTTTCTATACTTTTTGGCTGAAAAAATCCTTAACTCCCCTAGAAACCATGGCAGCCTGTAGGACTGTATGTAGTGCTGTGTGTATGTGCCACACCTGCTGGTCCTCCAGCTCTGAAGTCTGCCTTCAGAAGCCAGGAGCCTCTGTGGAAACAGCATCCATTTCAAATGACAAGTAACATGCTGACTCCAGGGAAAGGAAGTTTGCACCCAGGGCAAGATGGGCCTGGACTGCTGCAGTGGAAGTAGCAATGTCCAGTGGCAAGGGTTTGGGGTAGGGACCTTACAGCTCTAAATTCAAAGTGGGACTCTTCCCCCTCTGCATGGGGTCTATCCTCACCTTGCCTTAGGCATTCCTGCCCCCACCACTGGTTTGCCTGTATGTGAAGCAGCTTGAGAACTGCTGTAAATTACAGCTCAAACTGTTAAAGAAAACCCAAGTCACTGCCAGGAGTTACTTCCCAAGCAGGTCAACAGTACCTGCTGTCAGAGCAGGAATGCCTGAGAGAGTGACAGTGGACAGCTGGGAACTTCCTGACAGCTTTCCCAGAGTAAGTCATCTCCACAAACTGCCTTGTCTGTGAAATGGCAGAGTTATGTAATTGACAGAAGAGAAAAGCAAAAAAGGAAATAGAAATGAGCAACATTCAGAGTTTCTGTCCTGTGGAAAACTTCAGCATTTTAGGACTTTTTTTATTCCTGCTTAGAACAAAATGCTGACATGTTAACTGTTGGTGGGTTTTTTAAGAGAACAGAAATTCAGCAGAGAAACAAAACGAAAATACTGGATATTTCATTTTAATTTTCAGACTCAAAAACATGGGCTTTTACTTTTGTGTGCTTCATAGGCAATGTTTTCTTGTAGAAGATTCTTTCATTTTATGGCAGTTGCTTTTCTTTCCCTTTCTTCTTTCTCCTTTTTCTTCTCCTCTCACTTTCTTTTTGCAGATTTGCAACCACTAGGCTGTTTTGTATGAAACATCACCTGTTTTGTTTTAGAGTGATCTCAAGTACTATCCTGAGAAGCTGGTTCAAAGCCTTGTCAAATACTTCTCCCAGACCTTAGATTTTCTTTTAAAGTCTCCTAGTCAAGTGTTAACTGAGCTTAGTCCCAGTTTTAAGATCTGAGAAGACCACATCTTGCAATGATTTGACTCTAGGCATGAAACAAGTGTACTGATTATGTAAGTCAGAGCTACACTCATACATCACAGGTTAAGAGTCTGTCCTGTTCCTTTCAATAGCACCTTAGAACTGCTGCTATGCCAGAGGAATGTAATAAGATGCTGTGTTAGCAAGAGTATGGGACAAGGAGTTTGATTTGGTACCCAGATGTATGCATGCCCCTCTTTCAGGAGAAACAACAGATAAAATGAAGTATCTGAAAGGCAACTGGATAGTGTTTATGTTATTCTAACCCAGAAACAGCTCTGATCTTTATGTTCTTACTGTCTAATGCAACACTGACTGTAAACACATGGATTTGTTCGTGCTTACACCTGTGCAAATAAGGTGTAAATTCCTAATGTAGTGTAGTAATGTTAGGCTTCATTTGGTATTTTGCAGGCAAAAAGGATACCATACAAGAACAATGTCCTCCCCAGCTACATTACATGTGAGGAAGCACAAGAACTCTGGTGCCTTCCAACTTTGGGGTGAAGCTGATCCAGTTTGGCACTCTATTTGCAGTATGAGTATGTAGTACAGCTCCTTACCCTGAGGCATTTACACCTACACTGTGTTGTTCTTTGATGATATTTTGTCTAACATTTTAAAAACCTAATTTGATAGCCTCCCTAGGAAATCTAGTTTTATGGCACACTCCTGTTAAGAGTTTTTATGATCAGCCTAATGTTTGTGGTAATTTCAGTCTATTAGAATTGATTCTGCCCACCATTGGTGGGAGAGCAAACTCATTCCTTTCTCTGAAGCTGTTCTGCCTGCATTTCAGTTCCCCTCCTTGTTAGCATCACTACAACAAACAACAATAGTTTTTGCAGTCTTTATGCTATCTTTTCTTGTCAACCTCCTTTTGTCCCCCAGGTGGTCTGTATCTCTTTCATATCAGTATTGCTCCAGTGAAGACCTTAAGAATCATTTGGAAACATTATTTCATATGCTATGCATATTGTGCTCTTGTTTGTACAGGATGATGTGCCCTTTTTTCCTTTCTTTTCTTCTTTTTCCTGCATAAGGAATGTTACAGTGCTGTCAACTCATGTTCAGCTTGTGATCCATTTTACAGAAGTGCTACTCCACCTTGTTCTGTACAAGCACAGTCGATAGTTGCTGTTTGATCTCTGCATCATTTGTACATTTGGTGGGTGTCCTTGCTAATCTGTCATTTAGGCCACAGTGAGAACATTAAATCATCCCTGTGGAACCTCACTAGGCCCATCTTTTTGTTTTGACAGTGAATGATTTCCCAGCTAAGTCTGCACTCACTGTCTGACCCTTAGAGTACTTTTGTCTGGCCCACATTTCCTTATCTTCTTTTTAAAAGTAACATGTCAGTGTCAAAAACCTTACTGAAGTCAAGATACATGATGCTTTCTCTTTTTCCCCTAAAGCTATTCTCCCGTCTTAAAAAAAGTTAGACTGATTTGACATGGTGTCTTTGTGACAAATTCATGTTGGCTATTACTCATCTTTTGTTTCCTTCTAGATATATGAGTAATTTGTTTATTTGTTCCAACATTTTCCTGGAATTGGATTTTAGCTCTATTATTTCTTCTTAAGTCCACCTTTTTTTCTCTCTCTTTCCTACTTCTTTTTTTGTTTGTTTGTTTAAAGTTTATTTTTTAATTTCCCTCAAGATACAGGCATTCTTCTTGCCCTTTTGCAGCTTTCAGAAGCCTCAGCTTTCCTTTTGTGGATCTCAGTGCCCAGAGATATCTTCAGCTAATTCTCTAAATATCTTGGGATTTTCATTAAGTCCAGCTGATCTGAAAACATGTGAATTATCCAACTACTCTGTACTGCAGCCTCAGCATGTGTTCAGGACTTTGCCGTGCTGAGTGCTGAACACGAGTAATAAAGGCAGTTCTTTCACTGAAGGCCTGATTAGCAGTACATTCGGATACGTGAGGCTAAGCAGAAGCCTCTGGCCAGACAGAGGCAGGTTAAACAATGAAACATCCTTCATTAGCTTAAAAGATAAAAGTGTCCTCTTGTGCATGGTCTGGCTGTTATCAAATGTTCTGCAGGCATTTCAGCAGGGGGGAATTTAAAGCAGGAGTCAGAAGAGGACAGTGTTTTAGCCAGCCTGCCTTTTAACACTGATCTGCTAAAGCAATAAAAGAGGCAGATACAAAGACTAGACAAAGGAGTGAGTGTTGGGAACAAATGGAGAAGAAGAGATGTCCTGGCCTGTGAGGCTGGCCACTGTGCACAGAGCTGGAAGCACAAGTCACGGGCTGAGTTAAAGTTGATAAAACGAGTAGGGAACATAAGGATGAGCATCCTGCCATACACTGTCTGCCAGCAGCTGGGGTCCTCTGGTGTGTTTGGGTGGTGTGTGTCACCAGCAGCTGTTCTCACCCAGCATCTCTGCCCTGCAGCCCACACAGATACCTCCCATGCTGAAGCTGTAGCTCTGGGAGGTGGTGTGAGTGCAGCTGAGTCATGGTTGGAGCGAAACCTCATTTTGCCTCCTGTTTGCTCCCTCATTGGCATAGGATTAAGCTGGACATTTTTCCATGAAGGCACTAGTGGGCTTCAATTTGGACTGGGCACATTTGCACTCTAATCTGCTCAATGCTCAGCTGGAACTGCGGTCAGTTCCTCAGCCCAGGGACTGGGTGGACGTTTGACACCAAGAGGAGGGCTGTAAACTCCTGCCTTCATTGCCTGGCATCATGGCCCGGGGGGCAGGGAAATGGCATGCACATCCTGGTGAGAAGATTGACAGGAGCAGGGGAGAAAGAGGAGGCTGTGAAAGGTCACTGGCCAAAGATGATTTTCACTCAGAAGTTTTGGAGAGCTCTGGGTCCTGGGAAGGGTCTAAGACACTCAACCGTTCAGCGACACCATTCCTGGCTTCTGGAATAGCTGAATTCAAGTTGGCCCAAAGTGACTACAGACTAACTGACTATTCCAGCCTTTTTCCCCTGATACATCCAAGTCTGTTCCTGGAAATCACTATTTTAATGCTTGATTAATTAGTTTTGAGCCACAGGGTTAATTAGTCTGCTAATCACTGGGTTCCACAACCTCACCAGCCGCTCACATTGCTCTCAGTGGCAGCCCTTCTACCTCCAAAATGCTAAACTGGCGTTCAGGAACACTGTGAAACTGCTGTGATGCTCGGGTTGAGCTCAGCCTTGTCAAATAGCAATAAGCTATACACACACTCTTTCACACCATGGGGCTCTTTGCTGTAGACATTGTTTCTGCACTGGACAGCTTCATTAATTCAGTCACTGCATCTTGCTGTCTAATGAGAGAGATAAGTGTCCTGGCTGAAGATATCCTACTGCCCAGAAGGTTTAAATAAATAGCACAAAACTAAAGCCTGCAGCCCTGTGTCCCAGGCGCTGTGCGTGCCCCGTCCGAGCCCGCCGTGTTTGCCGGACTGCCGCTGAACTGTCCTGCAGGTGTTCTCTGTCACCACCACACATGTTTGAACCAGGTGCCCCGAGAAATCCGAAAAAGTGCACTTCCTCTGCTTTGTCAGCACGGCTCCCCTTTGCCTGCAGGGCTTTCAAAAGCGTGAGGGAAATGACTCACCCAGCAGAATGTGAGAATTATCCTGTTTAGCTGCTCTGCTTTATCCTGTCAGAAAGGCACGATGAAAAACTCTAGTCACCAGAGACCAAGGGGGCTCCCATATAACTGACAGGCACCAACTGTTTGAGAGCACTCAGATCCTGTTATCGAGAGGAGCCTGACCCCTGTGCTGCACTTCCATTTATCATCATTTTAATCCAATTGCAAGTCTTTTCAAAAGTCTCCATGTTCTTTCATCCTTTTCCCACTTTCTCTTACCCTAAATGTTCTTTTCTCTGCTTTTTTGGTGGGTTTTTTTTGTTTTTGTTTACTTTTAAACTCCCTGCCCTCCCAAATATTTTTTGTTCTTTTAACTTGGAAAAGTATATATTTTCAGATGATCCCAGGCCAAAATTTCTCTGTTAAAGCCATATAAAGAGAAAATTACTTCACCAAAATCAATGCAGTCAGTCCAGATTTAGCTGTCAAACTCGGCAGAATTCATCCAGCTAAGTCATTTTTCTTTTTTCCCTTTCTCATGTTCAAAGTGATCCTGAAAGGTTCCAGATAACAACTGAAAGTAGTTTACTCATACAAGCTAAGGCCCAAATTTCTCCATCTCATGTTTGTCATTAAGGTAATGTTACTCTGACAGGTATTTTATATTCAGAGTGAGAGATGGCTCTTATCCATGAGGTCTAAACCTTTCTTTGTGCAGGTACTTTCTAAGCACTCAGGGAGATTTTGTGTTTAACTTCCCATATCTGTCTGAATGCATCCTGAGTCAGTGTCTAAAAGAGTCAGGGAAAACAATTGCTACTGCCATTCCTGGTTTATGGGAAGAAGAAGAATGATTCTGAGTTATTCTGTCCCTTGAAAATAGAATCTTGCTGTTGATATGCTGACACAGTCCTCCTGACTGTATTGCTTGTCCACAGTTGGACTTCAGTTAGGATCTGACTGTGACGATATGTTAGGCTGTGGCTGTGCAATTCATCTTATTTTTGAGTCCCCTTTCAGCACAGAGAAGGTCACAGGAGAATGTGGAAGTTTTGAGTGGGTCATTCTCCTCTTTGCTGACCCGCTAGCAGGTGATGCTCACATGGTTGTCCTGTGCCTTGGAGCCAAAAGGACCCCTAGGATGTCTCTGAATGCAGCTGTGGGAAGGTGAGGAAGGTCTGCTGACACCTGCACGCAGAGCAGGAGGTTTGAGGGACCATAGCACAAGTACCTGCTAAGCAGGAACTCCTGGATACAGACAGGTCTAGTTCTGTGAATACTCTGAATTAGTTATAATGCAGCATATAGGCTGAAGAAATAGGGAGAAAGCTGTAGTTTTCAAATTATTTTTCATTTTTGTTAGGGAAAAAAATTCAGCTGATGAAATTTCTCAGAAATCAAAAACAGAGCAAGCTGAAGCTCAGAAATTGTTTACTCTGACTCAAATCTGGCATGAACTGGCTAAGAGTTATGTGACACATCTTGGTTTTTATGGTGTCAAACACGAGTCACACCTGTCCTTGTACTCACTCTGATGCTATCAGGACTCATCAGCGTTTCCCCAGTGTTACTCTAAAGCTGCTGGCAATAAAGTCCTGCCTTCTGAAAACAAAACAAAGACCAAGTAGTTTTACCATGGTTTTGTGTCAGTATGTTTTATGCATTTTGTCTAAGTGATAACTGCTGCTGCCAACAAAATAAAATGAAGATTGTGGTCAACAAAAGGTAAGCTGAGGCCTAGGAAGGGCTGAGGTCTAACTCTGGTTGTGCCACAGAGCCACATTTCCCTGAAGACACACTGAAGCTGAGCTGTTTGGCTGGCTCTGACATTTCCTAAGCATTCCTGCCACTCCCTTACTCTTTGGGGCCAATGAGCACCTGTGGTGCCTCAGCTACTTGCACTTTCTGGCAGCACTCTCATTCATGATTATGGGAAGCCTGAGCTTTCCTCTTTGGTTCCCCTTCTCATCTTTTCCTGGATGTAACAAAGCTAATCTAAGTTGTATTTTTATTATTATTTTCAAGATATTCAAAGATCAAAAACCCAGGTGTGACTATTTATTGTGCTTGAAATGATCCTGGAAGTTTTCCAAAGCCGTCTGTAGGGAGAGGTGTATCTCTGCTTAACTAGAGCATCCCTGCACTCCCCCTTGTGCCTCTGATGTCGTATGTTCAGGTCAGGATCTACTCCTATCTATTTACTTATTTATTTCACAAAATGCACAATATAGCTACACTAGTTTTCTATCAAGAGTCAATATGTAACATAGATGAAAAAAATATACCCAGAATCTTCACGAAGGAATATTCCCATTCAGCCGATTTTTTTCAGGTGGTGAAAAACCAGAGTGCATAAATCAATTATACACCATCTTAAAAGCATTGCAAACATTGTTACAGATTTGTATGGTAAAAATTTCACCTTACAGGGACATTATAATTCTTACTTACATAAGGATATTCTTAGAATGTAACAAAAAGGGAAAGCTTGAACTATTTATTCTAGCAGAGTTAAAATTATTTCCATACAAACTTTTCTGAATTGATAAGACTGAGAATACATTGCCCTTTAAAGTAATGTTAATAGAAATATATAATTCAGAAGCCCTAAAACACAAAATGCATGAAATCTATCTGGTGTCATGTGTAACTTTATATTCATCTGACTCTGAAAAGTGGTTGGGTAAAGCTGGAATCCTGTTCTTATGATCTGTTCATTGTTTGCATTTGCTGCCTTTTCTGGCAAAAATATTTGTATTGCTTGGGAGTTCCATTAGCACTGCAGCATGGGAGCAGCCAGGAAAGAGGGTTGCCTCCAGTTCCTTCCTCTGTGGGAGAAGCAAAATATTCTTGCTAGTTCATTGTCATTTTAACACCTGTGCAAATCAACTTCATAAACTGAAGTGCAGCTCCCTGTGCTCTACTGAGGCTGTCACTGGGGCTGTAGAGCCTTTCTTGCTTGCCTGGATGCTAAACAGAACTGAAGGAATCCAGCATGACTCTCTGATCCCAGCCTCAGTTTGTAGTGCTGGTGGTTTTGAGGAAATCCATACAATAACTGCTCTGCCCAGAAGCCGAACAGCTCTCAGCTAAAAATAAGCCTGAAGCTCCAGTAACTTTAACAAACACTTCTACAGCTTCCCTTGCTGAGCTTTGAGAAGGCTTCTGTGGAGTCAGAAAGGAATTATTCTTACTAAAGAATTGATTTCATAGATTTTATGTTTTTCCTATTCACAAACAGTTGTGAAATTCTCATGTTGATTCATTATTTCAAGTTATTTTCTAGTGAGCCCATGAAAAAATACTAAGGTTTCAGGTTGTGTCAGTTGGAAAGGTTAGAATTAACTGTGCCATCACACTGTGAAGATGTTACTAACTGATAGAAGTTGAATTGCATAACTTGACCTATACAAATAATAATGTGTCTAATAATGTGCAAATATTGAAGCACAGAACATTTCACTTGTCAGTCTATGTTAGTTCTGTAAGTCACCTACTCAAGCCTGGGAAATATAATCCCATACCATTAGTGGATATCAAGTTGTGATTTGGATTTTAGCTGGGGTGTAGGAGTTTAGCAATGCCAACACATTGAATGCATGGATGTAGGTGCCAAATATGTGCTTGTAAGAACAGCATAGGGTACTTCTGGGAATTCCTGTGCACCTTGGTGTTCTTTTTTCTTTTTCTTTTTTTTTTTTTTTAATCTAAAGCATTATGTTATTTGCATACTGCTATTTTAATGGTGTTCTTTTAAGGGAGAGCAAACATATTCTCAAGTCACCTTTACCTGTAATCAAATTTTTCAGGGGGGAATTCATTAGAATTTATGTACACCATAAATGATAAAAAAGGGGGAGTTTTTTGAAGGTCTTCTCATGCTCATAACTCCGAAGAACTTCAGAATTTATTTTCTGGTCTATTTGGTAAGGACATACTTCACCTTCAGCGCTCAGGGAGTGTGTAACTTTCATGACATTGCATAAGTAGCTCTCAGGGGAGTTGTAGAAGGTTTGGTTTTGTTTCTTATTTCAGTGGGAAAACAAATGTACCTGAGAATTTACTGAAGTTTTAAGAGACATCTGATTAAATTGGAGGGTTTATTGCAATAAACTATATTTGTCTGCTCATGGTAAACATCTTAGCTACTAACCAGAGCTTGCAATCTTTTAAGCTAAGCTGTCACAGTCCCAATTTTCTCACTAGCTATCAGGCAGGTATTCAAGCTGGAATCTTTCCCATGGTTTATGTAGACTGACAGCCAATCTCACAAAAACTGTGGGGATAAGAACTTCAATAGACTATAATTTAGGTCACCAGAGACATTGAGTGTCGAGAGCACAAGGCTGGTTTCAGTGCAATTTGCACCTGCTTACACCAGATTTGCACTGTGTGTGAGGCTGAGCTTCCACTGGCAGAGCTCTGGGGTGTGTGGCTGTTCCTGCCTGCTGGGAGGGTGCTGTGGGTAGGTCCCAATGAGCTGACCAGAACATGAACCAGACACCACAGCTGCTTTGTAATGGCCCTGATGACTCATATTAAGGTAAAAGACTTACTCAAAATCCAGGCATTTGCTATAACTTGTTCCTACAGATTTGCCTACAGGCCGAGGCAGCGGCAATGCAGTGTCAGCTACAGGGACTCAGTGCCGAGAGACTTTCAGACTAACCAACCATGCTTTCAGACTAACCAACTCTTTTCTTCTTGTCTGATTCACCACTGCTGAATCATCAATGGAACTGATAAAAGAGAAGCAGGGAAGCTAATTTACCATTTTTTAGATATGTCTACACCTTTGCTTTAGTACCGGACCTGAGCCAGTGGGCTGTAAGGCTGCTGCATCATGTCCTCTTAACACATGATAACACCAGGGTTATTTCAGCCTGTAATACTGTTGGTGCAAACTCTCTCCACTACAGGCTATCTTGACAGCCTCAAAGTTTTCTCCTAAGCCTCTGCATCCACACAGCCCAGGCTTGTCCAGCAGATGCCATGCCCTCCTGTGGTCTGCATTACACAGATGAGATCTTTATCACAGCTACTACTGTTTACACATGACTACTATTAAAGAGCTATTCAGTGAAGGATACTGTTCTCTTCACTCCTTGTTTCTCTTTGTTTTGTCCAACCTGTTCATTTTGTACATAAGGGCAGAAATACAGTTTCCTTCTTAGAGGCCCTCTAAATAACACGCTTATGGAATTGGGAACTCCTCAGTCTAGAGCTGGCTTTCACATAACACAGCTGGGAGCAGTGTCAGACCCAAACCACTGCACAGCTGCCTCCTTTCCATGCTATCTCCCATCAGTCTCTCTGAAGGATTCACTGTTATCCAGCTAAGATTATCTATCCTGTGGGATGCTCTCATTACAATAAATCTCTAAGAGGAATGAAGTGACTTGGTAGCAGAGCTGTAGTAGTTCATTGCTTTTGCTGGTGTTTGCCTTACTGGTACTCTTGGACTTATTCTGGACTTCATGGGGCATAAAATTCAGTCAAGAACTCCTCTAGAGGTCTGAGGGCCTGTTGGGGTTTGCACCTGTGCATTGTGCTGGATGCTGGGTGCATTGCTTCCAAAGATATAAGTTCACTCCTTGACTACTTTGTTGTCCAAAATGTTTCTGTTTGCTTCAGGTCTCATTCTGTTGAACACAAGCCCAT
>JAOXXN010000102.1:13130051-13158868 GCA_026770055.1 Myrmophylax atrothorax
ATAAAGAAGATTTTCCTTGTGTCTGTGGGCAGGAGTGACAATTCTGAGGTAAAAATAGACAAGTGCTAGCATCTGAACAGGCCAAGGGAATCTCCAGGCTTAATATAGAGGCTGGCATTTGGCCTACTATAAATATTGCCGTTGCCCCAGTTTGCCCATCCTGTTTGTAGAGTTCTCCAATATTGTCATGGCATCTTTCATCCCTCCTTCATTGCACAGCAGTGGGCACATGGCAGATGACAACTCATTCCTCGTGGGGCTCCATGGCTGTCACAGAGAAAAGTGGAGCCTCTCTCATGACTGTTGTTCTCATATGCTGTGTCTCAGAAACAGGTCAGTCTCTCTTGCTGCTGTGTCCCTCCAGAACTGCAAGGCTGTCTTAGGTTAGATGCAGTGACATTTTCTCTATCTCTGCTGCCTCCTTGAGCATGAATTGTTGTATCCACCCTTTGCTCTCCCCTGCTCTCAAATGAAAATAAAGGAGTCTCTGTTGCTCCTTTAAGTTCCACAGACAGTCTGAAAGCAGCAGAGTAGGCTCTCCTGACCCTGCCACTTCTCTGTGTTTCACCATGCTGTGTTTTAGTAGGTGAGTACATCTTTAAAGAGTCTCAGGCTTGGGCCCAGCTTTGGCTCAGCTCTGAAATACTCTGAAAAACATCAGTCTTGGTGTCCCTGTCTTAATTTTTTTCTCACCAACTCTGAACCACAAGATGCCTGGAAGTCAGAAGAGGGATCTCATTCTTGTGAGATTTCATGTTCCCTTAGCACCTCATCTGTGCCTCTTTACTTTTCAACTTTGGACAGAAATGGAGCACTTTAGATCAAGGCTGAAAGAGTGCTACTTTCCTGCATGTGAAAGGAGGCTTTTTCTAAGTTTTGCTTTGGTTGTTTGGGGGGTTTTGTTGTTGTTGTTTGTTTTTAAACCAACAAAACCAAACTTACGAGGTTCGGATTAAAGGAGTCCAGGGCAGATGCTGAGGTTTAGGAAGATGCATGACAGTGATGGGTTCTCTCTAGCCTTTTAGATTAGGGTGAGGAGTGAAAAGCAGCAGTTGGTGCTATAAAGTCTAGGCAACAGCACACTGAGGTCTTCATATCCAATTTTCTTACATGTGTAGCATGTAAGAGAGAGACAGCAAAGGGAATTCATGGGTATACCTGGTATAAGCGTGGTGCTCTAACATGGTCCCATGTAATTAATAACAACCTAATTTGGGTATGATTTATCTCCTCTCCACCATGAGCAGACAACAGAGTAAAACTTTGGGTTTGAAAAAAAGGTGGTCTCTAAGGACAGTGTTTTGCACAAGGTAAGGCAAGCTCCCAATGCCTATCAGAGACACCAGTCTCTGTGAGAAGGTGACAAACCACATGGCTGCAGCAAACAGTAGGAGCCCCATTTCCCCGTCAGTCTCCTTTGGCAAGGTGTTACTGGTAGCTTTTCTTGTGGCAGATCAGAGTGCAAGGCACTGTGTTGTGGTTCTGAGCCTGCTGCTCTGCTCCTGAGCTGCCACAGCCTCTTAGGGATTTTTATCTGCATTGCTCTGTCTACAGCAATGTCATGTTATGAGACACACACTCTGTATGTGCTGATGTCAGCATGAAAAGGAAATCGTCTTTTCACTTAAAGCGTTGTAAATCAGCCCAGTAAACCAGACTATACATTATGCTTTTGTTACTGAGAGTTAAATTACAAGGAAATGAATGGTTCATAATAATTCCCCATGTCACTGAATTCTCAACTTCTCAGCAAAATAGTCTCTCACACAAACAGGTTTACAACCCTGGTCCCATCGCTGGGGAAGAGGCGCACTCTAGTGGTTCTTTGTCTGAAAAAATGCTGCTGAGTGGTGGCAGAACAGCTCAAAATAGATTCATCTCAATGTGGAGAGAGAGTGATTATGAGAAGAAGTTGTATTCAGTTAAGTCATGTTATCCCAGTCCAAATTTGTTTTGGTGAAATAATATAGTCACAAAAAGACTAAAGGGATTGTTTTGTATTTATTGAAAACATTATTAGTTAAACATGTTTATCATGTTTCCAGCCTTATTTCATCAAGGATAACATAGTAGCAAATATTTCAACTTCAAAAAGAAATGTTTGTATCACTTCCAAACTGTATTTGGTGATCAGCACTTTTAGGGCTGTGCTTTCTCCAGCTGGGTTTGGTGGTTGAAGAGTGCAGAGCAAATGTGCACTGCTGGTCTGGTGTTTGAGGTTTAACAATGGAGTTTGAACAGATCCCTAAAACTAAGCTTGGAAACAGACAAAACCAGGTTCACATTTACATACGTCAGGCCGTCTCTGTGTGCAACAAGTGTGCAAGGCTGTGTACAGCCAGGTGTAACTAATCTCTCTTTCATGCCAGATGTTTATAGCTGCTGTCAGAGGGAATCTTAAACAAAAATCCAATCATCTGCAACTGTCACAGGGGAGTGCCACCTAAGAAAGGGGGATTCTTCATGGACAAGTCATTCCTTCAGGGCACCCAGGAAAGCATTTTGTTTGCAGCATTCCCACCTTCCCCACACCCCTTCATCCCCCTGCAGAACCAGGCTCTGTGCAGCTCAGAGATAGATGTGTCAGCAGGGGAAGGTGAGGCAGAGACAGGCAAGCATGTCACTTCTTTTCAGTCTCCTAAGCTTGACCCTAAAAAATGTCTGCACATTCAGGAACCCTTTTCTGATACTGGTTCTTTGGGAAGGGTGACAACAGAGAAAGACTGAGGGAAAGGTTTAACTGGAAACAAAAGCAGGTAAAGAAGTTCTGAACTTTGAGCTTTTCCTTATCCCTAAGGAGTCCTGAGGCATCTGCTAGTTTTAGGCAGTCAGCCTTCCAGCCTGCTGTGGCTGGAGAGTTCAGTTAAGGGCTTGACATGTTTTGGGCACGATGTCCTGCTGAAAGAGATGAGCTGGTCTGTGTTTGCTAACACAAGGTAGTATTTGCTCAGCTCCTCTGAATTCGATGTGATCACACGACTTGCAAGCTGAGAAAAGCCCTGTTAGGGACATGTATCTTGCAGGCTGAGTCAGCCAGAGCACTATCCCTCTTTGGTCTGCTGACCTTCCTCTGCTTCAGTTTCTACTGGATGCTAAAAAATTACACTACTTCAGAACTCTTTTGTGGAACAAGGTAGCTGCATTGTAATTTGACTTCTGAAGCTGTGGGCTTCAGAAACTGATTTCCTAGAATGCACTGCTCTTCCACACCTAGGAAGCTGAATGTCCATGCCATGCATACCTGATTCTAGCTGTATGGTAATCAAGATAATACCTTTAGAGAAAACCGCTCAGGCTCAAAAGCTAAAACACCTTCTTCTCACCAAAACATTTTAGGACCTTGACTCACAAATAAAAGACTGATGCTGTTACTGTTTCCAAGGGGTCCTTGGCCCCACTCCTGAGTGGGGCTGCAGTCTGTGGAACTGCATGTCAAACGAACTCCTGCAATGCTCAGCTCTACAGCTCAGTGTTAATAACAAGATATTAGTAGTGCGTTCAGGACACAAGAGGGATACGGCAGCACTTCGAGTGCAGCTTCATTTCTACTGTTCAGCTGTTCCTGTCAGAGGGGAGGAAGCCTCCAGGGGATATGCAAGGCAGGACTGAAGGGCTGCTACTGCTACTCTTCAAATTTAATCCAGTCCTTCCATGAGTCAACACCCTTCATTTTGTGTTGCCCGTCTGTTGGAGTGTCCAGCCAGTAAGAGTGCAGGAAGAGGTAATCAGGGTATTTTGTCATCTAAGAACCCACTGTCTGCATTTTGGAAAAAGGTAGACATTGATAATGTGAGGAAATGAGAGATTAAAGAATTGTGATGTATGAAAAATTGATTATCTGAGCTTCTAAGTAGAATGAGAAATGGCTCTTCATTTGCAAACCTTTCCCCCTCCTCTAATAAACACGGTAAGACATCATTTTGTATTAAAAGCTAGTGTATGTGGCTCCCTTTTTAAGGGGAAGAAAAGAAAGAAAGAAAGAAAATGCTTTGTTTCTCAGAGGCACCATATGTACCACATGCTGCAGTTGCTATGGTAATTATTCGCATTATTGAATAGCACTGCAAGGGGTTATACAGAAATGAATCTGACTGGCCAAAGTGCTTGTTAGAATGACTATGTCCAGTTATTTGTAAAAGCTGCCATGGAGCACTCGAGAAAAATAAGGATGTGAGGCAGAAGGAGGGGATGGAGGAAGAGGAGAGGGGGAAGGCTTTTATAAAGCTGAGACCAACACACTGACATCTTTTTCCCTCAGTGGGAGATGGCATTCCATAAGCCTTCTTGCAGAGGAAAAACTAGCAAATTAACTTGTTTTTACTGAAGTTATTAAGTTGTTGTCAACAAGATATGGAGTAATTTCTTCACAAAAATACTAGTGGGGAGCCAAGTTTGAAGCTCCAGTAGAACTTCAAGTCTTAAATTTGATTTGCAGACTGGACAATGTTTGTACTTTTGTTCTCCCCAGTTGAGTCAGTCCTTGTGTGCTGTAGGGCTGGCTTTTCTAGGGGAGCACTCACCTCCTGAGCCAACTGAAATCCTGAGAGGGTGAATCACTTGTGAGATAACAGCTTCCAAGATTGCAGCGTTGGCCAAAGCCAACGTGATTTGAAGTTGCAGCCTAAGCATAATCCACAACTGAACGACTCTACTTTGGAGTTTTTCTGAAATAGAACATCGCAGTTAATAGAGCTATCCATGGAAGAAATATTCCTAGGCAATGTAAATAAATTAGCAGGAATTAATTTAGCTAATTAATTTGATTGCTTTAAATTGATAAAATTTTACCAAATGCATAAATCATGTCTGTGTATTTTCTATAAGGAGATGATTAATGTGCCTTGATGTCAGAGGCATAGATAAAGCTCAAGACCTTATTGTAGTCAAATCTAGAGAAATGAACTCTTCCAGAGACACTAGAGATGACGTCCTTGGACTGTGTGTAGCTAAAGGCACGTGTGTGTAGATTGGCATTTGCAGTGAGCAAATTGTGTAGACTTGGGAAGGAGGTAATGAGGAAGGATGCTTACAGATCTGAGATACTAAAGTTCTGATTAACTTTGGTAGCAGAGTTTCTGGGCAATAACCAGAATTCAAAAAGATATTTCCAGTTAAGAAATGGGATCTGAAAAACATCAGAGTGAAATTCTGGAGGAACAAGGTAGAGATGTCTGTATCTTATTAGGAATAATCTGTTGCAAAAATGTCAGATGTGGAACAAAGAAATATACAACAACAAAAGCAGAAGTGCTAGCACATGTATATGTGTGTATGTGTGTTTATGTGTGTAAAAACATATAAATATTTATAAAAATATATAAAATTGACAATAAATTAGGGACAACACTTTTTTGGCTGTATTTAGTACTTGAAATAAGTATCCACTTTGGCGTACTGTAATTGAAGGTATGGATTGCCTGGCTGGGGAGCAGAGGTGACTGACAGCAATCAACAGAAATTCAGAAAACATGGCTGGTGACAACAGACTGAAGGATTTAAGGTTGTTCAGTCTACCAGAAGGTACTTAGGGGAGATATGATAACTCTACAAACTGGAAAAAGCTTGCTTCAAAGCAAAGGGAATAATCTATTTTCCTTGCCCATAAGTACAGATGAAAAGAAGCAATGGGCTTAAATGGAGCATGAGATTTAAGTCATGATTAGGAGAACCTTTTGCACTGTAATGTTTGTAGAGGACAGAGTAAAGCTCCTGTCTTTGAGGTATGAAATGGGTAGAGACTTCCCTGTTCTAGAAGGAGGAGGAGGTAAACAATGTCATCCTCAGAGGCCTTCCTATTACTATAAATAAACCCTCATGAATTCATAGCATAATATGTGTAATGACTCACAATCTTTACTTGAAATTTCAAAGTTGCATCAGGACCAGCCTTTAGATTCAAATTCTTTATGGACTGTGCTCCTTCTTTGAAAGGGTCTCTCAAGGAAGTTAAAGAAGCCCTCACAGAATGAGAGAACTGGAGCATGGGGATAAGTAAGGAAGAATACCCTAAGAATCAGTGTATGCCAACAGGAGGAGTCCACTTAGCTTGGCTTAGTTTGAGAAGAATTTTAGTGACAATGACCCCTCCAGAAAGAAGGTTGTTTTCTAATTGAACATGCATATGAATTACTTTGAATTAATTACCTTGGCAGTGTTAGGATGAGCCTCTTTGCATTGGGAAAGAGGCTCTGCACAAGCTGAGAGGAATAACAGGAGCCATTGGCCCCTGTCTGGTAGGCCAGATTTTCAGGTGAGAAGAAAGGATGTCTGAACAGTAAAGGAGCAGCAGTCCCAGGGTTGCTCTGCACTCTGCAGCCTGCTCTGTGCCATGACACACTTGGCCTCCCCAGCAATGGGTGTGTGTGTCCAGGAGGATCTCTGTCTCTCTTCCCACTGCAACGCTTTATCATGAGTGCAGGCCATGGTTAACCCCTGTCGTAGCTGCGTCCACATGGAGCAGGTGGCCTATCTGGGCCTTGGTTTGGGTGTGTAGCAGTGACCAGATGCGGCACCCAGCTAAGAGGGGTGGAGATGGAGCCCCACTGAGAGGTCTCCCAGGGAGCAGATGTCTTCTTGTGCACTCTCTGGTAATCAAGCAAATTGCTTTAACAAGCTGTCCTCAGCGGTGTCTCTAACACCGAGGACTTTTCTGGCTGAAATGTTTGTGCTTGGGCGAGATCGGATTTCACAGCTCCTTTCTTCCCTTGTTCCGAGCTTCCTCTTTGTGTGTCAGAGGAGAGGTGTTTAGTCTGAACATGGGATTTGGTCTGCCACCTTTGGAGAGCCATCTTCTAAGCAGATGGAAGTGAGACTCAGTAAGAAACCCCTGCAGCCAAAGACAGAGAAGCTTTTTTTAGCTGGCAAGCAGGGAGCTTCTTTTGCCTGCAAGCCTGTGTCCATCTCCTCACCAGCTCCCGCTAATTATGTCAGCTTGTCTTTCACCCAACTTCCAGCCGCTCCTTTTCAATGCCCACATCTGTGACTACCAATTAACACAACAGCAAGTTGGAACAGCACTACCAGACAGCCTCCTGTAGCCATAATGGCATTAAAATACTGTTTTGACCTGAATGAATTCCCTTTGTTGGGCAGTTGCAGCCTTATGGAGGCTGAATTACAATGGTAGCCTTAGTTCTGCAGATATAATTTAGCAGTGATGTACTGAGAACAAACAGCACTACGAGGCAGACCGTATGCCCAGATATTCACCACTTAGATCATTTGAAAATCTTTAGGAAATCATTATAGCTGAAGCTGTAATGTACAGTGTGTGATTACATGCTCACTGCTAACAGCATAGCTTGTCACTTGCTATGGGAAGCAGGCAGCACACGAGCAGAATTTATTTTTGAGCAGCATGTGACATAAATAGTAATCTTCAGGGAGTTCACCATTAAAAACATCACTGGAGACTCAGCTGCAATCTAAAGCATTTGGTGAAGCAATGTTTTGAGAAGAGATTGTAGCTTAGCACATAAAATATTTAGATAAGGCACTAAAGATGTGCTCAGCTTCCCAGAAATGCGGAGGGCACCTGACAATGCATTATTAACAGCTTTGAAGTTCAGTGGTGGGAGGGCAGAAGAGCAGAATCTAGAGGGAGGGAAAGCTTATGTTGGGTAAAGAGATTCGGTAGTAAGTGCTCCAAAGCCTGGGCCTGGAGGGGAGTGAAGGCTAAGGAAGCTGGTGACTTAATACAAAAGGATGCCCACCAGCCATTACTATAGCAATGAACAGTGCCTGGGAGGCATATTCAAGTTGCTGAGGGCGGAAATGTCAGAGAAAAGGATGCCTGAGGGGAGCTGAGAGGCTCAAGCAACTGATAAATGAAATGGGAACTGAAAACGGATTGACAACTTTTCACCTTTTCTTGCAACCAAATAATTCCTACCCTGAGAAGGCCAACTTGAAGGCTTAGGGTAGGCTGAGTCTGTTCTGGATATCTGTCTCCCATACCCAGCCTGTCGTTAGTTGCTCTCTGGGAGCTCTTCCTCAGGAACAGATGCTGACTACTTCCTCTGCAATCTAGGAAAGCATTGACGTGGCTGCTTTGAACCAGAGTAGCCCAACAAGCAGTGGCATAAAACAGCCTGTTAGTTACCTCAGTAGATGGGCCCCAGAGCCCCGTGTGAGTCCCTGGTGGCAGCTGTGCTGCGCAGTATGACGGGCACAGCGGCACGGCTGCCTCGGGATCCTGCTCGGGGTGCCAGTGTGTGCACGGGGAGCTGCAGCCCCGGGGGTGCCAACCAGCACCCTGATATGCTTCAAACATTACATCTCTGGTCTAGCTTTCCAAGTCTTTCTGAATGAATGACTTTCTCAGGAAAGATTTCATGAGGTTTATATGGAGCTTGTGGCATTTGACAGCTACTGACCTGGAGACATGTAATATATTTTGGATTAAGTTGAGCTGACCGCTACAATCAGAATGGGAAGGAAAGAAAAAAAAAATAAATATTTGTGCTTTTAAAAGGAAATGAAGGTGTTTAAAGCTTCTTTAGTATGTAAACTTAACAGAACTGCAAATCAGTAACTGTTTTTTGAAAGGCTCTGTGGAGGACCTATGTCTTCCCCTGTTGCCAAAAGAGGCACCTTAGTAGAAGGTACAGGGAGCCAGAAAGATTTTAACTTTATAGCTTTGAGTGCCAGATCTTTCGGAGCCCATATTTTGCACATATGATATCCTGTCCTGTTATTGCCACAAGCGTCCACGACAAGATCTGGAGAAGCACATTTAAGGGGAAGGGTGTATATTTTCTTACTTCTGGGAAGTGAAATACAACTCAGTGCAGGTATATCTGGGACAAGGAAGGAATATGATGGAGAACTGAGCTGAGGGAGAGAGAGAGACGGAGTGCTGTTTGATTATCCCCAAAATCTGGTTTGCAGCCACAAACATATTAATGAAATATGTTTTCTTAAGTTTACCAGGAATAAAACATTCTCAATTTTTGAATGAAGAGATTAAAATATTTCAGCTCTATATTCTGTTTTTCAAAGATTTTTAAAAATACCTGGAAAATTGAAACAAGTCAGATCAATCTCATTCACATTTTTTGACTAGATGCTCAAGTATCTCACCCAGGTGAATAATGAAATAAAAAGATGAGCCTGGACAGACCAGTGCTGGGTCCTGCTTCAAGCATCCCTCCATCTGGAGAGAGATCCACTAACAGTATGTATTCTTTGTCAGGGAATCAGTCTGATACTCATTTTCCAGTGATTTCTTCAAAGCTTTGCTTCTGTAATGATCTGGAACAGCATCAGAGACCCTCACAGTACCTGCTTCCCCTGGATCCTCACAAAAAGGGACTTTTGCTACACTATTCTCAGTGGGTATTGATGGGCCAAGATGCCATTTGTAGAGTTTGAGGCAAAGGATGTTTCAGCAGAGAAAATGAGAACTCATGAGACTCTGTGTGAAACCTCAACTAAACAGGAAATGCTTAGAGGTGCTGCACTGAAGGTCCGTGTGAAGTCTGAGTGTAGGCTGGGTTGGGATACTGAGGAGAAGACCCCAGTCACAGACATCACTTGGAGCATGGGCAGGATGGGGATAATATTCAGAGCAATTGGAAAGGAGGAGGTGAGGGAGTCTTGAAGTACAGTCTCACTCCAAAACAGCTGGAACACATACTTGAAATGCAATACTTACATTTCAAGTTGACAACACATTCTGACACTTTCAAAGTAACATAGTTTCAGCCATGTTTCATGAACTGAGGCAGACTAGATAGCAAACAATTTCAGACAAAACCAAAAAAACAAGGAGGGAGCATTGTTTGCAAAATGCTGTTTTGCCTCAAACAAACTTTCCTCTTCTTTTTTCCACTTTTTGTACACATGAAACTAGATTTCAAAGGGTTCCATACAAACTCACAGTTTGGAGACACCTGAAATACTTTTTTTTGGGAAATTGACCATGGGTTGAAATTGCTTTAATTTGATTTGACTTCAGATCTCAGTTGCAAGTGGGAACTTTCATGAGCATAATGATGCAGAGGAAGAGGGGGAGCTGGAAAACTGCAGGGGCTTAAGATGGAAGATAACAGTGGGAGTGATAAAAATATTAGAAAGTTCTTTGCAGCAAGAAACTGTAAGAAGGAGAGTATAAGGGCACATGGGATAAGTATAATCGAGGGCCTGATAAGCAGAGCAGGTAACACATTTCTCTATATGGAGACAGGCTGAGGGAGCATCTAAAGCAGTGAAAAGGTCTGTAGATGCAGTGAGGATCCTTTCCTCCCATTTCTCTTCATAATTTTTTTAATGTTTTTTGTGCCCCACACACTTTCCCTCTTCATGAACAGTTCATTTTGCTTCTTGCAGCAAAACCGTCACCAAGTGTAATTATTTCCTGGTGCCCCTGTGCAGCTACCTGTGCCTCCCATCAGGGCCTTGGGCTCGGTTCAGAGAGACTCTCCTGCTCTCCTCCTCTGGGTGATGTGTAAATAATTTCCTGAGAGGTTTCTAAACTTCCCTGTAGGGTAGGTTTCTTCTTTCAGGCCTCAAGGTTTCATGACAACACACTCGCCCTGCTTTCAGAGCAGTTTATGCTTGCTCTGCTCTTTTCTCTTCTCTTTGGATATTCTTCTCTTCAAACAAGTCCTGCAATATGTATAATTTCAATTACCCTGGAGGTTTGCATTGTGCTTACAATGAAGCACTGAGCTGTGCTTCCAACTTCTGCCCATTATATTCTGACAAAGGAACTCAGAGGCAAGGCTATGTGACTGGGGAACAGTGTGTGAGGCAAGGTTCAAAGGGAAGGAGCTTATACAATACTTACTCATAACTCTTCTCCCTTTCCACAGTCTAGCTCTGTCTTTTAATATTGGAATTCAAACTACAATCAGGGGCTGAGCGACTTAATCTTAGAAAAGGTTTTTGCTAAAGGTAATAGGGGAAATGCAAATCGGCTGTTTGTTTATGTTCCTGGATAGTAAGAACACAGGCAATTGTTATTCCAAGCATTCACTTAAATACACTGAAGAGTTCTTTTTATAGAAGATTCATTTAACTGGAGAATACCCAACATGCAAGGGACTGTTTCATGGGAACTTCTGTATGTATAGGGCTTTTGGTTCGTTTCAATGTTTGCCAGTTCCTCAACCCTTGTCCTTTCCCCATCAAAGTCCTAATTGTAACAGCCCTAAAAGCCTGGAAAATTGCCCATTACAACCAAAGGTTCCATACATTAATTAAAACCGGAGGACTAACATTTCTTTGCTACAGGGAAACTGGTAGTGTCCACTGCGACTGGCAGTTCCTAAAAATAGAATGCACTGCACACAGACGGAACATCTCCCGCCTTTAGAAATGAGGGTTCCCCAGATGGGTGCCTCTGAAAGTAATTTAGTCTGGCCCTACTCCTATTCATCAGCTTGTGCAATCTGATAACATCTTGCAAGCACACCTGGCCAGGAGAGAGGATTGTATTATAAATGCCTAACAAAGGGAATCTCCCTTTCTCTCCTCCTTCTGCACTTACTAAGCTAATTACTTCTTTTCTAAAAAGGGAGAAGCTTGTCTCTCTTCATCCTTCGCATGCCTCCCATCTCTCTGGCTTGATCTGTGTGCTTTGACTGTGAAATGCAAGGTAAAAAGCTCACATTCACTTTCCAGTTGGAATTTCAAGGCTGGATTTTTTCTAACTCAGCTTTCAGCTGTTAGTCGAGGGTCAAGTCACTGCAGACAAAAGCTTTCAAACTTCAGAAGAGATAATTCAGCCAGACTGGTTGAGGTGCTGATGGAAGGGAGATCTGACCGTGTCTCCCGTTGGTTAAGGACGACAGTGCAGATAAGAACGTGTTAATGGATACAGCCTTTTACCTTCTGTCACCTCACTTGGTCAGAATTACCTTGTTGTCACCCTGGATGATCGGTCTCCCAGATATCAGGGATTTGGACAGAGGATCTGCTTCTCTGATTCCAGCTGAGCTGTAGAACGGAAGTAGGATAGGTACAGCCTAACATGACTATTTTTGCCTTGAAAGAATAACAGTTATTCTGATTTCTTTTATGTATCTGAAATCTTTTTTTTCTGCAAGTGCTACTGCCTAACCTACTGATAAGTGCACCCAGGGTGGGACAGATCACCGTGTTCTTACAAAAAACTGCCTCTTCAAAATGATATTTTGGAGAATGACAGCAGGAGCATCAGCAGTCAGCTCAGGGATAACAGGTGTGCCAGTGTTTTCCTGGAAACTCACTGCTGGTTCTCCACTAATGCTTGCTTGTATGCTATCTCTTGCACAGCTTGAATGGACAGGGAAGAATTAATACTTTTTATTTAATTAAAAAGCTACTGAGGTAGCAAACAAATTCAGCAAGTAGCTTTTCCTTATTATGCAAGTAGCATTTCCTTCAGAATGAGGTTTTTTGTTGATGATATTGTTGTGATGACTCAAAGCTCTGTTGAATTTAGGATCTATCTGGGGTCCTAAACAAAGAAGGGGATTTCATAGCCTATATATTCCCCTTGGATAGGACAGGCCAAAATGCAGACCCTTGGTGGGTTTATTTTCTAATCCAGATCCACACTGGGCTGTCTCTCCAGTCCAGGCAGAGACTGCCCAGCAGCATTTCAGGCTGTCATTGGCCATCACAGTTCAGTGGCAGAGGGTGTCTGTCTCCCACACTGACACATCGACTGTATGGCACATGCACAACCACTACTTGTCACTGCTTTTCCCACTATTTATTTGCCAACCTTTTACCCACCATCAACCCAATCTTGCAATCAATCCTTCATTGTTTTCGGGCTTTTACTTTTTTCTTAAAGTAGAGAGTTTGAATGTGTAAGAACTCCAAACCCAGGGAGCTGAAAGGTCAATTCTTTAGTTCTAGAAGTCATAACAACCAGTGTCACCTTTTAATGTATACTCTTTTAATGAGCAAACACCTACTTCGCAATGCTAGAAAAATGTATTTCCTTAGCTCTATTTTTCAGCCAGACATATATCCCTTATTGTTCCTTCTTGGCATGTTTCCCATAGTGTTGATCTGCTCTTACTGAATTAGCCAGACCCTCACAGACAGCATTTCCCCCCTTTGCTACACATGCTTCATCAACACAACTAGAAATCTCCCCAAGTATGGTACCCTTTGCTGCTGCCTTGCTGCCCTTTCTTCCTCATACAACATAAAACCCATCTGTCAGAAACTAAAATTACTTGCTCTGTGAAGTGAAATCTTCAAAGCCCTTCAAATATCTAGTGTATAAAAACTCTTTTCTTTATCCCATTTAGGATTACAGCCAAAAAAAAAAAAAAAGCAAGACAGTTCCTTCCTTGCAAAGAAGATAGCTATTAACCTTCAGGATAAAAGCAGATACAATTCCAATGATGGACTTTTTTTCCAGAGGAATTGTGGGCAAGGTAATTGCTGAGGACAGCAACAAGCAAGTTGTAGAAGAGCAGCAGCTCCCACAAAGATTTGTCACACTTAAAGAAGAGAGTAAAATAAGCATTCTAACACTGCCCTACTTTGGAGTTACCAGAAATCCTAGTTTGCATCAGTGACTTGCAAATGTCCCCCTCCTGACACTGTGTCAAGTAAAACCTTTGCAGCTCAGCAGTTGCATCTGATTTTGGTGACTTTCACCAATATTTAAAAGGCACGATCAGAGAAGTGTTTGAAGCAGAGCTTTTTGGATTATATTTAAGTTTCAAGTCACTCAATATTCACTTTTGTAAGAGCAATATATTCATATATTCATATTACTGGCTTTCACTTTGTTATTTTTATACTCATTGAGACATGACAAGGTTGATTAGAGTCAGTGGCCCAAACCCAAATGTCAATAAAGTATCAGAGAGGAGCTGTAAAATATACCGTGTCTGAATACTTTGAAAATCTTTGGAGAGGAGGTTCATACTGCTTTGGAAAGACAGACTCTTGTGTTTCTAGCTTCTTACATCTACTCCATATAAAATGTGTGAGAGCAATTTGCAGAACATGATGAAAAGGAGAAACAGGTAGAACAGCAGGATGATTTGCCCAAAATCAGACATCTCCATGAAAGTGAAGAGAGAATATAAAGAAGCACAGACTGAACCACATATGTTGCTTAGAGAACTACAGAAAACAGAGATGCAGTGACATGAAGCTTTGTAAGGCTTAGAGAATACAGTTTACAACAAATACGCAAGTCAACATAAGTTTTAAAGAACCTTATCAGCATCTAACTTCCTTTTTCTTAGTATTCTTCAGATTTTGCTGAACCTCTGAGCAGAGATTCTCTGCACGTTTTTCTGCTCCTAAGGATGATACTGGTGTCAGCTTTGCAACCAGAAGGGGTTCCTACCCTTGGAACTTTCCCACACCGATTTTTCTATGGCTATTTGTTTACTTCAGCACTTGCAGGTTTAGGCGTATGAGCAGATCATTCAGGCCCTCACTCTGCTGCTGCTGGCGAAGCCACTGACAAAGCTCTTTTTAGCCTGAAGACTGACTTGCATGAGCCCTCTTGGAAATTATCCAGAACAAGTCATCCACATTCTGAGAAAAGATCAAATTATTTGGTCAGTGCCTTGTCCAGAGAGAAGAATGCAGGTGCTGACAGTTCTTACCCTTCTGCCTTAGCTGCACAAAGAAACAACAGCAGCAGCAGGTAGAGTCACTCTCCAGCAGAGGAGGAAGAGTTAACACTTGGACAAAGCTGAAAGGAAATAAAAAAAATATCTTGAACCTCTTTGATTGCTGCCCCTATCATATTAGTAGTGCCAAAATAATGCCACTCTGCACTGCAGCAGGTCTTGCTCTTCTCGGGCATTCATTTATTACCATTAGCCCTGAGGTGCTCATTTTGCTGAGTCAATACTGGGTCACACAGATCCAACTACATATTTATCAGTTTTCATTATCCTGTTTGTGGATTTAATCACATAATTGTGATTAAATTACATTAAGCACATCTTATGTGTAGGGGCAGGCAGAAGGGCATTCTCTAAGTTCCTGCAGGAACTGCTGGGCTCTGAGCTCTGCTGATCTATGTGGTTGCTGGAAGGCCTCAACTAAGCTTCTTGATAGCTCATGTGGAATAAAAACCACTGCCAGCAAGGCCTTGTTCCCTAAACACAGTTTCTATCAGACCAAGAAATGACAAATTATCTTTCCCAATTATGAGAATATCACAAAAAACAACCTCCTGCTGCACTTATTCCTTATTTTGTAAGGTGAGGTAGAGAATAAGAAGAGGGGAGGTGGGGGTTGGAGTTAGAGAGGTTTTTCTTTTCTTTTGCCTGTCCCCAGGTATCGTTCAGCACTCTGGGGAAGAGCATGGACTGTCAGCTGGTTTATGTGGCACGTACACACAGTAAGATCCACCAGTGGCTGCTGCAGAAAAGGGATGTGTTTTCTCATGGAGAGGCAATCCCAAGGGCAGCTTCTGTGTATTGACCAGGTTTCCAAGACAAGCAGCCCAGCTCTGGAGTGCCCTAGAGGACAGTCTGAATGTGCATCTGCCTCACTGCAACCTGAGCTCTGGCTGCTGCACACTCACAGAACTGCCATCCAGAACATTTGTAAATATGGTATTTTCTGATTTGCAAGAGACCCTGAAAACACTAGATCATGCTCCAGCTATTCAGGGAGGTTCCTCATCCTCGGCATTAACCTAATGGGGGTGTGACCCCATCTCTTTCTTAGCGTGGGCCAGGGAAGGAAGGAGACTAAAGCTTTGCATCTGGTGATTTAAATGTCCTAAAATGGAAAAGGCTGATGCAACGTTGTTTATTTTAACTAAAGGTATTTCCATGGCCCTTATCACTGCACCATCTGAGCCAAGGCCAAAACTCCACTTTCCTGGCAGGTCTGCAAGGCTGAAAACAGACAGCCGAGGGATAAGTGTAAGGTGAGTGGTACAGCTGGAGTTTGTCAGCCCATGGGGCTTCACTGAAACATGCAAAAGGAGGAAAAGGAAAGGTGTGGGTGAATGGGTGGAATGAAGTTTGGACAGGGATTTGGTGGTGACCTTGGAGCCTGGTGTGTGTCTGTTTTTGTTGGGAGAGTGTGTCATATCTGTGAGACACAAGAGGATATTTTGCTCTGGACCAATAGGACTTTTTCATGTTTGTGTGGCAGGGCTGTTTCTCACGCATCAGTAGTTCCCTCAGTTCTGCTGCATCCATCCTGAAGAATAGGTGAGACTGATAGTGACTCTGTGCCTGGGAGGAAGCAGAGATCTAAAATGGGATACCCTCAGTTTTCAAGGTAACTGGTCTCTCAAGCAGAGTATTGAGAAGAGTATGTCCCTTAGCATATCCTGAGGTTCCTTTGGAAGGTGTTATTTTCACCCTGCCAAAACTGTGGGGTTTGTGAGAAACTAGTAAGTGTGAGACTAGTTTAGCAGAGGAGTTTGTGTTCATTTCTCCCTGGAAGAACAAGCATCCTTCTCCCTACCTGGCACCTTCCTTGACAGCCTGTTTACTGTGTCCCTCAGAGCCCTGTGCAAAGGTCTCAGCTTTCAAAAGTATAGTCTCTTCCTTGCAAGGTTAGCAGGAAACACTTGGGCAATTTGGCTTCTCTCTTCTGGGAATTGTGCTTTTTTTTTTTTCTGAGGGTCTTTCTCTGCATAGTTTCCTGGCCTGAAGGGTGGTTGTACTCCCTGCTGCCAAAGTCAGACCTTTCAGTGGAAAATAGAGGGTTTTGTGGTTAGTCTTGAAATAATCCTACAGAAATAGCTAATGTAGGCCTTGATTCTTACATGACTGTGTTCTGCCAGCTGCTGTTTTTATAATCACCCTGTGTAGTACCACTTTCTTGAGGCTTTCCTCCTGTACCTTGTTACACTAATTAGCTGTCTTGCCTTGATTTGGATGGTGAAGTCCTGCACAGTGAGTGTTCCTTTCCTAACTTACAATTTCTATCACTGAGGCTTTCTGGAAGGAAAAAAAAATGTCATATGTAGCAGAACTAGATGAGTAGAAATTACTTCTGCATTTAAAAAGCCATTGAGTGGCCTTTAAATGACACTAATGAGAGGTACTGCTATGTGGTTAATAGAGATTTGGTGGTTGGGGAGGTGGAAAACCAAGATATGTGAGTTCAGTTTCTGTGTCAGCAAGTCATGACACCTCTGTGGGCCTCAGCTTGCTTTTATAGAATGGAGATACAGTTCTCTTAGATTATCAGTGCTTTGGATCAGAGACTATATGTGTCTATGTGCAGGCATGTAAGAAACCCCGTTTCTGGATCTTAGTGCAAAATTATTGCAAGAGTAATAATGTGAGAGGCTTTCACAGGAGGAAAAGAGCCTTTGCAGTGGGGTTTGCAGCTCCTTTGAACGTTCCTACCATTAGCCCAGAGACAGGTAAGACCTGGTCACATGTTGGTTTGGCTAAGTCTCAGTGGGAACTTTGAAAATGCCTTAGACTATGGTGGTCACTTCATCAAAGGTTAAAAAACAATGCCATGTGATTGCAGCAATCAGTGATACCATGAAAGTGGTGAATTTTCAACTGATAACCGAAGTAGTTTGTTACAGATTTATAGGCTGAAATGGTCTCTGTACAAAACTGCCTGATGAGTAACACAGGACAAAGAAAGTATGTATTTCTTACTAAGTTAGAAAGTAGACTAAATTTAGCTAAATCAGTTCCATAGTACAAATTATGCAAAGTCACAAAGACTGATTTTTAAACTCAATAAATGTAGGAATGTTGGCAGTGTCCTATGTTAGTTTTATCTCAAGCAAAGGATTAACTGTCCACCAGTAGTTTTTACAGTGTGAGCCAGGAGCTAGTCTGAAAACTAGGACTGGGCTTCATACAGAAAAGGTTCCACAACGTGAGACTAACTGGGGCACAGCACTTTTCCTCATATACACTTTTTAAAATATCTATGTCCATGGAAAATACAAAGCAGTGCCCATAACCTAGGGGGATTTTTATTTATTTTTTTTTAAAAAAGCAGTGTCTATCATAAGCCTTTCTGCCTTTGTCTTAACTCAGACCTCTCTCATCCCCGGGCCCACAAAAACTGCAGCTCATCAAAACTGGTCCTGACTCTGAGAGACTGCAAAGAGGAAAGCAAAACTGAAATGTGCAGAGTAACATCTCCTCTGGTACCTGCCTCCTGTATCTGTAATCAGTGTCTTAAGGACAGGATGTAGCACAGCTACAGCTGAGCTCCCCCTTCAGGACCCTGATTTGGCACCATTACCATATGGTGGGCTTGTTTAATTAACTGGGGGAGGTTTGGCATTTTATTACCTACCCCATCTGCTTAATCCTTTGTATTTTCTTTGCATCTTGAGTTATGTCTAATGACATTTTCAAATCCAAGCCACCAATTTTCTAGAAAAGTGTATCTCCAAAACAATGGCAATTTAAAGAACATTTTGAAATCAAAAGGGTAGCAGTTCCTGCTCCCTTTACTGAAACTCACTTGTTTCCTTGTGGCATTCATTTCTTCATGAAGGGAGCAACACATATTTACATGTTTATTACTGTCTCTCAGTTGCTTTTTTGGCTTGTCTTACCACCCCAATCAGTTCTGAATATTTATAATTAGTTTTCAGACAACACTTTTGAGTTTGAGGTTTGTTTTTTTTTTAAATCTGGATCTGCAAATACTTGCTCCTTTATGTACCCAGGCTCAGCTTGGGGTGCTGAAAATGCCAGTGGTTTTACCAAGGAAAGCCATCCTTGCAGGGAGAAGTCAAGCACAGCAGTTAAAGGAAAGGTTGTGACTGCTCTCCAGAGCAGGCTCAGCTTGTTTTGCAGTGTGGAGTGGCTGATTGCTCTGTGTCTTGCTTCTCCATAGGCTTCTCCCTGTGTCTGCTTGTCCTTTTTCCTGGACACTTGTGTTCAGCAGTGATATTCCAGAGCCGTCTTTGAACAGCTGTCTGCCACTCCCCTGGGTACTGCCTTGGCTTTTCTGTGCTATCTGAAAAACAAATATGAAACAATTAACAGGAAGATCAAAATCACTCAGTGCTTTCGGAATCCCTGAGAGGAATCTGTCTGGGCCTTGAGCACAGGCCAGCGCTGACTCAGGCTTTTCTTAGTTTTCCTTTTTTCTGTTCTCATGGACTTCGATTTCTTTGTTTCACAGAAGACTGTGCCCCCTTCCCCCACAACAAAGGAATATCAAACTTTATGTCAGCTGATCAACATCTGCCAGTTACATTTTCACCATGTCTGATTAATCGCTCTGCCACGGCCCAGTGGACATGTGGGATTGCATTTCTGTTACTGCCCTACTGGATGGTGATGAAGAAACCATTTCTGTCACCCATGCCTCAGTTTCTGAGTCTCTAAAACACTGACTGTTCTCTGCCAGAATCTCATGATAAAGAGAATTCTACATGAGAATTATCTCATGATAAAGACAATTCTATTTTTATTTGTGTCAAGTGAGTGACATTCCAGTTATTTTACAGATGCTTATGATAATTGTTTCACGTAATTGTTACTGAAATTAAAGGTTATTTCTTTTCCAACTAATAATAAGAACATTGTAATTTTTTAGGATGGCTGAAAATTATATCCACCTCCTGACAGAAAATTGTTCGGAGGTGTCTGCTTTTCCAATTTTTTCTTCTCCCCCCCACCCTCCCCATCCCCAACGAGTTCATTTTGATTGTGGAAGAATACTAATTTTTTTTTCCAGCTGAAATGTTATAGCCTTTTACAACAGCATCTCTTACAATTATGTCTTTACCTTGTCATTCTTAATGAGAGAAAATTACCAAGTCTCTCCACTGTTTTGTTTTGACAACTTTTAGTAATTCTGAACTCAGATCATTGAAAACATGACAATTCGTCACTCCTTCAAGCTCAATCCTATCTGATTTTCTTGACCAGTGCATGGAAATTTTTTCCTGTGAATTACACAATGCTACACTTCAGTGCTCCAGCAAAACTCCATTTAACTCACAAAATAAAGGATAGGTTTGTTTACAAGTTATTATGACAGGATCTTACTTATGCTGAGGCACACTCTGCCTGAATGGAGCTGACCAAAGTGGTGCTGGGATAGACATGAACGGGTTTCTACTGCCAGAAGACATCAAAGACTGGGGAATAGTGTTGTGGTGTCAGGTGCAACATCCCTCCTAACACAGTCCGCTCCCAGTATTTCAGCAGGCTGATATCTGCAGATGAAGCTACTGCTCATCCTAGGAAGTTGCCCAGACTTGTTTTAACATGTTCAAATGACGTGAACATGTTGTATCCCTCTCTAACACTTGTAAATACAATGTGATTAGAGACCATTCTTATTTCAGCTGACTTCAGCACTGGTGAAGTTTTGGTTCTCTGGTCTCTTATTAGTATAATATTCTGTCTTTTCATTACACTGCTGGAAAAGAGCAGGCAGGGCAGGGGCACGGTTATAGGAAGTAGTCAGGACCACTCCTCTGCAGGAGCAAAAACCTTAGCACAAAGAGCAGCAAATCTGAGAGATACTTCTCTAGTGAGCTCTGTGGATGGGCTGTCACATTTTGAGCTATCTGTATCTCCTTGGGAGCAAGGGATCCTCTTCTGGGTGTGCAAGAGAGGAAGAGATTTCACTAGGCTATTACAAGTGTAAAGGCTGAAATTATTTTTCTCACATCTAGCCATGCCTGGGATATTTTGCTCTGAGCACAGCGATGCGGATGTCGATATGAACTGCAGATATCTCTGCACGGGTCAGCACAGCTGGGCATAGGCTTCTTGACTTACCTCAGGAAGTGACTTGACAGAAGGCAGCTGCACGGGGCTGCTACAGAGCTGGTAGGGTTAGAAGACATTTGTTCAGTCTCAGGGCAGGAGACGTATGGAGACTAGAAACTCCCAGAAAGTGTGGGAGAGCATATGCAGAGGTTTCATCTGTCCCACCTTTGCAAACATGACCTAAATAGACCTCCAGGCTAGCTGAACAGCCAGAGGGTCCCACTAAACAGGTTTTTCATGTAGGAGCACATGTTAAAGCACTTTCCAAACCTTTCTTCAGTTTTAATTCTTCCAGGTAATTGTCTTAGAAAGGCCACTTGGAAAAGTTTTCCCTTTGCTGAAGGAGTTGATAGGTATATTCTGATGACACTTTGGTACTTCACTTATAACAGAGGGCAGTTAAGATGAGAGAGAGTATAACATCTCTGTGAAATGCTGGTAGCATTGTCCACCACACTTTCAGACTCCTTTATTTAAGAGGAAAGACCTAAGTCATCAAAAACTTAAGCCAAGATTGCTGGTTGTCGTTTTTCTCCCTCACGCTGCTTTGTGGGCAGATTCATGTTGGGCTGGCTGTTTCAGATGTAAAGCCTGCTGAGTTTCTTCCTGGAACATCCCGACACAGTAAACAAGGGAAAGCAGAGGCAAAGCTTTTCCGGTGCAGCCAGCTGGAGTGCCTGCGCTTTCTCACTTCTTAGTGCATTCTTACCCTTGACCCCAGTGTGCTATCCAGTTCCCTCTGTCAGGTTCTCTTGAAAGCTGTGATTTCCTCTCCTGACAGGCAGCAGGAAGATGAGAAAGCTGTTGGGCAACCTTTGCTCTGGAGAGAACTGGAGGGTTATTAACAAAGCATGCCTGACAGGCAGGGTTTAGGAAATAGTGGTAAGATCAGGAAGAGGGAGGAAAGTAAACAGTTCAGTAGTTTAGGGTGTGTTTGTCATTGTAAAATCAGCCCAGGCTAGCAGCTTTTTAAGCTGTTCTTTCCCTTGAAGTGTCTCCATTGCAGACTTGGTGCCGCATATGAGGTCATACCATTTGTACCAGCAGCTGAGTTGGATTCAATACCTTTAGCTGGGACTCTGTGCTGAACCAGTCCAAAGCTTGGAGGCATTTCAGCACCAAACAGGAGAGTAAGATGATCCAACTTATTCTGTCCTTAGATGTGAGGGTGTGGTAAAAGGAAGTCTTTGTTTCCACTACCTCATAACTACTGCAGAGAGAAGCCACCTATTTTACAAGGAAATCAAACCAGAAATAGAACTTATTCATTTCCAGTAACCTGGCTTGGTAAAACCAGCTAGGACATCTAACTGGGGAACTATGAAACCCCATCCTCTGGGCAGTTTGCAGCTCAGCTTTTGATATAGGCTTTTTCTAATTGTCACTGACAGGCAGATCCAGGGTAAGATTATACATTTGAGTTCTTGTTTTTTCTCTTCCCTCCCCTTCTTCATATCATGTGTCAGCTCTAGTTTCCAAATACATTTCCGTGTCAAATCACTAAACTTCATCCATCATGAGCACATTTGTGCAAGTCCTAATGAAATAACCCTGCTGCCATGTCTCTCTGGGAAGGTGGAGACTCCAGTCGTAATGTGACATGACAATGGAAGCACCATGAGATTGGGTAGTGAGATTATATCATTTCCATTTGTGCAGTAACTGTTGTTTAGTACGGCTTGTCAGGCTGTCAGATAAAGGCACACAGCCATCTATGAAGAATTATTAATGAAGATTCAGACATTTTTTTCTGCTGGAAACAGATCACTTCATTCTTCCTCTCAATGATTTTTACATTAGAAAACCAAAAATAGCCCTGCGTTTATAAGGAAAGACTTTCAATATCTGGCAAGTTTTGCTTTTCCTGTAGTCCATTCCCCAGAGGAAGGTTAAATGCACAAACCCTTTTTCTAATGGTGTGAGCTGAGTATTTCAGAGCCATGAACATGAATACAAGGTGTGCAAACATGAATACAAGGTGTGCATCTTTGTCTGTTAAGCACATTTAGTTCACTAAGCCCTCCTATCATCCAAACAAAAGGCAAAGACCAAAAGTTCCCTCCAGCCTCTGATAATTTACACTTTTGAGGAAAGGGGAGGTTAAGAAAAAGAAGTGCTAATCACACCTGCTTGGATAAATTTGGTGCTGTCAAATGCTGTACAACTTCATCCATTTTTCTTTCCCTTTTTGAAGCAGTCCTGCTGTCAGGAGCTGAGCTATGCTGGAGCAACATCTTTCCTTTGCATCAGGACATGTTGGGAGATGCCAGGGACATGAGAAACATGGTGGGGGTGAAGAGTGTCACACAGACAGCTGTCTGTTGATGACCCACATTATTGTTTTATGACTTAGAAAACTTATTTCTATGGATGACCTTGACTGGACTTGCCTTCTGGCTTTTGAAAATAACTGGCTGAATCCTGGACATATTACTGTCTGTTGAAGAAGGCTTTTTTGCTTCCTCTCCCCCCCAACATAGAGGGTCCAAGAACTGTTTATGTCCCAACAACTTCTGTGTTTCAAATGCCAAGGGAGAAAGTATGTATGGTTGATTTTAGTGTTTTCCCATTCTCCATCTGGATGAGAGTGAGATTCTCATGTGCTGTGGGTGAGCTGCCCTTTCCAATGGGTATATGCCAACGGCACCACAATGGGTGTGTGACATGACACGTGCAGTGAAGCTCCCTATATACACATTCACATGTGCACACACACACATTCCCCACTAGTTCAGAGACCACATTAGGAATGGGTGTTTCACTTTCCCCCTCTCACTTCCCAGAGGATGGAACAGAGCTTATGTCCAAATGCACAATCCTCAGGCATGCCTTTGCACTGCCTGGGGAAAATTTTCAGTGTGACAGTGGCCAACACTAAAATCCCAAGAAAAGGAAAGAAGATCATACTCTTCTCTCTGGCAAAGGATATGAATGTGGTTCCACACAATTTAACATAACTAACTGATTTTTCAGATATATGAGGGCTGTATTCTACACTTACTGCTTTCCAAAACCAAACCAAGTCAACAGAATGCTCTGCAGTGTAAAGCAAAACACAACCACAAAAACTTCATGTGTAGTCACCACAAAAAAATTTGCTAAGTACCAGCAGAAATGAGGAGTTAATGGGTTCCATATGTGGCAGCTAACCTGGGCTTTATAAGATTTTCCATGAGATTTCTGAAAAAAAAATTCTATAGCAGAAAATAAGATCAAAAATCCATTTTGTTGTTAAACTGGACAGCTAACATTCAGGCTATTCCATAAATACAGGCTAACAATCCTGGATAGGAGTCTCACTCTAAAAAAACCCAGATGACAGCCTCTAGTATTCCTGAGCAGTAAGACATTTTGAGCTTTAATCAGCTTCTCAGCAAGACAAGATCAGAAAGAGTTTAGAAAATATTTACCTTTTACCTTCCTCCACATCTTATGGAGATGCAGATTTTTTAGGTTCTTCCTAAATATTTTTGTATTTATATCTCGCAGTTAGGTCACATGCCTTGCTTCTCATACAGTGTACACATAGCTCACAATAATTTGATGATGTCTTCAACAGATGTTCCAATGTTGCCATAGCACTCACTGGTGTTTGATCCTTACTGGGATGGTTAAGCATTGTATTGGGCTGTGCAAAACCTGAGGAGGCTGGATTTGGTTGGGTTTTTCCCCTGTTCATTTTAAGTGTGCTAGAAGCAGCAAGGATAAGAAATACTGTTTTCCTGTACTGACATCAATTCAGTGAGAAAGGTCAAGCCACTGGAATTCTGTTTACTATTGCATAAGAGCAGGATGGTCTGAAAACTAAAAGCAACATTTTTCTCCCAGCAATTGCCTGGAGTGCAGATGTGCTGGGGGATTTCATATGTGTGATTTTAAGGGCTTAGGCTGGTAGAAGTAGCATTTGGGGAATTTTGAGCTGGAACTCCTGACAAAGAATGTCTCCCAAGGCAAACTGGTAACAAAAACACTACAGGCTGAAGCAGCATCTCTGTCTCTTTGTATCCATGCAGTTTCCATGCTGGCATTCAGAAGATGGTCTTTTAATGATTTCCATGTTTTTAACATAGCCTCATACACAGTTGGGAGGGCTCTTCAAACCTTTCTCACATCCCCCAAGAAAGCTCATCAGTGTCGAAGCCAGTGATTACCCCCAAGAGCAGGACAGAAAGTTGCTGTTCCTTTGAACCCACTCGTGGAACTTGCTTTAACATTTTGGAGATACCTTTAGCCTCTATATGGAGGTTAGAAGTTTAAACAGTATTAATAGATAACTTGTCTCAGTTTCTCTTGACTCTGAGATTCTGGGTAGCTTCATTCATTTCTCCTGTAGCCCTCTATGGGATCTTCAGGTGGAAAGTTCTGAAGAAGTGTGAAGTGTCACTGCTGAAGAAAAATGAGAGAGATGAAGAATGCAGCAAAGTGTGAGGATAAACTGTAGGCGTTTATGTGGGAGATATTATTTGTTGAATCACTCTATATTACAGTCTGAGCTGACCATGGAGATTTATCTGTTCCTGTATGCCTTTCCCAGAAATAACTAATAAAGATCTGGGCCCTTAAAAGCAGCCTACAGCTCTGTCAGGGGGAGACAAATGGAAAGAGAGAAAGAAAAGTTTTGTGGGGTAAGAGACGCCATGATGACTGGCAAATCTGGAGAAGCCTGTGGGACAGTTCTCAATAAAAAATCACAAGGAAAACCAGGAAGACCAGCATGACATTGTGTCAGTGGGTGATGTAGGAGGACAATATGGGCATAGGTTTCCCATATCTTGCTGCCCTGTATGGAGTGCACCAAAGAGCATCTTTGCCATGCCTCCCGGCAAAGCCATGTGGTGACTTCAGCGGGCATGCCAAAGCCGACAAGGAAAGTCTAATCTCAGAGTTAAGAGACTGCTTTAGTTTGCCAGAATTAGCAGTCTGTTCACATCTTTTGAAGTGCCCTGGGACTGTAGGAGGAGTAGGTTTCCTCTGTGGCAGGCAGAGGACAAGACACTGAAGTGGCACAGAGTGATCAGTGCTGTAGCTGCCTGGGGAGACCAGGGATGAGACACCAAGGAGCAAGCCCAGGCAGGGAGCAGGCCCCAAGCCAGACACGTGGGGTGCAAACTCACAGGATGCATCTGACAACACTGCAAAATGCAAATACTGCAAAATGCAAATAGTGCATGAGAAACCATAGGCAGCCTCCCACTGGAGTGCGTGGGCAGGAGTTCCAGCACTGCCAGCAGCAGTGGGACCATGAGCCACCACCGGGTGACACAGGCTTGAACCTGCAGCTTGAACCTGCAGCTAGTGTCTTCAGATGAGCCTTGGGATAACTTCTCCTGGGGGACATAATTTTTTGGGTTCCCTGGGTTGAGGCAGGCTTTGGTAATCCATTAAACACCCTCTGCAGGAGTAGATGATTTCTTCTTGTGTGCCTGAGACATTTTCCCTTCCTCATGGACATGGCTGCTCCTCAGGAACATGGAACCTCTCTGAACATTTCTATCCCTTTCAGAATTGGCAGACTAGAGTGTTTTCTTTGTCGAGTAAAACCCTTGGCCAGCTTACCTCTAGCCAACCATTGCAATTAATCCAAGTTTCTGCTCACTGACCTATTTATTCCTTAATTATTCAGTGACTCTAGAAGACTTTGCTTGTACACAGGGGGAAGAAAAGCCATGGGAAGTTGGGTTTTGGTTGGGTTTTTGTTTGTTTGTTTGTTTCAGGATTGATTTGTTTGAGTTTCCCCATGGACAGTAGTCAGATCTTTGTCCAAGGCTGTCTGTATGTGAACAGAACATCACCAAGACTGAATAACCCCCACCGTTAGCCTTCTGCCACTATCCCTTGGCACACAGGTCCAGCTTGGAAATAGAGAGGCAGCAAAAAATCCCAGATGTTGAAAACTAAATTTGCAGGCTGACAAGGATACAGGAAGACCACTGTACAAAAAAAAATGTTTCCTGGATGATCCCAGCCAGTGGACAGAAAAACTCATGCACTGTAAGTGGAAGAAGATGACAGTCTTCAGCCTTTACCACATTTGTGCTTCTGCCAAATCCTGTTACCTCGTCATTTGCAGGGATTCTGGAAATTATCCTTTTTTCTAAACCTGACTGCAAAATCTTTTAGAGTGGATCTTTAAACATCGTTTGCATCTTGGTTAATCTTTGTAGATCATCTTTTTTGTCTGAGGTTTCTTCAGAACTAAGATACTTTCCTGCTGTTTCTGATTATGCTTCTTCCTTTTTTTCAAGGGTCTTAATTGGTTCTTTCTATTGTCAAATTCAGTGTTTTCATCCTCCCCTACTACTTGCACTCAGCTCTGCCTCAATGTGCTCCCTCAGCACATCTAACATCATGGCAAACATGGTACCTCAGCTCAGCAAGCTCATGGGTGTATAGTCTTCTCTTCTAGCATAACCCCTCATCTTTAGCACTATATATATTACAGTGAAGTGCAAGGGAAAAGTAGAGCTGGAGGAGCCCTCAGCACTGCAGGAAGGTGTAGGAATGGCTGTCTTTGCCTGGGTGTGAGACAAGAATCAGTATGTCAGAGGACTCTGTAGTGTCATTGGAGGTCTGGAGAGGAGGGAGGAAAGCAGGCTGAACTACATGTGGCCAAAAGCTGTGCTGACCCACTGAATGCATTGTCAGTGCTTCTGTGTAACTGAGAACCTGTTTGGTGGTGGAGACAAATGAAAAATACTGGAGGACAACAGGCCCTACACATATCTCTGCAGAGTGGCACATGCTCCCATGCTGGTGGACTGACAGTGAAATGCTGTATTGACACCAGACAAGCTCCAGATGCAGAGAAGCCCAAGGCCAGTGGGGGAGGAGATTGAAATTTAGGACGTGTGAGGAGTCAGTATGATCCACTGAGATAATGCAGAAATTCCATCTGACATCTGAAATGATGTAGCCAGGAAAAGATAAGGCTTCCCAAGGAGGACAGATAGTAATTGTTTTTTAGTGTAACAGATCAGAGATTAGGCACTCCCATCAGAAATCTGCCACACTGGAAACAGTAGCTTCCTGTGTTGATGCTAAATACTTGAAGACTGCAACTGTCCACAACATCCTCCTCCATTTATCTCCAAAGAGAAAGGATTAAATTTCCATCCAACTTAAGTTAATTTTGAACTTGGAAACACTGCTACTTCTTTCTTCTCTCTCTGATAATCTCCTCATAGATGAATGGAGGAGATTGGGTAAAGCAAACCAGAAGGAACAGCAGAGGATCTGCTGGCTGGGGACATGCAGGGGGGAACAGTGATTTAAGAGAACTTGCTGCTGACCTCTTGGGAGAGCTTGTAGCAGTGTCTGTAGTGTCCTGCTCTCTGGTGTATGCAAGGAAAAGAGAAATGAAAAATGTGACTACTAGCTGGTCTCCTTTTCACCTCACACATCTTTGCTCCAGTTTTGTTTTTGCTTGAAGTGCTATTACTGAGCCGGGTGCTATATAACACTCAGCTTGCCATATAAAGCAAGAGAGCCAGGGAGCTTTAAATTAGAAGTAGTTACACTGTTTTGGTTTTCCCCCCGCCTGAGGAAGCAAGCAGAGCTTTGGTCTGTTTTCACATCTGCTCCATGAGTTCACTGTACAGATCCCATGCCCAGAGACCTGTTAACAACCCCACCTCCTTCTAACACACCAGCGCATGTACCAGCATAAACGCAAAGCAAATAATTGGGTTATTTTCTCTCTGTGAAGTGGATTTATTCCTCCCCCTCCCCGTTCCCCACAAGCCTCACGACCCTTTTGCCTCCCTTTGGCAAGCCCCTTACACTTGTACTCTGGAAACGCAGTAGTAGCTAACATTTGTGCCTTTGGCAATAAAACCACAGGCCTCGCAACCCCCAAATGGCAAAAAGACATTTCCATTCCAATCCCAGTTTTAAATTAAACTGTAATGAAAAATCAGCAGTGGCAGCTGGGACCAGAGACAGTGATTGTCTCGAGGAACAAAAAAAGAGAAGGAGGAGGAGAGAGGGAAAGACTGCAAGGAACGCTCAGCCTGGTAATAAAGCAGCTGGTAAACCTTCAAGTAAAAAGAAATTAGAAAAACAAATCTAGCAGAAAGGGAAGCAGAGACGCCTGCCCTTCTGCACAGTGCCGTAGAGGAGGGCCACAGTGAGCCGTTTCCCAGGCGGGCCGCGAGT
>JAOXXN010000102.1:13159635-13195940 GCA_026770055.1 Myrmophylax atrothorax
GGGGGAGCCGCGCGGGGCCGGGCGGGGCCGACACCCGGGGGAGCCGCGGGGTACCGGGCCCGGCCCTGTCCGTGCGGCCGAGCGACGCCCCCGGAGCGCCACCCACCCGCAGGGACAATCACGGTTCCCCCGGGCCGTGTCTCATGGGGCGTTTCGTACGGGCGGCCACGACGCACGGGACCGAGCGGGAACGCGGCTCCCGGAGTTTCGGTACGGTTCTCCATGAGAAATGGAAAGCTAGCCGTCCAAACTCTAGGGTTTGTTTTTCATGTGTCAGCTCTTCAAGAAGTCAAAGTTTTCTTTGGCAAGCAGACACTTTATTTTGGCCCAGTGGGAGGGTAAAACAAGGAAGACAGACCAACTTTGTGAGGGATGTGGGTCTGCAATGTGAGATTTGTTTGAGAGTTTGCTGGGTTTTTTCTCTATAATGTATACAGCAATTCAGCCAAAGACCTGACTTACATTTTCCTGGCATACCATAAAGCGACAGTTGCAAGAATGTAGTGCTCCATCTTGTCCTCATGGACAAAATTATGACATCCATGAACTACAAAAGAATTTATATGCTTTTGTTTTTTTCAGGTTTTATTTTTTTTTTCATTTCACCACCCCTGCATGAGACTGAAGGATGAAAAATGAGAAACTTCTTGCTCTAAAGAATTTGTAGTGAGAGAAAGCAGGCCCTGGGAGGGGAAGCAGAAGTGCAAAGGTGCACAGGGATGCTCCAAAGGTCATGTAACATGTGAATAACATTTCTAAGAAAAGAACCGAGGTCTCTGGAGAGTATTCCATGCCCTATGCACAGGATTACACAGTCTTTTCAGAGTCTCTGCCCCTCCTGGGGCCTGATGTAGATGTGATAGGTTGAGATTGAAGGGTTGATGGCACTCATGCAGCGCAGGTCAGTACTTAACTCACTCAGACAGGAGTGCCTGTAAGCTGGGTGCCAGTGCAGTGCAGATAGCCCCAGGGCCACACCACTCACTGGCCTGTACAGGTTTGCAGTCAGCACACACAAGTGCAGGAGCTGCTCATCCAAATTTCTTCTGCCAGACCTGACACAGCCTTGATGGGAGTTGCAAGTTTTAGTTATGTTACTTGTATACCATAGAAAGAAGTGCTGATTCAAAACAAAGTTGTAGTATCATTGATCTTAAATTTTTAACACCTTTGTACTTCTCTTCAGATGTTTGCTGTACCAGATTCTTTTATGGAGCTTTCCGAAGAAGTACAAAGATTAGGGTCTACAGAGCCATTGTACTGTCTGCTCTTTTATTTGAGTCTGAATCATGGGTCATCTATCACCACCACCTGTGGCTCCTCCAACGCTTCCATCAGCGCTGCCTCCGTACAATCCACTGGACTGATGACATGACCAATGTTTCTGTTCTTGAACAGGCAGGGGTCAGCAGTATCGAGGCCATGCTGCTGAGAACGCAGCTGCGCTGGGCAGGGCACGTCTCCAGGATGGAGGATCACCGCCTCCCGAAGATTGTGCTCTATGCATTCCTCATGGGAATTTTAGTCATAGCCTAAACCTCAAACAGTGTCACCTCTTCTTGCTTCTTTACTCATTGTGTTGTCCTTAATGTTACTGCTGCTGTGCTTACACTTCTGCAGAAGGAGAGACATTCAATCAAAACTGCAGCTATGTTCCACAGCTGGGTCTGGCTCTGCTGTTTGTTTGCTTTCTGTGTGAGCCATGTTGGTATATTTGCATGATAATGCACTTTTGAAGGTGCTCTTGGATGGGACTGGGTCTTTTTTGTTTGTACAGTGGTTTGAGCCTTTCGCAGTTGAGCATTGGCCAGAGGCCAAAATTCTGTTGCCTGTTCTGTGCCAACAACTTCCACTGACTCCCAAACAATGCAGAAGCCCTGGGAGCAGCCTATGGCTGTGTTTGGCTGGGGACAGAGCTTAAAACTCAATCAGTGAGTTGTTAATTCTGTACAACTTTGTAAGCAAAGCAGTCCCAGAAATCAAAATAAACCGTGAAGACTTGAGACAGATACAATCTCTATTGTTGCTACTTCGATGAACTTTCACTTCTCAAACACAGCAACTTATTTACTGAGGCCAAATCTGAGGCACCGTAACTTCTTCCTCATAATCATTTTCTGTTGTGGAACCTCTGTAAAAAAAAAAAAAAAAAGAAATAGTATGAGGTTTCTCTGTGAAAGGTTTATCGACCCTGTACCATATCACAGAGATTTCTGACTACAATTCCTGAGTTATTTAGATTACAAGAGGTCATGCCTGCGTCTGTGTTACTTAAAAGATCTAGAGGACAAAGCTTTTTATGCCTTGGAAATGACTTTGTGCACATACAAACATTCCTGTATCTTTTGATCTATGGGTAGGTTGCAGAAAACAGCTCAGCTATTAACTATAAGGACATGGAATAGGAATAAACTTGGATCTGTTTGTAGTTCCATCAAAGCCAGTGGCAAATGTCCCATCAATTTTCCAGAGACCAGGCTCCAGCCTGGACAAGCACAAGCAGATAATGCTCACGCAGTGGGATGGGTAAGCAATATACCCCTGAACGCAGAGTCCAGAACTGTGTTTTATGGAAGTTCACCATTAAAAATAGGCTTGGGATCACTGAGTGCTGCTGGCTTTCTGCTCCATGCCCAAACTAGACATCTCTCTTAAACATGTCTCCGGATGGGTGAATCCTAGATTTATAGCTCATAGCTTGAAGAAGGGACAACCCTGAGTTCTGACTTACCAGAATTGATTTTCTAGATCTTTTATCTGGTCCTTGTGTGAGTTGTCATATTCTTACATAGTATGAAAAAGCCCTTTAATCTCCAAATCTGGCACTGCAAGGTTTTGGTTATATGATTAGAAAGTGAAGACTGTGCCCAAAGCTCACAAGATGCTCCTGGTCTGTCATCCGGGGTAACTGAAAGCAGCCCCAACCCCAAACTTTCTCTTACCACCAGTGACAGTGCTTTCAGAAAATCATAGAATCACGGAGTGACTGAGGTTGAAAGGGATGTATAGAAGTCATCTAGCCCAAAACCACTGCTCAAGCAGTTGCCCAGGACCAGGACATCTCCAGGCAGCTTCTGAGTATCTCCAAGGATGGAGACTCCACAAACTCCCTGGGCAACAAGTGCTAGTGCTCAATCACCCACCCTCACAATGAAAAAATGATTTCTGATGTTCAGAGGGAACCTCCTGTGTTTCAGTTCATGACCATTGCTCCTGGTCCTGTCACTGGGTGCCACTGAAAAGAGCCTGGCTCCAACCTCTTTGCACGCCCTCCTTTCGGGTACTTCGAATACATTGACAAGATCCCCTTTCTCTTCTCCAGACCGAACAGTCCATCTCTCTCAGCCTTTTCTGAACACTTTGGCTGGACTCTCTCCAGTGTGTCCATGTCTCTCTTGGACTGGGGAGCCCAGAACTGTACACACAGCTCCAGGTGAGGCCTCACCAGGGCTCAGTGGAGGGGAAGGATCACCTCCCATCATCTGCTGGCACTACTTTGCTTGGTGCAGCCTGGGATATTGTTAACCTTCTTTGCTGTAAGGGCACACTGCTGGCTCATGGTCAACCTGGTGCCCACCAGGACCCCCAGGTTCCTTTTCTGCCAAGCTGCTTCCTAGCTGGGCAGTCCCCAGCATAAAATGCTGGCTCCACAGGAAATTTGTTTTCTTGAGGCATTGTTCTTTAAAAGCCAAAGCCCCATTCTCTCCCACTCTCAAATTTGTTGGTACTGTTTTTTTTTTTTACTGAAAACTGCCAAAAAATTCAGCTGAAATTTGCTGGAGACAGTTGTCTTTTGATCAGAGAGAGAAATCAGATGGTATTTTAGGAGCTCAGAAATTAGCTCATATTCTTGCAAATCCAGCAGATAGCAGCTTGCTCAGTGCCATTCACACAGCTGTAGGGGAGAATATTAAAAAACTTTCAAATTCTATTTATTAAACTTGCTAGAAAACTTGTCAGAGGAAAAAAACACCTCTTCAGCAACTCCATTGCCTCAGCCTAGATGAGGTGCGATGGCAGCAAAAGAAATGTCTGCAGCTTTACTGGTGAAAGTGAGGTGTTAAAGCAGTAGAGCAGGAATTAGGGCTCCTGACTCCCTCTGTCACTGCCTTGGACTATTTCTGAGAAGCTCTGACCTGGGCAGAGCTGACCCATTCAAGTAATCAAGATGACTGAAAGACTAATTTATCCAGAGTTTATTTGACAGTGATGTATTTGACATCTGCCTGTCTTGCATATAACAAGTGATTCTGGATGGTTAAACTGTTTTGAGATCTTTTGAGTAAAAAACCTCTGTAATTACAAAGAGCTTATGTTTTAGCCATCCTACACTGGTAAGTTCTTTGTAAAATACAATTTTAATTGCTTTTAAAAAAATGATATTTTCCCTCTACCTTGAAAATAAAGGTTAAAAATCTCTAGCACTTTCTTCCTTATTCTTCAAGAAAATTCAATTCTGTTTTTGAATCTGCTTTAAGTGAGCAACAACAAAAAACATTCATAATTTTCCCAGCCAACTTTGTAGAAACTCAAAATATAGGTTTCAGCCTTTAAGATTCTTGATGTATTTCATAAGTCATTTCAAGTTCATATGAAATGCTAACTCACTAGTATGGCTTCTTCTTTTTTTCCTTTTTTTTCCAAAGCTATATTTAAAATGCATCTATTTCATTCCCACTGGACTGATGGTCATAATTTATCCATTTTCTTTATCTGAGGGTACTGTGAAAGAATAATTTGACAGAAACAGCAATCCACTTGAGAAAGCTAGAGTCTGTTTGATATTAATACAGAGAATGATTAATCAAAGGAAGAGTAGTCTTTCAGTAATAAGCAAAAAATGAGGTTGTTAGCTGGGCAGCAGAGGCCAGGGAGCACTTAAGGATATGCACTGGGGTCAGCAGTGAATAAGGAAACTGCAGGAGTTTTCAGTCCTTTAGAACCAAAATGGTCTTATTGAGTTAGATCAAAGATCTCCCTTGCTATGCAGCCTGTTTCTGGCACTGCCAGTAGCAGATGTTTAGGGAAACAGGAGAGCTGAGAGTGCTCCTTCCTTGCTATCTAACTTTTCAGAAGTAACTGGACTAAGGACCTCATAAGCACACAAATCATTGTGTTTAAAAACTGTTGTAGGTGTATCTGCCACGAAAATGTGCAGCAATTTCTCCAACCATCTCTACTTTTGGCCTCACCAATATTGAATGGCAATGAATAGCACAGTGCAACTGGGCGTAGTGTGAAGTAAAAACCCTGATATAATGCCATCAGCCATCCAGGCCTGAGAAATACCAGAGGCAGGAAGGGCCTAGTGTTTCTTTAGTTCATTTCTGTAGTGTCTTTTGAGGACTGAGTGTGCATCTTGCTGTCCTCAGGTCTGCCACTACAAACTTATAGACAGCCCGTGTGCTCCAGCAATTGGTAGTGCTGTGCAGGAGTTGTTTTTATTGTGTCCTGGTGCTTCCAGTCAGTGTCTGAAGGGGATTGCCTGGGAACAAATGCAGATTATGGATGCTTGAGTATGGGAATAGTGTCCAGAGCTATAGAGTACAGAAAGTGATAGGAAATGGAAGGACTGGGTGATAGAAAGAGTGTGAACCAGAAAGACCTGAATGACCTGCTGAATGACCTTGGCACAGGCAGTCCTGAAAGCAGTCTTGCTTTTAATGCAGAACAGGCAGAACAACACAGTGTGGGCTGTGAGCTGCAAGGCCAGGCTCTCCAGAGTTCTGGAGGATCAGCAGGCACCAGTCCAGTCAGTCTGGTGGCTGCCCCTCTCTGCAGAGGGTTTCACAACTTGTGTGGTGTGGCTTGGAGACCAGGCTGGTTCCTTGTCCTGCTGAGCACTTTCAGACATGGGAATGAGCTCTTACTCCAAAGATAAAAGAGAGTCCTTGGATGACGCTTCTGTCTGGATTTAGACACCCACAAAGATTTGAATCCTGCAGCAGGGTCTGCCCAAGCACTGAAATCAGTGAAACTGTGCAGATGCAGGAATTGACCCACTTGGATCCAGCCACAGGGGTCCTGCTGGGTCAGAGACAAGTTGCAGATAAATGTGCCTTCACAGGCCCAGGCTTGATGTCTTAGCTATGTTACACATACAACGCAAGAGCTGAAGGCATCCAAGTCTCCTAGAAGACCCCCTCCCTTTCTGCTGCATATATTAAATACAAAGCAGATTTCATCTGTAATAATTCTTAAAAGTCAAAACAACAAGTGCATATGTTCCATCTATTTTTAGCTTTTCTGCTTGTTTAAATCTTGGGTTCCTGACACTGCTTAGATCTGTGATAAAGGCAGACAGCAAGAACTTTATCGTGCTTTGATAGGGCTGGTTTTTGTCACACACTCTCTCCTTTGTCATCAGCCTTAGAAGACAAAAAGCTGGAAATGATTCATTGGGAAATAACTGAAACTTGTTCTGCTAAAGAAAGAAAAAAAGAAACACAAAAGGCAATAAAAAAAAAAAGAAAAAGACCCTTGAAACTGGCTGTGGCAGTGCCCTCGTGATGAGGGGTACTGAACCCTGGAAGTGACTCAGACTTTTATAGGATCAGGCTAAAGAACAGCTTGTCTGCTTTGCACAGGAGTACAAACACCTGCTTAAATCCTGACAGTGTAGCTCAAGGCCTGGAGATGCTTTTCTACATCTCTCTGCCCAGCCTCAGATGTATATACTGGATTCCATCTGATGGGAAGGGAGATACCAGAATCTTTTGTTCACCTAAATCATCCTTCCCCTTCACTTCTGTGATACCTTGTGAGGATTGGAGCCATCTTCTTCTTGTCTCCTGCAAAACTCTCTCACTCTTCGCTTCTGCCTTCCTGTAGAGAGCAATGAGCCAGCTTTCTGTAACCTGTTACTCCTCAACAGACTGTAAGGGAAAGGCATCCATCCTGGTCATGCCAGGTATGTATTCTGGTACCATATAGTAGATAAAGGCAGGCCCTGCATCAGGATCACTCTGCAATTTGCAAGGAATCCATAACTGTTTGCCATGATTAAGGCGTGATGTTCTCCATGTAGTGAGGACTGAACCAGCAGGATGCAGCTCAGCAGCCTGACAGCAACTCCCATGGATGATGGAGGAGCTCTGCGAAGCCCCTGCAGTACCTGATCCATGTGCATTGCTCCAGTGATTGTGCTCCTGCCTGGATTTAGAGAGTGAAATGACATTTTCCCCCAGCTCAAAGGCAAGGTCTCTGAAGGAAGGGGTAAAGGACTAATTGCTATTTTTATGCTGATTTCTAGTCTGTAGAGTCCTTCCCAGGCTCACAGCACCTTTCCACCTGATAGAACTGACTTCTCTAGGTTGATGGAGTAATTCTGACTTCTCTTGCATTCTTCCTGTTGTCTGTTGTAGTTTCAGGCCTTCTATTATGCAGGAAACAAGCCTGCATTTTCATGTCTGGACTTTGTTGTTGAGGTGAGAGACCTGTGCTTGGTTTGCATCTCCTGAAGTACAAGGCGTGTTTACAAACTCTAAATGGCTACTGTGTTCTGGGTCTAAAGCATCTTGTGCCTCCCAGGGGCGGTGGCTCTGTTTTCACATGTGTAAATGCCTGTAGACATTAAGAAGGGAAGAGCTTCAGGTGTGGAGCCTATTGTGGCTTTTGACACCCTAGAAAAAAGGTGGTCTGGAGGCAATGCTTTTGCAGTGGAAAAAGGACTTGCTTGTTCTTTCATCTCTTTTCTCTGGCAGCACTGATATGATGTGAAAGTTTGGATTCGTAGCTTCATTTCAAACAAATTCTGACAGCAACCACTCCTAGAGCTCTGCAGTTGAATAGGACTTCTATAAAAGGATGGTTTATTGCCCGGATACAGAGGGCATGGGCAGTGGCATGTGCTTCATTCCTAGCCCCACTCATGCCTCATAGGTACATACAAACTTCTACATGGGCAGATAGTGATAGGACGAGGTTTTAAACTGAAAAAGAAGAGATTTAGGTTAGCTATTAGGAAGAAATTCTTTACTCAGAGGTTGATGAGGCACTGGAACATGTTGCCCAGAGAACCTGTGGCTGCCCCATTCCTGGCAGTGTTCAAGGCCAGGTGGGATAGGACCCTGAGCAACCTGATCCAGTGGATGGGGCAATTGGAACTGGATGATCTCACAAGTCCCTTCAATGCAAGCCTTTCTATGCTTATTGTATGATTCTATGACATAGGAAGGTCACTCAACATCTGGATTTTTTTTCCTAAAACTATATATGTGAGAAATGTTATGAGCTCAGAATCACAGTCTCAGCTCCTACAATCAAGTTACTGAACACAACTGGCCATTTCATCATTGTGTATGCAAATACCTAATTTGTGCTTGCAATCACATCTCTTGTTTCTATGCAATTAGGTGCACACATTTTAGAAAGCCAGGCCTGCTAAAAAGTAGACAAACCCAGCTGTAGCTGACATCCTGGTGAGCCCGTTACTCCATGTCTTTATTAAAAAAACTGGGGGATGGAAGCGATAAAGCACATTCTTGAAGGGAGACTGCGAAGCTCAGTTTCTTACTATTTGATTATTATCTTCAGGTGGCAAAGAGAAAAATGCATTAAGACACATGCAGTGTTATGACTTGCACTGACTAAAAGTAGCATGTGCCAAGAATACGATGTACTGAAAATGCCTGTTACTGTTATAATGCCATCAGCCAGGATAGCTGTGAAGGATTTGTTTTTATGTCTTGGCCTTTAATTTCATCATGATTTTTAAAAATTCCCAGAGAGTGTTGCAGCTGCTCCAGCATTAACAGCCTTGAAATAGAAATGTGTCACTTAGTAAGATACAGCTGCAGAGGAGAGAAAAAAAATCCCCAAACAACCCCAACATTTGGATTCATTAATCTACCAAGATTGTTATTCCTATTTTAAATTAATGTTGTTTAAACTCAAATCTGTTTGCCTCCCAGCCATTTTATTTAGTTATGTTTTTCCTAAAGAGGTAACAATTTCTGAGATCTGCATAAAAAATGAACACTGCCCAAGCAGCTCAGCAGCTCCTGCCCCTTGCTGGCTCCTACTTGTTTCAGTATCAGAAACTGAGCCACTGAGATTGCTCTCTTGAGGCTCTTTATCCACAATGGTGTAAATAACTATTCCTCCTTACTTTGCCCTTTCTGTAGATGTTTCCACCATCTTTGGCCTTTCCTAGGTACAGGGGATTTCATACCACTATTATTAGGGGTTGGAAAAACAGAGTTTTTGCACGTGTCCAGGTATAGACGACCTAGGGGAGCAATAGGAGAAGTTCAGCAGTTCCCAGATTGATTATCACCCTCTCCAAGACTGCTGTTAGAGAGCATATTTCTGCTCCCTTTGCTTTCAGTGCCATGAAACCATTGCTATCTTAGGAATTTACTGGAGTCCTTCACTGTGTGGGGCTTGCATGAAAAACCCCATAAATACATAAATACAAGGGAACTTTTCTAACAACCATCATCAGAAAAGGGGGCCTCAGAGAGGGGTGGCCAATTTTTCCTCTCAGGGTCTGCTGAGAGCCACATGAGACCTGCAGTGAACTGAACCATGGTGAGAGAGCTCCTGTGCCTGCTAGGCAGGATGAGCCGTGGTAGTCGTCCCTGCTCAGCTGGTGGCCAGGCTCAGGGCAAGGCAGTCCCTGCTCGCCCTGCACTTCCCTCAGCCAACACTGATTTCTCCAGGAGCCAACAGAGAGCCCCTGGCATTGCGTGGCAGAGGCTGCCTCTTTGCCTGCCCATACCTAGAGATGCCAATGAAAACGACTCTGACCAGGCCCTAAAGGTGCCCGACTCAGGTACTGTCCCACCCAGAGCTGCACAAAACCTTCCCCTCAGCTCCATCAGCTCCACCGCGGGGCTGGCCCTTCATGAGGGGGGGATAGCGAGTACCTTCTGGGAGTTCTGCCATCACCTGTGGCTGTAACCCCACACAGGCTCTCACGTGTGGCACCGGTGAGGGGCCATTAGGAGAGCAAACAAAGGAGTAAGAGAAAGCATCAGGCTGGGAAGGATTTTCCTTCCGATGTGTCCTGTGAGAACTCATTCCATAGTGCCTCCATCCGCAGGAAGATGAGAGGAACGGGACTCCTGAAAAAAACCTGTGCTGCCACAGGGGTGTTGCTGGAAGCACAGCATGAGAGCGGGCAGTCCCAAAAAACAATGTTTCAGACCTCCTGACATGCTCTGATATCCAGGGGATTTCCTCATGCAGACTGTAATATTCATGGACTTTCTAGAACTGTTATTCCTTCTAGTCCTGTGAGACCATCTAATTTATAGAAAACTGAGAAAACAGGAAATCTGTGGCATTTCCCAGGCCTCTCACAGCTTTCGTGCTGATGCTGTAATTCCATTTTCGTGATCTAGAGAAAAATACATCTTTTGGTCAACTGATTATCATGTAGCATTTAATAATACTCCTGTCATTGACTCCTACAGTCACACATTGTGCAGCCAAGCGTGCTTTACCTCCAGTATATCACTTACAGAAACCCAGCTGGATTAATATTTTATTCCTTCTTTAAGAAGAGCTGCCCAAGGTTATCTTATTCTGTCAGACTGTACTTCCCCCCCCACCCCAAATAGTTCCGCTGCCCTCATATTGTTTCAACTTTTTATTTGGCAGCTCTACATTTTTCTCCCAGATAATTTATTCCTTGAAGTGCCCCATCAGTTCTTAGTTTGTTCTTTGTTGATGACATTCATGCACCCTGGCTCAAGTAGGCTACAGCAGCTTTTTCTTCTTCTCTCAGAAGTTGCCTGCAGTACTTTAATAAGTCCTATAATCTCCCTTTTTTTGTAAAGAATGCAGATTCAGTTTACCTAACCTTTCCAAAAACTGCTGTATGTGAGTCATATCTGTTGCCCTCTGGTACTTTTCTGTAATATCCTTCCTTTATAAGGTGACCAGAAAGGCATACAGCAATTCAACTGTGACCTCACATGTGCTTAACCAATGCTACAATAATTTCCTGCAACTTAGAATTGATACTGCAATATTAACGTTTCCCAGGATTTTGCGGAGCACTGAGGTTACATTCCTTCTTCCTTGAGGCTTCCCCCAAATACATTCTTCCAAGCTGGCTGTCCCTTGTGCTGGCCCACAGCCTTCTGCTGTTAACCATGGACTTCCACTGTCTCCTTATGCGAGCCTGGACAGGGTGCTGGGAATCATGCTTCTCTTTACCCTTTCTGTACTCCTGGTTGGCACTCCCCTTGGACAGGTACAGCTGTCACTTCCCTATATCCAGCTTTATGCTGAAGGGTTGATGCTATGAGGGTCCTTTTCATTCCACCACGTTCCCTGTGAGTTTGAATGCTTCCAGACTCCAGTGCTTTCTGTGCTGTGATGGCACTGAATTAGGTGTTTACTCATCCCTGGACAGGAGATGATCTTCTTCTTTTGAATCGTGTATTGGTTCTGACTGGTGGGGAATAAATGCACAGTAGCTCTAACAGTAAGGAAAGGAGTAAGTCTGGGAAAAGAATGAGAAATTACTGAGTTTCAGTAGTTGCAGAAGTTTGATGCAAAGTAACCCTATGCTGAATGCCTTCTGTAAAGTGCAAGGAATTCCTGACCACTCACATCCCAGCAAACTGCACACTTCAAAGGATAAAATCTGGCTCTTTGCACTAGAAAATATATTACATTTTTTTCAAGTGACTCTTGGCTTTTTCAAGTCTGAGAGAATGATTCTATAAAGAGTAGAATTTATGGCCTATTACCATTCACTCTCACAGGTATTAGACCAGATATCTCTAGCGCAGCATTCTTGAAGGCAAATTTCAACATGGATAAAGGGAATCCCTTTCAGTTTTACAAAGTAATTGTGCACATTTATCTAGACACTCCAGACTGCAGGCTCCAAGTGCTATTAACCTACAAGGCAACCACTTGTGTGTGTACATAATGTGCTTTTCTGGCTTTCCTGCTTGAACAGTAACGCACAGCTCTGCACCCGCACACGCAGCCTCCTTTCATTCCTCTAATTATCCCTCGAGTAGACATTAAGGCAGGTATGATGCTTGTTCTGTAAAGAGCAGCCAGGCTGGCTTAAGAGGTACTGACTGAGGTTTTGCTCTTCCACAGTGCGTGTGACAGCACTGCAACCAGGTCACGGGTCTGCAGAACCTACATAGGTGAAAATACGATTTGTACAGGGTATGATTGCAGCTCCCAGTCTATAATCACTTCATCCTGAAGTGTTACATAATTATCGGGAGGCCTGAGGTGACAGGGCAAAAAAGGACACTTAAGAGGTGGAAAAATGACCTGAGATCTACTCAGACAAAGGAGTACCTGCTAATTAATTTCACTGGAACTCTGTGCTACTCTAAGACTTTGAAGACTACTCCAAACTACACAAGCCTAGCAGTAGCTGAGCAGGATTTCAGTGATTTCAATTCCCAGCACTGCAGAGTGGTTGAGGGTGGCAGGCATCTCTGGAGATCATGTAGTCCTTACTTAGAACTGTTCCATCACATTCCTAGTGCAAAAATTATTTCTTTGTTTAAATTGAATCTCTTATATTTTAATTTGTGCCATTGCCTCTTGTGCTGCCAGTGGGCACCACTGAGAAGAAGTCTCTGTCTTCTTTACTTAACCCATCAAATACCAATAGACACTTGTAAGACCCCTCTGAGATTTCCCTTCTCCAGGCCAAATAATCCTAGCTCTTTCAGCCTCTCCTTACATATATATACAGTAGATTCTCTTATCCCTTTATCATTTTTGTGTCCCCATGTCCAGGTGGAGGTGCTGTTCCAGTGGCACCATCCACATGCTTTGCTGGGGCCTCCTCAGAGCAGGTGGAGTGAGCAGCTTCTGCATCACACACAAGCTTAACTAGGTCTTCTTAGGCTCCCTTAGTAGACAGGAACAAACTGCAGTTCCTTTGTGAATTTGTGAACTAGTTTTTGGATTTGCATAACTGGCTGATTTTGTGAACCTTCTGTGAACTTCAGCTATGCTTTATTCAGGGATGACTCAGGTTAAAAATATGCACACTTTTCTAGCTGTGTTTCTGGGAGCTGAAGACTGTCCATCAAAGCCTTGGCTGCCCCAGGTGAATGCCCTTTCCCTGGGCTCAGTCTTGGCTGGCCTGGGTGGACATAGTTGCACTGACATCAGTGAGTGCTCAAGGAGCTGGGCTGTGTTATTTTCTCCCCAACCTTCTCTTACTTTTTTCCCCTGTTTCTCTTTCACAAATGTGGTGTTGGTTGCTCTCTGACTATGCAGCATATCACTCTCCCTTTTCTTCTCCCCTTTGTAAGATTTTCAGCCAGATCCTTAACTATCGGAATAGTTCATTGCTCCCCTGAGATCAGTTTTGTTTTACCTCCCAGAGCTGCACACAATTCAAGGGAGTTGTGCCAATTTTTAACAATTCATGATTTAGCCCCTTTTTTTTACCTTTGTTACAGCATCTCCCTTGCTCCTATTCTTGGATATTCAAGTTCTGTGGTGCTTGCTGCAAGAAAATCCTTCTCCCAGCAATCCCTTTGTGAATAATGGGACAGAAACTACCCCTTGATAGTGCAGATATCTTACTGGAGCTGCCTGGCTCATCCCTGCCTGGTCAACAGGCAGACCTGCCTCTCAGTTACCTACTGCCTCAGCACACTCATGAGATGGGGTTTGTGCAATTTTATGATTTTTTCTGTAACTACCTGTCTCTAACTCTTTAAAAGAAGATATTTTTTCCTCATTAATTAAGTTCTGTGGCCTTTATGAGGAAATTAAAGGAATATTATATTTTTAAAGCAAATTGGTATTTGAAAAGTCTAATAAGTAAAAGTATGATTTCAAAATTAAACACAATATTTCATCTTTGTCTGCTGTGCTCATTAAATATTTAATTAAATTCCAGGTTGAGATAGATTGATGGTTGGGAGTAGGGGGATGTGAATTGCCTTTGCACCCACAAAAGTCTTTTATTGGAAAGACTCAAGATTTTGTCAAGAGAGCAGGCCTTCAAAGCCCAACTCTGTGACACCACTGATGCTGAGGAAACAATGAATCGTAACTCGTGAATTAAAGCCCGTTCAACTAAACCTTGTGTTCACCTTACCCTCTCCTGGGTCTGGCTACAGGAGTGGGGGGAAAGGGCTGCCTGTACCACTGCCACTGGTGCACAAAAGACCTCCTCTGATCTCTAGGGTCCTCCAGGCCTTGTTGATCCAATGCACAACTCTGCTGCTTTCCTCTCATTCAGAAAGCGGAAAGTGAGATTTTCATTTGTTCCTCTCTGTGGGGCCAGAACTTAGTGAATTCAGATGATTCTTCATCACGTTTCTCATTCCTTTATTCTGGGACTCTCTCTGCTGCCAGTGTCAGTCTGATCCACTGCAGAGTTGTTATTTTTTATCTTCTTCCTGTGGTGATGCCAGGCAAAGAGAGGCTGGTCCCTGTGCTGCCTGCACTGGCCACAGCTGCTCCCTGCTTGGAGGCTGGGAGTGTGCCCCAGGGCTTTGGTTTGTGTTCTCAGGAGTGCCAGGGTAGTATGAAGCAGGCCTTTGAGAAACAGTGCCACAGTCAGTATTTTTTCATTCTAGCATGCCCACCATTTGTTCATGTCCAAATTGTATGAGTATGAAATAAAGACTGTAATTAGCTCATTTGTTAAACACACTATACCCAGATTCATAATGAGATCAGACCCCACTTGAAACTAGATAGGAATCCTCTTAATCTAGAAAGCTAATTTTCATTCCAAGTCTATTCCTTGTTGATTTAGACCTATTTTTTCTTGTGCCAACCTTATTCTTCACTGTAAACAGTTATTCCCCATAAGGATATGCCTATAACAATGTCTTGATACGCAGCAAGCTGCTCCACCCTCTTCTCCAGACCTGTTCCAGTCTGAAACTCTGCCTTGAAGAGGTTTGGCCAGGATTCCAAACCAAGTCTCAGGCCTTGTCTGATGACATCCATGCCTCCTTATTTTCCTTGGAAACCTTTCACCCAGAACTTCTTAGTTTTTGCTGTATTACTTATTATGAGCCATATTACATTGCTGGCTCACAATCACTGAGTGATCATGTACAATATCCCCAGGTTTTTCTCCTTCTTAGTAATTTCCAGCTAATGAGCCAATGCTGACAGTAGGAGTTCAGTTACTGGTCTCTAAGTGCATGACTTCACACTGCTTAACTTTATTCCATTTCTGGTTTTTGAGTTCTTCCCACTTAATAGACTGATAGTTTTTTCTTTTCACTGACGGTGCCTTTCAACTTCATGCATCTGTTAATCACTTGGGCATATACTGGGTCTTCATGCCAAGGTCATCAAAACACAGAAGATACAGAATGAGGTTGATTTAAAAAGCAGCTGTCGAGGGCTGACCCTAAGAAACCTCCTACCAGAAATATCTTCTGCACAGAGGGGCAATTGCCTCCATTCCCCTTAAGAAGTTTTACAAGTTCTCTTAAAATTTTAAAGCTGTCCAATTTCTCCACTTAAACCCATATCCTTCAATATTGTGTCATATTAGATGCATCTTGGAAACCCAATTAGTAAAAAGCATGTCATTGCCTTGAAAAGTAAAATTTTGTATTGCATTTTCTTTCAATTTCATGTCAATAGTTCTTCATTCTAAAATACACTCTTTAACCTTGCATAGCATAAAGGTCAGGCTAGCACATTTCTCTGCTTGGAAAATGAAAAGTACCCAGAGTGTGCAGCTAGCTATGCATTCATATTGTATATTGTTGACTATCTAGATGCAGTGTCAGCACTTAACATGTAAGAATGAACTCTGTGTGCTAGAGCTATGACTGTCATCCTGAGGAAGTGACAGAAACAGGCAGAGTAAGCTGGTATTAAATGCTAAATCATATGGCAGCTCATGAGCTCACCTTTCACCTCTAGGAAGATGGCTTTAATAGAAATCCATTGCAGGGAGAAAAATTTGCCTTCAGCTCCCCCCTCTGCAGCTCTGCACAGCCTGGGTAATTGGGGGGTGTTGGGGAGGGGGCTCTGGCAGGTGCTGCAGCTTGTACAGGGCTGCTCCCTGGGGGCTCTGCTATGAGGGGCTGCCGGACCTCATGGAGTTTGAAAGCAGTACCTAGAGGCTGATGCCGCCTTACTAGCCCAGACTCTGGGGAGGGGTGAGGTGGGAGGGTTTGGCCACACAAGGAAACGTGTTCGTGTGCAGGGAGCCTTCTGCCCCATTTTGCCATGCCTACCCCGGACAGCCCACCGGGAAGCTGAAGGTGGCCATGGGCCTTGCGCTGTGGCGGCTGCCAGGGCTGTGTGTGCAGCCAGGGCTGGGCGAGGCAGCAGGAGGGGCTGTGCCCCCACCTGTCACTCCACTGGGCAGGGTTTGGGGGACACTGGCCTTTTCCTCATGTGGAGTACCTGTGAGCTGTGTGAGAGCTGCAGCAGAGAGGAGAGAACTAACCAGCAGGGCTGAGTGTGCCTGTCGGGTTTTGAGAAAGAAAATGCTGACATAAAGCAGGCACAGCTACAAGGAAAGAGCTATGCAACCTCATTCACTCCCCTTCATTTGTGTTGCAAAGATGCAGGGAAAGTTCACACACACAGACAGCAGCAATGCTGATGTATACTCCTCATACATCACACTTGCTGTTTCCTTCCCACCCAATCTCCTTCCATCATTTGCTGTACAGGGGTTCTGCATCAGATTGATCCCGAAAAACAGTTGATCTCCTCTGCTCTGCTCTTGCACAGCCAGCCTGGCCACTCCTGCCTGTCTCTCTGCCTTGCTGTCCAGGGCTACTATTTGATCACTGCTGGTTTGGCCATCCAAGTGACCTGCCCAGTCATTTCATGTTCTTTGTTTTCTGGATTACATTGTTCTCCTGAGTGTGTTGCCTAACTTGCGTGAAGTGCTGTCTCCCTTTCTGCCTTAGTTATTTCAATTATCAATCACTCCACAACCACCTTAACTGCTATTAACCTTTTTCCTGTCTTCCGAATCAAAACCCATTTCTCACTTCCATATGTCGACACCAGCAACGAGCATCGATTAAATGTCTTTCATTTTTAAAGCACACAGCCTTGCTACCCTCGCTTATATCTTAATGCTTCCCATATGCTTCTCATCAGACTCTAAATTCCTCTGTTTGCTTCCTCTGAGAAGTCATTCTTCATTATAATAAGTTGCCCCAAGTAAATTTATTCATCATCTTTTTCTATGACAGCCACGTTCTTTCACTACGGGAAATTAAACACTGTACCATATGGCCAGAGCAGCAAACTTTAGTACTCACTTGCTCAATTGTTTTAACACTTTGCTGCCTTCATACAACAGTCTGTTTGCCACTAGTGTGTCAGGCTTCCGCCTGACATATGCATTAGACACATTAATAGGAAGGAGGAAATTAAGTGAAGTTGACAATGTGAAGAAAGAACAGTATGATCCCATTAAGTTCCAAAAATTCACTATTCCAACTATTTTTCACTGGGTTGGGGACAAAAAAAGGCCCCTTAAACTAATTCCTCTGAACACGCTGTATCATTAGCCTGCTGTGCCGCCATATGACACCTTTCAAAATCAGAACAATGTGAGAATTCAGAAGTCTGGGGACAGCATATACATGGCTCTGCTGTGCATCCCTTTTATGAGGCTTGTACTGTCATTAGCTTTACTTTTCAAGCTGCAGTTGTTCCTTGAGCCACAATAAGTCCTGTCTAATTAAGGACACACTATCGACTACTACTACAAACTTAATTTTCTTCATGTTTGTCTTAAGAATTTGGCTCTTCTGGCAGAAGCTTTTTGATAAATGTAGCAAATTGCATTTACTAATATAGGAGGAATACAGTCTTCCTTTCCTGGAGTACTTGAGTCTCTTCTGATGTTGACTCCTTGAATATATTTCTTATATATTTATGGATCTCTTCTCAGGAGATAAAAAAATTTTTAAAGAAATTGGTGCTGAGGACAGTTATATGCTATATGTATTTTATTTCATTGCAGGAGCATGGAATCCTTTTGCTTTGGTCATTATCTGTCTCTGGGCCAGATTTTAAGCTAGATGGCAACACCCCTGCCTCAAGCAGCAAGTAGAATTATTACTGCTTATGGCAGGGCTGAATTTGGCCCCTCTCTGCAAATTTCCTCCTGTTCATTTATTGCATTTCTGCTTTGGTCAGGCAGCTAGGGAAAAAATGGTACATTCTGCTATGCTGAGTTTCTATTCCTACTGTTTGTGATTTACAGCTGGGAGTGATGTAAGAGCCAAGCAGCCCCTGGTTAATGACTGTCGAGCTCCTTGGATGTGACTCTGCTCCCTCATCCTCGGGGGGATGTGACTCACTGCGGATTGAGTCTCTGCAGGTGGGTTTCCTGTGAGATTGTCAGTGGAGCACAGGCTGCTGGATGGAGCCACCGAGTGAGTTTGTGTAACTTTAATTTTCCTGTGCCTGTTGCTCCAGCTCCCAGCTCTTTGGTTTTGTCTCATGGTAGAGGATGAACTTTTGTTCTACCACTTACTTACATGCCCATTGCTGGAGCCTGGTGATCCCAGCACTTGTGTGTGCAGCAGCCAGGGAGAGTCTCAGCAAGGCCCTGGGCAGAGAGAGAGATGGAAAGACTGAGCAGTCAGTGTGGTGTGTGACTCTTGTGGGCCAGTGCTATTTGTACCCCATCAAATATCCAACAGGCATTTTCCTCAAAAAAATGGCGTTCTGAAATTATAAAGATTTGAAATGTTATGAAACTTTATTGATTTTTACTCTGCTGAACATGAAAAAAATAATAGCTTTACCAGCATTATTCATGCACCAGATAATACCGTTTTGCATTTTATCAATTCAGTGTTATCCTGTGGGAACTGAACTTTTCTACACTATTATTCCTGCTGTTGTAAGTTAAGTATTGACAATGTTCTCAGCAGTTTATGTAAGAGAAAAAAAGATGTAATAATACAGCAAAAAGTCATTTTGCATCCTGCATGGGACTGTAGAAGGCACTATGAATAACCTGTGATCTTAAGGAAAAATCAATTACAGTCTCTGAAAGCTCAAGATTGGTTTTCAAGGCTGTTGCTAGGGGGAAGGACTAGCTGGTGCTCCTGGAATTCCAGGCAGGTGTGGGCAGCTGCTCAAATGGCAGAAGTCCACAGAGTCCATTTGGGCTCTCTTTCTGTAAAAGCACCTGCTTTTGCCAAGATTGCTGCAAGTTTAAAGCACTGCTCATCTAATGTAAAATAACATTATCCAAGGATCTCCATTACATTTCTTCCTTCTGGATCCAATATTCAGCATTGGTGTGTAATAACCAATAAAATGAATATCTGAAATAAAATTAAGTGATAAAATGAAGCCTTTCAGAAGTACTTCCTGTACCTCAAGAAGTGATGATTTTGTTCAGTGCCAGATTTCCTTTACACTGTTTTTGTATTATCTCTATTGCTCAGTATGCAGAGTTTCTGCATTATCATGAAGATAGATTTGGGAGCACAAAGACTCACAGGATTGGAAGGGAGGTCATCTACTGTGGCCCTTAGCCCAAAGGAAGGAAGGATTTTACATTTGCCACTTTGACTCCCTGTAATGGGGATGGTACAATCTCCCTGGTCAGTCTATTCCAGTGCTTTATGCCCACTGAGAGGGCCCTTCCCAGTACCTTACCTAGGTCTGCCATGCAGCAATTTTCAGTTTATTACTTCTCATTATATCTTCCACGAGCAAACAGGTTATCCCTCTCATTGTGAATCAGACTTTTATGTATTGGAAGACTGTTATTATACCCTCTCCAAGTCTCTTTTAGAATAAGCAATCCCAATTTATGTCCTCTTTCCCTGTAAATCACATGTTTCTAGACATCTGATCATTCTTGGTTCTCTCCTTTGGGCTCTTTTCAACTGGTCTCTGTCTTCCTAAAAGCCTTTTCCTGCCATTCAGGAAGACTTCACTTGAAGCAGTCAGAGAATAATATTTTCCTTGAAGCACTCTCCATGGATAAGTGAATAGGCTGCTAAACGAGCTCACATAGCTGTTCTCAAATTTAAAGTATAACCCTCTTTGAATAGCATTGGTCCAGTGGAAAGAGGAATTACACAGCTCTGAAGTGTATTCATTCACCTGCAAAATGAGCTGCCATTACAACTAGAGACTCGATCTAAAGACATTTCTGAGTCAGTCAACATGAATACACATCCACATGAAATTAAATGAGTCCACTGCATGTGTGCCACTGAACAGGCAAATAGCAGAGACAAGGTGAATCAGGGAGTTGATGCACTCACTGCTGGTGGAGCAGCTCGGGGTAGGATTGCTTTGCTGGTCATTGTGCAAGTGTAAAGTACATGGCAAACACTGCCTTGAAGCCAAACAACCTAAAGAGAAAGAGCAAGCACTGGTAGGATTTCACAAATGAGAGAACCAAAACTTGGGAAAGGAACCAATTTGCTCAGGATTATTGTGGCAAAAAAGTAATTGATACTCACTTTCCTGAGCTCACCTCTTGCCATGCCCATCGACATTCTTCTTTGCCATAAATGAATCTTTATCCAGTCCTTCGAGTTTGCATGGTACTATCTTTATGACCCTGAAGGCACCCAAAATAGGGTTTCTTTCACAGAATCTAATGAGCACACAGGAGTCATATTTGCCATGAAAGACAGCAATATCTATGTATACAGTTTTCTTTCCATTTTCTCTGGCTTTAGAGATACCGAGTTGTCAAAGGGAAGCCTGTGACATTACATGCAAAGATGAGATCATCTCCTTTTCTGCATTCTTAGTCTACACCTGTGCCAGCAGTTTGGCATGAGATCCAATTCCTATTGATTTGAATGGATCAGCAGGCTCCCCTTGGACTGTTGTAAAGCTCTAGGAAAGAGGGAATGCAAGTCAGAGGTTTTCATACTTTCAATATTATGAATTTTCTGCTAGCAAGGATTTGAATGGCTCTTTCTCAGCATCTCAGCTGACTTTGTGAGGAGTTTCTTCATTCCAGTGGGCCCTTTTCCCCTCTCTTCCATCCTACAGTCTAACAGCATTGCAGATGCTAAGGATCTTCTACTTCAGTGTTTCAGAGTTATTTACAGCAATCTGTCTGGAAGCAGCCTTGCCCTGGGAAAGAGGAAGAGCTGAGCAGCCACAAATGCTGCAGGCCAGCCCCCTTCTATGTTCTTAAAGCTTGTAGCCTCTGGCCCAGGCAGTCCAAGTCTCCAGGAGACACCCAGCTGCTGTACTACCATGCTCACTCCTAAGAAGGATAAGGAAGCCAGCTCACCATACAGCACACCAGGGATTCCTAAAGTTTTTTCTCCTGCCATGAGGTCTTCAGGGAGAATAGCTTTCCCTTTGTTTTTCTTCTCCAAAACCTTGTCCTTCTTTTAGAAGGCATGCTTATCTGAAATGAAAGCTTCAAAATCTTTCACTGTTTGCTTGCAGTTTACCTTCCCAAGAAGTCAGGCACACTTCTGGGGTGTATTGGGAGCACTCAGAGTAGGGGCTCTTCTCCACAAGGAAGAATGCATGACTGAATTGCAGCCAGAGAATGAGATGAGAAAACAGCCACCTGCTGCAAAGCTCCAAATCACCCAGCACGAGCCCACTCTCTCACCCTTGTACCCCTGCCATCTCCACATCCCACAGCCCTCACTCCTCCCCAGCTCCCAGAGTCTGCACAGCAAAAGTTAAACCCCTTGGGTTTTAGCAGTTGCAGTTTGAGAGAGGGACACGTATTTTGCAAGCTTTTCCAGGCTTGTGGTTTGCACTGTATTCCCTCTGAGCATAATTAACATAGGGAGGAAATGAATCTTGCAAAATGAGTCTTAGCGTGCTTAGCTGCTGTTCAGCTCAGTTAACATTGCTCATGGTTTCGGGGTGTTGGGCAGCAGAAAAGATGGCATTTGGATGTGCCACATTTCCCAGTCACTTCATCCAAACAAAACACTGGTAGAGAAAATGAGCCAACAAAACGTGAGAAGCCAGAAAATGCCCACTGCAGTCAGATTCCATACTACACTCTTGTTCCTTCAACCAGGAACTTTTTCTTCTTTCTTTCTCCTTCATCTTTTTTCTCTCTAGTGCCATATGTACAGCTTGAGGTTATATTGGAATGCATAAATCTCATGTGAGCCACAGAGCATTAAGGCACCATTATCCTTTTAATTTAATTATCTCAGTTCCTACACTAAAACATTTAAAACTAATTGAACATCTGAGGTTTTCCTGTGAAGTTTATTTCCTAAACATTATTGAAGTACTGTTGATAAAGCCAAAAGGTGCAAAGTCAGCACTTCCTAAAACAGCCTGATTTATTAGAGTAGAAATGCTTTTTTCTATGAATAGAATCCAAATGCCAAATAGTTCTTATCATTTTATGTTTCCATGCCATGTAGCCTACTTGATTTCCAAGAACAACTACTTAACTTCCATGAAGTAGTGCCAGTTTTCCTTCTCCTTGTAATATCACTTTAAGATGCCTGCCAGTTTGTTCTTTTTAACTACGAATTTACGTTGTCTCTTGGTATTTTCTTTGTCTTGATTTGAACTGTTTGGCTTTCCTTGTTCTTGATGTCCCAGGCTGCCTCTAATAATTCATTCATACTGCTAATGGTTCCCAAATGTTACAAAGGGCTGTATTTCCCAGTAGAAATGTATTTTATATTCTTGGAGAAGTTCATAGCATAGAAGACTTGAGTAGCACAGAATGATCACTCTGTTTCTTCCCAACATGTAAAATCAGTAGAACAGTTTCACAGGCATACAGGCTGCTTTGCCATTCAAGACAGTTCTGGCTCTGAGTTTCCATTGATTGCAATAATGTTGGATCCAGCTGCAGAATTTGGGCTAGAACTTAAGTTTGGTGTTTTCTTTTGGCAGGTTATAAAGAAACTGGTTGAGGGCATTTTTCGGAATAAAGAATGGCACACATTCTTCCAGCATTAAACAGCTTTGCTTTTCTATAAGGAAAAATATAGATGAAGTGAGATGGAAAGATTGGAGGTTTCCAGCTTTTGTGTGTTTTGTACAGGTAGTAGCAACCTTAAACATAATGGCAACTATCAAAGCAGTGAGGGAAGGTGGTTTGCTCCTGAAAATGAGATCACTAATCTGAGTAATAACAAAGCCTCACTCCAAATTTCAATTTTCAGTTGGTGAGCTTGGATCTAAAGCTGAACTCAGACCCTTATCTGACAAAGACCTGGCTGTGTTGTTTTCTCAATACAATAAATTGAAGTAAGCATGCAAAAGACATAAGTTTTAAAGCTTCATACTGCTGTGTTACAGTTCCAAGTAGTTCTGTTGATGTCACTGAAACATCAGTTCAAGGTCAGCAGGCAAGACCTGGCCTGTTAGATCACTGGCAATTGGAGTTGGCCATGCCAATGGTATTTGGTAGCTGTTTTACATGTGACATCAGATTTCAAGTGAGGAAAACTAAACTAAGTCAGGTAACCAGTGAAAACATTAGTCTTTCCCCTTTTTAAAATAAATTACCAGCAGTTGCCATAGTAACTGCTAACAGTAGGGCATTTTGACTGACTTTATTATGAATGGCAAAGGAAAATATTCTCTTTTCTTGGGAGAACCAAGGAATGTTTATCCAATGCAATGGATTAGCTAATTACTCCTTGCATAGCAATTCATCTTCAAGACATAGATGCACAGGAGGTGGCTCAGCTCCTTTCCAGTGGTCAGCTAAAAACTGCAAAGCCAAAGCATGATTTGTTGTCCCAGTTAGCGGGACTGCCTAGAAAGGAGAATGACACAGCAGACCTGGAGGTTGGCCTTTGAAATTAGAGGAGATTATGTGTAGGAAAGCCAAGCATGTCCCACTGTCAGAGCTCTCAGATAAACCATTTCCTCCAACTAATTATTAACTGGAGAAATATTCTCAGCCATTCATGTGTTTCCTACAACAAACCTCATTGCTTTCTTTTTGTTTTAGTCTTTGAATCACTCTCCTTAATTTTTCCATCCTGTCTTATTTCACAGTTATTTAGAAGAACGTATTTAAACCCTTGCGGTTTCGGGTGCCGTGGGCAGAGGCCGGGGGAGCAGCAGGGTGTGCCCAGGCTGGAGCAGGCTGCAAAGCTCCCTGTGCTGGGGCAGTGAAAGAGGCTGGAGCGAGGGGGCTGCCATCCTAACAGCAGCACAGCAGCTGCCTCGAGCCATGCTGCTGGGCACTGCAGTCTGAGGTATGGCACTGTGACATTGAGGCTGAGTTGAGAGAAGGTTTATATTGACCTCCCTCCCCACAAAAAAAAATCTCTTTTTGAGGAGCTCTCACCATATTGTTTCTGCTGAAAGATCCACCAATGCTGTTTCCAGTTCAGTCTGTCTGATGCAAATGATGGGACTTCCATTGCTGCTATGCTGAGAGTAGTTGAAGATTTTTAGGTCTCCCTTTTCAGGCACTTTTCCTGAAAATCACCTAGACCATCTTGTTCCAGTTTCTAGAGGACAGTTAGCCATTTTCATGAAAACTATGATCACCAGTGCAACCGCTGCCAGAAGCAGAGACATTCACCAAGGAGGTCCAAAGAGTGACTAGGTACAAGGCTGAGTTACTCTGCCATTCCTTAACCTAACTGCTCTCAGTCAGACTAGCTGTGGAGAGAAAATTTGGGAAAATACGGTCCATCAGACAAGTGTCAAGATCAAAATAAGGCAGGCCAGAATCCTCAGCTGTTATAAAGAAGCTGAAAGAACTGGAACTGTCTTTGGCTTGCACATCTGAGAAACCTCTGACTTTGGTTTTTAGTAAGTTCTCTTCAGAAGCTGTTGGACCATTGTAGACTATTTCTCTAGCCTTTATGTAGATCAACACTTTTCTTCTTTGAGCCTTATGTCTTCTTAAAATGAAAGGAAGACCATGCCAAGTATAGTCAAATATCTATTTCCTCAGTCATCTTTTGCCCAAACATTTTAACCTGAAGTCTTTTAATCTCTGATCATAAATCAGACACTTAAGTCCGTTAATCAGGTTTGTTGCTGCTCTTTTAATTCCCTCCAGTTTGTCAGCACCTTCCTGGATCCAAGGTGCCCTGGATAAATGGCAACAGGTACTGACTCCTCACCTTGGTCCCAAGGGAGGGGAGACCACTACCACCCTGAAGTCCTGCACTGGTTGGCATTGGGCATGGGAAATCTGAACACTTGTCAGGCAAAAGGAGAGTGGGAGAGACAAAGAATAGCCAGTGGAGGAGTTCTGTGTTGAGCTTAAGTGAAATCTGAACTTTATCATTTGCTCATGTCAGAAAAATATTTGGGATACATGGTTTGCTGATAACAATATCCTTTCAGGAAAACTATCACAGGGAAGTTTCTATAAAAATAGTACAATCCAAGTAGGATTGCCTTTTTTTTAAAAAAAAAAAGGTTGGTTATGGCCTGATCCAGTTACATACATTTACTGTCATGTGTTTGGGCACATGCAGTGGAATGCAAGGCATGATCATAGAAATAGAGAACAATTTTTGTTGGAAGAGACCCTTGGAGATCTCTGGTCTGATTTCCCTCCCAAAGCAGGGCCAGCTTAAAAATTATACTACCTCACTCAGTGCCTTAATTTTCTCACTGCAAACATTTCTGCCAAATCTCTGATGAAGACTTCTGAATACACAACCAAAGCTTTCTTCAGGGAGGCTGTTGCATGTTTCCAAGTCTGGCACAGACTCTAGGAAGCTGAATCTAGTGCTTTATGAGGCGTTAACCCATAAAACTCATCCAGTAAGTGATCCACTAATAAGAATTTGCAGTTACTGTTAAGAAGATGTCCCAAAGCCAAGAAGAAAATACCAGTATTGTACCAGACAGCCATCAGATCTTGTAGTTTAGATCTTCTAAGATCTCTTTTGCCACAGTAATGTATAGGTGTGAGGTCACAGGTGTCTGTTGGAATAGGTGTGCATCCCCAGGGACAGCAGTTAATGAGGAAGCTTCATTCTGGCTGTTGAGCACAGGTACTGCTCATGCATTTCAAGCAGCCCCATGGGTTGCTGTGTGATAAGAGCCATGGAGGAGACATGAGAGCACTTTGTGTGATCTCAGGAGCTGGCTACCACTTCTGGGCCCAGGGCTGGCAAACCCACCTCTGGGTCACTTCAGTGACACTTATTAACCTCTCAGTGTCTTCAGAGCTTGTGTCTTCCTTGTGTTTTTGTGGTCCCAAAGTTCACTTAAGGGGAAGCTCTTTGAGAATGTGATCCGACACCACAGACTGGAGCTAATTGGGGAGTCAGACCTGGCTTCAGTTCTGTCTGGTCAGATTTCATGAAAAAAGACTTCAGAATCTTGCGAGAGCACAAGATAAAAGCTGGTGTCAAAAGAAACAGCGTGTTCTCTCCTACTTTTTCTTTTGATGATGTAAGTCCTGGTGGTTTAATAGTGCTGATAGTTAAGCAGGAAAGTTTTAGCTGTAGTTAACTCTTTGCAGTGACAAATATTAATTAGTTTTACTTCGACAGCAATTCTTCAGTAATAGCTCTTCAATGGCAATTTCTGTTTGACTGATTTATAAAGGCTCTTTACCCTCTATTAAGAGACAAGTTAAACTTAAATCTTATTACTCATGATTGCAGCTTGGAAAAAATAGTATAGGCTTCAGACTTTTAAATTTTAATTATGAGTACATTTAATAGTCATGAAAGTGAACAGCTAATTGCTTTGGTTTGAACTAGACACAATGCATGTTCTGTACAAGCTTCATCTTGTAGTTCAAGCATTGCACCTCAGCCATGAATCCTGTTAATCTAGTCTTGTGTGTTTTTTTGCAACAGAACAGCCAGTTTGTCAGTGTGTTTTATGAGTTACACAAAAAAAGAAGCAAAGCTAGCATCACCAAATTCTTTCTTTATCCAAAAGCAGGCTTTGAGTTTACAGCTGCAGGAGGCAACTGCTCAAGTAATAGCCCATTGTTCTGCAGCAACCTTTTGCTTCTGCAGCTGAAACTTAAGAGAGGCAAAATCAAGTCCTTGTCCATAAACCTAGTGAATGTTATGTTGTTTTATTTTTTAAAAAAATTAATCCTAGTCATATTTTTAGTGTTGTACACATTTTAAAATATTTTATGTCTCTTTCTGGATCAATATTCTATCAAACATATGTCTGCTCTTCCTACAATTTTTTTTCCTGCTTTGGAGATTGGGTGCACTTGGATGTGATAATAACTTCCAGCTTGCAGAACTCAAAATTAATGGCCAGAGTATTGAGAATTTTGCCATAGATGTTAATAATCCTTTTTTTGTGTTGTTTTTGTTACTTCCATCTGTTACCACAGGAAGGATGACTTGGTAATAAACCCTGTCTATACCTTCACCACAAAACAAGAGAGAGGAAATGAGATGTCAGCAAAAATGCAAAGTGTGACACAATCATGTTTAGCAATACTCTTAGCAGTGACTTAAAGCCTCTTACAAATATGCTGTTGTTAATGCCCACATCTCAGAAGAGTTCGGGATAGTTCCAACAGGATAAGTTCATCCAGGAAGCTGCTTCGGTGTCCACTGAGAACAGTCATCTCTGTTGTGTTGATTTACACTCCAGTGCCATTTAAACTTCACCTTCAGGCTGAGATAGCACTACACTGCAGGATTTTACAATACTGAGAAGCTATTGTGTGCTTGGCTTTGAAAAACTGTATCCAAATGGTGTATTTGTGCTAACAAGAGGTCCACATTTCCATCAGTTGATTCCAATTTGCAAGTCAGCCATCCTGGTGGCTCTGCTGGCACAAAATCGAGACTCTGCTCTCAGTCTGCAAAGGTCTGGACTTTACTCCAGTATCTAGCAAGAGAATCAATACTCTTCATGACTGCCCTCTATACATTCAGGCACCGGGGATATCTGGGCCCCAGCAGACACCCACCCTCCCTTTTTCCTATCTTACAAACTCAGCTGGATTCTCCAGAGCTCTGAAACCACATGCAGGTGGCTCCTAATTTCAATATCAACTACATGATGACTGTCATGATGTGCATGAGAGAGAAAATCCCACACCTCTCTGATACAATGAGCTTGGCTTCTGCTGGGTTTCTGAGCAGCCATGAATGTGCAGTGCTAGACAGGAACAAGCTGAGCAGCTGCAAGACTTCAGGTGCTTTTGTGGGAAGGAATGAGAGTTGGGGAATATGGGACATGTGGGGGAATCTTACTTGTCCTATGGTGGGGTTATAGGCTCTTTAACCATGGTGTTAGCTAGGCAGGTGCTGCCCTCAAGGCTAAAACATTCCACATTGGAGACCTCTTCCAAAACACTGCAGTAGTCTTAGACCCAATGAGAAGTAGCTTGTGGAGTGTAAAGGACAGTTTTTGTAGGTGATTGCCAGGAGTTTCAAGACCACACTTCCAGTGTCTTCTGTCATTCCTCTCAGTACTACATAGATTCTGTACTTGCCCCTGCATCTGCTCTCCCTTCGAGAAGGCAGAGTGTGGAAAAAGTGAAGCTTCCATTTGCTGGCCAACCTCGATGTGCCATCAGGCCCATGAAATCCTTTCTGCTAAATGTGGCCTTGTAATTGTTAAGTCCTTCCTCAAAACACCCAAAGGACCACAGAGACTTTAACTGTGCAAGTTATTCTCCTGCTCATACCCCTCCCTGAGCAGTGGCTCGTAGCAGATCATAACAGGCCATTGTCAGTAGTCCAAGCTCATGTTCAGAAGAGTGAAGTTAGATCCATGGAAGTCTGACAGGTCAAGGCACCTCCGTTTATTAAGGCCTTTGGTTTATTAACCAGAGCTGCATCTCTTTGCTCTGTCATCTGGATGTGCTGCAACTTCTGAAAAGCCTTCAAAAGTAGTTTTGAAAACAGTGTGGAATGAAAAATATAAAGTCTTTCAGTGACATCTTCCAATAGCACTTAAAACTTCCATTAATATTATGAATGAATCCAGCACATAATCTGCTGCTGAATCAAAATTTCCAGCACTGTATTCCAACTGCATTAAAAGCTATATTTCCATTAATGTAAAGAATGAATCAAGCATGTAATATATTGCTGAATCAGAATTTCTGCAACAGGTTGGTTAAGAGGCTGCAATCGACTCCTATAACTCAAATATCTGGAGCCTGACCCAATGCTAAGCCACTGCAATTAAAAAGGCAGCAGTAGGTATGAGAGCACATCTATCTGTGGAGGAAAATCTATTTCTCTAAACAGTGATGTGGACAGGAAGTGAAGAGGTTTGAAAAACTGGCTCTGAAAGTAAAACAGTCACCTCTTTGATAAAACAGGCTGCTGGGAAGATGGCAGAACATGTAAAAAATTTAGTATTTCTATTTAAAATTTTATTACCATCTTATTTGCTTCTTCAAGAAAATATGCAGGAGAAAGTACAATAAAAGTTTGAAAGAAATGCAAGAAGTTTGAGAGAAAGTACAGTAATGTGTTCAGATTATTCAGAAATTGCCTTCAGACTCTCTCCTGTGAAACCCTGCTCTCTGAATGTTTGCATCCCTCTCTCATGTATTTTGCTATAACAAAATAACATAACTGAACTTGTGAGGTTTATTTCCTAATTTGAGAAGATGACTACTCTCTTCAAGCAAGGCATTCTTCCTTTGCTGACAGAGGTTACAGGTAAAGGAATCCTCAGAGATCTCAGCAGCTCTCTCCCAATCCAAGAGACATAAGAACATAAGGAGGCAGCAGCTCAGTTTGAGAGAGGCAGAGATCTGGCAGGGTTAACAGGTTCCCTGGGAGAGCAGACCCTCTCAGGCTTTCAGGACACAAAGGGTCCTGGCAGGAATTCCCCTTCCCTGAAACCAGGACCTACATCTGCAAATTCTCTTCCCATGTGCCTTGGAGGGAGAGAGAAGGACCTTGGGTATTTGGGTTTGAACCCCTTTTTGCCCTCCCTTCCTCTCTCTCAGCAAGGTGCTGCTGGTAGTGGCACATACCTGTGTTGTCCCTCCCATGAGATGGCAATAAATAATTCTACCTAAATTTAAACCCTACAATTTCACTTCTGCTTTGATGAGACTGGATTTTACTAACAGGTTTATTGCCAAGCTTGGTATCTTGGGAATTAGCAATACTCCATCTCTCTTTATTATCAGCCCCATTATTTTAGCCTCTGTCTATAGCATTCCTCACTATTAGTTTTATCTTTTTGTTATGATTTTATATCATCCACATTTTTGCATTTCCCTTTTTATTTTTACTAATGCAAATTTATTTTGTCATTCCTTTAATATTAGCCATCTTCTTTCATCCAGAGCTTTAGTTTTAGCTATCCTTGGTTTCCTCAGGAGTGCTCAGACATCCCCAGTCAAAGGCAGCTGAGGATATGCAGTCCCTTGCAGGATCACACCCAGACAGGAGAGGAACTTTTATGCTCTCTAGATGTATTAAACTAATTGCTTTGACTTCCACATACTCATTGTGGGTTCAAAGGGCAACAACCGGGCCCTGTGTGAGAATTTCAAGGGAGATGGTTGAGCACAGGAGAGCCTGGGAGCAGGTTTCAATTATTTTATTAGACAAAGGGTAAAGAGTCATGCTTGGGAGGAGAGATGAGTGTTTCTTGACGTGGGATTTAGAGTGTAGCAAGGAGGACTTGAGGGCTTTTTGACCTGGCATCTTTCTCAAGCATTATCTCACTTCTTTTAAAAAGAAAAATGGAAAAGAAGAAAGGATAGAAATGTCTCCTAGGCATTTTGTAACAAATTCTGGGACCAAGATGAGCTTCAGAAACACTTGTGTATGTACAGTGAGCAAACCCTGGGGCACACCAAAATTCGTGCTAAAACGACAAGGAGTTTTGTTCACTGGGAACAGGTTCCCTGTCCTGCTACTTCCAGCAATGAATCAGGAAACAAGTTTGCATGTTTTGGACAGGCTGATGTATTAAGAGTTATTGCCTGGAAAGGCCATTAAGAAAATAACTGTAGTAAAGCTGCGAATCAATTATGGAACAATATTTGAAATACAATTTTAGTTTACAGATGCTTTCAAGCAATAAATGTGATGAGTTAATTCTCTTATGCTTATTTCTAGAGCTGCAAAGATGAGATTAGAACTTGAAGATTTCTGGCACCTTGTCTGTGCTGAGTCCACAGACAATTAACATTCTGCAGCATTTACTGTGCTAATGCATGGAACATGGTAAGTGTTTTAGTATTACTGTTACAGATTTCTGCTTCCCCACTTTATGTAATTTAGTCCCCCATTATGAATCCCAAAGAACTGCTGTGGAGGAAAAATTTACTGTGAAAGAATAATTTAAAACCCCAAACAAACAAGGCCAAAAAAACTCCACTCAACTATAATTTATGCAAATTCCAAAATATTGAGTGCAACTGGCTGTCTGTTCAGTGGCATAGACAGTGTGAGCCAGGGACAAAAGCCTTTTCCTTTTACACCTTTTTATGCAGCTTGGGTTGTCAGGAGTCATTTAAATGAAGTTGTCTGCTTAGCCTTGAAAACAAGGAGTGGAACTGTTTAATATGAAACCTGGGACTATATTGTAAAATGTGTGAAAAATAGTACAGCAACTACTATAAAACTTCCAGTAGTTTTTATTCAAAGTTGCTTTCAGAACAAAAGCTACAAAAGAGTCATTTCAAGAAATACACCTTAACGGAGAAGAGGTACACGACAAACCATAGAAGGGTGAGCTTAGCTTCAAACACCACTTTCATACTTTTAACAAAAAGTGGAAAGTACAATCCAGTATATTCTCCAAACGTTCACAATATGAATCAGTATGTCCTTGAGTAGGTGTAAATAGACTGTGATAACAATTTAGCTCTATTCCTACCGCCTACACTGCTGCAGTATTTGAATACTACAGAATCGTTAGTGGATTTTCTCTCTCTGATGTTATTCCCCCTCCTCCTCATAAGACAGGGAAATAACCCTCCTCACAGGTAAGTGGGTGTTAAGCCTGACATAGAAAATGGGGTTGTTTTTTGGAATGGAGGATGTGTGTCCCGGGGACAACCACACTGGTGTGGTCTGCCCATCACCAGTCCCTACATGGCTGACTACACAGCCTGCATGAGGCCACACAGAAAGTTCACCCAGAAACTGAATTTTCTGAGCCAGTGCTGAAGTCCTCGTGCAGAACTGATTTTCTGAATAAACTGGTTCTTTCTAGCAGAATGAATTCCTTTTCATAGTCCTATGAAGAGCAATGGTAGGGTTTGGTCTGGTCTCCATGCAATAAATATATTGCCCTGAAAGGCATTCCTTTATGGGAATTAGGAAAATGAGGGCCTTGGAAAGTCCAGGAGAGTTTCTTTTGAGGCCTTCTGCTGGAAAGACTTATGGTTACTGTCTCTGTGTTCCTTACAGCATTAAACACTGAACTTTACTGTGTGAATTTTCCTTGGGAAACCTTCATATGATGAAAACAGCGAGGACATGATAGTTCCTCCTGTACCATAAAACATTAACCTTCAGCTCTTTTTCATACCGCTGCTATGCCTGTTAAAATTGGATATGCTAATTCTTTCACCATGAGGTGCAATTTTGTGTTTCATAAATGTACACTCAGAATCCATGGACCACTACACATTAAGGTTTGATTTTCCTTCTTTTATTTTTCATGTTATGCTTCAAAAAAAAAAGTGTTCTTGAAGCTTGATCAAAACACAGAAAAAAAATGTTTCATTCAAAAAACACTGGAATGGGATGTTTGCACAATGCCAAGAGTACACTCCCTTCCCCCTTTTGTTTGGTTGCCAAAGTAAACTTGAGCCAAACTGATGAAGTTTGGTGAAGGGCATTTGGCGTGTGGGAATTGCATCTTCTGACATTTGGTTCCAACGACAATTCAAGCTGCATTTTCCAGCAGGTTTTCTGTGTGCAGCCTCCACCTCAGGACTCCTGCAAGGTGGTGGTATTGAGAAGGTTGCAAGTATTCTCAAATCAACTTTTCAAGGTGCCGTCATTCTCTGCAGCCTCCAGACAGCTGATGAGTGATCATAGCATTAGGGTCTGCCTAACTCATAGAAGAGGGAACATGGGGATACAGAAGTGTCCTCCTGAGCCAGACCAATGGTCTGTCATGCCATGTTCTCTCTCCAGGGGTGACAATTAAAAGCAATTGTTTAGGAAGACCACACAAGCTTGGCTGTAGTCTGCAGTCTATACCCCTTGTACTCCTGAATGTCGAAATCCTCCTGTGGCAGCAACAACAGAAGTTCCCTATGTGTTTCATAAAGAAGCACTCATTTTCCTGTTCTAACCCATTCTCACACTGATTGCATCATGCACTCCTGTTTCTCAAATTACAGGTCTTGGTATAAACAGTTCTGCCTTTACCTGAGGAATTGCTGTGTGTAGACAGTGGAGGGGGAGGAGGAGAGAGGTGGAAAGAGCATTACATGGGTTTCTTACAATTCCCTGATCACAGAGTTGTGTAAAAATATGTCCATTAGCAGATTAAGTTAACTAAAGCTCTAGCAGAAGCCACCAAATTAGTGGCTTAAATGTGGGCTTTCACTGCCTGCACAAGAACATGTGGGCTCTCTGCCTTGTACAGAAGGCTTGTCCGGTACTTAGCCTACATTCTCCTTTCTTTAAAATTATTTTTGTATTTGTAAGCATAAACTCATAGACCACACTAAGTAATTGCTTTCCTTTCTTGATTTTCGTTTTCTCCGTGTATTTATCTGGTCTCACCCATAGCTGTCACTGTGTCAGGTTATGCAGTACAAGGGATTTTACAGCTTGTTCTCTATTCACTAGATTCTCCCCATCCTATGGCAATTTTACTTGTGTTTTTACTTCATTCTGATTTCCCTGAATAGGATTTGTCTGTTGGCTGTCTTGTGGATGTTTTATTTCAAGAGGCATTTGATGTCTGGTATTTCTCAGCTCTCTGACTGGTTTCTCTTAAGGTCCATGAAGGTTTCTAATTCCAGAGACGCCCATATTTTTTTGTAGTCTCACTGCTTGAAGTGGGGGCCAAGAGACAAAATAGAGAAATAAAATCAAATATATGCCTGTGAACTACCATCTCCTATTAGTGGCTTTATGCAACTGTCTTCTATTAGAGGCTTCATGCTGCTGTTACTAGAGACGTTTCTGAATCAAAACCTTGGAATTAAAACTGTGGAGCCCCGGGGGGAAGGGAGTTGCTTTGGATGTGAAATGTTACGCCTGGGTCCCTCTGGCTGCTCTCCCGCCGCTTCCTTTGAGGCGCGTCGCGTTGAGAAGGAAATGCTTCCAAGGATGCAGCGTTGGTGCCCTCCTGTGGGGGGAAAAGGGATGGGAGCTGAGGGAAAGAATTGGGACCTAGCAGTGGGACAACTTTTAAAGCAGATCAGAACGGATTATTTGGGCAAGAGGTGGAAATGGGGAGCTCACCCGGCTATGCAAAAATACTCATTTCAGGCATTTATAGACGGGCACCGAAGGCTGTTGGCCAAATGAGGTTTCAGCAGGTTGCTTGCGTCAATCTCCGAGGACTGCCAGCCTGACAGCTCACGTGTGGGGGTGGCACTGTGGGCACAGCCCAGAGGTGTTGGCGTCGCTGCCACCACAGGCAGCGTGCTGTGCCCTGCAGAGCAACAAGCCCACCCCAGAGGAGGCAGCTGCCTCAGCAGGGCCTTGCCTGGGCCCTTGGGCATGGCCATGAGCTGGGACCAGCTCAGCTCACAGGTGCTCCAGGTTTGCAAAGGAGGTTCAACATTCCCTGGCCCTAATTTCTTCGGATTCCATTGTGTGGCACTGAGAGCTTGCAGCTCATCAGCTCGCATGGGTCACTCTGACAGGGGACTACAGACATCTTTGTTTTACCTATGTAATCCTTGTTCGTGGCATCTTATACCTGCATCTCTGTGTTCTGGCTTTTCGAGACCCCTTTTGAGTATGGAAAACAGAGTCCACATAATGTAACAGAAAGCATAGTTCTCCTGCATTTCAGCTCAGTGTGTTTCCCATTATTTTGCCCATAAACTAAAAGCCCTTGGGGTTTTTGTTGTTGAAGGGTTTCTATCCTATATTTTTATGAAGTCACGAGCACAGACTGTTGTAGCAAATGAAAACATCGAGGCTCTTCACCTGAGATGCCAAACTTTCATAGGCTGACCTGCAGTCAGTCTCCTAGCAAGTTATCTGAGACATCTTTGGCTTCTTTCTGCGGTAAATAGTTCTAGTTTTAGCTGTTTGAAGAAAATGCCCATGGATGGTGAACAAGTTCTTGATGCAAGAGTTTGTCTGTGATAAATGGATGTTTGGAAAAAAGTGGTTGCATCTTTCTTTAAGCACAAGAAAGAAGTCCATGAGCCAGCAGAATCCAGCATTAAAAGACATTAATGGAATACAGAGTGGCTTGATTAAATCAACATGAAGTAACAAACAAGTAGTAAACTTAAATCCCTTCTCCCAGGCTTGATGATTACAAGATTTCACTGGAAGCTTTTTTCTGGCTTCAGGGTTTCTTGAAGATTTCAAAACCCTGGTTTAGTTCATTTGCAGGTGATAACTATACTACTTTAGGCAGGTCCCAGACTCTCCATTTCAAGTTCAGTTAACTGAGGAGACTATTTTCAAGGAGAGTCCTCAAACCTACTGCAGTCTTGGCTAGATCTTAAGGTTCCTTGTGATTATTCATAAGCAGTAGCTGTGCTGTCTGACCAGTCACCAGGGTAGTGGCAAGGAAGTAAGTATTATAGTTTTAAACCAGCTATGAGTTATAGCTAAAACAATTTAAAGTAGAAGCTGGGGGAAAGTATTGTCTGTCATTCAAGTAAATAGAGGATGTCACTTCCTTATCAGAAAGGTAGAGAGAAAGATTTCTTCATGCAGGTGGCATGGGAAATGATGTATGACATTTCAATAACCACTTGCTACATTTTTCTTAACCCTTCGGTAAAAACATGGTGTGTTTAAAACAGGAACCTCCACCAGGCAATCAAAGACTCCCATTGTCAAATGGAAGAAGATGGGGAAGAAGGAAACAGGCAAACTGTCATGCTACTGTCAAATCTTCCAACCATGTCTTTGATCTTGTAGGGGTTGTTTTCTCCCCAGTCCTCTTTTTTTCCCTTTTTTTTTTTTTTTAAACTTTCAGTAGCACTGATTCTACAGTAAAAATAGAGGAGCAAACCCGGCTTGCCCTTTCCATCTCTGCTCTTTTCTATGGGATGAGTTCTGCCACAAACTTTCTTCCAAGGCAGGTCACCTTTTTGGCATCCAGTTTTTTCAAGCCATCTGCATCTCATTATCAATTAGATACAGTCCTTCCTCAAAGCATTTCACTACAAGTGTCAAATTTGGTTTTGTTTTCAAGAAAAAATACTCAAAATGGCTTTGTCAACATGCTCCTGATCAGTTTTCTAGTCAGCTATACAAATGCTGATGATCCCTGTATTTGGCCTATGTTCCCATCTCTAGTATCCAGGGAAACAGACAATGTTTGGCTATTCTGCAACCCTTGGTATCCAC
>JAOXXN010000102.1:13203197-13231851 GCA_026770055.1 Myrmophylax atrothorax
GTTAGTACCGGGGGCTGTGACAGTCCCGAGGACTTCCCTGTCACTGTCCAAGCTCGCTCAGCCGTGGCAAATGGACCTCAGGACTTAAACGGTGGGGCCAGTTCTGCACACGCTGTGTCTCACCTAAAAAATCCCCTGCGCAGGCTGGAAGGGCAACCCACGTGGGGAGAGCCCTGCCCAAATCTTCATTTACAAAGCCTGGTCATGATGATGATGATGATGATGAACAAGGTGGATTCTGTCCTCTCAGGGAAGTGTTTGTCTCTGATGTACAGTAAAAAAAGGAATGCTACAACAAAAGAATTAATTTTCATATATAAGTTTTCATTACATGTACACGTACTCCCAAAGCCTTTAGAAGCGAGGTCAGGACATGGGGCCCACCATTTGTGAGAAAGAAGTAGCTGAGAAAAAAGGATGAGAAACTTTCTCATAGGGAACAGAGACTTAGATTAAGTGTGACTTTCATTCTCTATGGTTCTGACATGTGTTGAAGCCTGAGCTAGAACTGTTTCAACTCTTACTCACCCAGATGAGTAGAGAAGAAAGCTTCTATGTAAAGGTTCCTCCTGTGTTGCTTATCACCAACTTTCTAATGCTGCCATTACCATTGATTAAATGGCTTTAAAATATGACCTGTCTTCCAACAAGGGATGTTCCAACCAGTATTCATGGATTAAAGCAGGGAATCTGAGGGCAGAAATTTATTTTGCGAGGATGCAGAGTGACCAGCACTGTTATAGGTCCAGGTGAGGAGTTTTTAAGAATGTTATAGGTACAAACAAACCATAGGAGAAGTTGGCTGCTCAGGAATATAGACACTGCTCAGTTCACTTGCAGTTTATGAAGATACTTCAATATGAAGAAGACATTTTCAGATGTGTTTCCCTGAAATTGGATTTACTCATTCCAGAGCCTTCCATGCCAAAAGTATGTGTATGTTTACAAATCTTACTAACCAGCACTTCAGCCTGTGGTGAAAAATCTTTGCTGAGTCCATCCAGCACTTCCAGAACACCCAAGGCAGTGATTTTTGGAGTTAGCAGAATACTTTTTAACAATTTGACTGTTGTTCAGTGGAATTCACCAGTATCCTGTGCTTACATAGTTGTACTCTTCTCTGGTTGAACTTATTAATACACTCCATTTCTTTTTCAAGGGTTATACACTGCATGGGAAATCTTGAGATCTTTCTGTCTAAGATGGAGTTTTTTCACAATAAGAAAGAGGAAGTTCCTTTCTTCAAAATTAAACATTTTTAGCTATCCTGTAATCTTTGCTCTGATTTCCCAGGAGAGCCATTTCCTCACTGTTTTTTGATGCCTTTTTTGTGTATGTGCTGGAGGGGGAATGAAAATTTGCTGCCTACTCTGCAAAATGACATGAGGGAGAAAAGTCTTCTTAGAATACATGTTTTAACTTTTGCAAGTCCAGATTAAGCTGAGAGATTGTCAAAATTATGATGATTGATGCTAAGATACCCAGGAAGGAGGGTCGGTAAAATCATAGTAACAGATTTTTTGGTCAGGTTTGGGTTTGTAGTAAAAACACCTACACTGATTGGTTCCCCAAAAAGAATATCCCCAGAAGCCAGAGGCCACAGTAGTTGAGCTTTCTTTAAAAAGGCCACAGACTCCCTGCCAATTTCTAGCATTCACAAATGGTCCACACAGGGTGTTTTAAGGATGCAGAGAAACATAGAAATAATATGTGCCTTGTTCTTACGAAGAAAATCATATGTTGGTCTCAATAGGGACTATCACTCTGTTTTGCAGTAGCAGGTCACAAAATGTGGGGGAAAAGTCAGTTAAATTCCAAGGCCACAAGTTTCCCAATAGCCACTGCATCACCTTCTAACAGCAAAGGCCCCTCTTTAACTGTCCTTCCAGGCATGACAATTTTCAGGGTTCTCCTTGTCTGAGATATACAACAGCCACTATATTATAGGGTGGGATATGTTGCCCCTCTGTGATAGCTGCCTGGGGGAGGCTGCAGGGCCATGTTTCAAGTCTTTCAAAATGTAAATCTGTCCCTAGCCATGCAGAGACATACCAAAGGCCATCTACTGGTAGGGCTTTGAATACTGTTTCCCTATCCTGAGCTTTTTACCCTCCTCTGTAAGAAAGGTTTTCTTCATCACTCTTTGCTGTTGAGGAATCAGGCTCTCAAAATAAAAACAACCTCCTGGCAGCAATTAACCCAGTTTTAACCCCGTTGTTCTGACACCATTCTGCTACTCCCCAGGCATGGCTATACTATTCCCCCCTTGGCAAACGACCAAGGTAATGAAGTTTTTCCATAATGGCAACCCCCCCTGTGTCAATATGCTTTAGAGACTTCAGATCCCACAGCCTAGGAGGGGGGCTGCCAGTGTTCACAGATGAAGAATTGGATCTATGAACAAGGGGCCCAGAGGCTTTATACACACCACATCACTCTCCCCAGGTTTGACTGCTCAACTCTACATGGTCTTTCCCCTCATGAAACCGAAATAACCCCTGTAACCCCAGTAACTGTTAGAACAGGGCACGCTATATCTCACCAACTTTGTGCCTATAAATCTTTTACCAAAAGCTGGAAGACACTGATCATCCTTGAATTAGTAATATTCTTCCCATTCTGGAATTATTGTTAAAAAAAATAACATGGTGTCTCCCTGTCTTGTCATAGACTTAGAATTTTAAATAATGTAATTTTCTGACTTTTCCAGGTCTTTATTTGGTGCTTAAAGCAGAAATAATTGTTTATATGCCATCCAGAATGGACTGATGATAGTAATGTATATATATGTATGTATATTTATATATGTGTATGTGTGTGTATGTCTGTATGTCTGTATGTATATGTCTGTATGTATATATGTATATGTTATATATGTATGTATATGTGTTCATATGTGTATATATATAAATATTACATGATAGAGAGTATTTATTTATATATAACATATATAACGTAAAATACAGATTATAATTATTTTCTTATCATCTGTAACTCTGGTACATGAGTGGCATTTATACTGAAGCTTTCAACCATCAGTCAACCCAGTTTTCAGAAGCCAAAACCACGTATGCATCTTAGCAGTTCTTAGAACAGTAATGCTGTGTACAACTAGGACATCTCAGAGGCCACACTGGGCTGTCTGCATCCTTTTGACTCAGGCGGAGGCAAGGAGATAACAGCAATCATGGCTGTGGCTCCACAGTATCTGGCGTTAGTCACCAGCTTTTCTCACTGAGAAAATCTTTCCCAGTGAGTAACGTACTAAAGACCCACGTGTACCAGGATCAAAACACTCTTGGAGCACATGAGAGTGCCACACAGTAGAAAACAAACAAACAAACTAACAAACAAACGCGATCTTTATTTCACTGGGAGGAACTATCCCAATATTGACCTGCACAGGGTTTTGAAATGACACAATTTTACTGTGCATTGACTTTTTTACCAGATTATCCCAATTCCTCATTTTTGATCATTCTTATAATTGTACACCATCACTTCTGCAGATGACATAAGAGACATGGACATGGTTGCAAAACATTGTTTATTGACTGTGCTGCGCTTCTCTTTTTATGGGTGATAATATTATAGTGCACAGAGCTGTAATGCCTTGCCCCCACTTCACGCTGCTCAGATTGTTTCCACAGAGACACTGGGTGCTGCATGGGGCCCCCTGCCCTGCCCTGCCCTGCCCTGAGGGACTCCTTGCTTTCACTGTTGCATCCATGGTGGGGACCCACAGGTGGAAACCCCATACTTCAGGATGCAGGGAAACAGCTAGAATAGAAAAACCCATCACGTATAATCCTGAATATAATTATGGAAGACCCAAATATATTTTGGGCCCCAGTATATATTATGGTGCTCTGAACCCACTTATTGGGGAAGGATCTATACCATAGGGCTGCTCATCTTAGGAATAATTTCTTATGATGGGCACCTTCCCATGACAGCTATGCTTCCACTGCTACAGTGATTGGGCATATCCCAGGAGTCAGGGAACAAAGTTATCTTGTTATTTGAGGTCATTTTGGTACTAGGATTAGGGGTGTCCGTGAGCTGGAAGAGGAAAAGAGTGGCAGGCGCACGGAGCAGAGCATTTCTAGGCCTTGTTCCTCTGCTAGCTGTGCTGCATCAGCCAGATGCAGGAGCCTGATTCCTGCTTTGCCTGCTGTTTACTCCAGTTTCAGATGTCACCAGGGGTCAATGAAGCCCTTAATCGTGCAGCCTCAGTTCTTGCTAAGGAATTCTTTCCCATCAGCAGTGGAACTCTTGAGTTTGCAGTATCGAGAGAGGAGTACTGAGCTGTGAAACTGGAGAGAGGAATTTACTGTGACCTGTTTGGGATCTTTTGAGTTCCACGGGGTTGCTTACAGTCTCTCTGTTGATGTGATTGAGTTCTGCACAGTACCTAAATTGTTTGTGCCTGAAGTAAGTGGGCTCCAGTTGCCCAGATAGACCCATCACAGTTTGTGTTTTGTGGTAATCAGGTTCTGCCACACAGTTGCTTGTGGTCAAAAGGTGAAGGTCAAGCTCAAAGCTGGATGTTGGTGCCCTATCAGCTCACACACAACGAGAGCACATGAGCTGTGGCTTCACAGGACACACAGAGGCAGTGGCTGAGGTGACACTGCCACGGCTGCCCAATCACAGCTGGGTGAACTGGGAGCAGGAGGAGTTTGGAAGATATGTATAGGTGGGGAAGACTTTTATGATTTTACTCTATTTACATTGTGTGTACCAAAAGGCCTGAAAGGAGTCAGGGCCTTGCTGTACTTGCACAGCATAACACTCTCTCACTCAACTGAGGAACCTCCACATTAAAGGCAGAAGACAAGCCTGAAGGAACAGGAGGGGAAGAGTGAGATAGAATATTAGAGAGATCAAAATGATTTTTGAGAAATATAATTTAGCTCCTTCGATTTTTCTTTAGAAAAGAAGTGAGGATACACAAGTATTTGTGTGGCAACATGGCAGGTTTATAAAAACGTGTGTATCAATTCCATGTTCCTCAGAAACACTTCTGCATATTTGATAGATTGAGTCATTTGATCATCAAAGTTGTAATGTGCTTAGATAAGATATAACTTTCAAAAAGAGATTTAGTTTGTAGGCGTTTTGGTTCCTGGAAGCTGCGTGGATAATAATTCACTGAAATATTGCTAATTTTATCTTGGTAATATTGAAATTAATATTCTCAAAATACAACAAATCTTGATAAAAGATTCTGACTTTTGCCTCCCTGAAGACGAGTCTTGCTGAAGTTGCTTATTTTGATCCCAGGCTGTCCTGAGAAACTGTCTGGGTTTGTAGAGAAGGCAGACTGCTGGGAGCACCATATGCTTGCTTTGAATACAGTCAGGGAGAGTCCCATCTTCTCACAGATCCACTTACTCTGTGCCATTGGGGCTGTGCATGTGTGGTTTGGCTACGAGAATATTTCACTTATTTCTTGTCACTGGTATTCCCACAGAGCAGTGGCACACTGAGAAAGGCTTTTTCGGTTGGCCTCACCATGTGAACTTCCAAACAAGGTCTTCATTCTCCACATGTGAACTCACATTTATGTTATTTTCATTTGCTGTGATTTACAAGCACCATCACCTGTGAGGTGTTCTGCAGTGCTGCATAAATATCCTGAGCATTGCTCTGCATATGTCCAGTGGACTACTCTGGAGTGCCCACAGGTGCAGTGTCAGCAGAATTGTACTCTAGGCCCAGATGATGTGTACAAAATCAGAGACCAACTGCTTTTCATGCTCTTTGTCTTGGTTTTCAGCCCTTTTTGATGAAGCAGAGGAAAGTATATGTTAGAAGTCTGTGCTGGGAAAGGGCCTGGCATCGGAGATGGTTTTCTGCAACTTTCAACCCCCTGGGAATTCTTCAAAGTTCACAACAGTCAGTTCAGACTCAGGTTATTTTCTGTGCTGAAGTCCCTTGCCGGTAATCTGAGAAATTTGTGGTCCTGACAAAGCTTGCAAAGTCAGAGAAAAATTGTGAAGATAGTTCTGATTGTCCAGCCCTTATACAGGACCCCAGAGAGCTACCTGGAAGGGAAGCTCCCAGGTACCTCTGGGGACAGTAGGGGAGAGCCTTCAGTGAGAGTTTCACTTTAGCAGTGCTGGAATAAGCATGAAAAGTGGTTAGCAGTGACCACCTAGAAACCAGAGAAAAACAGCCTGACCATTTTATATGAATTCATCTTACATAAGTTGCCTCTGCAAATAAAGGGATTGAATTTGTCTCAAATCTTTAAGCAAACCTGATGAAAACCACAGAGCTTTACCAAGTATTTGACTACAATGCAAGCATGTCCTGAAAGTACAATGAAATTTGCATTATTTTGATGTCAAATCAAAAGTAGCCAGAGGCAGCAGAAGTATTCACAGATCAACTGTATTTTAAGCAAATGTGACCTAAATCTCAGCTTTGGTTGAGAAAGTACAGATCATTTGACTTTTGCATAGTTTGGAGTTTCATTAAGTTTGTCCGTACAGTTTACATGCGAAATGAACTGGCTTTGCAAAGCATTACTTGAATGCAATACTTATCCACAGGAACAAGTTTGACCTCTCTTCATCAATTTGGCATCTCAGCATTTTCGTTTCCCTTCCTCCCTCCAAGAGACCCAGTTCAGATGACAGACATTGATCAAATCTTCCCTGAAATGCAAAGGGTAGGTAGCCCTCATCTGGATTGTAGAGCAGGGCTCATGTCTCCCACCCTGCTTCCTGTGTGTGCAGAGCTACATGGAAAGCCCTTTCTCCTCTTCCCTTTCTCCAGTACTCCTCAGAACCATGAGCAGAGGCACCTGCAGATGAGGAAATTAAGCATTTGGATCACAAGGTCTCAGCTGGGAATTCTGTAACCCAAAAGAGTGAGGTAGTAGAAGGGGAAGAAGGGGAAGAGAACACTACCCTTCTTCTTCCTGCACATGCCTGAAACCTCAAAGCTCTTGCTGCTAGCCAGACCCCACTAATTCCACTGTCTTTCCTGCTTCCCTCACTGCACTAAAAGCTTACTGCCAGCCTGGCTTTTGCCTGTATGTTTGAGGGGCAGTAAGTGGGGGTAGCTCTAAACATGCTCGGTAGGTTCCTTGCAGCAGTATTAGTCTGTGACACAGAAGACGCAGGAAACACTGCTGGTGAGTGAGATACCAGACACTGGTGTATAAAATGGTTGCAAAAAACCCTCCTGAAGTTCTAAACTTTCCTAGGTGTTCATTTGCCCTTGGCAGATGTGGGTCACCATCTGTCTGCAGGCACGAGTCCAGCCAGCACCCAGCTGCAAAATGCCTAATTAGGTGATTTGTAATTGTGTCAGTAGCATGTGGCTCACCCATTGTGGAGTATTTTAATAAGCATACTCCAGGTTATCAAACAGCCCCTCTCAGGAGAGGTGATAGAAACGTCCTGAAACAGGCTGGAGGTTCACTGGGGAGAGGGAGAGTGTGGGAGAGAGAAATCTCTGCAGTCCACGAGTCACTGGCAGACCCCTGAAGAAGGCAAACTCTAGTTCTGTTTAAAAATCTTAAACTGTGACTTTATCCCTAAATTTCTCACACAAAGTTCATTAGCAGTCCCTGGGATGGTGCTGTGAGGCTGCACCCAGTGGGCTGCAGGAACCTGCTCCACCCCTTCTTCATGTCTGTGACCCTCTGCAGTGAAGACGCTGGTGAAGTGCTGCCCCCAGGCCAGTGGGATGTGACGCCACAGCACTTCAGTCAGCTCTGGCATCCTCTGCCCAACCCAAACAGCTACACATCAGGTTTGGAGAAGGCTGAGTGTTTCAGTTTCTCAGCCCTTTGGTAGGTCTCAGATCACACAGGACACAAACAGCTTACTGAAGAACGAGCCATTCTTTAGGTACATGTCTTAACCACTTTTTAAAAAGCCCTTTCTGACCTTAAATCCATTTATTACATGACAACACTTGGGAATTCAGCTGCTGGATTAGGACTTCAGGGACCTACTCTGTGTAGGCAAAGGAATCCCACTTTTCTGCTAATGGGTTCTTGGGGCAAGACCTCTGGACCCCTCAAGGTGCCACAGACCCAAGCAGTCCTTTCTGCTCAGTCACATTTAAATGTCTGAAAATTGCCCTCGCTCCAGACTCAGATTGTTTTATCTGTGTTTGCCAGCACCACGCAAAGCAGAGAAAGTACACCTTAAAAATTACTCAGAAGGGATTCCATGGACATGGGGTGGGATGCTATGGTGAGCCATCAGAGTGATCTGACTGAACACCTACACTTAAAAAACCCCACTGCATAAGTGTTATTCTGCTTGCTTAGCTGCAGCAATGTTTCTCTGCATATTTATCTTCTGTGGAAGGAGAGCTGTGATCTGTGTACTGGGGTCATTTGGAGATTTCTGTTTGAATTAATAGTTGTGCCTAGTGACAGGAGTTTTCTTAAAATATTTAAAGGCTTCTTTTCTCACCAAATAAAACATGTTTTTATCATCTTGAGTGATGAGGATACTTCTTTTATTCAAATTTTCAGTGGAAATTATGAATCATGAGTCACTGTTCAACATGGGTGGCTGTTTTCTTTCATATGTCTGTATTTTCCAGTGAAGAGCATATTTTTTTCTTTAAACAAAGAGATTAGCAACCCACTTAGCAGGAAGGAAAGACAGGGTCTGTTTCATCTGGGTTGGATACCTGATGCACATGAAGTTTCCTTTAGCTTTTGAAGCTGGTGATGGGGGGGGTAGGAAATGCTTCATAGCCCTTTGTATTGACTCTATGAAAAAGGAACAAGGAAATGCAGAAAAGATGCTCAGCAGCAGCTCTTGCACTCCCTCAGTGTGGCTCCTTGGCCAGGCCAGGCTGCTGCAGACACAGAGGGTGCCTCTGGCTGACAGCACAGCCCTGCCAAGGTTGAGCAGCTCCTTCACAGCTGGAGAAGCCGTGGGTAGTGACTGGTGTTTGGAAGGGCAGTGCCTCCGTCAGACCCTTATAAAGGATGAAGTCCAAGGCCAGGGAGTGTTTTGCTGAATAAATATATTGTGCTTGAAAGAGGTCCTTATTCACTGGCTGCATGTTTTAGTCAGTCCATTGAGTGAAAAACATGGCGTTTTGGGGAAGTAAAGATATTTATTAGCTCTGGAAGTATGCCTTAAGAATTGCTTCTTTTAGTCTGTTATAGTCCTTAGAATTTACTGACTGGTTAAAGTTTTGTCAGACAACTTGGTGGATGCCAGGTATTTTTCTCGTAGCTACATGTCCTCACAGGCAGTGTTTGCCAGCTTTTACTGCAAATGGGGACTGTGCCGTGGGCATGAGGTTTTGCAACTCTCCAAATCCTAAATCCTTTACTTGAGTTTATCTTCCTTGCACTCCTGGAACCCACACATCCCTCTAACACAGCCATGGCAATGTCTTTGATTTCTCTTTCATAACCACTGTACCTCCAAGCAGGGGCTCCTGCCATGCTGCTCCCCTGAGCCTCCCCTTTCTGCACAGGGGAGCCACTGTAAAGTCCTGCTGCCAAGAGCCAATGCCCCAGAGAGCTTCCCTGCTGCAGGAGGGACAGTCCTGGCTGGGCCTCTGAAGCACAGGCATTATGAGGAGCCAGGGCATGGGATGGATTTGCATGGAGCTGTGGTTGTGACTGAACAGCACAGACATAGACAGGGATAGGGATGGAAATGCAAGCACTGGTCTGGCTTTCAAGGATGTTGGTAGCTAGAGCTGCCCAGGTATGGCTCAGTTTCATGACAGCAGCAGCACTAAGCTCTGATTCCCTTGAGATTCTGCAGTCCCTTTGTCTCATGGTCATGGTCCAGCTGGGTGGGAGCCACAGGCTGGCCTGGTCAGCAGGAGGATCCACAGATAGGAGGATCAATAGGCCCTTCTGCTGGCACTCATCCAGATGCTTAATACATCTGTTTTTTCACTCAGGCCCAGAGAGCCTTAATGAGCAAATCCTTTCAAATCCTTTCTTTTTATTTTCTTTTTCTTTTTTTTTTTTTTTTGTTGGTGGGGAGTGGGTCATAGTGATGGTTGGATTTGTTTGGTGGGTTTTTTGGAGGGAAGGTGTTTGTTTTTCAAAGGGAAAATTATTTGACCAAATAGATAAAAACAAGCAGTTTCCATCTTGTGGAGGAGGAAAGTAGCCCAGCAAAAGACTGAGAACCCCAGATTTGAACTTCCTCCTACAAAATTTGGCCTCAGGTGCCTGAAAAGCCTATGCAGTGTCCTCATGCTCCATATGTTATGTTCAAACTGCCACCTTTGGAAGGCAATACTCTCCCTCCTGTTCTCATCAGGTGGTGCTAACAAAATTTCCACTTTTCTCAGTGCTTCAGAGATTTTTTCAGAATAATCCTGGGACAGCAAATGAGCCTTTCTTACCTTCAGGGGAAAAGGGAATAGCCCCTTGCAAGTGTCTGCACAATCCAGACATTAAATCCTGGCCTCAATTCTGGGAGATGGCAACACACTATTACAAACTGCAGTGAAACTTGCTGCTCCAGTGCATTGGGACAGAGGATAAAATATCATTGGTGATGGATTTGCCAACAGTGTACTAAAAACTGGGAGGAGTGTTGCAGGATTTAATAGGTGGAAGACGTTCGATATTTCAAAGTTGTTAGTGTTTGCAGTTTTTAAAAATGATTATGCTTGATGTGGGCAGCAGCTAAATCTTTCTTGTGGATAATAAGAGCTGATTTATCTCTTTTTAAACATTGATCTCGAGCCATACAAGATCTTACTACACCCAGGAGGAATGAAATAACTCAGGCATACTCATTTAGATGAAGTTCACCTCCTGACCTATTCTTCATATCTCCAGTTCATACCTGTCCAGTTAATTTTTCGAGAAAAGCTATTTAATCCTTTCTATTTCTCCCTCTTCTCCAAGCAACCCCACACACTGAGTTGTGAACTCATAGAACATAAATACTCAGACTTTCATCTATCAAAGAAATTTGGAATTTTTGTGACAGTGGGTAGACTGCTACAGCAATGATGGACTGGACAACTGGACTTGGGAATATGGAGTGCCTCATTGTAGTTAAAGTCAAGCCAAAGGCAGAGGCCTAGATCCACCTCCCCAGTAAACCTTGTATGGGCAGAATTACCTGTATTTTTGTTGTTGTTGTTTTATTATTGCTGTGTTCTTCTGCATGGAAGCTTAGAGGTTCAAATGCAGAGGGGAATTCCCACATTATAAAACACTTTATCAATAATAGTGTATGATATCAGCAGTACTGATCCTCATTTTGATTCATTTGCCTCACTCAAGTTTGGGAGTCTCTTTTCCCCAGCCTTAAACAAACTTCTTTAAGGTCTGTAAGAAGTATGGTAGAATTTAGAACTATTTGAACTTTGAAGTCGGTGAAATACCTGTACTAAGGGAAAGCAGCCCTCTTAGTGTCATTGCATTCCCTATACTATACATTAGATATGAGATTGCAATCTTGAAGCTAATCATTGAACTTCAAGAGCATTCAGATTTGGGTTCATAATTCAGGCTGGGAAGATAAGCTTGCAAAATACATATCAAGATTTGGATTTCAAACCATCTCAAGATATGCAGGTGTTCAAATTATGATGTACTTATCATTTATCCTTCCATGCATTTTGGAGTAGCTGAGGTTGTCACCCTGTTCACCTTTCACCTGTTCACATTAGATGACTCTCTCTGTTTAGCAAGATTAATTTTTCTCAAGTTGTAAATTTTTTAATTTCAAGTCTCAACCTTCAAGCTTACGAGTAGTGCTTTGCCATACATCCCTATTTGGCTGACTGACTGGCTTCCTATACTCCATACTGGTACAGACTGGGAAGACCCAAAGAGCATTACTGAGTGTGCATACATGTGGAGTGACTCATACCAGTGATAAATCAGAAAGGATGAAATGATCTTACTGACACTGAGTCTTATATCAGATGATATATGACAGAAACTGCTTTTACATGACCACTGTTGTTAGGGATTCAGCTCCTGGAAAAGCCCTCGCCAAAATAATCTTTTCCAGTAATAACGAAACAATAGAAGACAAAGATGGAGAGGGAGAGGTTGTAGAACCCTCCTCATGGACTCTCGAACAATTGTAAAATTTCTGTGACAACCCTAAACCATCATGTAACAGAGAAAACATAGGCTGGGGTTGTTATTAGTAGTTTATTGTACCCTCAGACCTCTGATTTCCTGGCTGTTATTTGAATGATTCTGAAACTTCTGCTTGTCTTGAAAGTGGATTTTGTATAGGAGTTGGCTGAAATAGTCCAATTTGGTTTTGGGTTTTTTCCCTGCTAAAATTGTCTTTTCCCAAAACTGGGAGTTTTCAAAGAGTTTTTACTTTTTGAATTGTCAACCTGTCAGAAATTGGCCCTTTTTGTTTGCTTGTTTTATTTTAATCCTTTCTTGTCATACAGTGTGACTCAGCTCGTGTTATTTTTTCATGGTTTTTTCCTTTTTTTTTTCTCATTTTGTCATCCTTTATCTTCTCCCAGCTCCTTTTGATTTGGAGGTATTGGAGAATGGGAGAAAGAAATTGAAAAATGTCCCAAAATAATCCTGACCATTTTAAGTATCCTGCATAAGGGATTAAAGGAAAGGAAGAAGAGATGGGACAATATGGAAAAAGGCTTTCTTATGAAAATAAAATGAAAGAAACAGATCCAAACAACGTCACTACCTCACTGCATAGAAACAGGTCCAAATTTTTTGTTTTCACTTTTTTAATAGTTTTTTAAACTATTAAAGACACTAAGACACTGTGCAGGAATAAATTGCCCTGTTTTCTCTCCCCATTGCACTGTGGATTTTACAGAGCTTAATTCTTTCACAGGACATGTATGTATGCATGACCTTTCTTATGGACACATATGGCATAATAAAAAAATGTTTTATTAAGAATAAAAATATCTTTTCCCAAAAAGAAAGCAGCAATGGAACCTGAGACTTCCAAAAGCATTGTTATAACAAATATAAATCATTTATCTCTCCAGTGCAGGACGTATGTTTTTCAACTGCCTTCTTCAGACTTTCATCATTTGTCCTTTATCCACAGCATGTCAAGGCAAACCTCAAGTTTTTCCTTCTTTCAGAAACTCTCTATTTCTTGAATTTCCTCCTCAGTCTGGTGAAGGCTACCAGGGAGTAGGATTGTCTTCTGTTGCATAGGATCTTGCATCCAGTGTTTGTTATAGGTAGCAGAGGTGATCTGTTTTCACCAATAGTTTTCAAAGGCAATAATTTCACCAATACTTTTAAAAATTGTGAGATTGGTGTATTTGTGGATTTACAGGGAAGAGCTTTGTTTGCTGCGGAGGTCAGGTAATTTGGCAAAGGTTGTGTGGCAGAACAAAGGGAGAGAATGCAGCGTTACCCAGCACAGCAGGGTGCCCTCTCCATCCCTGCCAAGGAGCTGGGGATCTCAGCAGGGTATGGGCTGCGTAATTGGCTGTCCGCACCTCATTCGATACTGTACTCATTTCCCTTCCCTTAATGTCACAGTAGGCAATTTGCACCTTCTCTCCACAATACTTCTGTATATTCAGGTGTTTGTTGAGGAAAACCTTGTTCTTGAAACACCGGCTTATTTCCTCCTCACCCCCGTTTCCCCTACCAAATTTGCAAACAGCCTTCTCTGTGCCGTACGAGCAGGCTGTGTATCTTTCTCAGTAGTGTCCTCTGACCGATACTTGGTTTAAAGTATTAGAGAGAGGTTCAGAATCAATGTCCCACTCGAGTTCCAGCAGCCAAACGGTGTCTGGCAAGATAGGCAGGTCGGATTCCCATTTGGTCTTTTCTGGTCAGAGTTTTGATGGATTTCACAAGGAGCATGAAGGATTGATCGTTTCGTTCATACTGAAGCCCATATGGACATAAGGCCATACTGTGTTGTATCTGTGCTGCAAGACGTGACAAGGAGAGGTTGTGCCTCCTAGTTCAGGATCTGATCCTGCAGATTTGAGCTCATCTAAAGAGCAATTGCAGTCTTGCAATATAGTCTTGCAATATATTCCTCTGTTAGTAGAAGCATTCAGAATTTAATTAAATAAAGGGAGCCCGAGGGTGTGAATGGCAAAGATGTATTGATAGCACAAATACAAAAAAGGCAGATGCAAATACCCGAGGTACTGTGTCACAGGGAAGTCTCTGCAGTACTCTGCTGTCCTCTCTCAGGTTTTGTTCTCCTGCTAAACTAGCCCAAACAAAAGGGCATGTGCAATACATTGACAGTATGGGTGGGCCACAAGGATTGGCACTGGAGGTAGTCTTTTTTTTTTTTGGTCACCGGTGGAAAGTTTATCATGAAGGAGACTGGAAAATGAAAGTTCTCTCTGTAGCAGCGCTACAGCAATCTACTCTCAAGCAAACTCACTTTCTACATTTTCTTCAACTAAAAGCGGACATCTTTAGCACTTCATGTCCAAGTCAGTGGGTTGGGCAGGGTGCCAGTTAACAAACAAGGCTAGAGCAAAACACAGCTCAGAGCAGGACTGAAGTGGGTGTCTCATGACTGAGCACAGGACCATCATGAGAGCTCAGGGAGGTTGGGAAAGGTGAGGAAATGCTGATTTCCCAGTGTCCGGATTCAAGTAGCTGCAAAACTGCTTCCAAAATTTCCACGACACAAGAAACCTACACCTAGAACAGAAATGGGGAATCAGTTACTTGCAACACCCATAGGTCTGAATCAGTCCAAATTCTGCTTCTGTTCTCTATCCAAAACTGCTTCTGGCTACTAGGCAAGGGCTTGAGTAGTTCGGAAGTTCCTCATTCTCTACAGAATATTTGCCTTTAGCCAGTAACAGCAAATCCAGCAAATCACTTCCCCAGGAAGATTTTGGGTACCACACATCATCTGAAGAATCTGAATGGAACAGTTTCTCATCTCTTCCTCATGCATGAGATGGCACAGATGTGAAACAGTTGCATCTCTAGGAACGAGCCCACCATTATGATTCAAAAGGTTTCCAGTGATTTTGCTTTTAATTTCCTCTTCCTGCAACATGGCAGCATGAGCTCCCTTAACAAGCTATTGTAACAATCCCACCCAGACACCCACCCACGCACCCACCCAGAATCAATGGCAGAGACAGCAAGCAGTTCTTTCCCTCCCAGAGAAAGCCTTGCAACAGACCCAAGCAGAGGTACAACTAGGCATAATACAACCTCAGATTCTTGGTTTCTTAGCTGCATTCACTGCTGCCATGGGCATGTATTCACTGTTGTACTCATGGGAGTTGGAGTCATACCTCTGATTCTGGCAACAGAGGGAAAATGCCATTAATTAATTTGTGGTCACTAACCTCTGCCACTCCTGCCTCTGTTCCTTAACTAGGGCAGTTACTCTGGCTGTTTTCAGTGGGAATATTAAAGTCAGAATAGACAGGCACTCACATAGAAAACTTGCAATAAAACAAACTGAAAATTAAAAACACACATTGCCAAAAAAATAGCTAATGTCCATGGTCTTTCTTCCTTCCAAATGGTTCTTTGTTTAAGTGGTTTTGCACCAGAACAGTGCTGGAATTGCTCCACTGATGATTTGTTTCCCCTTCTTGAAGAAAACAATCAGGTGAAATGCTTACTGAAGTAATTTTGCTGACATGTGCAGCATTTCTTCCCTTTTCTTTGGTTCCCAGACTTTAAATCAATAAACAATTCTGTCTTCAAAAAATTAAATCTGAGCTGCTGCCATCGATGATTGAATTCCAGTGGTAAATTAACAACTCAGTCTTTTTGTCAAAAACCACATCACGTGCAGAGTGAGTATGGGCCTGTCCCACTCTCTAAATCTCATTAAATCAAGTCCCCCATCCATGACCCTTGGCAGAGGGGTTCTGCATAATCTCCTATATCTGCTTACCTTGTTCCTTAAGCAACAGGCTACCACAGAGCAGACACAGGAAATCAGAGCAAACATGATCAGGCCAATAATTATCCATGACTCCTGTCCCAGTGAAAAGCAGTCTTCCTTATCTAGAGATGGGGAGGCAAAAAAAGTCATTACTGACAATTTGCATTTTTGCCTCCTACAGATAACTTCAAATTCTTTTCCCTCTTCTCTTCACATTAAGAAATTAGCAAAAGTGAGCTCTGGAGAAGGATTTTCCTGAGGTGAAGCACCATCTTGGAAAAGTGTATTCAGCAGGAAGCAGAATATTGCAGTTTTCCAGGAGAGGTGATGCTGTTGGTACACAGTGCTCAAAGTGCAGACTGAAAAGAAACCAAGCCAGGCTTGAGTGCAAGATGGTATTTCAGATCTGAGTAAGGCTTAAGTTGGCAGTGAGTACCCCAGGTGATTTAAAGGGCAGCCTGATCAGAAGAAGGGTATGTTTGGATAGGAAGGCAAACTGAGGTACACAAGATTACCCTTGCCTAGATCTGGAAGAAAATATAATAGGGCATGAAACATTTGGGAAAAACTATGAGCATCTGGCTATCCATACAAATGGAAATGAACACTGTCACAGCTTGATTCTGACAAGCTTTTAAATTCAGAGAGGGATGAGAAGTATTTTGACCCAATCACATAATTGTAGCCTTAGTATTTCAGCTTCCATCTTTGTTTATTCTTAAACATGTACATTCAGCAGCTTGACAAATGGACAAGAGAAATTTCTGCTGCAGGCAAAGGTGGGACTGCAGTACTCCAGAAGCTGTAGTCTGGCTAACTTGGGTGTCACCAACAGCATGCAAAGCTCAGCATGGCCTGCAAAATCTGCTCAAGAAGACGAGTAAGTATGGAGAAGGCATGCTGAGCAGTCTGCCAACACAGCTCCACTGCTACCACCCCCTGCTAAGCAGTTTTAAGAGGTGCAAACTCTAGTTCCATTTTCACTGCAGTATAGCTATGCCTAATGTCTACTGAAGTGAGGGGAGAGAAGTAAACTTACCTTGGATGTATAAATAGGTTTCTGTCAGCCGGCAGTCTATGTAAGGAGGGGGCAAGAATATCTCCAGACAGTAGGTATAAATGTCAATATGCTTTCTTTCCAGATTTTTAAGAATGAAAGTGGTGCTGCTGCTTGAATTCTCTATCTCACAGTAGGTGACATTACTCTTGGACATAACGTTCGTCTCACTCAAAAAGAATGTACAGATTTCCTTCTTTTCTTTCCCTTTGAAGAGGGTCATGCTAAACTCGCTCACATTTTTGGGGTTGGGGAATGTGAACTTGAAGTCTCCATTTTCAAATTCCACCATCACCTGGGGGTCAGAGATATGAGGCTGATCTGAAGACATGAAAACAATAAGTATAGTCACTCACAGAGCAATGAAAACAAGTCCTAAAGTGTTAAGAAACTCATTTAAACAAAGCAAGTGAGCCTTGTGATTGAAACTTAAGGCAGGTAGGTGCTCAGAATGGTCTGGTGTAGAAAGCAGGCCTCACAATGAGATACCATTGCATCATTCTGGTCATGTCAGACATTACTGATAAAAAAAAAAAAAAGACCTGGCTTGTTATCTGCTATAAGGCTGGAGAGGTCACTGTTGGCATTAGATCATGGTACTTGTTACTGAAGTTACCAAATGATAAAGTTACTAATGTTACTTACAATATCAGTTACTAGATGTTGTTTAAAGGCTCCCCTGGACCAAACACTACACAGACACATAATCCCTGCCTCAAACTGTCCTATTCATAGATGAGACAAGGTGGGACAAAGATGATGATTAATTATCTCTTTTTATGGTTCACAGTCTGTACCCTAATGATCATGGAATTATAGAGTTGTGTAGGTTGGAAAAGACCCTTAAGATCATCGGGTGCAACCATTCCCCAGCACTGCCAACTCCACCACTAAACCATGTCCCTCAGTGCCCCATCTAAGTGGTTTTAAATCCCTTCAGGGATGGTGACTCCACCACTTGCCTGGGCAGCCTGTTCCAATGCTTATCTGCTCTTTCAGTGAAGAAATTTTTCTAATATCAAAGCTAAATATCCTGGTGCAACTTGAAGCTGTTTCCTCTTGTCCTGTCATTTGTTACTTGGTAGAAGAGACTGAACTCCACCTTGTTACAACCTCCTTTCAAGTAGGTGTAGAAAGTGATAAGCTTTCCCCTGAGCCTCCTCTCCTACAAAATAAAAACCACCAGCTCCCTCAGCCACTCCGTTCGCCAGCTCCATTGCCCTTCTCTGGACATGCTACAGCACCTCGACAGCCTTCTTGCAGTGAGGGACCCAAAACTGGACACAGCACTTGAGGTGTGGCATCCTCAGTGCTGAGTGCAGGGGCACAATCACTTCCCCCATCCTGCTGGCCATGCTATTCCTGGTACAAGCCAGGATGCCTCTGACCTTCTTGGCCACCTGGGCACACTGCAGGCTCATGGTCAGATGTTGCTGACCAGCACCCCCAGGTTCTTTTCCACTGGGCTCCTTTCCAGCCCCTCTGCCCCCAGGCCTGTAGCACCACATGGGATTGTTGTGACCCAAGTGCAGAACCCAGCACTTGGCCTTGCTGAGCCTCACACAGCTGGCCTCAGCCCACTAAAGCCGTCTGTCCAGAGCCTCCGGACAGCCTTCCTACCCTCCCACCTAACACTTCCAACTAACTTGCTGTTGTCTCCAAACTTATTGAGGATGCACTTGATCCCCTTGCCTGGGTCATTGATAAAGAACAGAACTGGCCCCAAAAATGAGTCCTGGGGAACCCCACTTGTGCCTGCCGTTCTCTGGGCTCAGCCATCCAGATAGTTTGATGACATAGCTGAATATTTAAAATGGGATGTGAACCCAAAACTCCTACATAACTGCCTTAACCATGAGACCCAGCTTTTCTTTTACAGTAGATAGTGGTTTGAAGCATCTCATAAAGTTTCAACCCAATTACTTAGATGGCTATAACACCTTTATCACTAACATAATGGGAGGAGTAGAAGACAAAGGTCCCTGTGTGACAGGGCATGCACATACATGCAATCCAGAAATCACATCTGACCTTCCCAAAAACTGTCTGAAAATCTCAGACATTGTGCAATTCTTATTTTGCAAATTTCTTGGAGAAGCAAAAGAAAGTAAACTGACCAAGGACCTCCTGCTACCTCACATTTTGACTCTGTAAAGTCAGCAACCAATAGCATGGGAAAGTCCCTCAGATAAAAGTATGTGAAAGTGTGCTATAAGAAAAAAGACAGTTTTTTTTCTTCAAGGGCAGTATTTTCTGATCTCGAAAGTCATTTAAAACCAAATTAGACAATTGTGTCTTACCTATATTTTGGCACGGTTTTGATGAGCAGCTCTCAACTCCTGAAAAATATAAAATTGTTTCCTGTTTAAAATTCAAGAAGAGAGATGCAAGAACAAGGGCTGAGCCATGCAATGTTAAGATGCCAAAGCTATTCTTTTAAATTTATGTCATTAGGCTACTGATTCTTTCTGTGCTACACAATAAATTTATATGATGTGATAAAAGAATGAAATTTAAAAATCAAAGTAGAAAGAAAATGCTTAAGACTTTATATTGATTATACATATAGCATTTACAAATTCTTAAAACACCTCCACAAAGTAATAGGTGTACTTCATAAACAGAAGCTGAGACAAAAGTAAATTTTTTCCCAAAATACTGAGGAAATCTGCCCCAAGTAAAAAAAAAAGCATACTTTTGATTTCTCATGAATCCTGAATCTGCAATGAGCCAGCATTTTACTTGGTTTTCAGAGCAAAGTGCTCATTTCCACCAGTGTGTATTCTGCTTCCCCTCCTGCTCAACACTGCACCAAAGTATCGTGTGGCACATCCGGAATGAAGATTTCAGTGATGTTCCAATGCAAACAGCAAGAAAACACTCAAGTAACACATACAGTTTTGTTCCTTTTTCAATTGCAACTGTTTCCCTCATTGTTTGTAGATGTCCTTCATTACAGGACACAGCCACATTTTTAATGTGTTCTGGATTTGCTTTTCAATCCACTGCCTCCATCACCACCCACTATGGCAATACTTTGAAATAGTTTCTGTGCCAGTACTGTTGACATAGCACAGTCTGATAGTGTTTCATTTGGAATTTTTCTCTCTGTAGTACCCTAAAATTCAATGTAAAGACAAGTATACAGACAACAGTAAAAAAGAGGTGTCTGTTTTTCCTGTTTTCTGGTATCCTGAGTAAGTTCTTCAGAGGCTGCTTAGATTGAAATATACTCTAGAACAGAATTTTATGATGCTAAGGAATTACAGGGCAAGTACTTAAAGCCTTTGATCGTATTCTTTTTGTTATTGGGGTAGTCTAAATCCAAAAAGAATGTGTCCCCAGCTGTGCCAGGTATTGCACTGATTACACGGTAAAAATAATCTTTTTCCCAAGACACCTGTTATCTTGGACATCTGGCCCACATATGCATAGGAACAGAGGATTATTCTCTTTTGGGCACCTTTGTACGATCTCAACTCTTTCTGGAGAGAGGCAATCTTTTATTGTCCATGCTTTTTCCTTCTTTGAATCCTTGCTCCCCAATTACTCCCATTGGCAAGGGCATTGCAATGAATGATACTAATTGGAAATGCTTTTAGTGTGACACACAAGCTAACGGATCAGGGAAGACTCTTTGCAATGCTCAGTTGGAAAGCAACAGGAACTGTTATCCCTTTGTTATCGATTTACCATCTCACTAGCTATCACATTCTCCCTGGGTTACTGTGCACAGTCAGCACCCTTAGCTTATTCAGCGACAGTTCTAATGTCTGTACTTCTCTCAGGACTATTACTTAAGTGTATGATAACAGACAAGGTATTTGGCATCTTGTACCACTGGTGTGAAGATAAGGCAGACAAAACACACAACTCACCAACCCACAGTGAAAGAGCTCTAGAAACACTGAAGGCACAGACAAAGAAAGTGTAAGCTCTTAAAATGTTATTTAGTGTGAAAAGCTGAAAGCAAAGGTCACATAAAGAAACAGTTCTTGATGACTTGCATGTTGCATGATGAAAAAAAACCCAAAACAGCTGCTATGAGAAAAGCATTTGAAATAAAGGTCTTTTAAAATGCTCTGTGGTTTGGTAACATATACCTTTAAAACTAGGCCAAAGAGGAGAGAAATTTGTTAGGGAAGGGAAATGAAAAGCAAATGTGTTGGTACAGCAGAAATTAGAGAGCATGATGAATGCATAAGCTAATCTGACACTTTTGAAAAGCACCCACCTGTAGCTGAGACCTCAACAGTTGTCACTGACATCTGAGAGGAGAGGCAGATGCTGACTCTGTTGGGGCAGCTACAGAGCCAAGTGGTGCCATATTCCCTCGATGTCCTGGAGGAGTGTGGCACTCCCCTGCTCTGAGCACCAAAGCAACAACTTTGAATTTGTATTCCCTGTTTGTCTCTGAGAATAGTTTGATTTGGCTGTTAATGAATTAAATTGCCCTTTCATACAGGGTGGTTTAAAATGTTTGTCAGAGATCGTGGGTTTAATCCTTGTTTTTAATGGAAAAGGGCAGAGAGAGGTCAATAAGCATTTAGTTCATGTGACCTTGTGTCAAGCTGAAAGATCATTTTGTATGCTCTCAGACCCAGAAGCCTAAAATGCCTATTTTCAAGAAAGACTCAGTAATGTATTTCTCTGAATGAGCATCCTGCTAAATGTGATGCAATTAATATTCCTCTGAAACAAGTGCCTATACAAATGAGTGTGCTTAGCATAGGAGAATGCAGCACATTTTGAAATTAAATTAACAGTGCCTGAGATTAAAACACACAATTGCCTACATGGATGACCCCAATGGGTGAGGTCTGATATAATTTCCAACTCTGTAAGTATTCTTCATCAGCTCCTAATGTGTGTGCACCCACTGAATGTTAAAAGGTGGCTCCTTGCCCCTCCCTGTGCCTGATCACTGTTGTCCTGTGCCCATTTGCACCAGTTCATTCCTGGGGTAATTGTATGGACCTGTACCCTCTGTGCTTAATGGACAGACACACTTGGGATGTCATTTGCCAAGCTCCAGTCAGAGTGAACGTGCATTTGGTGGGCTGTGAGACAGGAAACTGATGTTTAAACATCCAATAATATTGAGAAATTCATTGACTAAACCTCCCTAATACTACCTTGTAAATATGTGAATAAAAGATTACATCATGGTACTGTTGAAAATGAATAGAAGAATCTCACTGGTTCAGTATGCTTAAAATCTAAACATGCTTAGATTTGGCCACAAGGTTTCTTTTTGTTATTTTTCATAAAAGAGACTATTCAATTGCATATGAAGGTTGTGAGATAAGGGGAAAAAATTTTCATTAATTTTCCTAGCAGTGTCACACTGTAGAGTTGCATGGAGCTGTTCCTGAGTCACCTGATGTGAAGCAGAGTGTTAAGACAAATATTACTGTACAGATGTATATCCAAGAGATGAACATGTGTATGAAAGAAACATCTTGCTATTTTAAACTATGAAAAAATATGTGTATATACATTTGTGTATATGTTTATTTACAACTATGTCCATTTCAATCTTGATTACATCATTACTACAGCAGGAAACCCCTTTGGCAGAGGTTTGGGAATTTCTATGGTAGTGTGCTTGGATACTGAAGCCAATGGAAGGTGCATTATTTTCATTTTAATGGGATTGAAATTTTGAGCTTTCTAGTTGCTTTTTTAGCAGACCCATTGCTATTTGAAAGCATCACCAACCTGTTACACATTTTGGTCATAACAAAGGTCTAAAAACCACTTTCATTCATTTTTCAGGCTTGGGGTTTATGACAGGAGAACAGAATACCGTGCTTAGTTTTCTTGCTGTTTGTATTATTTGCCTTGGCTCTCAGAAAACTGATAAAAAGAACAAGCGTAATGTCACTTGTATGTTTTTGCCTCTGAAGATGAACAAGGAGATTGCAGACCTTACCTCTAAAAAAACCCCGAAAACATTCTTTCTGTTAATATTAAGTGCGTAATAAAACCACACAGTTTTTTAAGTTGCTATAGCTTTGACCTTTCAAGGCACTCTGAAAGATGACACTGTCAATTCAGTGTCATTAGTCATATGCCTAACACTAATGTGTTCCTATCTTCCAAGAATCAAGGATTAAGAGAGGAAAGAATGCTTCTGGGCAAAGCAAGCAATGGCCACAATTACTCTAGGAATCTAAAATCTGAATTATTTCTATGATATAACTTACTTTGAAAAATACAGAAACTCTGATAAAATACATGACTAACACAACAGCCACTGCTGACAATATTTCAGAAGCCCTTCTAAGAAATCACCATGATTTCCTCCTGTATTGACAACAGGAGATCTGTGGGTGAGGAGTGGTAACACGTTTGCATGCAGATCTCATGTGCAGTGTTTCTTAGCAAGGGCCTCAAGTGCTGTGGAATCCTGCTTACAGCTCTGTACTCCAAAATCCCATTGCCTGTGTTTATCTACAGACACCAGAGAGGCTCCATGCTCTTACAAACAATTGGGTTATCAAATCATAATACACATATTTCACATATAGATCCCCTTCTATGACCTATTTACATTGAAAAAACCCCTATCCATAGATAGTTTAGGGCTTGCTAAGTAGGGCTTGCTGATCACCAAGTTAAAAACAAACAAAAAACGCAAACCAAAACAAACAAACAAAAAACGCAAACCAAAACAAACAAAAAACCCCACACCAAAATCTCAGAAGTGACTCTGCTTTTACTCCCCCAGATTTGCCCCAGTGCTGGGCAGCACTCTGGAGAGCCAGTTTGTTCTCTAAGTACGAGTATCATGCTAATGTGTCTTATGTCGAGCTAAACTTTTCTTTTTAACAAGAGGGGTAGTAACTAGTACTTTTTATGCTGACAACACTGTCAGACAAAAAAAACCAACCACCAGAGATGCCATTTCTAATTAGAGTCAGTCTCTTCCTGCTGTCTTGTCTCCCTAGTCCCCTTCCCAAATCCTCTGCTCCACATTTGAAGGAAGGGAGAAATGCTATCAGATAGAACAATTACTTGCACCCTGAAAATTTCTGCCCACAAGGAATGGACTTTTAGGCAGCTTCAGCCATGTGTAAAAGCGTGCTGGTCAAGTATACCTGCTAAACTGACTAGGTGAGAAATATGTAACCAAATTGAAAGGATATTTTGTTAGTAGATTTAAGAATAACTTTTCAAGGAGAAAAAGGGCAGCTCTGTCCCTTAATTCTAAATACTCACAAAAATTCCAGAATTCCCAGAATGTTGCTGCAGATGTGTAAATGTCATGAAACTGAAAGGAATTTTGCATCTTTAGTGCAGTCCATGTGTCTGTTGTACCAAAGAAAAACATTGTCCAGATACAGCTGTAATTGTTGGTTACTAAACATATTTTTCTAAATGTACGTGTTTTTTTCCTTAAAAAGAAAAAGCTAGAAAATAAATGTATGTTCTTTTTGGTATTACAAAGTCATAGTTTAATGTCAGTGCTGAAAACTACATCTAGAGTAAAAGAGAACGGAATTGATCCCCTTTTCTTCTGTGAAGTAGAACCCTGCCTGTTCCTTTCACAGAATTCAGGTTCTAGTAGACAAACTGCTGCTCTGGGAGAGCAAACCATAACCCATGGGCAACTTACATGTGTCCTGTGAAGATTTAATGGTACAAGTTTATCAGAGACCTTACACTGCTTTAGCACAAGAAACGCACTGATTTACTATTCTCTACTTCTCTCCTCCTCTACCACACTTTGTTCGTTCTGAAGACGCTTCTCACCAGAGCATAGCTTGTGGCAGAGGCACTTCTACACAACCTTCTTCTGAGGATTGAGAAAGTATGATAGCTGTAAGAGGAGAGTAGAAGAAACAGGACAAATAAAATAGAAAAATCTGCCTATCAGGAAGATTTCTGTCAGCCTTAAAGAAAAATTTCCGCAAGTCCCTATGTCTTAAGATTTACTATGTGGAAACCACGAAGGGAAAAAATGCAAATAAATTAGCACAAGATAGAAAAGGAAAAGTTGGACTTCAGACTTGGATGGTACTTGTGAAGACTCATTGTTTTATAGTTAGGACTATATTTTCACTGTTGAGCTTGCTTTTTGAATTACCTAGCCCCTATATGCAATCGTATGTACTCCACAATCTTGAGATGGGCATCCGGGCTACCTCTGCATCTGGCTGAGGAAGCTTGGAACTTTGGATTGAAATTCACAGTAGTCACTGTTCTGAGTTGCTCAAAGCAATTGCAGAAAAGGCTGAAGATACAACATTGCTTTTACTGCTGCCCTCTTTGGAGTTGTCATGCCCTGCTATTTTGCCATTCAGAGCCCTGAACACTCTTTTGGAGATGGTGTTTGTACAGTCTGTTTCATGAAAGCTGCAGGTGTTCTTACTGATGGTTTGAAACATGACAGCAAAGGGGAGTTGCTGCAATGGCTTTTGTTTAGATATATACAATAATTAAATTATGATGCTATTCTAATTGGCTTCTAGGCCCTCCTTGGGCCTAGGTCATCAGTCACCTTCTGGGACCATGACCTAAGCCCTTGGTTTTGGTTGGTCTGGAGTAGGGCTGTGTTGCCCCTTTGCAGAACAGGGGTTGAATACTAGCCAGAGCAGCAGGAGAAGTGGGGGGGTGCAGCCCAGCAGGTGGGATGCTTACCAAGGCACTGGGAACCCTGGGTCAGTGGATGCTCTGAGGACTGACTGGGCATTTCATCTAGTTACAATTTAATGCTCAAGATGCCTAGTTTTAGGAGGTTGGTTAGGTTGAGGCAACTCACCAAGCTCTTCAGCCTGAAAGTGACAGTTATTGAGTATTTTCAGAAGTGGTACCCTCAAAGCATAAGCAATTTTATTGGCACCTTATCAGCATTAACTCCCTGGAAGCTAAACAAGGTTTTGAAAGATTACAGTCTTAGATTTTCATGCCTAAATTTTAGTACCACCTTACAGGTCAGATGCCAAACTTTTTAGTAGTTATGAGCTGTTCATGACACTCACAGCTACTTGTTTATGTATGTTTCTGATACTGCTCCCTGGGTTATACTTTGGAAACTCATCAAAAGGTTTAGCAATCTTAAAACTTTCCTCACCTTTGGCTAAATAAGACTTTCATATACACAGCTAGTGGCTGGGGACCAGGACCTGAAAAGTCAGCGTGGGCTCTTTATTCAAACCTGACCACAAACCAGGAGAAGAATCCAGAAAGATGTATAGGTCATCTTTATATAAATGTCAAATACAATGTCAAAAATTCTGACATGTTTTTGCAATATAGAAATCAAGTTTTAGGATTTGCACAACCTTTTTTTTTTTTTTTTTTTTTACTCCCAGCATCAAACAAATGAGACTGACATAGTGTAATCCCTTTCTTTCAGTCAGTGCTGTTCAGGGCACCATTTGTTTCAACTCAAGAAAGACAACTTTGAGAGCCATGCTTTGTTTTGCTTTTCCGCAGCAACTCTCTATTATTTGATTTTTTAAAAATTTGGTTGCTGCTATAATGTCTATTGAATAACTTGAAAATTAAATTATACTTTATTATAGATATCTAAAACTGTAGGCAGTGCAGACTCTAAAATCATCAGCAAATTTTTGGGCACAAATTTATCAGTGCTTGGTTGTAATGGCCTATTTATTTCTCAAAGCTGAAAGTGTCACAAAATTTATTTCAATCAGATGCATGTTAAACGCCTGTGAGCACTTGCAAGTTTCCAAGCTGAACTCAATCAAAGTTTTGTGAATTTCTACAGTGAAACAACTTGAAAGTTAGCCTTTAATGATAAGCATTCCATCCAGCAACACATTTGAATCAATACTCACTAAACCACACCTGTCTTAAATAAGAACTGTGATAAAATAATGACAAACTTGATGGGGTTTGTGGTAGAGTTCTCTGAGGATCCCTGCTTGCATGAGTAGCAATTGGTCTCTGAAACACAGGGAACATCAGTACTCGGAAAGTCCCAAAGATAACATTCCTTCCTTCTTGTTTCTTCAGTAACTGTAGCAAATGGGTATTTGCAAGCCCTTTAACTGTAACTGTAGCAAATGGGTATTTGCAAGCCCTTTAACTGAAGAATTCAGAAAGAGCTCAAGTCTGATGGGAAACTCTTAAAATCACTTTATGCTTCTGCTAAGGATTTGTTTAGCTCTCAAAGTTTTATTTTAAGAGTAATCAGAGGTTGCATTAGAATATCACAGCTTCTTCACAGATACTATTCCAAGGTGTGTTTTCTCTAGTATTCCTTTTCAGAATGCAGCATTGCAGATTAGGTATACAAATTGGACTAAATTGAATCCTATTGCTGCAATATGAGAGATCTGTTTGGATTTTTTCCTGTTTGTTTTGGTGTTTGTTTGTTTGTTGTTTTTTGTGGTTTTGTTTTGTTTTTTATTATTATAAATGTTACTTATTTCCTTTAAATTTAGCCTTCCCTTTTATGAATGCAGTCTCCCGAGACCAGAAGTACTGTGAAGCGTGGGTGCCTGTGAGTTTTGATGAGCAACTGCTTGGGGCCATCGGGTGCCAGAAGAAACCCTTTGGCCTGGCAGGGCACAATGAGGCCAGCGGCAGTGGACAGACGCGTCTGTGAAGGGCAAACTGCTGCCCGTCACTCGGGAGCCTCCAACCACGCCGGGAAACCCACTCTGCCAAGGCGGCAGGAGTTCGAGGCGAAAAGAGGAAAAATAAAGTTGCCAGCTCTCATTTAGATTTATTATACGTCTGAACTTTTGTAGTCCCGAAGCTTAACGACAGATGGTGGTGTAACTCCACCAATTTTGTAACGTCTCCTTTTCTTTGATGTTGTAATACAGATGCTCCTCGATTTGACTTCGGTTAAAACCAGCATTTTCTGCTCTTTCCCAAGTGTCTCGGAGCGGTACACGGGGAGGAAAGGGAACGAACCTCTTTCGAAGAGGAGTCTTTTTTGTGGTGTTGTTCGCTTTCGAAACAATCCTAATGGAAAATGGCAATCTCATAGACACCTAACACTACCAGCTGCACAGAGAAAATACATTAAATTAATTAAAGGAAGATAGTTTCAAAGAGGTTTATTTCAAGCGAGAAATACAATTGTGCAGATGAAATCTTGAACCGTAAAAAGGAACAAATAAAAGGCACCAGCCTTTTTCATTAGAAGGCAAGTTATATTTATACCGTAATCGTCGTTGTTAAAAAGAGAAAGAAGAAGAAAATAAAAAAGTGGGGAAAATATGTGTTTGTTTAGTTTTAATTTTGCGTGGGACCGCCGAGCCGCGCAGACCCGAGCAGCGCCGAGTAATAGAAGGCAAGGGCCGTGTTACCTGCGCGTTGTACCCACGAGAGAAGGGCTGCCCGCGGGGCCGCTGAACCGGACGCGGGGCTCAGCTTCGTGGAACAAAGCGAAGCCCAGGCTGGGGGACGGGGCTGGGAGCGCTGCGGACATTCGTGGGAGCGGAGGGCGCCCGCCCCGACGGCGGCGGCCCGCGGTGGGGCAGGGCAGGGCCGGGCTGGCCGGAACGGACCCGCGGGTCGCCGTGCTCCGCCGCTCCCGTCCCGCCGGCGGGGGATGCCGCGGCCCGGCGCCCAACGACGCTGGCTGTGCCCGCGGCCGGGCCGGGCCGCCCCACCGGTTCGGTGCCGCGGGCTGCCCCCCGAGAATTGCGCTGCATGGCACCTTCCGCCGGCACCGGCATTGGTCCGCCGGCGCGGACGGCGCCTGAGAGAGAGCCGTCTCTCCGCGGGGCGCCCTCCCGCCCGCAGGGAGGGGGTTGCCGGCCTCCGGGCCGCGCAGCCT
>JAOXXN010000102.1:13236239-13267235 GCA_026770055.1 Myrmophylax atrothorax
GGGGGGAGCCCTGTGGGGCGGGGAGCCCTGAAGGCAGGGGAGCCGTGAGGGGAGGGGAGCCGTGAGGGCAGGGGGCTCTGAGGGGAGGGGAGCCCTGAGGGGAGTGGGCTGTGAGGGCAGGGGAGCCGTGACCGCAGCGGGGCCGTGAGCACCGGCTGCACGGCTGTTTGTGCTGCTGATGCCGGACTGGGGGCTCTCCCTCACCCCGACCTCGGCCCAGCGCAGCTCCCGCCTGGCCGTGCAGCCCTCCAGGGTGACCCCGCTCCTCAGGAAGGTGAGACTGCTCCCTGTGGTTTCCTGGAATCCCACACGAGTCTTTGCACGCGCACGTGGCTTAATGTTTATCTTTAAAAGTGTTCTTTTTCATCAGAAAGAAAAGCAGAGAGCAGCGCAATGTCTGTGTCTCTGATGTCTGTGCTTGGAGGAACAGAGCAGGTTTCTTAGCGCACAGTAGGTTTTGAAAGTGCCACAGTCAAAAGGGAGTTTTGGTCTTCTTTGTAGGTATTTAATGTTGTTCATCTCTTCTTGAGAAAGAACAAGCTGTAAAAACAGTCCTTCCAGAAGGCCAGGAAAGACCAAGAGGTAATGGAGTCTGAATAGAAGTCACTTCTGTGTGTTGCTGTGTTTCGTTCTGGTAGGAGCACACCCTCCTCAGGGCAGTGAGTGAGGATTGCTGATTCCAGGCAAAGCCTGGGTTGGCTTGTTAGTAAAATTGTGATTACACATATCAGAGCAGAGAGGCTTCAGGTTGGATGGTCTCCCTTACTATACAATCAGGAGCAATTTTGAGTTTAGTTATATGGGTGAACCTATGGAAGTTGGAGCAGTTCATAGATAAGGTTAAATATATGCTTATGATCAGCACAGCTTGTGGGGCCATACAAGGTCTGGAAACACGCAAAACATTTAAATGTGGTACTGGCCTGCATATGCTACATTGGAAAAGGGGACAAATCCCTCACATGAGGGCACACAGCACAACTTCAAGAGAATGAGGAAGTGAATCATGCTTATACCTTTGTCTGGCATTGATACCAAGTCCAGGACACAAAAGAAATTCAGAGCAAAATTAATTCTGTCACAGCAATCCCTCTGTAAGGGAGGTGTCTAGGCACACTTCTTGCAGCCAGCTTGCATGATGTCACCACACAAAAAAGAATTTGCAGTAATAATTAGAGTGACAGCAAAAAATAGAAATCAGATAACTATATTCTCTGGAGAACATGTTGAGATTGAAATGACTACTGTAGAACATCACTTTAACCGCATTGATGACATTGCAGATCACCATAGGATATTCTGGTGAATTGGCCTTTGTCATGTAAAGACTCCAGATTTCCTCACTGCGGTTCCCAGCCTCTGTCCACACACCTTTCTGCTCCTGGGAAACACATCACTCCAGCAAAAAGAACTAGCTCTGCAGCTGCCCAATTTCAGTCTTGATTAGCTGCCCTGTGTGTCTCTAGTGCAAGGTATCCAAATCAGCTCTTTACTAGATCACAGTGTCAGCCAGAATGCAGGAAGGATCTGGTTACCTTCAGGCAAGATCCACAGTAGCAAATACACCCTTGTGCTCGGAATAAACCCCCAGTCAGCTCTGCTCAGTCAAAGCTGTTCCCAGCTACTCTTAAGTTGGTCCGGGCACATGTATATGCATTCTATAGGAATGTGCAGGTCCCTGTTTGCCCATGACTGACTGGAAAAGAACAGGCTTTACATGCTTGGTCTCTTTGATCTCGGGTCTGTGGTTTCCAGTCATTAAACCCGAGTATTTGACCAGGGGGCTTTTTTTCACCTAGCCACACTGCTGCTTCGGTTTGGGTCTGTAGCCTCATATGATCCTGACTGAACCACAGCAAAGCACACCTAAATCCAGAGGAGAAGTCAGGCAGCCTGCTGGAGCCTTCTGCAGCGTAGTGAGGCTGGGGAAATAGAGGTGTCCATATTGTTGTATAGATACTACAGAATCCTGGATTTTCTGTCTCCTTGCCAGAGTCAGCTGAGCTACAAAGACGAGTCCTCAACTTGCAAATTTTTGTAGGTTATGAGAGTCTTTCAGGATAGCATTACCGTATGTTTTTCTCTTGTTGCATTCTTCACTAGGCACCCACTCTTGGATATTTATCTGTGAGGCCAGATACTTGACCTATGATTATTTTTTTTGTTCTCATCTGGTACAGTCCTTACATTTACACTCTCATGAATTTAGATGACTGTCAGGAAAGGTGAAAGTTGCTGTTTCTCTGTTCTCCCTGTGCTGACATGCTGCTGAACATTAATATTACATCAGCATCTGGGGCTAATGATAGCACTGTTCCTGAGCCTAACTTCAGAATCACTCAGGAATTCCCTTCTGGCTGGAAGCTGCCTTGGTTTGCTGCCAGGCCAGGAATGGAGCTATGTCTCATCATATGGCCCTGGAAAATATGGTGTGATAAATCTGTTTTCTCTCTGTAGATCTGTTTATAGATTAACTGCTTATTCACTGTTTCAGGTGTTCACATGCATATGTCCTGCCTCTCTTTAATTCAAAGTCATCTCTTCTTGTTGCTTGCCCTGTTTAGTTGCTCAAATTGTTTATCCTTTGCCTGCCTGCTCTCCTGGGTCAGCAGCAGAGGCAAGGTATAGCCCTTGCCAGGCCATCAGCTATGGTGTGCTCAGTACATATCACAGAGGTCAACATCACAGCTGATCCTTTGGTTTTTAGCTGAACTAGCCTCTCTTTGACAAAAGCGGCCCTCAGGTAACTCTTCAGAGATGCTGCTGGATGTGAATATAGTCCTATTGGTTATCCCAGATGTTTTGTAAGACTTCCCTCTGTGCCTGGTGTTAGCAGGTGTGTATTGTGCCCTAGATATTTGTAAGTGCTGTTTGTTTTGTTGGTGTTCATGGTATGGTGGGGAGGTGTCACTCCTTATCCTGGATGTCTTGCTGCACATGCAATCAGCAATATAGGATTCTGTACTTACCAGATCATTGATTCATATTATATTGATTTTGCAGGCCATTGGTTTCTTTCCTTCTGTGTTAGGTAAGAAAAAGCTGTAACAAAAGAAAAACAAAAGGAAGCCAGTCATGCCACTCTGCTTCTCACTGGGTTGCTGTGGTTGCCCTGTGTTTTATGTGACATCAGTGAAAGCTCTGTAGTGCCTGCGTGTTGGACTGTTCTGGTGCTTCTTTTGATTGAAGAAAAAAATAGTTGAAAGGGAAAATATTAATTTGGCCATTTGCATTTTTCCTTCTGCTTACGTTTTTGTAACTCAGTGATTAATGTTAGCAGTTTACAGCAGAGCAAGTGGTGATTTTATTATTAGTGTTATATCATACAGCTACAAATTATTCTAGTTGAGATGGAAACATAACTAATTTTCCATTATGAAAAGAAACATTTCATTGTTTCCAAACTTTGAAAACTACCCCAGATATCCCCTTTGGTCTCTCTAGGTTTTTCCACTGTTCTCAAGGCTATTTGTGTTTTCTGAGTTCTTCCATTTCTTCTGTAATATGTAACAGCTGATCATCCTTGCTTATCTGTACTCGAAGTCCCCACAGGGTTTCAAAAAAGGACAGGAAAAATTCATGGAAGAGAAATCCTTTGAGTTTGTTAAATACAAAGACACACCCTCTGAAGCTCCTGAGGTTTCACAGCATCCTTTCCTTGATTTTATACTCTTCCCTGACATCTGCTCTCGGTCACTGTTGGGAAGTGGGCAGCTGCTGCTGTGTCTTTGAGCATCATTCCTGCCTTTTTTTTTCTGCCTGCTTTGGTCTTGAATGAGACCTGTAAAGCAGGTACTATTTAATTCGTACTCATTTATGTTACACTCTTCCTGACTGTTGTGAGTAGTAGTATTACCACATATTAAGAGTTCCTGCCACTGTGTTGTTCTGCTGCAGAGCTGAGTGTCGTTGGGTGTTCCCACAGACAGTGAGGAGGCAGAGGCTGCACAGGGCTCAGAGCCAAGGACCAGTCTGCTACGTAGTTTACCAGTTTCAAAAAGTATGAGCTGTGATACCTCACACTTAAATACCTACAAACAGTACAATCAAGATGCATGACTGCACTATGTGTGTGATTTGGAAAGGGAAAAGAAAAATTAAACACGGTATTACCAGCACAGACAAAACTCCAGCCAGAGACATATTCCAAAGACTAATCCTTGGTAGGTGGCAACACCTAAATCGTTGATAAGAGTTAGAGATGAGTTTTTCTTATCAGAGGTCTTTCTTGCATATGAAAGAATGATATTTATTGGTTTTGAACCTTGTACAACCTGTTCCTCTGTCGTAAAAATCTACTCAGTGAAGGGTGTTTAAGAATCTGAAAATTGTTGAAAGCAGTGATTCCTGGTTCTGTTGCAATGCATCGATTCACAGGGCTCATTGCTGACTCTGCTGCTGATCCACGCTGTCACAGGGCAGGGCTGGGAATGGCAGAACCTTCTTTGCAATCTCCAAGAACTTTAATGCAACAAATAAATCAGTACAATGGTTGCTGTTAGACTTGTAAAGTTTCAAGATAAGAATTTCCCAGTCTTTATCAGTGCAAAATCGCCACCTTTCACCGATTTGCAGTAGGAATCCAGAGGGCCTGCCAACCTTCAAAGGTGTCCACTGAGAGGGGGTAGCTGGTGGTCTGGGCATGCCACTGCCTGGTGTGGGATGGGGCAGCACCACCTGCTGTCTCGCTTCCCAGCTGGGACTGCAGCCTTCAGGCTCTTCTCATTCCTGTCTCTGGCACCAAAGATGAAATGTTACTTTGACCCAAGGAAAGTTTTGTCAAACATGGTTTAATTGCTGCATTCATGCACATGCACACATCTACAGAGGCTTTTTAAATAAATGAGAGTGCTCTGTATGAACTTTCTGGACAATTCTAGTTAAGTGAAGGTGACTAATTGGATCAACTCACCCACCACTGGAAAGTGTTAGCCTTGTACTTACCCAAGTGAACAAATTAGTCCAGGAACAAAATGAATTTTGCATAACTTGTAAAATCTCTTGATTTGAGATTTTTGCTGAGGTATTCTTTTAAACACTTTAGTACAAAAGTGACTTGGTATCTCTGGTGATCACATATCCTCAGTGCATCAGTTTCATGCTGAATGAACTGAAAACAGAACTTCAGCAAAAAATGTAGATATTTTCTGGCAACAAGACAGAAATTGGCAACACTTTGATTTTCTGATAATTTAAGGGTTTTATTTCAGCAGAAAGTTTAGACAATGTATTACTGAATAAGTGACAGGTTTTGTCTACAGCTTTTTATTATAATAAAGTGTGGGTTCAGGTAGCCTGGAAAGTCTTCAGGCATGCTCAATACAGAGCAATGCATATTCCATATGCATAATTTTATATTACTATATTTCCTTGTATATGTTTAATAGATTTAAATCCTAAATCTACTTTCCCACACTACCTGCTTCACATGCAACAAGCTATTTTCAGCTGCTTCTCTTCCAGTTCTGTTGCAGGGACAGCTTTCTGCAACACCTAAACATTCACTAAACTTTACCCTATTGCTACTATTACATGAGTAAGATTTTGTGACTTAAAATCACTGGCCTAAAGCCACATGAACAAGCTCTTAGTGTGAGTCTCATTAGTTAGCTACAAGTGTTATTGCTTTTGATCCTTATACTGGCCTCCATGACAATTAAATTAATAAGATAAAGAAAGGACTAAGTTAAAAGTAAGTTGGAAAGACCCAGGTAAGTCCAGCTGGCAGTATCTCAAGTTCTGTTTGTCATAATAATTACCTGACCTTGGAATCACATAATGGTAACCACCTATAGCATAATCAGAAAAACAAAAAGGCTGACTAGTTATTGAATAATAATTGGACCTTAATTAGCCAGTCAAAAGTCAAAAATAACACAGGGCACTTCTGGTTTTATTGCAAGGTGAGAAAGGAAGATCAAAACAATAGTTTGCACCACATTTGGCTTCGTGGATTTTATGTTATTAAAGCTTCATTACCTTTTTTCTTTACAGGTTTGACACTCGCATCCATAATTTCTGTTCTTTTGCAAAGACTAGATTTATGAAAATAGTTTTAAATTCACTGCCTAAACTGAAAATTTGAAATTTTTATAAACTAGGAAGCTGAGAAAAAAATTATTTTCTGTTGACAAAAAGGGGAGTTTTTGTTATAAATTTGAAAGAATTAAATTTTAAAGTTAAACACTAGTTCAAAGCAGTCCAAGTATTTAATTTAGAAATGCCAACAGATTTCCTTTTTTCAGAACCTTTCTATACACAAAAATTTGCCAAAATAAATACAGACACGTTTACTGGAAGTGGACAAGGACCCTAAATTCAAGTACTTCATCTGTCTGGTGCAGAGCTGGGTGCTGAGGGTTTCATGTTCTGCATGCTGAAAAGTAAACCTGAAGCATCTGTGTTGCCACATCTAAACTGACTTTTTTAGGGAAAACCATTTTGAAAGGTGCCACAGTTAGAGTTGACATTCACGTGGTGTGCAGACAGGCTGACTTCCTCTCACCTCCTCCAGGCTCTTCCTTTTGCCATCTGACTTCCATTCAGGTGCTGTGCAGGTTGTTACCCTCCCCTGTGTCATCCACCTGCAGAATAAAATACAGCCTGCATTGCCTTCAAACTCTTTCCCACATCTGCTGGATGAGACACGAGCAATCAGGTCCTGTGGCGCACCCAGCACTGAAAAGCACACAGAGAGAACACGGCTGGTACCATGGCTGCCCTTCCTCCAGGAACCAGAAAGCAAGTGCATAGGGGGTATTTCTAACTGAGGCATCTGAAACACAAGAGTGAAGTGTCTTGTCCACTCCCATGAAAGAGCAACACCTTCCTTGTGATCAGTGATAGTACAGCAGTTGCTGTGTTAAATGGAAGTACGTGGAAGCCTGGTCTTCTTAAATCATAAAATAGGAAGTAAAAACATGAGAAGCAGTAATGGAAGTTAAGCTGAAAATTACAGTATAAATGAGGACATTAATGAGAGGAATTTTTACACCACATGTGTGCCTGTGGCTTACATATGGGGGGAGGAATAATGTAAATTTGGAACCTATTGGAAAAATTATTATGATGTTATTATATATCATTGTAGAGACATGACGAGAGAAAAGGACTTGAGATGTTTCATCTTAGTGAGAGAGTACTATGAAAAGAAGACTAGACAAATAGTCATATAATAAAGTATGATATAATGAATTAGTTTGGCATTATAAGAGAAAGGAAAATATTATTAATTTGTGGAGCAGACAGTCATCTTTGCTACAGAATTAAATGTGAGAAAGCTTTTATAAATGCTACCCACACAATATAACACCTCAACAAAGCTCAACTATGAAACCAACTTATTCTGCTGATTACTGCTGTTCTAGCCATCTTTCCTGCATGTAAAACATTAAGTCAGCCAGTTATGAAGCTGTTAAATGTTTCCAGAGTGTCACTTACCAGAAGGATTTGATAACTTACAGAGAAATGAACTGTTTTCCTTTCTGATCTAGATTAAGTAGTGCTAACATACCACATTTTGTGACAGTTTCAAGTGTGCATTATTTTTAGTTCTTGTTTCCCCCTCCAAGTATTTTTATAATTTTTATCCAGCTCATTGCATCTACATTTTCAATCTGCACGATGCAAATCAATTTGACCATAATACTGCCTCACACCCTTTGTAGCACTGGAAAGGAGAAGGCCTATTTTTAATCCCCTCTTTGTTGTATTTGTTTGGGTTCAAGCAAAGTAGAAAGATTACCATAGCAAGAATTAGCAGCTCTGCCTAGCAGTTAAAAAGGCCAACCCTGGAAGCATACAAGATGAAAAGAAGTCTTACCAGAGTTTCTGCAAGAGTTCAAACACAACAGCTTTCCCCACATATGAGCACATGGAGAAAGGTCTCTGAATCAGCTGAAGGCCAACGGAGACCAACTTCCAAAGCAAATGTTCACAGGAAGGAGGTTGGGGTATTTCTTACAGTTGATGATGTTGCATGTGCCCAGCACTAAGGACTGTGGAAGTCAGTACACACTGATCCTTCACACTTTATGGTTTGCAGAGGGAAGACTTTCTAGTTTGCACAAAAGTAAGCAGTACTTCTGCTGGCCCTTTTCATCACTAGTTTGAGGAAGCTACAAATTCCCAAGGGGGAACTCTAAAAAACTGGACTAAGGTGTAGTAAGTTAACAGTAACCCATTTAATGTAGAGCAGGATTCATTTATTGCCTGTCTATACTGAACTCTAGGAGGAGTCTTTGGGGTCTGGCTACTCAGTTTCTAGTTTGAAAGAAACTTGGAGTATTTGCTCAGTGTAGGTGGGGGTTTTTAGTATAAAACCAGCAATCCTACGTTTTTCATGTCAATGGCAATCTTGCTCCAAACATTGATGTTCATTTCCTATAGAAAACCCACATCCCAGGCACTGATCCTGTCTAGGAAGAGCAAAGCATCCTGCTGCTTGTTCCAGCTCTCAACACAAGCTGCTGCATCACAGGGGAGAGCAGGAATGTCTATAAATCCCACTCAGAACACAGCCTAGTCCAGCCAGATGTTTCCCAGTGTTTCAAGTTTCCCAGTTGTGTCAGGTATCCCGTTACAGGAGGTGATCATCTAAAAGCACCACCTACTGGAGGCGTAATTGCATGAGGAATTCCGTTTTTCTTAAAAGCAAGGTTTGTCTTTTTGTTTAATGAAGAAGGTCAAACAGAAGTCAGAAAAGAATGAAGAAGAAAAGCCACCAATGAAGAAACTGAGATCTTTTTGTTCAACTGTAACTTCATAACCACTAAAAAACGTTCATTAAAATATAAAAACGTGACTGTGGTTAAGACAGCTCACTATGGAAACAGAAAGAAAACTACATTTGAAAAATTGAAAAAGAAAATAGTGAAATTTTTAGTAGTTAATAATCTCTTACTTCATGGAGACATCTGCCGTGTCACCTCAGCAACAATTGCTAATGATTCCCAATGAAGTTTTGTCCCTTACTTAAACTCTTCTTAGGTTTGTCCCTCCAGTAAACAAAAAAAAATGTAAACTGGCTTCAGCAGCAATTTTTACACAGCTCCCCAGCCCACTCCAGGTTTCTAAGGTATTTTATCAATAACTGTTATTTGCTCAAACATACCACAGTTCCTCACCATTGCTCTTTCCTATAGAAGTGCCCTCAACTGCGGCTGTTCTTTTATCAGTCACAAAAAACATTCACATAAAATGATAACAAAGTCATGTAAGTGCTGAATGTCTGCCTGTAGAAGTGCCCAAGTGTTGCTCAGGAATCTGCAGGACTAGCAGAGTATGGTGCTGTGTATTGGTAATTCTGTCATTCTCTGCAGCTCAAAAATTTCCTGAATTTCACCTCTACCCCACACCTCACTTCCAGACATAAACCTACATCCAAGCTATACATTAACCTTCCAGGGAGTGCAGAAGCCCCACAGCCTGGCTGTGATAGAAAGTATCTCCAAGTATCTTCGCATGATGAAGCAAGCATGCAGTTTGCAAATGACAGCAATAAATAGGTTTTCGTAATGCATTAATCCATCTACTTTGGTTTGGATTTTGTGTTACAACTCTTGGATACATATCTGATCCCTGTTTATTCCTGGCCTAGAGGCAAAGGTCTTTAGTCATGGTTCATACTGTTCCCATCACAGGGAACCTGGTGCATGTTCTGGTTTATTTTTCAATACTCACTCCTCATCCTCACCATCACATCACCAGCTTTTTTCTAGTGAAAGAAAGAAGCCAGTTGTACCTTACCTTCCCATGTACTTTGCCTACAAATCTCATCTCAGCCCCTCACACACATATTCATACCCTTTGGACCTGCAAACCATGAAGCCAGTACTCAGACAGGAGTTGTATCAAACCCATCAGGTTCCTGAAAAACAAGAAATTAGGCCCGAGGGAATCTTGAGCAAAAGTCAGGAAGTTAGGAAGGATAGCAGTAGGTCAAAAATGTCTGCACTTGCACAGCCTAGGAGTCCTTGATTATTGTGTGTTTTTTTTAATTTGATGAAAGTCTGTGGGAAATAGAATTAATGGGTTTTCCCTACAGACCTCAAGATCTGACTGAGTAGTAACTTCAGATTCACATATTCCTTCCAAGAGTGGGCACTCTCTAATGCTAAAATGGTGGACTACTCATTGCCTATTTATAGAGTAGCCATTTGGGAGACTTCTGTCATAGGGGGGTTTGTATCAGATAGGACTCTGATAATTGAAAATTACAAGGAAAAAGTAGTTCAGATAAAAAATTGGTTGAAAATGAAAGTAGAATACTGGGGGCTGGGGCGGGGTATGTGCATATACCACTGTCTTTGGTGCAGACAAGTGCACCTGTGAATGCCCACTCGTGCAGCCAGAAACTCATGATCTCTGTTTCACAAACAGGCTGCCAGGGTTCCTGACTGGGTGAAGACCACAACAAAGGGACTCTTCCTGAACCTCACCAAGCAGTATGGTCTCATAATTTGGTTGTCCAGGTAACATACTCTGTTATGTTTTTAAACTCCCCAGTCTAATGAGCAGAGTTCCAAGACCAAATCCTTTTGCCTTTGCTTTTCACATTCTTCCCAGAAAGAGGCACGATTTCCTCTTTAGTGCATTTTCTGGGATGTACACTGACCTAGAGTTTGCATCTTTCATTCTGGTCTTGCTGTGATCTGACAGAACACCATAGTTGACTTGTATGTGCAAAATTTTTTTGAGTATGGATAATGAAAAGGCACTTTCCAAGTATTAGGGAAAAGTACAGACCTCAAGGTTCTGGAGGGCAGCACAGGACAATGGAAATTCCCTGAGGTCTGGGCTCTGCACTCATCAGAACTAGCTGCTATATAGACCATATAGAGATAGGTATAAATATTACCTCTGCAGGCATTTAGGCTCCACTTTTCTCTGTAATGCCAGATAAAAATTACAAGAATATCACTGTCAGTAAAATCTGAACTGAAATCTCACGTTGGTCTTCACTGCAGCATCTGCTGATTTGAGTGCACCTATTACCCTGCCAGAAAATTCAAAAGCAGAACCTGGCTTAGAACAAAAATGGATAAAGCCTACTTGTGTAACACTGAGCTCAGGAAAGAAACATTAACTTAGTTGGTAAAGAAAGCCAGAGAAAATGGAGCACTGCAGAAGTAAAAGGTATGAAACAGTAACGACTGAGAATGAAGAGATGTTCAGAACAGCCAGACAATCTTGGTAAAATAATTTCTAATAGGGTAATTTATAAACATCATACCAAGAACTATTTAAGAGCAGGAGCAAACACAAAATATTGCTATTTTCATATGTGACATGATCATTTCTGCTCTTCTCTCCCATAACCTTCACTATTCAGTTATTTTAGCAACCTGCTGCTTATTTATGGCAGAATTCTGGACTGGTTATTACAGGCTGAATGTCTCAAGGAAATGCTGGTAGCTAAGAGGAAATAGTCCAAGTGGATGCAGAAGGCCTGACTAACTGCTAGAAGGTCAACCTGTCTGCCAGAAATGGAGGTGAGTTGTAATATACACAGTTTCCACAGTGACACAGATTCACAGCCAGCTGTGGCCAGAAGTCATGACATTGTGGATACAGGTCCAAAGCATCTTTTCACCCAGAAGGGATAAACTTAGAGAATAATTTACTTGAACTGCTTTTAGATTGCTTAAGAAAAGTAAGTTCTTGGCTTCAGTATATAGGAATTGTCAAGGAAAGGACAGAGAAGAAACAACTGATTCCTGATTAGGAGACAGACACATGATTCACAGGATATCTGAGCTACTACTCTCTATGGTGGAAAAACTTGCCCTGTATGATTATTCATGCTTTATACAGTTTGCACACAAGTGGATATGTGGGTCAAATCTATTTTTCATCATGGAATCATGGAACACATTTCTCTGGCCAGACTGCACTTGATGACCAGAAATTGAGTCATTTTGCAGTGACACCAGATGTGTTCTTTGACTATTTTTTATCCTCAAAATACCAAGTAGTGAAAATTAGGTGGAAAATCCCAGGCAGAAGTCAGAATACTAAAAACACCTTCAGAAAAAGGATATGTCATCAGATGCTACTTTTACTAAATGTAGTACAATTGTGTATCAACAAAGAGCAGTTAGCACCTGCAAACCTTAGCAAATTGAGAATGGAAGTGTTGGAGGTGGGCAAGAAGAGGAAAAGAAGAATGGGCAAGAGAGGAAAAGCTAACTGAAAGAGCTATGAGATTCAGTGTTCTGGGAGCTGCTGCCACTGCAGGAACATGGAATAAAGGGCTGTGGGTTTTGACTTCATTCCTGTGTAGCCAAGAAGATGGATTCACAGCTGTGAAACAGAGACACATGCTGCCAGGTTTTTGAGCTGCAAGGTGAAATTTTGATAGCAAAGAGTCAAAGTAGTAGGTAGAACCTGAGAATGCTGAAATAGTTTTAACCTCCAGCAGCTTTGTGTGTTGACTAGCATTTAGTGAGTGAGAGTGTCAAAGTGGTGCAAAGGAAACAGGATTTGAAACTAGGACTAGTGTTTTGTTTAAGCATGTACAGGAGATGCTGCCAGTCGTTACAGCTCCCTTCTGCAAGTAAGTAACTTCTCTGGAAGTGAAAAGGCGATTGGTAGTGTCTCTGAACAGCATCACAGCAGCTCTAACTCAACAAACAGAAGAACTGTCAGGCTGTAATGCTGGCTGGCTGAAGAGGGAGGCTGAGAAAGGAGTGTTGACATGAGCTCACAGGCTGTTTCTGAAGGGCAAAACACAGGGTCAGAGGGGAAAGGTTCATGTTGTCTTCACTGCTTTCTAACATGTAGCCACTTCCTGTTTCTTCTGAGAACAGTGAATAAGAAATGAACTTGAATTTGGGCAAAGCTTCAAGGTTTTTATTGACCAGTACATAACTTATAAACAAGATTATACACTGTCAGTATTTTCATGGAAAATAGAGTCAGTTAAACACAACAACATCTGCCTTTTGGATAGATGCTAATTTAGCATTTGTGAAACACAAGGCCCCAGCAGAGCTGGAACATCCTCCCAGCACAGCCTAAGAGAGTTTCTGCTGGAGCCTCCTTTGCAACCAAACTGTCAGCACTGGCTCAGATACCATCAGTGTCAGCTCCAGCACATCACTGCTGGGATACAATGCCAGTGAAGGGAGCTGAGGTCAGGCTTTTAGAGCAGCAGTGTCATCAGGGCCAGCCTGTGGTGATGCCTCTGTGGAAGAGCACTAATGCCAGAAATGGAACCAATAAATATCAACGCAGGGAAACAAGTCAACATTCCTTTGTACATTAGTGTGCTCTTCCACCTCTGCCCTCCAGACCTGTAGAATCAGCCTTGCAATGACACACAAGCCTCTGTTATAATAGTGTTTGGATTTCAGTTGATCAGTAGGCGTGACGAAATTCGACAGTAAGATGCTCAACTACAACAGCAATAGCTCTTAATGCTATATATTTATATATGTATATATACACTACATATTGGTACAATACATCTCAAAGATTCAATGGCCTAATGTAGCCATTTTGATGTGACAGGGTTAATCTTCAAATACTCATGCATAGACTATTTATTCTCCACCAAACTGTAGAAGTTGCAAGGAATATTCTCTCTCCTTCCTATACTCCTTTGTAATAAGACAATTAGTTTTATTTCTTTAACTGAGTTGAATTAGCAGACTCTCCATCCCAGCTAGGAAATGGTTTCTCTCCTTCCTTGTTACAGTTACCAGTGATGTGGAAGGGAATCACTTTTTTCTCTAGCTTTTCAGAAGGCATTTTCACATAGACTCCAGTAGTGAGACATCGTCTTCTCTTTATCTGTGAAACATGGGAAGACAATAAAATAAACCAGTGATCATGGCATAATCATTGACCAGCACATTTTAGAGAAAACTGATGGGTGATCTGTCTTTACTGAGTAGAAGGCATTCTAAACACCTTTCCCTGACATGCTTCTTTATAGGAGATCTGTTGAGACCATTTGAAGGAGGATTGGGATGTACAGAGGCTATTTATATATATTTTTTTTAAAAAAAGTTCTGCCATTTATTTAGCCCTTTGAAGGTGGCCCTACTTCAGACTTCAGTGTTGCTTCACAATTAGGAATGTTAACACCAGACAGCTTCATTTAGTCTCTGGGGACAAGGGCTGATTGAAAAATATGGGATAGAAGGTACTGTGTGTTTTAAAGTTTTGTCATCAGGTTCATTTCTAACAGACTGTGAGTACTGCAGATTCCCATGGAAAGAGGCAATACAGGCTTACATTTTGCATGCCTTTGTGCAGACATTTCTAGCTGTGAAGTTAAAATTCTTTAAGTTACAATTCCCCTCTACCCAAGGAGAATACTCTTTAAATTTGCTTTGCACAGAGGTGAATGATGAGAAAAGGAAAAATCAAATCCTGGGATTTTGTGTGAATTGGTTGTGAAATCAGAGTACATGTGAAGACCTTTGCCTTTGATGTCAGAAACATCCAGGACTTCGACCTGTTTTAAGTATTCAAACCTAAGCCAAGGCTCAGTCCAGCTGATGGAAGCTGACTGCTTTCTAGTACTCTGGCAACACAAGTGAGCCATAAATAAATGTAAGTGGCAGCTCCAGCAAGTTCCCTTATTTTACATTGTTGTTAATAGCATTGCATTAGGAAAATGGAGCATCCCAGTGCATTTGTTCCCAGTGTTCTCATTTCTTTTTCCTTGTCCTCATCACACAAAGGGTGTTATTAGCAGAATAGGACTGAATTGATGGGAACTTACCGCTTTGCCCACAAGAATGGCTGAGATGATGATGCTGTAAAGAAAAAATCCTGAGGCAGTAGCTCCTAATACCCAGAGATATATGGCAGTGTCTGGACAAGGTTCTGGATCTAAAATGCAGGATATCACACAAGTCATGTCACAAATGAGTCTCCCGAGGATAGCTCTAGGGTCAGTGAGTCAGCCTCCACTCTGCTTTTCTCTACCATGTGCTATTCCAGGATACTGCCAGGACTGACCTCTGAGTCCCTGCCCACTCAACCTCCAATGAAAATAGGGTTTAACTCTAGAAAAACTTACATTTTACTCTGCTATTTCTTCACTTCTGTGTCTAACCGTCTAGACATACATGGTGTCGCTTATGCTGTCAAACATCCCTAAGTTGCTAGATGCATTGCATGGCTATGACTATGCTTGCTTTAGGTGTGTGCAGGGAGACCTGAAAGGAATAAGAGCTAATCATGATTTTCAGAGCTCAAACCAATATTTGCCCTCACTTCTGACAAACAGAACTCTAAAGACCTTTGAGACATAATAGCAACTCCCTTAACTTGGAAATATCACAGCACTGTAAAGCTGCTTGGCTTACCAATGACATAGAGGTGTGTCCCATTTCCCTTGTTCATGAAATAGGGAGGGGGGTACATCCGCTCCATCTTGCAAATGTACAGACCGGTGTCATTAACCTGCAGGCCAGCAAGGGTGAGGGTCACGTTGTTTTGGCCAGGGCTGACATGGCACTGAATGACCTCTGCCACACTGAATGTTTTAAACTCCGAGGTGTAGGTTGAAGCACAAATTTCAGTGAACTGGTCACCCATCTGTCTGAGCAGTGTCACTCGAATTTCCTTTGCATTCCCAATGTGCTTGTATTTACACACCAAGCTGGCGACTCCTTGCCTGTTGGCCAGCACCATTGCTGGCTGAGTCACTTCCATTACTGTAAGGAAGTAAAGAGCGTGGCAGTAAGTGAACTGTCAATAAGTGACCTGCAGTCATTTCCTTGAAACCTGCCAATAGGGAGTTCTAACACCTCCTATATCCATGGGTAATTCCTAGAAATGCTGCTTTGAAAAGAAGGACTCCAAGACCACAGTTCACATTAGCATTGCATTTAATATTCTTTAAAGAGCTCAAGAAATTCTTTGATTACTAAAAATTATATTATAAATCTCAGCAATTACTTGTTATTTAAATAGTAGGTTGTTTGGCCCACTTACTGGAGCAATGAATGACATGCATGCTTCAATTTCCCTCAACACAAACTTTTAATATACATAAGAAAACAAACAAACAGAAAGACTTCACAAGGTAAGACTGAAATTTGAGATTTAAAATCAGGCATTTAAACTACAATTTCTGCCTAGTAGAAATAAGCATGTCATATTTAGAAACAAAAAGTCTCACATCCTGTATGGAACATGGAACAGAACCATTAGGGTAACAGTAAAACTGAATGGAAAACCTGTTTGCATGTTTTTGTTTCTGATCTTTTTCTCCTTATATTTAACCAGCTATTCCCAAGCCAAAGTACAGCAGCAGTATGTACACCAAGCCACAATATAGAAATGCTTAGCAAAGCCTGATAAACATAATGAAAAAAAAAATCATTACCAATCTTAAGAGGAAATTAATGCACCATTTACAACCTCACTGAGAGCTTTTTACAACTTCTGTACTCTCTCCTGCTACACAATGAGAAGACACTGACTTTTGCTTTAATAAGCTGTGAAGACTCAGTATTATTTGTCCAATCTCGTTTTGTATCCAGTCCATATTGGTGCAGGGCTTATCTTCTTCAATTCTGCAGCGCAAGAATTTGCGATGAAAAAGAGTAGAATTTTTCCATCCATTCAAACCTCTATACCCATGTTATCAGCTGCCACAACTGCACTTGCAGGGCCTAGTTTGTCAAAATCTTTCTTCCTTCTTGAGCTACTCTGAATCCTGCCCAGTGTCCCTGCAGATGGTACTGCTCTAAAGTCTGTGTCTGTATTTTCCAGACACCTTGCAGTGCCCCAAGACCTTGCTCCCATCCGGTCCTATGTCACCTTCCTCTCCCTGTTGTACCACCAAGTCCCTCTCCTGCAAAGACATGAAACTGAAAAAAGGCAGACACCCCCAGATACCTTGCCTCCTTCATCTACCCACCTTCAGCACTGGCAGTGGCTGTGCAGAGAAAGCCCACGGTGACGAGTATTGAGAGCATTCCCATGCTGGGACAGATGCTGAAGGGGCTGAGGGTACCTGATGCCTTCAGACTTTAAGACAAACTGGAACTCTCAGGACTGGAAAAGAGGTGACACCTTTCAGGATACTGAATCTTCGAAATGTTTGAACCCACACAGAGCCAGCGTGTATATATAGCTTTGATCCAAGATGCTGTACCTGAAAGTAATATGAAGCTTTGTTTTGGTTTTACGAGAAAGGAAGTAGTGGGTTTGATTAGTACGTGCACAGTTAACCTCAAACAGCATGAACAAAAAAACAACTATTCAGCAAATGGAAAATATATATTCAATCTGAAACTGCCGTCCATTCTGCTTGAAGAACTCTGGGAGGAAAGATAATCATCCATTAGAGCAGTTCAGCCCTTTGGTGCTGCCAGCTTGCAGAATCATAGCACTTAATATTTTAACAATAATCACTTGTTTCGTTCTAGGACAACACACAGAGAACTACTGCCTAATGTGGCACAGTGAATCACTGCAAGCTAGGGTTTTTTTGTGGAGGACTTGCCTTCACCCCCAATTTCTTTGCTTGCTTTAATGTCAGTGCTTTTGATGTTAAAAAATCGCTGCCCCCTTCAAAATACTGATTACACTTGCAATTACTTCATCTTTTCGTATCAGCAATGTGACTTGAATCATAAGGGTTAAGCCTCTTTAACCTTTCCTGTTTCCAAGGTTTAGAGCTAACGACTTCCACATCTGTACAGAACTTTTCCTACCTACAGACTTTGCTAACTACCTTGGCATCAACAGGTGAAAACCACTGCAGGAGCTGTGATTATTGCTGCCTCTGCTTAGAGCACCTGTGTCATTTCAAATCTCAGTGAAACACTTTTCAGCCATGGGCCTTTAAAAAGTCATGTAAGGTCTGAAAATAGTTTTGCTTTTTTTTTTATGTGTTAGACTGTCACATCCATGAATAATTGCCTGAAGAATTCCATAAAAAAGGTTCACTTCAGTTACACTGAAGGTCAGCATTCTATTTTTTTACCCACACTTTGAGAAGTTCTTTTAGAAGGTGCTTTATCATTTATATATGTAGATCTAGGAGGTTGCTCAGACCTTCTTTTGGACTATGACCTAAAAAAAATAACAGCTTAGTTCTTGAACGGTAGCCTGCCCAATCCCAAAATCCAGGATAAATACTTGATCTTGAAATCTTACAAATACCTAATGATATAAGTAAGTTTGCTGCTTCCATACATACGTGATGCAACAATTGTTTGTAGTAACAGATTCGCAGTTTAATCAGCATTCAAAAGAGATCTGACGATAAATAAAAACACAGCTATGGGAAAATGAAAAACTGCACCCTAATAATGAGTCAGGCACATATTGTATTACTGGTTACACAAGCTTAAATCAATTTTACTATTCAATGAAATCTTAAATAAATGCTATTGCACCATCATGTACCAGAATATCTGTGAGATTTATGACATGAAATTACCAGGTTATGCCTGACATTTTCATATCCAGAGTAGTAACTACATTATCTGTCCTTTGTATTTTTTGGGCTTGGGTTTTGTATGCAGGTAAACAAATGATGCATTTGGCCCTCATCAACTATAGTGTCACGTGATAATTGACTGGCACTGCAAATTGATGGTGCAATTAGCCACTAAGCACTGGCAAAGGATTGTCATGCAGAACTCGGTGCTCATGACCCACACAGCCACAGTATCTTATACACCTATGGAGAGAGTGCTGTGGCACTCCTGTCTCTGGTATTTGAGACTGCTTTGGTGAGCCTTGTTTCCAGTGGTACTCATCTTGTTTCCTGTCTGTTTTATTCTCAAGGTGTCTTTTCAGATCCACAACTTTTTACTTTTGTTCCTCCTTATTAAAAGTACTGTGTTATAATTACTCTTTTAAGTAAAGCACAGTATGTAATTCTGTGGAGTCTCTTGAAGTCATCCCTGTGTTCACAGCCAGGGCAGCCTGAGGTCAGCCCAGTCTGCCATGGGTTATCCCTTCTAATTACTAGAGAGTACCTTGCCATGGTGCCCTCTGTCCTTGCTAATCCGACTTTGGATCTTGAGTTAACGTAAGCAGATAACAGATGGATGATGCAGTAAAAGAGATCTTGTTCCAAATAAGGTCTCACCTTCACTGTTCCCATCCTTCCCAGGTGATGTAGCATGGTGTTCCATGGTATGACAAGGTATTGGTAACTGAATGAGTTCCCCCCTAAAATAAAATCTGCAAGAGTTGCTGGGGACACCTTTTCTCTCTGCTGTGCCCCTCTTCTAGCTGCTCATCAGCTGATAAAGAGGCTTGGGACTTCTGCTCAATCCACCTTCCCTGTATGTCACAGCTATGCTTTGTGGGCTACAGCCATAGGATCCATCTTACACACTTACTGCACCTTCTTGTCTGTATAGTCTGGTATCTTCCTGCTGTGGCCATCTTATCTTGAGAAATCTTTTTCTTTTACCCTTTCCCATAAATGGAACTCTACACATGCCAAGGGCCAGGGCAAGGGAACAGGTGAAAGATAGAGCCCTACTTCTGAGATTCAGGTTATTCCTCGGGCTGTTTCAAACGGCCTGTGCTTTGTGTTTGCCGTGTCCAAAAGCTCAGCGTAAGTTACATATTTCCTTTAATGTACATACTTATACTATAATACTCTTTGTCCATAGGGGTGATATTGATCCCGAGGCTACAGGAAACCTTTATACTCTACATATGCTACCATAGCAAAGGGTCAGAGCGGGGAGAGGACTGAGGGCTAAACTGCAGAGCCTTAAATGGAGGCATCATCTCAGGAGTGGTTTGGGTCTCATGGCCTCTTTGAACTGAGCTGAGGGAGGGACATGCAATTTACACTGAACACTGGACTACACTCCTGTGATTAGTCAGATTGCTAGTAAGTTAAATAACCAGGTTTCTCATTTAAGTTTCTTTCTCATTTGGGCTTAGTCACTTGCATTCTAGTGATTTTCTTTTCTTCATTGAACGCTTGTTAGGGCAAACCTTCCTGCTGACATCCTGTTAGAATTCCCACTGCAAAATGTTATTATTCACAAAGTTATTTTCACACTTTAAAGTCTGTCTCATGCTGCACATGTTTTTTTCTTCAGTGACAGGAACTTACTTGGTGACTTGCTTGAGATGTAATGGAGAGAAGAGATTCTTATAATTTGCATAAGTATCTGGTTTCAGTATATTTTGTTAAGCTCAAAATGTGAGATCATGTCTTATTATGTTAAACAGTTCACATTTTTACCACGTTACTTTGCCACAAACCTATTGGGGTTTTGAAATGCACTGTCATTTGAAAAAAAATCCAGACCTCCAAATGCCATGGCTGAAAAAGTCTTTTCTACAAAACAATAGGTAAAGAGAAAAGGAAATAACACAGTGACTGGAAAATATCGTTTCATTACCATTAAAGGACTAAAACCTGATTAATGTAAGTAAAAGCCTAGATATGACCAAGTTTGGTGGATCAGTCTTAGTTCCTGAAGAGACCTCAATTCATATCGCAAAACCACTGATTTTTAAGTCTCTCAGAAACATTGTCTTTTTATCAGCTTCTATGTGGTTTTGTGGATGCTTCTCTCCAGTCCTAAGCCTGTGCCCTCAGTCCAGCCTCAGCAGAGGTGAGGACAGCAGTAGCTGAGGAGTTCTCCTTTCACTACTTCACAGGGCACACTCCCTGTGCAGATCTGCTGACCAGCAGATTGTCTAGAAGAATTTGAGATGTGGGTGGATGTGTGAGCTTCTCTTTGTGCTACTATTTTTGCCATTTCTTTTTAAAATGTAGGCTTTGTTTCCCCTACTGTAAAGCTAATTATATCCAACAAGCTTTCCTCATATTCAGGGCATCTATAGTTATCTAATACAGATGGCAAATTCCCTCAACTTTTCATGCTACCAGTTCTAAATTAGCTTTGAAGGTCTGCAGTGTAGCTCTTACACAGCTGGGTTTGCTACATGTTATTTGTCATAGTCCGTATGTGCCCCAGTAGCAACCAGGCCCCTGCTCCCCCACCCCATGTAGCTTACAGTCAAAATGTAAGACCTGAGGTGTGTGGAAAGAGATACAGACAGAGAAGAAAATAGAGAGAGAGGGCTGAGAAGCAACACAGGCAAAAGGTCTATACACACTGACTTCCTTACTCTTCTCAGTTTCATGTAGAGGGTTGTGGCAAGGGAGAGACTTTAGGGGGGATTTGAACAGAGACCCTGAAGTATATTAGCAGATGTTTAAGGACCTTCCTTTATTGGCAGAAGCTTTCCAAAGCAGAGCTCCACATATCTGCTGTTCCCAGACCAATCACTTGTGAGTGAACCCAGAATAAAGATGTTCACCCCAGAGTGAATACTGAAAGCTGGTCTGTTTTCATGAATAAGCAAAAAAGAGCCAGAGAACCCCCTCCTAATTCTAAAATTAAAGTTAAGTATACTCTGTGACTGGAGAAATATTTTGCTTCCATTTTTCTTTATTTCTTTAAGCACTGAAAAAGAGAAAAACAACAAAAGGTAGCTATATTTCTTACAGTCCCTGCCTCTGACAGTACAGCAGTTTGCATTTCATGAGGAACACAAGAATAAATCATAAAGTTTTGCTGAAATCATGTGAGGAGTGATGTTCTAATAAAAAATGAGATGTGTAAGAAATATTTTTAAAGGGTACAAATGAAGACATAATTAAGAGCCTAGTTCCAGTTTACACACAGCTAATTTAGTCCCTGATTTAAAAAAAAAAATTAAATTGTGACATTACAAACTGTAAGATCAAAGCAGGACTCCTGGAAAACCTAGAGTTAAACCTTTAGAAAGCAGAGGACTCAGTGAAGTTTACATAAAGGAGATAATGCTCCAGCTCAGTAGACATACAGAGAATGCAAATGTTTGAAAGACCGGAGACCTGACAAGGGAAGGCATTTTCCTAAGGTCACAGTGGGAAGTTCATCCAAGGAAAGGCACAGAGCACATTCTAATGTACCTCTTTGAGTTGATAACAAGTGATAACAAGAGTTACGAAGATCAGCTTTGTTCACTGCAATCTGGAGACCATTTCTGAAGAGTGAATTTGAGCTAATAGAATGGGAAATTAAATTAAATTAAATTAAATGAAGGAAGGAAACAGTAATGTAGCAGAAGTGGGAAGTCACCAGACAGGCACAAAAAGAATGACAAGGTGTTCAAACTGACAGATTACACTAACATTTTGAATACAGAGCAGTGAGCCAGCATTTGTCAAGGCCAGTAAAGGAATGCTTCAGCAGCTGAGGTTGAACAGCAACCATGGGCTAAGGATTCCAAAGGTGTTTTGTCACATTCAACCACATCCATGTTTGGTCTGATTTGCCTTTGTAGGTACTAGATCTCAGAACTATAGCACAGGTGTGTATCTCTCCCTAGGGGCATGCCAAGTTTTGGAACACAAGCCACAAGCCTTGGACATCTTGGAGAAACAGCTTCTGTGTGAAAACCTCAGAGGGTTTGTGATGTGATGGAGGTAGGGAAATGAGAATAGAGAAGTATAAAAGATGTTTGGGTGGTTGGGAAGAAATATGAGTGGCTGGGCTGGTGAGGGTTATATGTAGCTTTTCAGTGCTTTCTGATGTCACCGTTAGGCTGTGAGTGGAACATATTCCCAGACAAAACCTGCCCAGAAGCCTCTTATGAATTGAAGAAACATTTTATTGAAGAGCAGATAATGCACCACCTGCATCACTGTCAGTAATACTCCTTAAATTTTGCATGACAAAGCAAGGTGGTATGGAAACACGGCACTGAGGGATGGGGAGCACTTCAGAATCCCTCCTTGCTACAGCCTGACCTCGCTTTTGCGCTTCCCACACCTTGTCCTTGCTTCTTTCCTTGCAGTTTTATTTACAGAAAACATAGAATGTATAGTGGCTTATCATAGGTTGTTTATTCAGGCCTTGTCAGATAATCTGTTCCTGGGAATTATGTCTAAGATCTGTAGGTTGATGCCTTGATGTAAGGAAGTTATATGCTCCATCTGTTTACCTTTGGTCCATGCCACCACGTGTTGCTAAAAGTTTACAGTGATGTATGCAAGGATTGTGAGTCTCCATTAGAATATGTATTAAATCATAGGCTGGGGACTCTGGAAAACAATGATAAGGAATTTCTAGCAGAAGATTGTAGAATAAATCCCAGGCTTTGCAAGAATCTGTATGGTTTTGAAGTGTAACTATTGCAAAAATTATCATTCCAATTTTAAAGCAGACCCCTGTGCAAATGGAATACTATAGCTGGCATCCTGTGAGTCAGCAAACTAAAAGCAGGGTTGTTCAGCCCACTCTTCACCACAGAATCTGATCTCATGTACAAAGCCTTACCCTTGCATTAGTGATAACTCAAACTTCCTTTGTCTTCCCTAGTTTACAAAGTATTTGAAACCACATTTCTAGGACTCAGCAATTCCCCTTTCCCAAAGTGCTTACCAGGGCTAAGCATGAAAGGAAAACCATGAAATGTCAGAAAGCCCAGATGTGCAAGGAGGGGCTGAAGTTTTTCATTAGCCAAAATGACAGCTTGAAAAAGCTGACAAGGCTCTACTTCTCTGCTTGGAAGCTCTTTCTTACTATACCTGTTTGCTGACAGATATTAATGCTCCCTACAGGCTTTATCTTTCCCACATTCTTAGACAGTCACATCTGTAGCAACCCTAAGAATATTAACTTGAATGTATGAGTTTGGCCAGTTTGCTCTCCTGGTTATTTAAAGTTAAGCACTGATTAATGTCTGCTATAAAGCCTCTGACTGAGTGAGCATCCAATTAAAGTGCTTCTTCACAGCTCCAGCAGGCTCCTTCCACTATCATTACCTGGAAACTCATCTAGGAAATCATGCAATTTAAAATTCAGATCCATCCTCTAAAAGGATTCTTAATGTTTTGGCCATAGAGATAACAGATACTAAAAAGTATGACAGTCAGCAGTTTGATTGGCCTGTGTACTAGGGGTGAAGGGGAGAATCAAGGTTTGCAAATGTATTTCTGGAGGGGAAAGAGATTATAAAATAAGGCTTCAAAGACAGTAAGAGGGGTTATAAAAACGAGGACAGGCTTGTGGGTAACACACCACTTGGGGAATTTTTCTTTTACATATCAGTGAGATTATATCTGGTACATACAAAGAAAACAAATGTGTTGGATGTGGTCCAATAAAAATCAAGCTCTATGCAAAATGGGAGGAAATGTTTTGAATTTTACAATTTTGATGAAATGTTGAAGGAAAAGGGGAAATTTTTGAGAAAATTCATGTACATATTTTCCTGAAACTTTTTTCAAGTCCCCAACAACATTTTTCATTTGTAAATCATTAGGTCTTTTGCAAAAAAGGCCCAATGGAGTCTTGCACACTTGCAAAAAACAATTTGGTCTTTTTTCTATCTACAAGCGATAATGGGTGAAATGAGAAAAACGTGAAGGGAACCTTTTGCAGCAAGAACAACTGCAGTTAAGCAAAACTTTCTTGAGAAAGTTTCACTTCCTAAGGGGTTTTGCTATGTTTGCTCATTTAAATGGCCATTGTATTAACCCACTTTTTAAAATTTTCAAATGTCAGCGACTAACTTATGTCATTTGAAAGAACTAGAATAAAGCAGCCTCGTTCTCATTACTCGAAGGATCTAACTGCATCAACAAATTTTGCTGCCACGGCCTTGTAAGTGGTATTGTTGCAGTACTACCCACCTGATACATCAGCTTGTGTTGAGTTATTGCCGGGGTCAAGATCCAGTAAAAACACATAGTACTTTGGGCTAGAGGGGTTAAGCAGGACTTGGTCTCTCTTCATTGCCATTCCTCCATTCCTTCAATAGCTACTAAACTACAGCACCACCCCTTCCTGACTTGAAGGGACTTAACTAGAAATGCTCTATAAGAGCACTTTTGTTGTCGCTCTTTTAATACTGCATCCTGAAACAGAGTAATTTCATTTCCAAGCTATGTCATGGTAGACTGTGTGTTAGGTCATAACACACTGAGCTGGCAAATGCAGGCTCTGGAGAGAGTGCAGCTGTAATTTCTCTTTGTGACTTTGCAGTGACTGGTTAATTTTTTGTTAGAGTCCCTAGGCCACTGGGGACCTGGAGGCACATTGACCTGCAGGCTCTGGAGTCTTGAGAAATCTGAATTTGCATCATAAAATGTTGAGCCTTGAAACAGAGCTTTTGTTTTTGAAATTAACTGCTGCAGCCAAAAGTTCAGGCCAGGAGATAGCAATAAATTTCAGGAGCTAGGCCAGTACAATCATATTCTTTAACTACCAGTAAAAAAACCCTCAGAATTTCCAATTAAATAGTTTTCAATGTTTTTTTCAAATAAATTGATTTGGTTTTCCTTCAAAATATGTTTTTCCAAACCCCTCTATTTTTAAATATTCAAATTATATTTAAATAACCACCATCAAAATCAAGCATTAAAATTTTTAAGAACTCTGATTTGAAGCCTCCAAGTTATTATTGGTTTTACTTCTCAGTTCAGAAAAAAAATAATTCTTTTTCCTTTCAGTCTGACTGAAATGAGTCCTCCTGACTTTCCAAATTTGCCAGTGAAACACAAAAAAATAATTATTCATTGACTTCCAATGAACACCGTTCATGAAACTTCCAAATTATGCAAAGTAATCTCCTTCTAGGAAATAGTTAGAGATCATTTTATGGTACAAGCTTGCAATGTGACTCAATGCCTCTTCACTTGCACACTATAACTTTCGTCACTCATCTGAGTATTCAGACTTTTGCCTTGTCTATGGTTTTTAGCTCCTTCCCCCTCAAGCCCCCAGTACCACCATGAATTTTCTCTCGTTTTTCCTTTGCTTACAAAACATTCTTTATCTTTTGACACATAAAATGCTGCCATCCTGTGAGGCAAGTGCAACTGGGAGGACAGAAATGGTTACACGAATTGGCTTATGAAGTTGTAAGACTTGTTGTTACTCTGATGGTGTCAGTAGAAAGAGCGAGGAGCAGCCACCTGCCCCTGTCCCAGATACAGGGATGGCAGGGATAGCAGGGGTAGCAGGGGTAGTGGGGATAGCAGGGATAGCAGGCCTGGCCTGCCAGCTCCTCTTGCTCAGGATCTCTAGCAGAGCAGGAGTTCTTGTTCAGCACAGTGTGAAAGAGATTCTCTTCACAGAGGTCTCCCTTTGGAGGTGAACCTCTAGGGAAGACAGACACCAAGAAACACAACAGAAAGAAGACACAGAAGTTCAAACTGAGGAACTAGAAGCAGAGTAGGGAAAAGGAAGAAGCTTTGATCTCCCCCTCCTCTTGCAGCCACCCCAATCTCTTAATTTCCCCCTTCTCTGTGCTCTGTGACTGCAGACACTGCACCAGTGAGTGTGGTGGGAAGCATGGGCTGCCAGCCTCCTCTTCACCGTCAACCAGTGCTCTGCTGAAGTGAATCACAGCCAGTCACTCCCCGGCAGATCTCTGAAGCAAGACCCCAGCCTCATTCACCCACGTACTACCAGACTTTTCAGCTGATCTCAAAGAGAAACACACCTGCCTCTTGGTTTTAGTAATATTGCTTACAATTTTGGCACAAGAAATGTTCTCTTTCCTGCACTTTTTGCTCATGCATAGGGCCAGTGGGGCCCTGGGGTGGTATTCTGGGTGCCCCATATGAGCACTGGTACTTCCCTTTGCACTAACAAGGACAGCAGAACTGCGCATGCCATGTGCATGGTAATTCATTTGCTCTGCACTTTCAGGAATTACCTACATTTTTATTTAACCTGCATTAGCTGTTATTGGGTTCCACTTGATGAAGTGCCCACAGTTTCTTCAAGGCTTTTGCTCAGTGACTTGGTTTAATAGCAAATCTCATAAAGGCCACAGCTAGTTTGTGCACTCCAAGCTGTGTAAGTGCCTACTAACACAGTTGTCTACATAGGAGTTGGACATTTTTTCCCCTTGATAGCTGTAAGTTTTCTACAAGAGTGTGTGCCTACAGTAACCATCATTCATTTAGCAGGAAAAGGAAGGCAGATGCCAAGGTATTTTGCGATCAAGGACAGACTGGTTCTTTAATCCCAATGCCGCCAAGAGCTCCAGTCCTTGAAGACTGGGCAAGAGCAGGGCTTAGTTGATGGCACCTTATCTTCTAAGCTGCTTGTGTGCATTCCAGGGACATTGTGAAGCCCAGACAATCAATACATTTTGGTGACAAATCACACTTCACGTGTCTTGACTTCTGGTGAAGACATGACAAAAAGTTTGTCCTGGACTCTTAAAATTACAGGCTGCAGGCAGCTCTACTTTGCATTGGGAATCATCAGTCTTCAAGAGGAAATTCTCCTCAGGGAGCAGCACTGTTTACCAGCAAACTGGGCCACCTTTGCTGTTACACTGTAGGCACTGTGGTGCTGCTTTTGAGCTGCTAAAACACTCCTCTTGTAACAGCAACCTTACAAGGGGCAGCACTAAGCCTTCCCCACCAAGGGAGGACTGGCTTGCAGTTAGGTGTGTGCTACTGCCAGGTATGAGCTCTTATCTCTTAATCTAAAGTAGCTGTCACCTCAGCATTTCCCTCAGGCAGGCCAAAACTGCCATCTTTACTGATTAAATGGGTGGGGTTTTACTGTATAAATTACTGTGATCCAAGTGAGAAGACATTGCACAATGCCTGAATTGTCTCATCACACAGAGAAAAAGGAAGGTCCCCTGTCCTGCAAGTGAGGTTTCACGGACAGCCTGACCCACCTAAGAGCAACTTGTACCAAAATGGGCAGGATCATTCCCTGCCCCCCAAATCCCTAGTCCAGTGGCTCTCTCTTCCTTGTAGCAGCACTACCCCTTGTGCAGCCATGCAACCTAAATCCTGGTTTTGCTTCAGTTCATCTCATAGCCAAAATAATCCCAGTGTCACCACAACAGGGAAGGGTGGTGCAGCTGGAGGCCAAAGGGGCAATCTGGACAGTGATGCCTTTTCTTGACAATGCTGACTGAGATCAGGTAAAGTGGATCATGAAAACGTCCTAAAATACTGTGTGGTACAGAACACTCCCAACAGTCAAGACAAGGCTGCAGAATTTCTCAAGGCTTTCTCCTCAACCACATGCCCTTTAGTTTGTTTAAATCTTTCTGAGTCTTGACTCTCCAGTAGATCATATAGTACATCTCATATATAGAGAAGACAATTAAATCCTAAACATGACATCTGTAATATGGCTGAGCTCTGGAGTGGTGTCAGATCAAGAAATAAGTTAATTAGGTGGATCTTCAAAATTGAAATTTATTTCTGCACAGTTTCTTGGTGAGGCACTTGAGGTTTTCTCACCTTTGACCTAAAGGCCCCCTAAGCAATCACTGCAGTGATAAAGTCTATGAAAATGGTACATTTGCTCTGATAGAAAAGGCTGAAGGAGGGGTAGATTTAATGATGGCTGTGAGAAATACAACAGATATTTAATGCAGGCAAGGGAACGTCTTCCCAAAACACACAGTTCACTCCAGAGACTGACAGACATGGCAAGTGAATGTGAAGAGGTTAAAGCAGGGCTGAGCTCTCCCTCCAAGGGATAAGTCATATCTGGGCATTTTAGGAACCTCAAGAGGGAGCTCAGGGAAAAGGAGTTCTGGGTGCTCAGAATTTCACTGCAGTTCTCTGTATTTATAAGGTAAATCCTGTTGGATCAGCCATAGGCATAGGAATGGCAGGGATGTGAGGAACCCTGCTATGTGTCCGTATAAGCAGCAGTTACTGCTTTGGGTGTCTGCCATAAGGTACTTGCTTCTGGAATGCGTGGCTCTGGGCTTCAGGAATACTCTGGCTGCTGTCGCACCATTCTCCAGCAGCTGTGCCTGAGTGTTGTAAGGTATTTAAATGCAAAGATCGAGTGTTAGTTACCAGCTCCTGGTGCTGGCAGGAAAACAGCCCACCCTTACCCTGGGGCAGCCAGTAGGTGCATCACGGAAGAGCCCCACACATCTGGGGTGAGGATGTTCCAGTACCAGATAAGAAGTTTGGGTGCAGCCACCTAGCTTTGAGGCTGAGAGGCTTTCCCAATAGTGTCCTTGCACCCATTTGATTTATTAATAGACACAAGTCATACAGTCCGAAACAAGATTTAGCCCCAGGAAAAAGGTGCAAAGGAAACTTTTTACAAGCTTTCTGAGCCGAAGTTCCTGTAACTCTGGGGGTTGGCGCCCTGAGGCTTTATAAGTAACTCACTGCGTTACCCCCTTCTAGGAAGAACCTACCTTTTACATTAAAGAGTGGGCCTCAAATCTTAAAAGCATTGTTAGTTTCCCCCCTCCTCTGCCCTAAAATACACCCACACCTTCAAGAAGCATTTGGATAACACTCTCAGGCACACAGTATGATGCTTTGGGTTGCCTTGTGCAGGGCCAGAAGTTGGACTTTGATGACCCTTGTGGGTCCCTTACAACTCAGGATATTCTGTGATACACACGCTTCACATCTATGGTGTGGTCATTCTCACCTTAGGGTCAGGTTTTGTCATCTTGTATCTCATCCTTGTAAATGGGAGTGTGATTGTCATTGTAAGAAGAAATGACAGCTGCTAACTGCTTTAACTTACCAGCCCCCCCCCCAAAAGGGGAAGATAAAAAAAGATGGGGAGTGAATCTCAGTTTAATTTCTCTAAATTCAGCATCCCTTCAAAATATGTAAGCATAGCCAATTAGGTTATGACTCTGGTGTAAATGGGTAATGAAGAAAAATAACTTAAAGAAAAGTAAAAAATCAGCTGAATATGCAATAATGTCCTTCTCAGACCTCCTTGACAGATGGCAGGGCAATATGTATCCTTTGGCCTTTTCCCTTTGGCAAGTCTTATGTGTTAACATGCAGTATATTCTTAGAAAAGCATCCACCATACCTTCCTGAAGAATTCACTTCTTGCCAGTCCTGCCCTTTTTCAGTTTGAGAGCTGTGGGCTGGTATGAAGCGTCACTGTAAAATAGGTCTACCACAGCCAAATGTCACTTGACATGTTGTGTTCCCAGAACCAGCAATAGCGTGCCCTTAGCAGGAATGACAAAATACTGAGGCTAACTATGAAACACGTGTGAGCCAGCGAGTCTTTCCTTTTGTATCATCCTCAGCACCGCTGGTCTTTGCTTTAATGCTGAATGGCTGTCTAGCTGGGTCCCCCTCTCAGATGTCCTCAGAAAGGGAATGTGCTCCCTGCTTTTTCTAGGTGTTGCTCACAGTTGTGCTGGCAGACCACAGCTGAAAGCTCACTGTCCTTCTGCAGGTGACAGGCAAGTTGTGATGAGGTCCAGTCACACAGATTCACCTGGCCCCAGACAAGGCCCACAAGGCCCATTATATGGTGTGTGCTGAACGAGATAGGGAAAAGGCACTACCAGTATCACAGGAGTACAGCAGAAAGCTTGAACAAATCTGATCCTTCAAGTTCATTTCTCACTGTGCAGTCACTACACCATTGTCCAGTCAGCTGGTGAGTCATTGCAGGTGTAGCATCCTGGCAGTTGTTCTGGTGGGAGCACCACAAAGGAAAAAACAGTGCAAGTCCTTTGGCCAAGTTTGTGCAGACCCTAATTCTCCTGGCAGGGAACATTTCATCATCGCCATGTTTGCTCAGTGCTGCTGTCTTCCTAACTTACGAGGCTGAAGGAGTATCACTGCATGAGGATGTGAGGCGAGAAGCCCAAAGTTTATCAGTAGTTTGGGAGCTCATGGGAAATGTAAGGAATATTTCCTGCTGTTCTGGAATGGAGTCATACTTTGTCTTGCACAGGTTTAAACTGGGAAGCACAAGCTCAAAACCTGGAATAGCTGACTATGTCAAGTAAATCTTATTCCTGGGTTTTGTACCATTGGGCTTTGTTTACCATCTGAAGCAAGTTAGCACAAGGAAGTGAACAGATTTCTGAGAACTGTGGTGAACCTTCTGGAGCCTCCAGTTTCCTCATTTGGCTTTTCATTTGCTGAAAGAATAAGCAAGCAGACCCCTGACCTACTTCTCGTCTCCCCACATCCTCTCATGTGGGAACTGTCCAAGCATGTCCTGGGAGACCTCTGGTACTCAGCACTGAATGTCACCACTT
>JAOXXN010000102.1:13268617-13290892 GCA_026770055.1 Myrmophylax atrothorax
GGGCGGGATGCGGGGCGGTGCAATTCGGTGCAATCGCCGTTGGCAGACACCATCGCACAGCCCCCGCACCTTCCTACCCCTGTTGTTCCTCTTTGATGCTTCTCTTCTGCCCCAAACAGGCATCACTGCGGGAACGCTGTGCCCGCGTACACGGAATGACCGGCGGGGAGGGGAGAGCGCCTGTGTGCCGGGAGAGGAGGAATGCGCGGGACTCGGCGAGTACGAGCTTCAGGGCAGCGCATGCCTCAGGCTGCTGTCACTGACTGAGACCACAGCACGGGAACAAGAGGTGACAGCGTGAATGCAGCTTTCTGGAATTGTAGGTGCTACTGAAGCCCAGTGCTTTTGCATCAGCGCACCCACAAGTAGACCTAATAGCAAACAGAAGCAATGCTGAATCCACTTGCTGGAGGTCTTGGAGAAGTAAAACATAATCTCAACCACACAAGAGCTTTCCTTATTTAATATCCATGACTCAGAGGCCCCTGTGCAAGAACATAGCCTATTTTTTAAAGGCAGGGGAATGGTTTGCAGAATTTTTTAGTATCATTTCAGTCATTTAAAATCACTCTGCCTTGCACACTTGTATCACTTACAGTTAGTAAAGCAATTGAATTTCCAAGTGTTGGGCACACACAGTAATCTATTTAATATTATGATTGTTGCCATTTTATTCTGAAAGGCATAGATGATCATTACATTTCAGGATCATATTCTGTATTTCTGCATTTCCTCTTTTAATATTAGATGCTCCTTTTAATTTTTGATTCATTTATTTCCTTCTGTTTTATTTATTTATCTTCTTCTATCTTAAAGACTGCCCATGTGTTCAAGGGGAAAAGCTGAATTTCTATGCAACCAAGTGAAAATTGAAAGAGCAAACAGAGCTGTTGCTTGTGTCTTTCTCACTGAGAGACTTGATTACTTCAGGCAGCACCTCAGGCCCATTTGAGTGTTGTAGCTCTTAAGAGAGTGGCTGGGCTTGGATGACCAGTGTACTCCCATCCCCCAAATTACCATGTAAAAGTTACTGTACCACTGACATGGTTTGCTGAACAGTCACGGTACAGAAACACACAGAGTTTTGTGAGGTCACTTGAGCTAAGTATCTTTTTGGCAACTGCTTCTGTGGAGCTCTGGACAGTATAAAGCCTTTTAATTATTTTTCTCCTAGCAAGCACTCAAGCCTATAGAATTTTTCTTTTTAAATTCCCTTAACTGTGTCAAAGAATAAAGAAGTCTGCATGTGAAGGATTTCTCTTCTAATCTGAATTTTGTGCACCAGCTTGAGCAGTCTTGCTTGGAGGAGCAGAAAGCAGTTTCCTACCCACCTGTGAAGGAATATCCACTCTCCTACAGAGGGATGCCAGCAGCAATATCTTGCTACTCTCTGCCCAGATCACTTTTCCTTTCCAGCTGATATTGTGGACTAGGCCAAAGATGTTATTCTCTTAGGATTTCTGAGAAAGTACCTAGCTCAAAGAGAAAATGAACCAAACAGAAGGTAGAGTGGAGCACAAGAGGTAGAAATTTTTTTTTTCTGGGAACTGCCTAAGGCAGTCTGCTAGCCAATGCATCTAAGGCAGTTCTCCAGAGACCCTTCAAATCAGCAGAGAGAAATCATCTGTTCGCTAATGACAGATGCTGGATGAGATGAACCCTGCTTCTTTAGGCTCTGTCATTGGCCATGAATGGATTCATTGTGGTGTCATGAAATACAGGTCATTTTAACCATGTGGTCTGCGAACTTGTAGTTGTGCCATTGTGAATAAACAAAGCTACTAGGAAAATGGAGAAAGGGGTCTTTGAGTAGTCCTGACAGGAAACAGGATCAACCTGATAGGAATTAAAGAGTTGAGTTCAGAGAAGATCACAATCATAAAGTAGTTTGGGTTGAAAGATACATTTAAAGGTCTCAAGTCCAAGGTTCCTGCAATGAGCAGGGACATCTTCAACTACAACAGGTTGCCCAGAGCCCTGTCCAGCCTTACCATGGATGTTTCCAGGGATAGGACACCTCCCACCTCTCTGGACAGCCTGTTCCAGTGTTTCACCACCCTCATTGTAAAAAATTTCTTCCCTATATCTAGCCTAAATCTATTTAGTTTAAAACCATTTCCCCTTGTCCTGTTGCAATCAGGCCCCACTAAAACATCTGTCGCCATCTTTCCTATACACACCTGTTAAGTACTGAAAGGTTGCAATAAGGTCTCCCTGGAGCCTCCTCTTCTCCAGGTCCAACAACCCTAACTCTGTCAGCCTTTCCTCATCAGAAGTGTTCATCCTTCTGATCCTGATAATTTTTGTGATCCTCCTCTGAATCCTCTCCAACAGGTCCATATCTTTCCTGTGCTGAGGACACAGTACTCCAGGTGGGGTCTCATGAGAGCAAAGTAGAGAGACAGAATCCCCTCCCTTGACCTGCTGCCTAGGCTGCTTTTGATGCAACCCAGGGTACAACTGGCTTTCTGGGTTGTGAGTGCACATTGCTGGATCATGTCCAGCCTCTGATCCACCAGCACCCCCAAGTCCTCAGCAGGGCTGCTCTTGACCTGTTAACCCTCCAGCTTGTATTGATACCAGGGGCTGCCCTGACCAAGATCCAGCACCTTGCACTTTGTCTTGTTAAACCTCATGAAATTCCCATGGGCCCACTTCTCAAGTTTGTCCAGGGCCCTCTGAATGCCATCCTATCCATCAAGTGTGCCAACTGCACCAGTCAGTTTGGTGGCATCTGCAAACTTGCTGAGAGTGCACTCAATCCTCCTATCTGTGTAACTGATGAAGATATGTACCAGTATAGGTCCCAGCACAGGCCTCTGAGGGACACTGTCGCTTATGTCCATTTGAGCATTGAGCTATTGATCACTACCTCTGGATACAATGGGCCAACCAATTCCTCATTCATCCATCAGTCCATCCATCAAATCCATCTTTCTCCAATTTAGAGAGAAAGATGCTGGGGGACCATGTCAAAGACCTTACAGAAATTCAGATAGACAACATCTATAGCTATTCCCTTGTCCACTGATGTAGTCAGCTCATCACAGAAGGGACACTGGGTTGCCTGGGTTGATCTGTTCCATGATATTCCCATGCATAGAAGTGAGTTTGACAGTTTAGTAGTTTACAGGGCCCTCCTTCCTATACTTCTTGAAAATGAATGCAATGTTTCCCTGTTTTCAATGAGTTAGGACTTCACCTGACTACTACATCTTTTTAAATATCATGGAGAGTGGTCTGGGAACTACCTTAGCCAATTCCCTCAGGACTGGAAAGCATCCCATCAGGTTCCCATAAATGGTCACAAACCTGATCTTCTCTTGCAGTGGGAAGGACTTTGCCCCCCCAGTCTCCCTTCCATGCAGTCCATCCTCTCGAGATATGTAGGAAAAGGGGTTTCCAGTGAAGACTGAGGCAATAAAAGTTGTTGAGTATCTCAGCCTTCTCCTTATCCATTGTTACCAGTTTGCCACCTTGCTCACGGGAGGTGGGAGGGGGGCAGAAGGGCAGAGTGCACTTTCTTGACCTTCATGGAGATACGGTATCAGATCAGGGCATAACTATTTCTAAGGCAAACTATTCATGAACACGAAGTTCCCAGGTATAGAAGACAGTTGTTTTGTTATATGATGATAGTATAGTGAAATTGAGAAACAAAGGGAATACATTCTCTCCCATGAGTTTTATTAAGTGTTTGAGCTCTTTTATTGAGGACTCCTTTCCAATTTTCTTCCCCCCCGCCCCATCAAAAACCTCCAATCTTCCACAAGGGTGTTACTTTATTCTGCACCAGAGGAGGGAGATACATATCCACAAACCTTCTGAGAAACACATTTATAGGAAATAAAAACCAAACAAGCAAGTCTTTCTGCCCCATTCTCTGTGTGAAGAGACAATTCACTCTCACACCTGCTAAATAGCTTAGTTCAGGATTAAACTAGTGCTAAGTACTGAAAATATTATGGGCTACATAGTGATCATCACGTGGTCTTCAGGTACTGCAATGCATGAGTATTATCTGAGGGAGTCGTAGCCCACTGAGTGTCATAAACAAATGACAGTCACTGCTGTTCTAAGAAGTCCATTTTTCTAATTGCTTTGCTGGCAGATGGATTATGCACAGGATCTCATTTTCTCACTGCAGGCTGCCTTTGTTTTTTCTCACTTTCTAATCAGATAATTCAGTATGGTTTGCAGACACATCACACTGTGGAGACATATACAACACTAAAAAGTTCTCATGTGTTTTTTCTGCAGCACTGGAGTTTCTCCATACCAGGGATTTAAACCTTCAGAACCTAAAACATCTCAATAGAAAAGGAAACAGAATTTACACAGGTAAGGGCTGCCATTTTACTTTTGAGATCATGGAGCAATTTCCACTTTCTCTTCATCCTTCTTGCCAAATGAAAGAAAAAAAGTTGACAATCAAACCCTTCATTTAGATTCAAGCTGTCTCCTGAAATACTTTTTCAGTAAGAGCATCTGCAAAGTTTTTGAAAAATTATTTACTTTAGTCACCATGGAAAAGATGATCTGTTATTTTGACTCATTCCAAGTGTATGGAAAACTCAAACACTTTTAAAAGAGTCCGTGCACTAAAAACTTAATGGATTACTTTGGTGGCATGCAGAGTTCAGCCTTGTAGTGCCTGAAATGGTTTCTGTACATCTGGTGGCTCAGGAGTTCCTGATTTATTTAAACTGCTTTCAGGTACTTGTCCATGGGGAATAGAGACCTCATATCGATTTGTGATTTTGTTCCTTCAGAATATCTGAATCCTTGAAGAGCTTCTGTCTGTCCTTCTTTTCCTTCTAACAACAGGAGGTTGTTCTGAATGTACAGCTGTTCTCACGGTGAGACTTCACCTTCTCACGATCCAGGCTGTTGCCCAGTGAGTGGACAACTAAATTTCTTCTGAGGTTTTCAAGGAATACTTCCACATGTGGCTGTCCTCTCTGCACACAGGACTTGCTAAGCCACATCAAGAGGGCTCTGCTTCAGTAGCAGAGACCTCAGGTTTGAAAGCAAAAGAACCATTAGACAGCCTCTGTGTATTTTTGTATTATTTTTTCAAACTAACCTATATGTTGCCATGTCCCCAGGTACAAGATTCTTGCTATAATGTAGAGATACCTCTTCCTGCAGTTGATGGCATCATCAGTGAGATTCAGTATTTGCTAAAGAAATACGAGGACATGCTGACATTGCAAAGAGGGCACAGTGCTTGTGCTTTCATTCAGCATCACTGTAACCAATTTTCCTATCCTGTCAGTTAATATTTGCAAGTGCAGCTGGAACCTGGAGGCCAATGGGCTGTAGATGACAAATTTGTTTTGATCCAAGGAATGGAGAGTTCTTTTGAAATCAAAGTAATTGGTGTTGAAATCTAAATTAACATGGCCCAATTGCCAAAGCTTCCTTGATGCAGAAGGAGGTTAATTAAGCAGCAGTCTCTTCTCCTGAGCAGTGTCTGCTTTGAGAGAATGAATAACAACATGAGCAGGAGTCTACATAAAACCATTAGGTTTATTACCCAGCTTTTACAGCTTGCAGTAAAGAGGACTGTAGCAATTAATGAATGAAGTGGATACAATACTGCAGCCAAGATCAGGGTGAGGCATAAAATAGAGAGCCAGCTCTGCCAGAGTTACATGCTGGCAGGAGAATGTACCACAGTTTGTCACGAAAGGAAAATGGGATCAGGTCGTCCTTTCAGTGCCAAGAAATCTCTCCCTCACATGTATCTGACAGCATCCTACCAAAACTCTCTGGGACTGATACACGGGAGCAGAGAGGAAGTTAATGAAGGCCTCAGAGCCCAAGAAGAGAGAGATGATTCAACCAATTAGCCAGAAACTGGAGATACTGCTTTGCAGATTTGCAGATTGCTGGCTGTGGCAGGTTATATGTGCTGTTATCAAAAAAAAAAAAAAAAAAGGTGGCTCCAGTTCCAAATTTCAGGCTCTTGTACCAGTATAAATCCCAAACAGTCACCACTGACAGTTCACTGTTGTGTAGCACAGAGATGTAGATTTTGTTCCCCTTCTCAAGCATGAGAACTGGTGCTTTACTGAAACCAAACCCAACTAAGCCTGAAAGGCAGTAACAATATATACTCCTCTCTTTTCATTCCTTATACATCCAATTTAAAAGCAAACAGCCACACATGCCAATCACATTACAATTCCTTACATTTTCTTGTATTCTGTTTCCCAGTCAATCAGTTCTCATCTGTTTTGCCTTTACCCTCTAAACTCTTCAGGACGTGGAATATTATTTTTCAGCTTGTACAGCATGGAAAAAATGGGTCTTTGATTATTACTGTAATATAAATGCATATTTGTGATCACAATTATTGCAATTGCATAAAATGGAAATCATAAAGATTATTTCTCAAAGCTCCTGTTAAAGGCCATGAGATGATTGCTTATTAATGATAGAAACACATTTCTTTCAGGGCAAGCTAGACTATCATGAAGGCTTAGTACCTTCCACTGGAGCAGCTTGTTTGTTGGAAACAGGACACCACTGCCAGATGGAGCATAGGTCTGTGTGTGTGTTCTGATGCAAAAAGCCTCGTGAGTTCTGGGTCCCCCAGGATGAGGCAAGAGAGTTACTATGATCTAGTTTGCAAGAGGACCAATAATGCATTCCAATAGCAAGTTTCTTCAGGCATATTTTTTTCCATTAGAAAGGGCCGCACTTTGCCAACCAGAGAACAGGGCAAGCAGTAGTCACCGAGCAGCATGGACTGTTTGTGCAAGGAGACCTTACACTGAGCAGAGCTGGGGGAATAGCAAACCATGTTGGCATAACTGTAAAAGAAACGTTTTATTTTCATAGAACTGTTTATATGTGTAAATGTTTATGCCCTTTCAACCATATACACGTTCCGTGTGGGATAAAGCATTTTCAGCATGTTCTAATGGTGGGGCAGGGGGTAGGAGAGAGGCGACAGAGGGGGTGTGAGATAGGTATGCAGCTTCCTTCTACACTTTGAAAAACACCCATTTGTCTTCTGGCTTGTGTATATGTGCTTGAAATGCACTCTGTTCCTCCTTGTACCGCCCTGAGCAGGGTGATGTTGCGAATTTGTTGCAAGTGGAGCATCAGCCATTCTCTCCCTGTGTGGAACTGCTTCAGAGCAGTGCTGTGCTTCAATTCAGTGTAACGGGATCACCTGTGGTTTCTGGGTTGTGAAATGAGACAGAACGTTTGCAGAGCTCTCTGTTGGTATTGTTTTCTTGGTTTCCCTTTGATGATGACATGGGTAGCCACATAAATAAGTGATCAAGTGAAAAATAAGCTCTGGATAGACCGCAGCTCTGATGGCCAGATGTGTTGCAAATGGTAAATAAGAGACACACCAGAAAGGAAGTGAAATGTGTGGAAGGAACTAAAAAAAAAGAACATTTATGTGTTTCTGTCCCACCCTCTGCAACTTTTCAGGTTTGTTTTTATGATACTTTCTCCTCCATGGCTTTTAGTGATGACTTTTGCTGAAGAAGGGATGAGGATCTGATATAACACCTTCTGAAGTTATCACTGTCATTTGTACTACAACATGAGGACCTTGACTAAGACTTGGGGTCCTAGGTGCAGTGCAAAGAGGTAAAAGTAAAAGATGTAAAATTAGCCCGAAGAGCTTGCAGTCTCTATAAGGAATATGCATAGGAAGTGCCAATGAAAGCTCAGAGGCAGTGCTGACAGTGGAGCTTATCTCTGCTTCTCTGGGTCACAGTCTAATGTAATCTCTATATTACACTGCTTCTGCCAAATTTTTTGATGACCTCTCAGCCCAGTTGATTTTGACCACCAAATTGTTGAGTTGCAGGAACAGCAGATACCCAGAGCTTCGGGGTATCTGTAGGAATAGATGAAGGAATAGACTTCAGTCTTTGTTCTTGCTGTACATGAACATGCTCACAATCTGTGCAACAATAAATTGCAGACTAATTTAACCTTGGTATGCAAAGCAAGTTCCACAGTTTTCAGAGGGAATGTGAGTGAATCTGAACTGCCTGTTCCCAAGTCAGACACATCACCTTCACTTGCCTTCTAGCTGTGTAATGAGGTATATTCCTGATCTTTCCTGAGGAGCAATGGGACAGATGACCTTCACAAGGCTCTAGCCTGTTGGCACAGACAAATTATGACACGGATCTTTGACTTTCTGCTGCCTTCAATTTGCCATACTCCATTACTACAGTGTGCTGCCGTACCACTTTGCTCCCACAGCAGCAGATAGGCTGCCTCCTTTCTAAATGGGCATGTGTTTCCCAACTCTGTCTCTGGTAACCAAAGGTTGGCATCCTCTGTCCGTAAGTGCTTGGAGACATCTTGGGTTATGGAAAGCCTGTGAGAGATGGGCAACTCTTTGACCACAGGAAAACTCATTACAAAAAAACCCCAAACAATCCCAAAGCTTACAAGTGATCAGCCACCAGCTCCTCTAGTTCCTGCGGAGCAGAGTCCCCTCCACGTGGTGTGTGCAGTGGGTAGAGGTTACAAGTGGTGTGAAGAATGGCCTGGTTGTGCTTTGTGCCTTCACAACTGCTGAGCTTTGTACCCATGAGTGAGCATCCGGCCTCTGCTCCTCCCTTCACTTCCTTTTTCCATTGTTCGCCTCCTCAAGCAGGGACTGGCACATCTCTCCTGTGTGTGTCACGTGTATGTTCTGTATATTTCACAAGTACGATGTCTAGCCCATCACAGTGCAAGCCCAAGTGCTTTCCAGATGATAGCCTAGCAGCTAAGACACACGGAGAGGCCAGGCAGGATGAGCCAGCTGGCTTCAGCTGGGAGGAGGGACATTTGAGTGCAAGCCATTGTCACAATGATGATGAGTCACCCAGGTATGCACAGTAACTATAGCAGTGGCTCTTCCAACACCTGCAACATCCTTCACACTGTCTCTTGGTTTCCTGTTCCCATCACAAAACCAGTTCGCCTTTAGCAAGTAAAATCTTTTGTTTCTCTGTATTTTCCCCGTCTAGGATCCTTTAGGATTTTGCTCTCTTTGCAATCTATATGCATATATGAGATGCTAAACTTGGAGTGATTACAGTGTGAACTCAATCCTAACTGATCTGGGGGTGCTACTCAGCTGCTACTGCTCATGCTGTTCAACAAGAGGCAGCACTGGATTGATCAGTCCCTCAGATTTCACAGACTTTTGCTTCTGATATTTTTGCTCCTGATATTTTTGCTCTTTGATAGTCAAAAGTGCTAAACATTAGTTTGTTGACCCAGATTGCAACCCATTCACATGAGGGAAAAAGACACTCCCACAGCAAGTTGCACATCTGTGCAACTTCCTCACACAATTAATGATACATCACCTGGATTCTTCCCCTCAGTAAATGGATATAATAACTTGTTGTTTGCAAAAACAAGGAATTTATTGACTAAGCATTCATTATGGCAGCTATCGAGAACAAGTGAGTTTAATTTTTGTAAAGAGGTCTGTTTAGTGGGGAAGGTGAATGTCATATTTTGCACTTGGGCAAGAAGGGTTAGTCTGGTTCTTGGTTTTCCTGGGCTGTTGCTGGGGCACAAAGTGAGTGCAACAAGCACTCTTGATGATTCAGTTACAGCAGAGCCACAGGGAATCCACTCTCTGAACTGCAGTCAAAAAGGGATGGTCAGCAGTGTTCTCACTGGACTTAGGAATAAAAGTCTTAGGAATATATCTTAAGTCCAGGGCTAGAGCAAATTATAGCAAATTTGGAGGTGTAGGAAAGTCTTACTTTTAAATATAGATAGTCTGACTTTAAAATTTTTCTGATATTCTTATATTTCAGTGGCTGCTGAGTTGACCCAGACAAGTCAGCACACAGCCACGTCAAACATCATTCATCTAAAGGTACCTTAGACACAATGAGCATACTGTGTTTGATGTGCAATCCAAGACATATGCTCACTATTTATATTATTTTATATTTACATATATACATAATGATGGAGAGAAAAGACCAAAGCTTGTGTCTATGTTTGTGCAATTGTTTGCATGCCCATACACATCGTGTCCCTTAGTCATTCCAAGGTAGGAGATGCCTTTGCTTTAATGCTTTTTTTTCAATAGTGATTTCTCTGCAATGGGTGCAGTAAGCAATGTTTAAGTGTGTGCAGAGATTCATCCTGTCACAGACACAAACATGCAAGGACAGAAGAACCACATCTTCTGCATCTACACAGACACTAACACTTGTGTCATGGTTGGTGACCCAGGACTTCCAGTTTCTGCCAGCTTCCCTCAGCAGCAAACAAAATGCTATTCTGTAAATTGATTGCACAGCAGATAGCTTTTCTTGTTGCAAATCTCCATAGTTCAGCAAATGGGAGGAGGGGGAAGGGAAAATCAAATTCCATGCCCTGGGAGCCAGGCTATCTTAGTGATTTGCAAATGACCTCGGTGATTACAGTCATTCTGGGCACTTAATATTGCTCAAGTCTCTCTGTCTCCCTCTCTCTTGCATTCTCTCTCAGCATAATAAAGCTGAGGAAATCCAGGAGACTAAATTCAGTGCTACAGATTAGTGACAGGAAGGAAACTGGATATGCATGAATTAAACAAGACCATTTGTCTTTTTTGACCTGCAGATGTTTTTCTCATAGAAATGCAACTTTTTTTTTTATGCAGGTGACACCCACATGTCTCCTTCACTTACTGGTGATGATAAAAAAGGAGATAAACAACTGGAGCTCATGCAGTTAGGCTTAATCTTTGTATGTCATCATTGCCAAGCAAACCCACAGCAGTAGGAAAACAGAGCAGGTTTCTGCTGCTCGTTTCTAACTGACATTTTTTCACCAGGCTGCTCATGTAACCTGTGGACTCTTTGAACTTCCCTTTGCACCTGCTGTCTTTCACAGTGCGTGGGTACTGCCCTGCAGTGCTGAGCTGCAGTACATATATTCTCTGCCTATACCCCAGGCCTCATTTTGCCCCTCTGCCTCAGTAGTTTGAAATCAGATTTCAGAACTACAACATAAATACCTTAATAAAATTTTTAAAAAAAGAAAGTAGCAACAAAGGAACACTAACTTTATAAACCTTATATTGCAGGTTAAATTTAGGATTTGTAAGGAAGTAATCCTATAATACAGAAAGGAGGAAAGGCAGAAATAAGAGTATTTTAAAATCTTTTTTGTATATGTACGATATTTTTTCTTAAATCTCATTAAATAACCACAGAACCTTCACCCTTCCAAGAGCTGATTTATTGGAGGAAATTCACCAGAGCTGCAGTTCAAACTAATGCATTTCTCTAGTTGCTGGAGAAAAGCTCTGGAGGTGCTTAACTCCACTTTTCCCACAGTTAGCCATTCATCCATTTATGCCTTTCCAGCCAGTTTACTTGTCCATTGCCCTTTGAATATAGTTTGTGCTTTCATGTCAAGGGTTTCTCAGGGGTCGACAGTGTAGCTACATCCACTCACAGGGTCTAATGCAGAGCAGCCTAAGCCGTAAAAAGTACTTCTTGAGTCACGAAGGGCTAGGATGTTTTTAATAGTTGTTTCTGGTAGTTGGCTAGGGAGAGGCAGAAGTCTGGGTTATGTAGTGAATCCTGCAGCTGGTTTGTTCATTTCCATTCCCTGAGGGACTGTTCCAGAGCTTCACTGAAGCAGTTTCAGAATGGATTCTCCTTTAACCCCTTTTGCTTTTCCCATCCTTACTGGTGGATTGGTCCATCACAGAGCTGGGCTTAAAAGCAGTGTCAACTGTGTGTGGCTGCAGCAGGGAGAGAGTTTATTCCCCTGCTGTCCAATTCTGTATCTTCACAGTCTTATACTTTTTTGTTGTTGTTAAGATAAAACATTGGCATTACTTCAACATTCTGCTGAGAGAAAGAGCTACAAGGGATAATGCTCCCAACGGTGACATTCCACTCTGGACTTCAGTCTCTGTCCCTGTGTATCGGGAGCAGCAAACAGAGAAACAATTTCCTTTCTGCAGCCAGTGTTGATTTGTCTGGGGGAGGTTGAGAAGTCTCAAGAAGAAATGCGAGCAACTTACTTCATCATTCTCGTGAGAAAAAAAAAAGTGAATCAGCTCTCTTCTTGACCACTGGTGTTTGAAGATTAAAGTAGCCCAAGGGCTGTCACAGGCAGAGAGCACAGCAGGAAAATTAGTTCGTTCTGACTCACGACAGAGCGATCTAATTTAATGGGGCACTGACAAGGCTATCGGGCATTAATTTAGCTGTTATCTTAGACAGCCTGGTGGCTGGTTGTGTCCTGTTGCAGCCCTCCCCGTGCGGCCCTTGAGCTGTCGCTCGGAATCTGTAGCTGCAGTGGGGCCAGCTGAGCGCCTGCCCCGGCCATGCCCGCAGCGCTGCGCTCGGAGCGGGGCAGGCACCGCACAGCGTGGGCTCGGATTAGAAGGGGAAAATGCAATTGTAATTAAAGACTCACTCCGGTCACACAAGGGGGCAGAAGGGAGGCTGGATAGGAAAGCTTCATTCTGGCATTTCCTGCCTTTGATTGCTTAATTTTGCAACCTGATCTCTTGTCTTTTAAGGTACTTTAGTATGTAATTTCTTAAGCGTCTTTATTTTAGAGAAAAAGGATATTGTAAAAAGGTAATTTGATCCTCCTGCCAGACTGAAACCACTACTCTAATTTGCACAGAACTGTACTGTTACTAATTGCTTGTTTGCATCTTTGATTTTGCTGGTTAGGTAGTAATCTTTCCTGTCTGAAAATCTAGAGTTGTTCCAACCCATGAGAACATTTCAACCTAATCCAGAATAGTTCCCTTGTACGAATAAAAAGCCAGTGAGGAAAAGGAATGATGTAGCCTCATAATGACATAATGGATAGGAAAACTGTGGCATTTGAAAGTTCCTCATAATTTCAATGGTCAGATGAATGGTCAACTCCCCAAAAGTGACGAGGTCCTGGTAAGTTTATGGGACCTGAAAATAAAGTTACATTTAATTTTTCTTTTTAAAAAGGGCAGGGGACAGAGGGGATATGGTGGGAGGAAGTAAGAAACGGTGCCTTGATCCTGGAGATCCAGTTAAAAAAAAAAGGAAAGAAAAAAAAGGGCAAAAAAATCCACCATGATTTTGAGACTATTCAACTCTCTACTTCTTTGCAAATCGTTTTATATGAAATTGGCAGCCTCCTAATACTTTGTCAGCCAAATTGGCCACATCAGACTATCTGCATGCCCTTGAGGCTGGAATAGTAACATACTGTAATGTGATGCTCTAACAAAAGCACCTAATTGTGAAGAACAATCCATTTGCATCAAGATAAGCACCTAGTTTCCCTCTCACAGCCACTTTAAGACACTGACTTGGGCTACAAATTACTGCCTAGTGCTGTTTACAGCCTCTCCCTTTTTGCTAGACCTTAACAAAGCTGATGCTATACTCATCACCCTAACCTGTTTTCTGGTTAGTATGAGTGACTAACAAAATCATGTCTTGGTGTGTGATTCATCTTGAATAACGCATTTTCCAGTCACACAGCAAAAGCCTTGCTGAAAATGGAAAGATTTGATCTTTAGCACTGAAGCCTTTGCCTGTGTGCTTCTACAACTCAAGATTTTTGTACCATGTTTTTCTTACTCAAACATACCATCAGTAGCCAAGGTTGCTTCTGCTGTCAGGGCATGTCTGCAGGCATAATGAATTTGCAATAGCCAAAAGCCTGCTATGCACAGGAAATGAAATGCACAGAAATTAAATGCACTGTTGGAAGCATGTGCTGTGTGGGATTCCCGCGTGGCTGTTTGGCACAACTGAAAATCTGAAGATGATGGGGCAAATAAAAGGGATGAAAGACCCCAAATCCTTCAAACACAAAACAAGTACCTATCCACTCACCACATGGCTTCAATCTCTCCTTACCCCAAACTGAGAAGGAATGTGGCATACAAGTCTTTGTGAAGCAAATAACTAATCAGGCATGGGCACATGTGGAAGGCTGCACAGTGGTATTAGAGATTAGCAAACAGGATGGGTTCCTGAACTGCTCAGTCTGGCATAGAAACGAAAGGAAAAAGATGAGCATAAAAACCAAAGAAGGAAGATGTGATATTGTTTGGCAGAGATGCAGGGTTCACGTTTGTAGCTGCAGAAGAAATGAGAGGCATTTTGAAAAAAATGTGATATGGAAGGAGGATCTTGGAATTTGGGATATTCAAACTAGAAGGAACGTCCAAGACTTTTGGCTTTTGTAAACCTGACAACCGCAATGGGGAAGGTTCAAGACACTGCAAAGATAACACAAGCTCCCTCCTCAGCATTTGCCTTCTAGCGGCTTGGTTCCTGGGAGCATAGAAGAGCCAGGCTGTGGTTTCATGCTGCGCTGGAGACGTGCAGGACAGGAATCGGCATGCAGGGGGCTGGAGCTGCACAACCCTTGGTTGACCCCTTGCAACATATGTTGATTGCTGTTCAGATATGATGGCTGCAGGTCAGATGTTCACTTGACACTGAGATCCAAAAGTGGGGGAAAGGATGATGAAAAATTAAATCACTCTTCAGCAGGATTATATTTGCATTTGAATTAGAACCTGTGTGTGAGACAGAAAACCCTACTGATCTTCTGCTGCCCTCCATGAGGGCCAGTTTCCAAGTGCAGCAGCAGAGGGAGGTTTCTCTTTACTTTATCCCATAAACAGCATATAGACCCCAAAGGCAGGGCCAGGGAGGGCCAGGGCTGTCCTGGCATGTTATGTACTGCCTAAAACCAGATGGAATAAATTAGAATTGCTGTTTGTCAAATATGCTAATCCACATACGAAGAGCCAGGCTCCAGGACTAACTGGCTTGCTTCTCTGCAAACATTTTATTTTAGTCCCTTACAGTGGTGGATAAAAAGTATTTACTGGTATCCCATCTCCAACAGTCTGTAATTCATGTCCCTACACAACTTTACTATAACAGCAAAGAACGCAGTGCTGGGGCCTCTCCTGTCCTGGTTGTCCTCATTTTTTCATTTTATGTTGAGGATGTTTCCCTGTATCTCCCTTCCTTTTGGGTCAGTCAAATGAATTAATACTTGTTCCAGATGTTTCAGGACTTACTTTCCAGTATCCTCAGAGTTATCAGTATGTTTTAAATATGGAAAGTACAAAAGTGTTAGGGGAAGAAAAGGGAATTATACCAACATTTGCTTTAGAAAGTAATACTTTCCTCTGACTAGCCTCAGGCCTAATACATTTATTCAGGATTTAATTTACTGTATCTAATAATTTTAAAAGGAGATTTCAAAAAGTATAATAAAACTCTAAGGAATATAGATATAATGCAATAGATACATCTATATCTAAAAAAATATATATGCATTTTACACAAAGAACATTTATCCTGTTTTGTGCTTCTGATACACATTTGCCATCTCACCTTATATCTGCACTGGAAGATGTGAATTTTCACAGCGCATGGTAATCAGAGCACTTGTTAATGGTGTGTCATACAACAATAACACCGAAGCATTGCAAGACAGTGCCATGCCCTGAGAGAGGATGTGCTCAGCCTGCTGCTCTCTGCTGGGAGTGCCGGGGTGCCCCAGCACAGGACCATTCACATCTCTCCTCCAAGTGAGCAGGGAGGTGACAAAGGCTTTCAGGGTCCCCCCAGTCAGTGCCAGCAAGGAGGGCCAGGCTGGGACCATGCAGGGACTGCCACGTGCCTGGCTCTCTGCACTCTGCTCCCTGCACGTGTTTCCTTCCTGCCTCAGCTGCAGTGAGGGGCTTTTCAGGAAAAAGAGAGTAAAAACTGTACATGGGAAAGTGTCAGCCCTGGCGTGTTTTTGCATGTGGTGAGGGGAAAGGAAAAGAAATAAATAAGGCTTTGTTTTGAATTTCTTCAGCCCAATCATAAGCTTTTGGGTTTGCTGAACTGAGCCAGAGCCAGACTCTGAAGGCCTGCTGAGTCCATGGCTGCACTGCCATACCAAACACACAGCATTGCCTCTTGGATCTCTTGGGCCTCACTTACCATCGCCATGGGGGGCTCTGCCCCCAGAGCTGCAGCCCTGGCTGGGGGGCAGCAGGCACCTCACCACTGCTCAGAGGTGGCACAGCACCCTCCAGGAACAAGTTCGTGGTGATACGACTCACAGTGAAAGGTTTGGGCCCCAGTCAGCAAACTCAAATAAAGCTTTCCGTTTGGAAGAGCCAAAGTTTTTTTCTTGGATTAAGACATCAAAGCAGATTGTTGCCATATTTCCACATCTACTTTTATCCTGTCCCCTCAAAGAGAAAAAGAATCTTCTTATCCTGATTTGGAGGAAATTAAATGTACAATCCCAACAATATTTCAAGCAGGGAATGTGGATTTTTTCTTTTCCTTTAATTGTTTATTCAGTAGTCTCCACAAAATAAACCTTGTCTCCTCAGCATGAAAAGGAATTTTATGCGAAAACAACCCTAATTACAATTTAGGATGTCCTGTTATTGTAAACATGCCAAATTGAAAGAATGAATCAGGTTTTGCTGAAGACTTTGTCACAGTCCAGCATGGAACAGTCCTGAAGAACATCTTTAGATAGAAATGTAACCTCCAGATAACACAAAGTTCCTCAAAGTGCCCAGAGCAGACCCTGGAGATGGTTGACTTTCAGGTCCAGTTCACAATACTGGGAGTGAAGAACCTTCTAACACCCCCAAAATTTGGATGGTTATGGGAAAAAAAAAACAAGTGATCTTCAGCTGCTCCTAAGTGGACCCAGATTTTGAAATGAGCTCTGGTACAACCTAGGGGCCAGAAGATGAGCATGAAGTTTCAGGCGGACTCAGCAGAACACCTTTTGGATAGGAACAAAAATTCAAAAATGAAAGTAAAAATCTTCTCAAAATCTGACCTCTGTGTCTTCTAGTACTTCACATAGGACTTTGTGTTCCTTTGCTGTAGAAGGCCAAAAAAACCCCAGAAGTGGGGTTCTTCATGACAAAGACAGATCTTTCCTCCTCTCCTGCTTGTCTTGATTTGGTGTTCAGGTCGATTGCTTTCTCACTCTCTGAAGTTGCTTGATCATGACTGCAGATGGCCTTAAGAACATTTACAAAGTGTCCAACCTAAGGACTCACATGTCCAAGGTTTACTGGTTTTCTATCAGCTTGATTTGTCCTGGTGAATCATTTGTGCCATAGCTTAATAGCCCAGATGCCTTCTAATGGATCTTTCTCTCTTTCTTTTAAGCATATGTTCTGAACTTCAAACTGTGTTCTGGTCTTGTAGAGAAGAAAAGATTATTTTTTTACATTTTGTCGTGTTTAACAGCAACAAGGGTTTCTGAGGAAAAGGAAAGGAAACTAAGGGTTAAATCTAAGGCAGCAATTATTGGAAAAGGTCAGGACTTCCATTCTTCCCAACAGCTGAGCAAAACTGCAAGTGTTAGGAAGAGACCAGCTCTGAGGTCTGATGCCATCTCTTCATCTTACCCACTGACAACCCTCAACACAAGCTGGGCTTCATTTTCAGCCATCATGGAGAACAATTCTTTTTCTACTTCCCCCCGTCCCACTTTTTGTTTGTTGGTTGTTTGTTTTTTTTCTTTTAGTATATTATAATTTAGCCAGTACTTGCTATGGTGTAGGTATCCATGATCAATAGCAACAAACATGACGAGAAAATGAGCAGCTGTCCTTCCATGTCCCAGAGCAAGTGGCTGCCTAGAGGCACACAAGGCTCCTGTGGGTCAGCTGCTGGGTCTCACGGCTGCCAGGACCGATAGGCAGTGTAGTCTCGTGTTGGGGCATAGGATGGGTAACCCTTGTTCTTCTGGTATGGTGGGTGCCGGGGGGTCATGTTCATGTAGTCGCTCTGATGGAACATATTCTTTTTGGACTTTTGCTGTGGGAGAAGGGTGAAGAGGATTGTGAAAACTCTCATCCTAACTGCTGACAGTTCTGGCCCTAGAAGCAGGCATGTTTATGAGGCACCTTCAGGTTTAAATACATTGACAAAACAATTAGAACACACGTTCTCTTAAAATGCTCTATGGAATTTGCCCAACCTGAATGTAAGTCTCCGTTTTATCTGCTAAGAGATTTACAGTGTTAGTTCTCCAGGTAAAGGAATGCTACAAACCAAGCATATAAACTGATGCCTTTCGCCATCACTTCTCATCTGTGGAATGATTCAGCAGAAACAACACAGTCTGAGCTGTGAAGGCTGTCCTCATTTATTAGAAGGAAGAAAGAAATTAGCTTAACTCAAACAGAATAAGAGCAGGACAAATCAGCCCAGACTATGTGTACCATGGTTTGCCTACCATTTACAGCTGTAATATGCAATGCATATGTTGTTCTGAACCTTTCTTCAAGGGGCAAAAGAATCAGAGCTGATGTTAATCATTTATGTCTCTCTATCTGGGCCTCAAAGATCTCATTTCTACTGTTGAATTCCTGCTTGTAATGCTCCTGTAAAACAAGGGAAGCATCATCTCTTTCAGAAATAAGAGTAACAGAGGGCAGGTGAAATAATTTACTTAAAATCACAGAGAAAGTTGCTACAGCAGCATTTCAGCCTTTGACTGCTGCAGGCTGTGCACAAGGTTGGTGTTTTTCACATAGCTTAAGGCTCTATTCATCAGGGAAAGGTAAAGTGCTTCCATGCTTTTTCCTTAATTTTGATCATACCTTCTTTTTTAATCTCCTTATTAATGAAATTTTCTTCCTATGTACAGAAATAGTTGAATATGCTGCAGGATATGTGTGTTGCTGTGGAACTGGAGGAGGTTTGCATTGGAAAATCTGATGGCTAAATTATGTTGTACTTGCAGAGGGAGACAGTTGCTATGAAATATTGCAAGCTTTTTTATATTAATATATATATGCAAAATGTTGAATGTGAGTTACATACTGCTTAAGCCATGTAATGCATTCCATGCATGTAAAGCATTAGCTAGAAAAGCTTTATCTGTTAGTGTTCACCTCCATAATATAGGATTTTTAATTCACCTAAGAGGTAATTTTGCATTGGAGAAAGACATTTTGCTAGTATGAGTGAATGTTGGGCTGTTAGAGTATCAAAGACTGCTACTTTTGAAGAAAGCAGTTTTCCTCCAGAGAAGACAGAACTGTATGAAAATAAGTAAATCTTCAGCTGCTTTCAGGAGCTCAAGTGATCAGGCTTGCCATGTCTGTCGAGTATCACATTTAGGACCATTTTTTTTACAATTCACAATGTCTTCTAGGCAGCTGTGTTTACATTCAGCAACGCTCTAAATACATCCACAATCAGAGTACATATTATCCAAAGAGTACAACCAGCAGTAATAACAGCAAGTGAAAACTGATGCAGCAAACACACATGGCAGTGCAGCCTTGTCACTCTTGCTGGGGGCAGACATGTTAGTAGCAAAGTGTGTAGCCATTAGGTACCAAGTGAATATAGCACAGAGAAAATGGCTCAGATGGTAAATGATGGATTTGAAGCTGTACTATCTCATCAGGCACAGCCACAGCAGCACAGCACCGTAACACCAGCAGCTGTTCCCTGTAATCCTCTCAGCTCTCCTCAGAATCAGCTCTCCTCAGAATCAGCCTCTACAACAGGGCACAAAGAAGGACCACTTAACCTGCCTTTGCATTTTCCTACAGCAATGCATCCTTGGATTGTTTTCCATTAGAAATAGCCATAGATTAGGGAAGTGTGTTTTTGTGAAACACTTAACAGACCTCAGGCTTCAGCTAGCAGTGACAGCAGCTTTCTGCATACATGCAACATTGAACCTGTGAGGCAGTCTGGACCCTTTTCACAGACGACCTCATAATGTGCTGAAAATCACTATTTAACAACATAGAGGGGAAAGTCAGAGCGCAAGGAATAGAGTTTTCTATATTCAAGTCTTTCTCACATGGACCAAGTATAGTAAATTGGCTCTGGAGATGACTGTCCTAAGGCTTGTCAAGGAAGATGGCCTTCTGCTGCCTCTGCATCATGCCTCACTCTCTTTACTCCAGCAGGCAGAACTGTTTGTGACTTGGCTAGATAATTCTCCAGAGAGGTTAGAAAGCACAAATAATGAGCTATAAGGCTGTCTCAGCTTTCTCAGCATTAATGTACAGACAAGGGACTACAGAGATCCAAGTGCTCCTATTCGCCTGCAGGCAAACTGCAAGAAATGCTGGTTACTCAAGGGAATTTCTGGATAGGCACAAGACACCAGTACAGATGGTCTTGGGCTAGCTGAGGGCTGCCTAAAGATTATTTTATTGTAGGTGAGCTCCTGTCAGTATAGTCTCAAAGGGTTTTGCCAGAAATGCTTGTAGTTCTAGATTTCCCTGACAGGGACAACTGGCAGAGGGTCCCAGTATTTCTGGTGTGCAGAACATTGCCAACACTATGGCATCACTGTTTGCTTTAGGACTCAATGGCAGAGGCCTGACTGCCCACCTGGAGAGCAGCTGGTGTTTCAGCTCTCTTGGGGTACACCAAGGGTGTGTATACACAGCTGGGGTGAAGAAACACTGTCTTCCTGAGCTGAAGGGCTATCAGTGAGTTAGGGGTAAGCATGACAAGAAGAGCCTCAGAAGTAAATTAGGGACAAAAAGCATTCAGAACAAAGGAAAATAGAGTTTCTTACCCAGTAGTTAATAAAAGCTGCAGTTATTAGCATGCTGTAGAAAGCTAGAACTCCAGTCACTGTTGCCATAATCCACAGTGGAATTGCAGACTGAAGCTCTTGTTTTTGGATGGGTGTCTCTTTAAGGAAAGAGCAAAGAAAACTTTAGGTCCATAAAAAACCAACATCAATCTCTGCTTATTTACTCCTTGTTCCCATGTGTCATTTGTATTAATCATCATTTTAAGATGTATTCTTCAGGGCATCAGGAGCAGGAATGTAGTTTTACTAGGCAATCCAACTTTTTTTTCCTTTCAAGGAAACAAACTGCCTCAAGCCACTATGTAGGGAGTGTGTACAGGGAGGATGTTGGCCTACAGGGATTTCCCAGCTTACCTTGCACATGAATGACGGTCCCATTGCTCTTCTCATTGTAGACATATGGGGGTGGATACATGGCCTCAATTTTGCAGAAGTAGATGTCAGTTTGGCTGGCACTCATGTTCCAAAGATTGAAGATGACTTTGTCTTTATCATGAGCCCCCTGACAGTTGAATTCTTTATTCAAAGTACTGCTAATTTTGGTTGTGTTCCATGAAACAGAACAAACTTCAACTGCACTGTCGGTTCCTTTGTGCAGTGAAGCTCGAAATTCTTTCCCTGTTCCATTGTAGGTGTAGTTGCAAACTAGAGTTGCAGTCTTGTTAGCTACAGTGAGCAAAGGGATCTGAGCCACTAAAATCTTGTTTTCTGGAAGGGAGGGGAGAAAAGTGAGAAAAGCACTTGTTTATGAAATACAGCATGAGATTTCAGAACCGCACATCCTCCTGTGCAACTCTTCTCCATATCCCCTCTCCCCTGCTGACAGTCTCTACCAGGGAGTAAGTAACCACCAACCTGCAGAAGCAGTTTCTCACAGGAGCTATTGTTGCAACAATCCACCTCTATATAAATAATTACATAGTCACTAAGGGAGACTGTGCGGTCAAGAGTGTTTTTCTTCAGTCAGAACACTAACACAGACAGTGGCCTGTGTGATTAAGATTTAACATCAGGGCTCAGAAGGCTAGTCTGTGTCTGTGTGCAAGTGTGTATTTATAAGATAGAAGCAGTTTCCCAGGGGACATTACGGACTGAAGATACTGTGAATTCGATGCTTAGTTTAACAGTCAGATAAGAGATTATTTATACATTTGCTTTTTAATTCAAGGACTCCTGAAGAGCTTGCAGATAGATTTGCAGAACCATTTCAGGTGTTTGGACATTAGGCAATGAACACTAAAAGTATGAACTGCTATCATTTTAATGTAAAATAAGTAATTTCTCTAGCTAGCAGCTGTAGTGGATTCTTAATCTCTCTAAGGACTCAGGAGCTGACTAATTTGACACTGCATTGGCACTTAGCACCCAAATGGTCTGCAAAAAAACATGTCACATGAAGGTGTAATTCAATTTGAATTGACCAGACTGATACATAAACAGGAAATGTTTTCTGACATGTAGACCTCTGTGCTACCATCTGTGAAACAATGAAACACTGCAAGGACTCTGGAGATAAAAACTTCTTCCAAGAAAAATTATCCCATACAAATGAGGCACTGCTTTTCAAATGATGACCCCTAAGCAAGAGGAAGGGAGCTTTGCCTTTTAAGTTAGGAACTTGCCAAAGCTTTTGTGTGTGTGTATGACTGCGTAAATCTTCATGCAAGCTCAGCTCATATGGGGTCTGGATAGTCT
>JAOXXN010000102.1:13299107-13335390 GCA_026770055.1 Myrmophylax atrothorax
GTGCCTGAGCTCTTCTGACCGTCATTCACACTGTGCCCCCCTGCTCGGGACTAAGGGGCTACCCCGACAGGAGTTCTGCAGTAAGATTAATTCAGGCACTATTGATTTCTATTCTTACTCCATTTTGCATTAAGATTTCAGTCTGTTGAGGTCTGTACCCTGGCAGACTGGATCTGCTTACTGTCACAGCCATGGAAATCCTGACTAACATTATAATTTCAGTGGAGCTAGAGATGTGAGAGCACTGAAAGAGCTAAAAAGGCAATTTGGCCATGTTTGGGAAAAAGGATGTTTCCATCCCATCACAAAATGGCTGAAATTGCAATCCAGGAGAAGAAAATTAAAAATTTGTAAATGGGTTTTCAGGGTACACCAGAGTCTAGACTATGAGCTTGGGCTTTTTACATCATAGTTTGTAAATAAAACAACTGTCTCAGCATTTGATCAGAGTTTTTCATGCCTACCATTACAAAAACAAGCACTGACAAGAGCTGTGACCTGAGTTTTAGAGAAATTTGACATGATCTAGTCAGGTTTCTTGAGGATTTTCTGGAAATCTTGAAAAGAATCCCAAGGAATCCCAAGCAGGCTGCCAGTTTGATTTTATGTTAAAGAATCAGGAAGCAATGACCAACATATCCTGAGCCAAGTGTTCAGCTGTTAGAGTCAAGAAAGACATTCCAGATTGGTTATGATTAAACAAGTGGATAGTTTTGAAGTTAATTTTAAAATAAATGAAGTCTTCCTTAAATCACTGGAAGTTTTATATTGCCATAATTGTTCCCAGCACCTATTCCTGTTCTCAAACAAATGGAACTGTATATGCATACTAGAAGAGCAATTGCACCAAGATACTATCGTTCACTTATTTCTGAGGACTCCAATCCAGTGGGAGAACAGTGGGTCACTAAAATTCCCTTTAGCTACTATAGACAATTAACTTTTAAGTCCCTGGACTATCCTGAAACTACATACTAAGGTTAAATTTAACAGTTGTCTGAGAGAATCTTCCTCTTCTTTCCCTACCATAAAGAATCATGACACAGATCTTGATCAAGTAGTGTAGGTAGGCGTTATTTTGCTTGTTCTGCATGCTGGTGTGTTGTCAACTGCTAAAGTAAATGCTCTCTTTCCCACAACTGCAATTCTTAAAACATCTTTATTCTTCCATTACTGCTACAAGTAATGATTTGTTTTGAATAGTGCTGTGTATTCTTGGGACAGAAGAAAGGTTGATTCTTTCACATATTTCTCACAAGGGAAGTGTGATTGAACCAGCTGCTGTAGAGATGCAGAAGTGGGATGACAGAAAGGGTGTAAGAAGTAGATGTGCTATTTTTAACTAGGAAGACAATGAATGATCTATGTTATTCACCTCTTACTGTGTCCAGTAAGTTGGGCCTTAGGAGTTACACTGCATTTGTCATCTGAAGAACTTCACCAAGTTACATGTTGTTATCTTTACTTTACAGATGGGGAATGCAGTCATAGAAAGATGAAGAGACATGCCCAAGGACATACCTGAGGTTAGTGGCAGAGCTAAGAGCCTCTACAATAGCCCTAGTAAGCTCTCTACCTTCCACAGTCTGGTTGCTTTTCTGGCAGCCTCCATTCTATAGTGTCATTTCCCTTGCACGATGACAAATTTTCACCATGCTGAGTCTTCGCACATCCTTCTTTCTGTGAATCCAGATGTCTTCATCCTACAAGTACCACCATCACACTTAGAAAGAAAATCAATATATTCCTTCAGAGGGAATTTTAATTTGGTTTTCTGTAATTTAAAATGTTACAACTGATGTCTGGTAAGTAGGAACCTTCTAGGGTCAGAACTCAATAAGGTGTGTCACAGTGGAAAGAGAGCTTTCTCTTTTTGAACGATGTTACATTTGTGTTTCCAGGCCTCCAGATAGCGGCCCATGAATGTGTCACTGATGTAGGACTAAGCACTACCATCAAACACATACAAATTTGAGAGAGAGCTTGAGAGAAGCCTTCCCTATCTGGGAAAAGAAACATTTCCTTGACAGACTGATTATCTTTAATGCCAATAGCTGGAAGCTGTTCATTAGTGTTTGTTGGGAAAGGGGCAGAAGTTCACACATGTACATTCCTGGCTCTTTTCAAGTTAAAAATCTCATCCAAGTTTCAAAGTTGTAACCATTTCTTCTGGCTATACCTATTCTTGGTTTGGACTGTTAGAACAAGTCTCAAAGGATTAATGGATAGAGGGAGAATGGCTCAGAGTTGCATGATTAACTCCATCTCCTATAACTCTTGCCTGTAACCTGACATGTAGCTGCTGCTTCATTAGGGGCCACTTGTTTATGTAGGAATACCTGAAATAAAGCCCACAGGTGAGTACATATGTGCTAAATGTTCTCAGATTAAGGTTAGAGGGAGAATGACTTCTGTTCACTGCACTGCCTGCTCCTCTTTTGGGCAGAGAAGGTGGAGACCCCTGCATGTTTCCGTAGAAGTTGTGGCAACAAAGCAGTGTTGTCCTGTGCAGAAGGGAGTTGGGAATGCCTCATTCTTTGAGAGGGAGGTAATTTATTTCCCTCTCCTTTGTCCTGCTGAAGACAAAAGACATGAATAAGCACTGCAGGAATATTATAAGCAATTTTAGATAAGAGGAGGCATCTTTCAAAGAACATAAGGCCTAGAAATCTTAAGCAGACAAATTCAAAATTCAGTTTTGTGTGAAAAGACAACTTCCAGACCTGTCTGTTTACAGCTTGCCCAGAGAAATTACATAGATCCCTAAATATCAGTAAGATTCTGTCTCCTGGGACTGCAGAGTGTCACAGAAGGTCCTACAAGGTCTGTAGAGGGCTGCAGAGGGAGGAAAGGCTTTTGTGCTGAATGTCAGTCCCATAAAGCAGGAGTCCAAGCCTGGGAGGTGCACATCCAATATGGTCTGCATGGAGTTGACTTCTCTAGCAACAATGCCAGCATTTCCTTTTGGAGGGAAATTGACTAATATTACTGCTGTCAAAAGCAGCACATGAATAGTATGGATGATCAGAAAACAGAGCCTGGGGTGAAATAAGAATGAAATCAAACTGGTGGTGTAGATGCTTGAGTCACTTGGCAAATGTTACCTGTAGTAAGGGAATGCTGTAACTGAGATTTCCAGGGAATTGCCTGCATTGCCTTCATTAGTAGAGAGCAACCTGTATAGCTTGTATTTATGGTTAAAGCCTTTGCTAGAGAAAACACTTCCACCTCCACTGACTTCATTAGAACTAGGACGGCCCAGGCTCAGCTCAGTGTATTAGGTTTTAAGGCTGTCATGTTCAAGCTCATTTTTAAACCTTTAACTCTTTCACTTCCTCATTGTTATATTACTTTTTGTCTTGCCCTGCATTTCATAATGATGGCAGCAGTGCTATCAGCATGGTACGTGGATGGTGTAGCACCACACCATTAGAGTTCTTCCCATTTACACAAACTTGGAAGGAAGCATTACTCATGTTTATGGACAATTGAAACTAGAATAGAGCACTCCATACAATGAGAGCCCCTTTGAGGAAGTGTCAGAGGGCTGCCCAGTGCCCTTGCTCATACAATGGAGTGTATTCTTTGCGATTACTTCATTCTGAGTAGCCTCACAGGAAATAATTATTTTGGTAGACACTAGCACACTCCAACTTGCAGGATAAGCATTTCCAAATTACTCCTTTTCCTGAAGACAGTGGCTTCTTTAGGCCTAGGCAAACCTAGCTTATGTCCAAATTCAACAACTTTCTGCCTGAGAAGTGCCCTATTCTTAGACTGTGGTGTTGCCAACACCAACCCACAGAGCTGTTTACTGCCAAAGTGCTGTGAGAAACAGACTTTTCATTGTATTTCTGCTACTTCAAAAAAGTACTGAGTCATAGCACACTGGAAATGTTTGTGCAGGACTGCATAGGAAAACACCATAAATATATTAGAAAGCATCTTAAATATTTTTACATAGGAAGTAAGGACCAAAATTCTTCGTTCTTAACTGTGAAAAGTGCCTAAAGCAAGAAGAAACCCTTTTCAAATCACAGTAGGAAGTATCTGCTTACTCATTTGGACATGTATGTGAACTCTGATAAGTGCTTATTAATTTTATAATGGATTTTTTTCTTAGAAAATAAATCCTGCTTTTATTCAACATGTCAGCATTTCCCTTAAACTATTCCTTTAAACAGGAAATTGGAAATAATAATTTTGCTGTTTACGAAGACCTTGTTGGGTTCAGAGGATAGGAATCCCTGCTGGTTTAAAGAGGAGGAGGAGAAAAAAACATATGATGGTTTATTAGCAGTCACATCCACGCAAGAAGCAGAAAAAATTTCCATTCTTTATTTCAGAGGCGCTCACTCTGTCTACTGATGGAAGACACTGAGTCCATCAGGGAGACCTCTGGGTGCTCAATGTTTAGGTGTCTCTCCTAATGTATCTTGTGACTTGGGGCCAGCAAGTATTGGTACCTCAGACATGGCAGTGGCTGTCACAGGCTCATCCCTCAGCACAGGAGCACACACAGCCTGGCCCTGGGAATGGGCATTTGCTGTCCTTTGGCTGGAGCATCCCAGGGCTGAGCAGCATAGCCACTGCTGAGGGGCTCATGGCAAACAGCAGAACTGCTCTTACAAGCTGAACTTTAAACCAGACACCATCCCAAAACTGACTGACAACCAAACACTGTGTGCCAGAACTACCCAGGAAATTTATATCTGAACCTGTTGGCAACTATTAGGATTAGAAACCTGGGGTTTCACAAGGCTGCTGCCTTATATGCATATAGATTCCTTTCTAATAAACCAGAATAATCTCATCTTTTTCTATACACAAAGTTTGACCCTGGAGAGGTCCTGCTACATATTGCTTATTGCAGCTGTTGGATAATTTTTCAGATGATATTAAAATACAATCAAATCTTAATATCTCACTAAGCTTTGGAGGTTATTAAAAGCAATGCAAAACCTCTGGTTTTGCTGATTATTCAGGACAGTCTGAGAGTTTGTAGAAACTGAAGTACATTTTTGTAGCCAACTCTGTTAAGGTTTTATGATAAAATTAGAGTTCATGATTAAATTTCTGAGCTTTTAGTTTTATGCCTCAGAAACCTGAAGTTTCCTGGTGTCATTTTCCTATGGTTTCAGCAGATTATTTTTGATGACTCTATTAACCCTAATCCTACATTCTATTTGCACATGCCTTTTTTAAAGAAATATTCTCACAAGCCTTCAAAGTGTCCGTGTGGCATGTAAAAAAGACAGTAACTAATTTAGTCCTCCTTTCAAAATTGGAAGTAATTTTGTAAATGTTTTTCACAAGACAAATTAATCTATTTAACATTTTGCCTGTTCAGCCAAATTTCCCTTAGTTAGTATTACTCAAATTTCCATGATTAGTTGCATGTGGGGTTTGTGTTATATGTAATATCCTTGGAGGTTTTCACAGAGCCGCCCTGCAGGATAATAGACAAATTAGGAAGCAGCAGATCTTTTGGAACTAGAAGAAAGTGATTCATGACTATTCTTACGATTGCATCTCACTCCTGGTTCCCAGGGGTCATGTTTATTTAAGCAGTTAGTTTAACAATTTATTTGTGAGTCCTAAAAGTTTTGTAAACAATTTGTGGTACAGATTAATATTAATCATTATTATCTGTTCAGTAACTGATATGCTTCAATCATTATTCTCCTATTTTAAAAGTTTTAATTCTTCCATCAGAAAAGATTGCATGTGAATTAGGCAACCAGACACATACCCTTTGGGGTAAAAAATAGTTTGGGTATTTTCAGAGACATTGGTCTGCAAACAACTCATCAATTGAAATGTATTTGTATAATCTGTTTGGTGAATATTTACAAGTAATCCTACAAACATAGGAGTCAGGATGATGTGATGGTCAAGTCACAAGAAGGAAAAAATGGACTAAATTAAACAAATCACTTATTACCATAAATAATTCATCCAGCTCCAGGTCTGGAAAAATTGCACTGCACTAATAAAGCTAGTAGAAATAAATTCCTTCTTTTCTGAATGCCTAGAGGGTATTAACAGTGTGAAGTCACTAAACTCGTATAAAGAAGGTAAATATCTTGGATTCTATCATGGAAAGTATTCGAAAAAGCCCAATCTTACTAGTATTGCACTGATGGGTAGGAGAAGGAGTGTTTAGCTCTTTATTTGACCTTTACTGGAGTAAAAGAGCAACCTTCCTTTTCAGTCTTTCCACTTGACTATTTTGTAAAGAGTTTTAACTGACATCATCACTTTGATATTTCAACATTTGTGCTTCTCTCTTCCTTTCATCCCTGGAGATAGGTTATACTGGTTTTCATTTGTTCATTACCTTAAAATAATGCATTGAACTTAGGCTAATATCAGAACACTCAAGCCAGCATCGGTTCTGGGCAGGCAGGAGCCCACAGAAGTGTGGAGAGCCAGAGACAGCACAGGATCTCTTGTGTCCTCGCTGCAGCCCGGCTGTAAACACCGGCAGGAAATGTGAAGAGCACACACCATACACAACTCAGGCATGAACACCCAGCCTAAGGTGGAGTGTATTGTTCAGCTGTAATCAGCTGAAGGGCTGAAGGACTGCTTTAAGACAGTAGTGCAGATTTCAAAGCAGAAGGAGCAACCCCACAGTTGAGGTCCAGGTTGCAGCCATGCCAGGAATGCCTGTTTGTTACTGTCCCATCCACTGAAGAAGAGCAAGGACTGTGGGCTGAGCAGCTGGGAGAGAGCAGGTCACCTGGGGCCCAGGTGATGGTGTGTTGGAGTTCCAGGACACCCAATGCAGCTCCTGCAAACAGAGTTGGCCTCTGTTAATCTGAGAATATAACTCTCATGGATCTAGGGAGTTATGGGCCCTCATACCAAAATCCTTAGCTCTACAGAGCACCCTCCTCAGCCACTGTCTGCCTGTACTGTGGTGTATTTCCTTGTTCAGGCTCTCACCTACAGTGTATATGGTGGAACAACAGCCCATTTTCACCAGACAGCAAAGTCCCCCATGTATGTATCCTTGCCCAAAACCCTTCCACTTTGTCTGAATGTAGATGTATCAATGTATAGAACACTGCATGACATTTGCTGCTTTATGAAAATGATCAGCATTTGGGTGCAGTTCAACAAGACTGAAATCCTGGCCCCAGAAAAATCGGTGGGATTTTTGCCATGGATTTAATTGAGCCAAGATTTCGTACGCACTCATCATTTGACCTATTGAATTCTGTTAAAATATAATCCTGGACTGTGGACCATGTCAGAAGACTATCTTCCCACATTTTGACATTTTGGTTTCTGCTGTATTACATCCCAGTCAGAGATATTCTACAGACTTTATGCTTTTTTGTGGGTTTGTAGGTTTTTTTTCTTCTTGTAGTAACTAGCTAATCCTGCTTCTAGTTCTGAACAGAACATGAATGCAAGACAGGAGATGTATGTGTTCTTCAGTTAAAGTAAAGACGCAAATTTTATGTCTTCCCTTCCTAATGTTTGCAGGTACTCAGGTTTTGTGTGAGACATGTAAGCTGTAGGCTGTGGTGTGCTTGTGTGGTTACATCACATTTTAGGAAGTGTGCTGGAAGGATGTAGATTAGCTTGTTGATTTGTTACTCGGTTTTGGTTGTTCCGTCAGCATTTCATTGTTCAAGTAAGACAGATATGGGCTGAACTTTGATGACTCTCAGACATATCATCTCGCATGTTGTAGATACAGGAACGAGCTGAAAGGCTGGAGACCAGTTTCTAACCCAAACAGTTCAGAATTTGAAAAATACGCCAAGGTTGGCTCTTGAAACCGTAAGGCCTAAAGCCTTCTAAATGTGCCTTCTCACCACAGAGCACATGGACAAGTCTTCTCTAGTTTATCACCTAAATTTTCACAGCCATCTTTGCTATTAGGTAGCAGATATGTTTAAATGGGATCCAGTTTCAGGAAGATACAGTTGTGCTACCTTGTGGGCAATTGGCATTGGTGATTTATTCTTGGGTATATGCACTTTAACGGGTGTACCTAAAAACCTATGGAGGTAGTTGTACAAGGAGCAAGGCCAAACGTGTTTGATGGTGACATGGGCAGCTGTCTCTGTAGCATTTGTGAAAACCCTGATGATATGAGGCTGTTTTCTGTGATGGCAAGTAGAAGCACGAGAGACTTTAGCAGCTGCAGGTGCTGCCAATGTTTGAAAACTCTCACAAAGCGCTCTCTGCACCTTGCATCAGATACCACGCACAGATAAGAATGCTTGAGAGGCATCTGCACGCTAGTGCTGTCTGATGTCTCTATGTGCTGAAGAAACAGGAGGCCTACAGCTCTTCTTGCTGCACAGTTAAAATGCTGGCCTTGTGATCAGAATAACGACACAGCCAAAGTTTTATTTTCAGAGGAGCTAAGTGCTTCTATGGCCTACTTTTGGAAACTGAAAGAGAAGGAAGACAGCAGCATGAAGAGTATAGACCTCAAGAACACATATTTTAAAACTGTCAGAGATTTGTTTGGGAAGATCCTGCTCTGGCAGATGTAAGGGAAAGGTGGCTGAGAAAGAGAAGACAGGTATTGCTGAAGATGAGTATACAAACATGGTGCTAGCATATAGGATTGAAGCACAAAAGCAAGAGCAGAATGAAGTAACATGAACAAGTTGCATAAAGACTAGTAAGAAACACTTCTGCGGGTACACTCAGAGTAAAACAAATCCCAGGGAAATGGCTCATTACTGAACAGAAAGGGGAAATGTTACTCAGAAAGCCACGTGCTGTTTTTGACTCAGGGGCTTCAGGAACCAGCTACAGGCAGGTAACCAGAGCAACGGTCACCACAGCAAAGTGGTATGATCTGCATCTAGGATAAGGAAAGAAGGGATTGGAAAGGGCATAAAGAAGCCAATTATATTCAAATTAACTGGTCTTGATGAATTATAGCCCAAAATACTTGGAGAATTACCTGACATAATTTCAGAGCCATTTATGGATCTCTCAAGAAGGGTGAAGCATCAAAGAAGGGAAGAGGATAAACACAATACTTCTTTTTCTCTCTTTTTAAAGAGTCAGAGCATTATAGAGCTCAGCCTACTTCAGTTCCTGAAAAAATACTAGAAAAATTGTTCAAGCCATTACTGAGAGGAAAAAATCATGGCTCTCTGAAGAACAAGCTGTGTCAAACCATCTAATTCCATCATTTGATGAAGTAATCCTTACCACACTGACAGGAAGAAGCAGTAAATGCCATATATCTTGATTTTCATAGGCTTTTGGCAAAGCTTTATGTAAACAAGAAAGAGAAATAAGGCCAGATGAAAAGTGAGTCTCAAACTGATTGGCAACAAGGCTGAGTAGTTACAGACAATTTGCTGTCAAAATAGAAGGATAAACTGAGCTCCTCAGTTCTGAGTTCCACAGGAGTCTGGTCTGGCCTGGCACTGTTCATTACTTGCATTAATAACTTGGATGATGAATAGGGTCTGCTTTTCAAACCTGCACACAGTCCTGGGTGGGAGAGATTGCAGGCATGTTGGGGGATAGGATTCTAATGGTAGAAATGGAACAAGCTGTAGAACTGGTCTTACACAAAACCAGTAAAGCACAAGGTTCCTGTGCCATGCAGGAACAGTCAGCTGCACAAGGACACAGTGAGGAACAACAGGTGAGGCAGCAGCTCTGCAGTGGGAAATAAAAGGTCTGTGAGGATCCAAATCAGCAGTGCCTTTAGCTAGAACAGCAAGTGGTGTTTGGGGCACTGTGTAGACAGAAAGCTGTGCCCAGATGGAAGGAGATGAGAGAGATGCAGTAAGATCAGTCAGAAGTCTGGAAAGGATTGAAGGGTGTGTGTTCACTCAGAGAAGAGGGGACTTGGGGAGGAAAAGCAGTCATTGAATACAGGAAAGATGATGCAAAGAGGAGGGAAATCACATGTCCTGCAGTCTGTTGTAGGCAAGGCAAGTACTCATGGATTGCACTGCAGCAAGTCAGACTTCAGCATTAGGAAGAGCTCTCTGAAGGCAAGAGTGCCCCAGCAGAGCAACTGACTGACCACAGGTTTCCATCTCTAGTACTGGTGGCTTTTAACTGGTTAATCATCCATCAGGAAAATTTTAGGTGTTGTGCAAATCCTGTTTTGGATCATGGTCCTCCCATGCCCCTCTTTCTTCAGCCATTGGAAGTGTGCAACATATCACAGTGAGCAGGTACAGCACTTGTAAAGCCTTGTGAATCTTTTGTAGGTGAAGTCTGTACATCTTACTGCAAGATCATAAATGCAGGGAGAATATTTGTGCAGAGCATCCTGTTACCCATGGAACAAATGACCTGGTTTTCTTTGAAAGACTTCACACAAAAGGAGGGTCCTTGACTGACTGGTAAAACTAACATACATCACATGTAGTTTTGAGCATCATACCAAGTGTTCACTATCTTCTTGAACCCTTTAAATTTTTAGTAAGAACTGCTCTCTATTTTGGTATTTTTTATTCAAGAGCAATATATCCAGGGTAGAAACCCTGCTAAAATATGTGGTCAGGTTGAAGTTGGCACTCCAATGAAATTATTCACACTTTTACCACCAAATCGTTCGTTACTGTTCTCATGAGTTACTGTAGCATTTGAAAAGTTATTACATATTATTATAAATCAAATGGCAAGTGGCAGACATCAAAAGGGCAAGTTCATTAGCCAAACATTGCTTGTTCACAAACACTCATGGCTCATGCATCTGAAAGTTTCTTTTATGGGAAAAAATTTTATTTGAAGATTTCCTGTGCTCCTGGGCTTCACTTCCGTAAAATCCAACAAAACAGCTGTGGTTGTGGTATTTCTGTATTATCCCTGCTTGCAGTCTCAGCTGAGACTGGGACGTGTACATAACAGCACAAGAATGGGAGCACACAGATGTAAGGCATCTGACACTGCCACGCTCAGTCAAGTCACCCAGGAGAAGAGGTTGGCCAATGGCCTCACTGTCACTGTGTGATCACAGCGTGTCCCTTATGTACAGAACTTTTTTCCTGGAAAGCGAGGCACTACTTGAAGCAATAAATGTCTTAATATATGTAGTGCTTCTTCAGAACAAAAAATACCCATCTCAACCCCAGAGGCAGTCTGGAACTCTCCCACAAACTGTGGTGGGAAGCTTTAGGAATAGAAACAAGAGAAGCTTAGCAAAGCCAGAAAACTCAGCTATTTATGACTTAGTGACCTGGCAGGGTTCACTCTGCTTCTTTCTGACCCCAATGTTTTCCTAAATTAATTCCTGAATTTTGCCCAGACTTCAGAGTTAGTATCTTCAGTTTACAGCTCTGTTGTCTCTGTTTCTCTTGCATCTGGTAATACCTTTCAGGAGAATCTGCCCTTCTCCAAGACCATGGGCCTGGAAACCTTCTGAGAGGTTCTCTGGGAAGTTGCCTGTGATTCTGTGGCCACAAGGCACACTAGGCACTGCAGTTGTCACCTGCAATATAATAAGCATACTGTTCTTCTTGGTGCACAGAGAACACCTCACTGGTCTCCTCCATTCACCTCTGTTTTCTTATTCCCTTACCCCTTTCTGCACTGTACAGGATTGTACACCATAGGACATTTTTCCAGCCACTCTCCTGTCTCTTTCCTTTTATGGGTGTTTTTTTTATTGGTCTCATACCCTTTCCTCTAGACTTTGCAGAGGCCCTTAGAAAAAGGGTGCATCTTTACCAGTTTCTGTGGTTTCTTTTGCAAAGGACAGCCTGGCCCCAAGTCCAGTCAGGTCCTTGCAGATCTTTGTTCAAACTGCCAGACTCCTAGAGGTTTGCCCACTTAATATCTAGCTAGTGTGCTGGAGTTGTTTGCAGAATGCCATGGTAACAGAGGAAAACATTGCTGTGTCATTTCATGCTAAGGAACACTCTGAGGAGCTGGGCCTGAAAGTCTCAGTGGTCTTCTTCACTCTCTGGCTTCCATTTCTCATAACCCTTCAGGCAAAGATGTTTCTGTGTCAAGAACTGGCCAGTCCAGAAGAGCACAGTCTGTGCCAGGTCACCTAGACATGATTGCAGTACAGGTAATATGACATGTCAAGATAATCATAGGTAGTGCATGTATTTTAGTGATTCTGCAACTTCTGGAAGCTATATGGAAACAATATTGCCCGAGGGCAATGCCAAGGAAAATTTGTTTGAGTTACTAATGTGATGAAAATGATTCCTAAATCTGCAAGGCATAAATAAAATATCATTCACTGGCTTTTATCTACAAAGTTAATTAATCAAATGTCTGTTAAAAGAATGGGATTGTGCTACTAAGGTGAAAAATGAAAAGCCCCCAGGAAACAATCCTGGTTCTTCCTGTCTTTTTGATACTGCACCAAACAACAGCACTAACTTGCCAGAGGAATGAATGCTTGTCAGAGTGCAGCAGAGAACTTCACGGTACTATTTTTACCAGTTTTGGATCAGACACAGTGTGACCTTTTCTCACTATTCGATGCTACCTCTGAGTTGAGTACACTGCTGTGTCACACTTACAATATCATCATTCTCATGGTGCAAGGGCAGACTTATGCAGCAGAAGAGTCCCTTTGACTCTTTAACACCTTAGTGGTTTGAGTCACAGCACCACAACAGCAAAGAACATATCCTTTAATGCTGTGAACATTGACCATTCTTCATGTGTCTTTAGTCTATTCGTTATTGTCAGTTCAGGTTGGTTTCATTGTAGTGCATTTTGAAACCACTAAATTTTATCTGTAAGACAGAAACAAATATACACTGTGTAGAAAATGTACCCTGTACCATGTTTTTCCTAATTAAAAACAGAGAATATATGACATAAAGCTTGTTTCAGGTTTGCAATGAGTCTTGTACAAGGAATCAACTCCATGTTTATTTTGTCTGGACAGATGACTTCTCTTACAAATTACTGCTATCAGTTTCCTGTAACATCTCATTAGTAAATCCAGTAATTCCTGTTGTCATTAAACTGCAAGAGATCCTAACTTAGTGGTTCACCTGCTCACAGGACTGTAATGAGCATCAAACTTGAAGGTATGAATGATTCTGAGCAGCAAAAAGGCACTGTTTTCTAACCTGCATCCCACAGAATAATCACAACTAGAGTGCAGCCCTCAAATCACACAGTGTAGTGTCAGGTTGGGGCTTTGGAAAAGGACAAAATTTCGGAAGTCAGTGTTCACTTTCAAAAGTCAAGTTTTTATTTTATTGGCTGCTACCTGAATGTATGTGGGTGTGCATTTTCTCTTTAATATAAAATATCCTCAACTGCCTGTCTGCCTAGCCTTGATTAGTTCTGATGTGAAAACAAATGTAACCCATCCTGCAGCAAATCCCAAGACACCGTGTTCTCGTCCAACTGGAAAACCCCAGTGAAGCAATATAAACTCAGTAATAATAACAAGTAATGACCATGGCTTAATGAAGGGTGGCAATCCTGCTCTGGGGAGATATGTAATGGATATGCCTGTTCTGGTAGCTTGATCTTGTGCCAATTCCCTTCCCTTCATGTTTGTTCATCCCTATCTGCTTGTATAGATAAAGTGCTCCAGTGCAAGGAGGAAGGCCAGCACCCAGATGATATGCTTGGACTAGACTCCTGTGACAGCCTGGCCTCAGGTCTCCTTGCCTTTGGAATGAGACAAAAAGCAGGTCTTTACTTCTGTATGTAGAAATTAGCTTCTTTTCCTGCATGTCTCTGAGCTGGAGCACTGCTTTTGAGGTATTGGTGTCCTGGTTAATTTGGTGTTTCAACTGCTGAGTGCTATAGGCTGCTCACTAAGGGAGCTGAACAATTGAAAGGAGGAATCTATTATGTGTTTTTTAAAGTACTACTGTAAAACACTGAGGCTGGAAATCAGGGCCCAGAACACACATGCATTCAGACTAATAGGCCTTACATACCAGAGCTGGAAAACAAAACAAAACTGAAAAGAAAAGCGAGTGGTCTCCTTTTCCTCTTCATTTTGATTTACTGTTTCTTGTCCTCAACCCAAGAGTAACCACTTAAGGGAGGTAAATGTTTTCTGTCTTTCCTTGCTTTTGAGACTAATGCCTCCCAACTAAATTAACAGTACTGGGGATGCAGCTGTCTTGGAAGTCAAAGATGTCTCAGTAAAGAGCACATACCAGCCTCTGTGAAGGGCCTTGTTTCAGACCAAAAGTAAATAGCCAGTGTCACACAAATCTGCATAGTGATTGAACACTGGAAAACATAACTGGATGGTTTTTTCCCCAGTCATGAAAGGTTAGACTTGTCTAAAATTGCCTTCTTTGTATGATGCTTTAAGATGGAGAACTGAATCCAGAACACAGATTTTATGCATTAACCAGTGTAAATACAAGCAACTTTTCATTTTTGAGATCTTTCTGCAGAGTAGCCTTTCCTGTTTAATACTGAAGAATTAGTAGGTGATCTTTTCTGCCATACCTTCATTTAAACACAGTAATAAGCAACAATCTTCCCCAAGTTATTTGTCATTTCTTTTGTTGAAATTTAATATCTTTTTTAAATCCTACAGAAGCTTTCACTACAGATAAAAAAACCTCGTCTTCTGCTCCTGCCTTCTCCTCGTAACATCATCTTTATCAGAGCACAAACCACTTATGTATATTTATTTATTTATTTATCTTGCAAATATCTGATTTATTGACCTAAGAAAGGTCCAGGTCAACAAATATGTACTAACTGTCCCCTCCCAACTCCATTTCCTGAAATCCTTTCCCAGCTGGGAACAAGAATGAAGTTATGGAGTTCTACTCCAGCAGCACACTAAGGAAGAAAACAAATTTGCCATTTATACTACACTTACTATGTATTGCCTCAGGTAATTAATTATCTTTTTCTGTCTATGCAGATACTATTTTAGATATATATGTGCAAAATCTAAGGCAAGTGTCGCTCAGATTTTTGACTTGGTGCTGCACAGTTTTTAACTTCTTGAATATTTAAGGGAAGAAGGATGACTTCGTGGTTAAAAGTACAGGTCTAGGAGTCAAGAGGACTGGATTCCATTTTTGTGCTGTGCCACAGGCTTCCTGTACACCCTTGAACCACGCACGTGACCCCTGTGTGTTTTTATACCCATCTTTATACCCATTTTTTATTCCCCCTCTACTAAATGGGGAATAATCACTGCTTCATACACACTGCTGCTGTAAGGCTTCATTCATGTTTGTCTGAAAATGTTTCAGGTTCCTCAGAGGAAAAGAACTTCAGAAATAGAACCTCATCTCAGATTTAATACTGTTTGAGCTGTCTAGCCTAAAAGTAACCTCACCCAAAGGGGATGGTATTTGTAAATGTCATCCTTAAAATGAAAAATCTGTTCTCTTTTTTCTGCACCTCCATGCTTTTTTCATTTCCCTTCTTTCCTTTCCAACAAGCTGCAGCATGGCTAAAATACCTCCTCATCCCCTGGGACACCAGCTGATCACAACCTGGGTATGGGCTTTGGTTTATGTGGAGATGTGCATGCACTTATGTTGCAATGTTCTTTTCTCTGTCTCTGAGCAGGCAAAAGACTGCAGAAATAATAGAGCTAATCTGTATTTGATTTAAACCAGCATTTGGAAGAGGCTGAGCATTTAAAGAAAATGATTGGTTTTTTGTTTCATTTAAAACAAAGGGATTCCCAGACTCTGACATTTCTGTGGACTTGGGGCTTTTTAATCATCTCTAGAGGGTTTCTGAAGGTGCAGAGATGAGATTCTATGCTGTTGTGGGACATGAGTGTTTCAGTTAATAAATGATTACTGAATGTTCCATTACTGAAACAGCATAATACAAAATTTAGAATGTTTGCATGTGTAGAGAAGAATGGAGTATTTTGTGGGAGCCGCATGCGTTGCCTAGGCCTGATAAACTAACCCACAGTTTTTATTATTAGTATAATTATTGCATTAGTGCCATCTTTGTGCTAAGGCCAGCTCAGTCAAAGTGTGACCCTGCCCAAGAGTTCCATCAGTTTTAAGGCTGGGAAAGGACTGCACATACTCATGTGAGTCATGAAATCCAGACCCAGATTCCAAGTGTGGTGGCCTATGTGTGCTGTGTCCCAACGGCAGGGCTGTGTCACCCTCACAGTGAGTGCTCAGGCTGACCTTGTGCAACAAGGGCTGATGGTGAGCAGGGGGATCCTGCTGGCCTGTTGCACAGCCCTCAGGATGCAAAACTAGCATCGGGAGTGCAGGGCAGAGGAAGGCCTTTGCACCCAGGACACAAAGCACCCTGATGGCTCTGGACTAGTGGAGCAGCCCAGAGGATTCCTAACAGTGATGTGCTGGTGAAATCACTATATAGTTGCTCACTTGTTCTCCTGAAAGCCCCATTGTGCATGGCTCAGGAAGTGGATCCTTGCGTTTAGCTGCACATGTACAGCAGCCAGTGCTTTAAAAAGGGAGGCAGTGCCCTGAGCTGTGTGAGATAACCACCCATTTTCAAATTTTTAAGACCCTTCTGCGAAATAACAGAATGACTACTGAGCCACTCAGTGTGTTTGGGGAGGGACCTCATTGTTGTAAAACTTTGTCAAAGATTATGTTTCAAGCAGATTAAGCAGAAAGAAGAGGCAGAAGTTTGACATGTGAAGAAGAGAGTAGGAGCAAGTTCCTACCAGTAGGTGTAAACAGTAGTGCTAAAAGAGACTTGAGAATTGTTTGACAGACCTGGAGGAGACTTCATCAGGAATAAGACAAGAAAAACAGGAGCAAGGCTTGAAATATTGAGCACCATGAAAACAAGGAGAGGGCGTTGGAGCTGCTGCAAAAGGGAGAGGAAGGAGGAAGCCAGGAGTAAGAGAGGACATAAACTTACTGTCGAGGTGCCAGGGTATGACAAGTTCAGGGTGCCAAGCATTGGCTCTCAGTGGTTTATGTGGGGCAGGCCAGTCAGCAGGCAAGAACCTTTGCGTACTGCCCATTCCCTCCTTTCCTCTGTTGGTTAGCAGGAGCAGGGATTGAGGCACTCACATTATGTGTGCTGTGGATAAAAGCTGCCAGAGCTGCAGACCTCTAACCATTACACTGTGTTTTCAGGGGACACAGGGCTCCTTTATCAGCAGCTTTAGGAAGTTGCATTGATAAGTAGGTAATTTATTCAAAGGCCAAATGGATAAATTTATGGTATTTGGCCTGCCATAAATTGTCTCACACCAAACATTTTCATTTTCCACTCAGTGTTCTCCTGAGGATTAAAGCACACAGCTCTCTAAATGACAGACTTGGAAGAGCCTGGGAAAGCAGTGATATTGCAAAAACTATGTGCTCCTCCTACACCTTCAGTACGTTCTCCTCATTACCACAAACTGTCCCCAGGAACACTTGATCTAAATTAGCTACAAGCTCTGCAATATTTTAAAGATCTCCTTAGGCTGTTTCCTGCCCTCCCCATGCTCCCTCACTTGGGCAGATATCCCAGTGCAAGTCCACGGGAGTTTTGCTTGAGACATCTGTTCAGATTTCCATTTTTTTCTTACTTCTTTCCTCTGACTCCTTGTTATTCTTGCCTTGTTGCTTAGTGCAAAGTGAGGAGAGGAAATGACTAGATGATACAAAGAGAAGAGACAAAGAAACCTGTCAGAAACAAACAGTAATGGCTAGGAATAACTGGTAAAAATTCATTTCCTAATACCCTCCCAGCAGTGCTGGACACAGATGGTTTGGTGCACGCACTTTGAGTTTGGCTATCCAATTTTTGTCCCACAAAACACATCCCTTTTGCCTGTAGATGTAATTACCAGGTCAAAACTGGTTAAGTGTGATGCAAAAGGCAATCTGTTGATTGGGCAGCTGCTCCTTGCATTTTTTGAGGTCTGTGAAGGTTTGGTCTTAAAGCAACACTAGGTAGGAATTAGATTTCTGTAAGTCTGAGCTACCCCTTTAGTGTCCTCTTAGAAGGCACCTGTGCCTTTGTGTATCCCCAACTCAGTGCTTAAACAGCCACTCAAAAAGAAGTGGCAGACAAAATGAAAATACAGTTAATTCTTCTTGATGATTTGAACTGCCCAGAAAAACTTGCTTTCCTCTTCAGAAGAGACACGCTGCCACACTTCAGGCAGGAAGCGGGTGGAAGGCAGAGATGTAGCTATGCTTATTTCTTTTTCTGTGATGAATTATGTGCCCTTGTGTAGACATGAAAGTGGATGTACACAATTTTTTCTCATTTAAACCTATCTGGCAGCCACTTGGTTTTATTTTCCAAGATGGATTTAGGTTTATTTCCCTTTTCAATTTCAACATGAGAAATTCCAAACTAGCTTCTTGCAGCAAATATTCTACCTCATGTTTGTCCTGCGGAGTAAGTGTTGCTTAAATATTTTAGGGATTCAGTTGCTTCACTTAGGAATTTCTGTCTCCATGACAACCCTTCTGTGCTTTGTAATACCTTTGGCGAACACAGTGGAACTGACTATTATTTATTTCAAACTATGTAACATTTAGCAATGGAGACACAAAGGGAAATGGAATAAAAAAGAAAATACCAAAAGAGAGAATTCACATCATTTTCTTTAAAAGTAACTTTCAAAATGGCCACACCATTTACTGTGTGGGAAGCCTGGTAATGTTAAAAGTGCCTAATTTTCATCTCCAACAATTCTGTTCCTGCTCTTATCTGTCCACTGTGTCCTGATATAGACAGGCTGCAGAATCTGGCCTTTGGTGTCATCTCCATGATCATTATTGTTCTGTGAAAGAAAGTGAACTTCCTGTTGAAAGTGCTTCCCAAGTGTTATATAATATTTTTTCCCCAGTCATCCAAACCAACTGCTTCCACACTGCAAAAAAACAGAAGCCTGTTCCTGCCTGGGATGATGGATCTGCCACATCATGGAAGGTGTGGTAGGGTCACACAGTTCTTGTGAATCTCAAAAAAGATCTCATACTTCCACCATTTGGAAGCTTCAGTTATGCAAATAATATCCTGTGTGTGGAATTTTAGTTCTCTGATCTTTAGCTGTGTTGGCATTCTAATAATAAAATGCCACTTGAAGAAATTTGTCTAGGTTTTTTCCACTCTGTTCTCAGACACATTCCTACATTTGTCCCTTTCTTTTTATTCCTGATGTTGTCCTGTATCTACCTCAATTTTCAAGTTTGCATCTGCTTCATATATGGAGTGGCTCACCTGCACATCTGCCAGATGTCAGACTTCTGACAGTTGCACCTTGCATAAGCTCTTTGTGAATAAAGCTCTTGACAAGGGTGTTTTTGAGTAGTGGCCTGACTTCTGGGTGCACCTGGAGAAGCCTCATTTTCATGTGATGTTAAACGCCAGGGCATTTTTAAACCAGACTGCACAAAAGGGCTGAAAGTTGGCTATGCTGCAACCCCAGTCCCTGATGAGGGGTTTGCTGTGTAACATCTGCACCTTTGGAGAGCAGCAGTAGTGGGCAAAGACTCTGTTGCTGACCTGCTGCTGCATCATATTGGAACTTTCTCAGAGAAATGAGGAGGCAGGAACTATGTGTGCCTGGGCATTTGGATACAATATCCATATAGCAATGTTGTTTGGTATTAAAGGTATATTTATCTGAGAAACCTTTCCCTTTTTTCCCCCCCCTCTTTTTGAAAATGAAGGCACATTTAGAGCCTAAAACTTCATTTTGAGTCTATAAAGCAAAAACACTATTCATGTGGATGTTTTCTGTTGTCTAAGCCACCCTCTTATTCTTAATACATAACATTGTTTCATAAAACCCACTGAGATGGAGCCCCAGAAGTCTCCCATGCTCCTCTGATTCCTTCTATCTTGATTTCTAAAGCCACTCAGCTCTGTCTCCTCCTATTTATCAAGCACTGTAGTGCTCTGTGATGAGAGAACAACTATAATTTATAGTATTAATGACTCCAGGTGGTGCTACCTTGAATATAAAAGCAATCTAATTAGGCCACCTTCTGGCTGAATCTGCTTTAGTTTTTGACTCCGGAGAGACAAGGCAGACAAGAGAGCATGTGTGTGTAATACTGACTCTGAGAGAGCAGACGTTGCTGAACACATCCATTTAGGTTTCACTGCCTCCTTTCTCTTTTGCGTTTGTTGTTACCTTGTTGTGCTTGAAGCATCCATAGAAAATCTTGGTGTAATATGATACAGCACTTAGGACAAGCAGGATCATTATAAATGGCTCTTGCCTCACTTCTGGATCCAACAGATGTTACTACATGAGATTTGGTTCTCTCAGATTCTATAATTCAATTTTAATGGGCAGATACCATTGGAGCATGCAAGTCCCACAGACAATAGTGTCCTTTTACATTCAGAAACATCTGTTAACTAAGTGCTCTCACATAGCCTGAACTCTAAATGAGCAGATCTGTGTTTGAACACTGGCATTTATAACAATCTGGCAGAAAGCATTCTCAGGAGAAACAAAGTCTAATATGCCTCTTCTCATTTGGTAGATCTCTTCTCTTTTCTCTTCTCTGTCCTTCATGTTTCTCTTTATATCATCCACTACTTTAAGAGATGTGAAGTTTAAGTGCCTTTTCTAAGGACTTAATGCAGCCTGAGGACCAAATGTGCAATTCAAATAATGGTGCTTTGCTGTTCCCTTAAAGCACAGGGTAGAACTGGCGCCACTCAGAGTAATATTTGGGGCTGTCACTATTTGATCAAAGAGCTTGGACTGGATCTGCCAGTGTTAATGCTTTTAGGATGGATGACTCCTTTACTTTTGAAGGAGTTTCCAGTAACCGAGGGCAACGTGTAACATCTTTGAGATTTCTGTATTTACACAGTAGTGAACTCTCCATGGTAGTGCATTTCAAGGCACCTCCGGGGTAGAAACAGGTTACAGAGCTCATTGGCACATCCCTCCTTTTCCTTTTCTAATTTGTGCTTCTTCCAGTTTGGTCTTGTTTTTGTAGATGTCTATGTCTATAGCTTTCCACAACATACAGCTTGGGGAACAAGCCTGAACTTAAACCCAGCTGAACAAAGACAGTTTACTCATAGCCATAGGCTGTAAGGAATAAGTTTTAAAGATGCCTGAGTTCTTCGGGGTTGGAACCACAGCACTGCTTTGTCAGTTGAGTGTATTTTATACCTGAAGTGCTGTACAATAGGTGGTCTTTATAAAACAGCCTATCACATGTGCTATTAATGCCTGCAGATTAAAACAGCTGCCAGGCAGCACAACCGTTGCATGCTCAAAAATCTAGTGGACACACAAATTTGAATCTTAAATGAATTCTCTATTTGGGAGCTGCAAATCTTAAGGGAACTTCAAACAAAGAGTCTTGCAGGGATTTGGAAATTAAAATCACAGTGATTCTTCTCAACCTCTGATTTAGCTTTGAGGGCAGCTACTTTTATTCTGGACTTGAGGAAAACTTGCCTGATTTTCCATTTATATCAGTTTAATGGAAGCCATTACTGCTCCTTAAAAACACTGCCTCACATAGTATATAGTTAGGTCATAACAAAGCCACTACCAGGTGTGCTTGGAACACAGCCATTTAACACTTTGTTCTTTGTATTCAGACTATCTCACTGTGAAACAGCAGCAGTTGCAACTTTCCAGGGAAGTTAGCAAGTACTGGGAAGGATCCTTTGCTTCTGATAAAGCAGCCAGCTGCCCACTTACTTTTCAAGTAAATCACTGCACTCATTTACCAGATTTCAGGCCTGTTTGGAGTATTTATAAAGAGAATAATTGGACTTACTGGCTTTATAATTTATCTATTTAACCATTAGTTAATGTAAATTATACTGACTGAAATTTAGGTTCCAAACAGAAGTATATGTTCACTGGAGCTAATTCTAAAAAACATATATAAAAATGCATACAAAGATCCCACAAATTTAACTTCCCTGACATCATGCTCAGAATCATTTCTCAGTATCACCTGCACTCTGTATTGACAAAAAAATATTGCTTCTCCCTGGGCAATATATAGGTGCATTTAGCAAATAGAACACTCTATGAGCTGTACAAAGTATAAAAGGAAAAAAAAAAAGAAGAAAAAAAAGAAAAGTAGGATTCTCCAGAAGAACAAACCTCTCTGCAAAACTTCATTTCCACTTATGTCACATATGAATTTTTAAACAGAGCCTTGCATGTGTTGCCACTACACATTGTTTTTCTGCTGCTTCTCACTGTCACTTAGTCCATAGACAGTTCCCGAAGTATCTATATTCAGTGTTGCTTCCTTGCTTCTCAACAGATTAAATCAATCTGCTCCCACCCACCTTCCTGAGGCGAAAGTTATTACATCTATGGCTGACATGCATTTCCCAGATAACATTTTAATGCAGTTCCACTGGTCATGACTTTCATAAACTTGATTTACTGTCTGGTTTATTGGCCTCACTTCGCAAGGCTTTGCCTCCCTTCATAACAGCTGTGAACACATTGCCATAACAGGAGTTTGCCTTCCGTACACCAGCAATTTGCCCTTTCATGTTCTGAAATCCCCAGGGAAACCCTGGGGTTGTTAATCTTTATTTCCTGGGAGCTACCTCATACTAAAGCCCTTGGGCATCTTCATAAAAATGTAACTAAGGAAATAATTTGGGATAACTGAGCAAAGTTCACTAAACCACCAAGAATACAAATTATGTTTTCCAAGCAGATTGTTTCTTGAGAGTAATATGCTTGATCTCCAAATAAGTAGGAATTTAAAATAGACAAGAGTATATTTGGGGTTATACAGGGCATGTACGATGTCACCTTTGATTAGTTTGCTCATGCTAATCTGCACCTTCATATTCTCCCATGTCAATAGGTTTCTATTCCACATGCCCATTGGAATAAAGAGGTACTGAGATTTCTGCATCTGAAAAGCCACGCAAGAGCTGATTGAATATATATATATATTTGTAAGCTCCCACAGTATATGTGGAAATGGCAATAGGAGTCTACTGCATATGCAGGGAAATAGAGAGCTGGCAGCTAGGGAATGAAGGGAAATGGGATTGCAAGGGGCAGGAGGAAATTACTAAGAACTGTAGCAGAGGTGAGATCACAGTAGTACACAGGCTGAACAGCAGAAGCGTAGAAAGGCAAATCAAAAGTGTAGGAGATGTTGCAAGATAAGGAGAAGTCCATGGGATGTACAGAAATAGCAGAGAAAATTCTTTTGGCTTAAATAGATCTTTTAATTGAAAAGCAGTTCTGCTTTTTGAAGGTTTTAGGCAAGGGAAGCCAAGGTAAAGCTGCAAAAATGCATAGACAAAGGGAAAAAATGGACTGGAAATAGTCACTTGTGATGCCAGTAGACAGTGGAACTGAGTAACTTCTGGATAAAAAAGAAAGATAAGACTGGATGTCAGGGATAAATTCCCACATCCACTGGGAATTGCCCCCGGCAAAGGTCTCCTTTTCTGAAGAAAGGCTGGGTTTTGGTCCTAGATGATCAAAGTCAATCAAAACAAGGAAGATTACAGACATTGGTATTATTGATTTGGAATCAACTTGAAGAGCCTTGCAAACAAAGATTTAGTGCCAGACACAGTGGAAGAGATGTTGAGTGTTTAGGGGCAGAGCGAGGGGCAGACACAGCCTGGGCAGCAGCCTCAGGAACTGCAGCTTCCTGCCTGCTGCTCTCTGCTCACCAGTGCACTGAACAGCCCTGCTGCAGAAGCTCCCAAACTTCTTTTCTGTTGCCTCTTTATCAGCATTTTGATAAGCTGGCTTGTTGGCACTCCTGAACTGAGGAGTGTTTCCATGAAGTTCTTCTTTCCGTGTAACTAAAAGTTACAGCCTTCCTCTGCTGTGGAATTAGCAGATGGACTTTCAAAGGCCAATTATAAGAAATATCTTGGAAGCATATGAGACCCACTTCTTATCCAAGCCTTGAGCCCAGCCCTGCTGTTCTGTCTCATGTACTTAGCAGGCCTACTCATGCAGAGTGCAATGCCTCCTAGTTTGGGTTGCAGGGTAATACATTCTAAGATGATAATATTTGACTGGGTCATGACAGGAGGTTTGTGGTTGAAAAAAAATCTTCAATTATTCATATTCTATCAGGGAGAAAAAGGCATATCATATTGGGTTATGCATATTTTATCATCAAGTTATATAAGTGAGCTATTAAACTGCATACAATTCTTGCAAGTCTTTGTTTTATAGATTAGTTTTACAAAGCATTTTGTGTTCCTGGTGAACATAAACAGCCTCTCATATCTCCGCCTACTACACCAAGTATTCTCCTGATTAATTCATGAGGTCCATAAAATTCAAAAGGACCCAGGAAGAGGAAACACGGTTTTAAGCCCTCTCCTAGCTTTGGCAGAGCAAACTATCTGTGTTCAAGTCAGGAAGGCAGATTCCTCGATCACTTTCATTCAACTGAGTGCATTGTTCTTCCTTAGCATCATGTCTGGCCCTTGTCTTTGCAACTCACGTAGTTCTGCAGCTGCACAGGGGCCATGGTGTTGGCTCTCAGAGGTTATCACCACCTAGGCTAATGCTAGAAATGGAGGAAGCATCAGGACAAAATCAGCCTCACTTCAACCTGCATGCACAACTAGGTGAAATCCTAAACCTCTGCTCTTCCCAGCTGGAGGGACACTGGCACCCCTCAGTGCACTGGTCCCCAAGAACCGGCCAGGGCATTGTGCAGAGGCACAGTCTGGAGGCTCTCCTACAGCCACCCACAGCCACACCACAGCAGAGGGGAAGGATGGACATTCAATGAGGAGATTTATAGTCTCCCCTGAGCAGGTGGGTAGAGCACTACGACAGACTGAGCTTTCTGAGCGCTCATTTCTCTGTTCTGTCTTGAGCTTTTGCCTCAGAGTCCCTCCAGCTTGCAGTCCGAGTCCCATGTTGGGTGGCTGTCAGTTAAGGCCTGGGAATAGAAAACAGCTCTGAGACTTCAAGGATGGGAAGGCAGAAACTGAAAATTTTGCTGGAGCAAGGACAGCTGCTTCACAACCACTTTATGACCAAATATAATATCATCTCAAATGGGTGTTCTCTTACCCATGGATGTCTTCCAGGGCCCAGAGCAAGGGATGCTCCATGTGTTGTACATTGCTTTTACAAAACTGACTATCACTGGCTGAGCCTGGCTGGCCACAGGCAGTCAACAGAGCCAGAACAGTAACCCCAGTATTTCTGATCAACTCACTAAGGGACGTGCCGGCAGAAGTGAGGGGAAAGCCCACTCTCCTGAGGCTTTGCACACTCCCAATTGCTGTCTGTCTCACAAAAGGCTGAGTATTGCACTCAGCCAAACACTCCTTGGAATTTCACTGCTTATTGGACAGCTCTTGGGAAACCTCTGTCTGAAGAAGAAGATGGAAAAACAGTCCCCAAACAGTTTTTTGTGTGTGCCTTATTCTGTATGTCTGTTTTTCTGACAGGCTGTACATGTAATGCCACAGCAGAACATCGGGGTAAGCAGTACTGTTTTGGAAAGTGTCTGGAGAACAGTATTGGGATGTCTTTAGACTGTCTATAGCCTGGCACAACTGAACAGGAGACAAGGAAAGGTTGGCTCAAGGTGGTAGCTGTTGTACCCTCACCTACACATTGATTTCTGTAATGAACTAGGTATCTATGCTCTTGCACTAATGGTGAACTGGCCTTACTGAATGTTTTCAGAGCTCAGTTCAAAGCAGATATCATTTTGCTAAAGTAAGAAGGCATTTAAAAAGAAATCATTTGACTGTATTATTGCAATTTTTATCCTTTGTCCCCAGAGGCTCCAGGTGCTCTTAATTCTCATTGGAGTGCTAAATAATCAATACCTCCAGGAAAAAAAAAAAAAGAAAACTCTTACAAATAAAGGTTAAGTATGTTCAACTCATCATTTTTGGCAATGTCCCTTTAACTCAGGTATCAGCTGGAGGGGTTCTTGCCACTGTTTTTTCTGTTATTCTCTGAAAATCTCACTAGATACCATAGCAACAGCTGGATCACATGCTCTTCAGTGTGCTCTCTGTAAGCAGATGTGAACAATGATGGCTAATAAAGTCTCAGCAAGTGTTGGACAGGAAAACAACTGAATTTGGCCTCTACATTTTTTTAATAACTCCCAACAAAGGCTTTCCAACATTTCTTATGACACAGGTAAATTCAGATCTGAATGAAAACCAGATTCAAGTTACTCCCTCTCTTAATAAAAAGACTATCAAGGTGGCTGATATTTTACTGACATTTTCTTCCCATCCTATGTAAGGAATTCTTGGAAGTCTGAGGCTGACATACGTCTCCATATTCAAATGTGTTTGCAGTGCCCTGATAAATACTATATCTCCTTTATTGATGGGTTAGTCCTGCTATTAAATTGATTTCATTCTTTGGTATTTTTTCAAACTTCATCCAAAGAAGGAAATCAGAACTATTCATATGTCAATTAATGATCCATATTCAATTGTGTTCTAATTATTTTCTGTATGTGTGGCAAACATTTCGAGTAATACAGGTCAGTTTGGCCTAATAACTATGTCATTGTGTTTTAAATCACAGAATAAAGCTTCTCCCATGTCACATGAGCATTTAATAATGCCATTGCTTAGAGGAAGTGTTCATAATCCTTTTCCTCAACTAATGCGGAAAATCTATGTACAGCCTTATTTATGTTCATATTTAGGCAAGCAAAAAATGATAATTCTCTCCTTTAATCTGATTTCTGCTTCCAAGTATCTCCCATAAATTCCTCCCATATAACACCAACCCATATGCAGTCTCAGCTGTGTCATACTCCCCAGGTTCAAACCCGACTTGCAATGCACAGAGTCTGTAGCTATGTCAGACGTTGTGTAATCGATCTATACTTTAATTATGGATTCTTACAAGGACAAATAAATCATACCTCTTTGTAGCATGATGGAAGGGCTAAAATTCAGAACAGGGAAAGAGAATATTAAATTTATTCTGTTACGCAACTAGATTGAGGTTTAGTAGTAAGAAATCAATGCTAATACTTCTGATGAAAATATAGAGTAGATTCTGTGATTTGTAAAATTTGAAGTGTCTCTGAAATTGCAGGTGCCTGTGGAGTTCTTAGACTAACACTTGGTTATAGTGTCTGCATCAATTTAGATGCAAAAACTGGAGGGATCCTTCTCTTTTACAAAGTCAGTTTTCATTACGTACCATCAAATTGGAAAGCCAGGGAGAAAATCTTAAGCAGTAATGTCTGCTGCTGATTTTAGCTCTCTTTTCTATATGAAGACTAATGACTATGTGTGCATGTGCCTTACAGAGGGTCAACTTCTGTAACCCTCCTGAAGGTGATATGGGAAATTTTTGGTGATTACTGGATGTGCTCACAGTAAGGTCAGAACGGAAACAGTCTCCAGTCAAGGAAAATTACAGCCCCTCTCCAAAGCCTGAGACCATCACATAGCACACTGCCTGACAGGCACTTGCATGCATGGCTTCTGTAGGTCTGAAACAGGCTCTGAGCTGTGTCAAAAGGAACTGGTACTTAAACAGAGTGGGCACGAAGGGTGGAGGGAACACAGGATATTAATAGCATCATAATGTTTACTTGGTTGGGCAGATGAAGGTTTAGATGGGATTGTATCTGGCATTCACAGGATCTGTGTCTGAGCCTCTCCCACGTGTGTCTCTGGGAGAAGGGAGCATAAATGGAAGGGACCTTTCTAGCAGGCAAAGAGGAGAAACCAAAGGCACAGAGTGTCCTGATGCTCAGAGCAGTTCAGGTGTAGTGCCAGTCTCCTCCTGGAGTGCCTGTCACTGCCATAGGCTGCTGGGCAGCTCCTCACAGCAAACAGCCTGGAGGGTCACCCACACTGTCTGTCCTTGGGACAAACCACCCAGGCCAGGTGGGCCAAGGATGTTTGTCCTGCTGCTGTGGGAGACACAAGGTTATGGTCCCCAGACTGTTGGTTCAGCGCTTCTCACAGGAACAGCAGAGCAAATTGGAACAGTGACAGTGCTCTGTGAAAAACTAGAGCAGTTCAGGCTGAGAAGATGAGTGTTCCATGGAAGCTGGAGTGGCTGTTGGCCCCTGCCCTGCCACCAGGGACTGGTCTTCCCTGCCAAACCACCCAGTTCCAGGGAGGATGCAGGCACAGGCCTGTAAATTGATACTGCACTTAAATGATTACAGGCTCTTCGCCTTCAGCCCAACTGCAGCTGACTTGAGGAAAAGCAAGTCCAGAAATCTAGTTCTGTCTGGTTTAGGGTTGCTGAATAACTGGGCTGGTTAAACCAGGTTAAATTAGAATTTAGCAGGCATGGCCCTGGGGATGGTCTTATAAGCCATGAGTAAAGGAAATAGGCAAGTAATCATCAGCAACTCCTAGGAGGATGAATTGCATAGAGATAGATTTAAATTTAGTAATAATAATTGTGTTTACAAGTGGAAACAATTTATTTTATTGTTTCTTTCATAGTCATTGGGCAAAAGCATTTTGGCTCAAAACTCCTAGATATACCATATATGTTTGTGGAAGGACAAGATCATTCTTAAAGCATAACCATAATCACAAAGAGATTGTTTAATCTCAGATCTGTTTGCTGACATTTCACCACCAGAAAATGCTTTTTTACTGCAGTCTGTGGCAAGAGAAATTCCAACTTGTAATGCGTGCAATTAAAAGAGGGTCAGCATTGTAGCTATTATAAATCAGGGAGGCTACAGCTTGGAGATATAGCTGCTTACATCAACTGAGTGTCTGGCCTCAGGAATGTAAAATAAGATCTGCTCTGCAGAATTAGACCACTGTTACTGAGGACCCCATGACTAGCCTTTGTATGGTGAGAAAATGCACGGTTAATAGGATTTTGCTATTAGTGAATTTGATCTGATACTGTGCTTTATTTTATTCCAGAGCAGCCTGGCAGATACTTAGCATCAACAAAGCCAAGACTGTAAGAGCATTTCTTACCTTCATAAGCCCACTGTTACTCCCCAGAAATCAGGAGCTCCAGACACAGGAGCCTGCAAGGCAGTGTCACAGGGTGGCCCTGGGCAGCCTCACCCCATCAAGGGTGCCCTGGTGTTGGGGCTGCCAATTCAGCTCTGGCACCATCATGCTCCTCACAAATGTGGAAATGCAAACCAGAAAAAACAAGGTGCACCTCTTCATTTCTTGACAAGTACTTAAAATAGAAATACTCTGACCTATTTTTTTGAAACACTGCTCCTGTGTTGGTATTCCCATATAGAAAATAAGCTGTGTGTCACTCTGCAGCAGCCCCTGCTCAAAGGCTTAGGGCTGGATTCAGCCCAGCAGCCCCATACAGGGCAGTAGCCACCCAGCCGCACTGAGAGCAGGGGTTATTTGACAATGGCTCAGAGCAACCCTTTTCAAGGCCTGAAGAGCACAACCACTCAAATAATAGTCACTGCTTGCTTTGCTCTTTCCATGCTCTTTCCTAGCTTGGCACTGCAAGAATAAAAAGCCTCTTTAAGAAGATAATGCACACTCTGTGTTGCTCACCCTTCCTGTAATTTACAGGAGTTAAGGACACCAGTAAAGTCCAAGAATAACAGGCATTTCTGCTGCATTCAAAGATACCTTGCCAAAGTATTCTGATAGATGAGAAGAAAAAGTAAACAGTTTTAATGCAACCCCCAGGCAACCCACCCACATCTGGCTTAGAATGTCAATGAAGCCAATCTTGAGGAGGGCTTTGACTGTACAGTGGCTATACAGGGCAACAGAGCAGAGAAGGGCATGGGAGCAAATGCCTGGGGGCCAGTGCTCAGCTGGGCAAGAGCCTGGCCTAGGAGCACCCTCAATGCTGGCTGTGGGTGGGCACAGCTCTCTCCTCTCTCTCCCCAGTGTCAGTTGGTCTGAGGGCTGGGTACAGGATCCAGCAGAGCAGAGCATCTCCCATGTTTTATGCAGCCTCTATTCCTGCTTCCCACCAGCTGCTGCATTCCCTCACACACAGTGCTTTCCTTGTTCCTCTGAAGCAAGGACAAGCCTTTCCTGCTGCCTCCTCTCACTAATGGTGGAAAATCCATAGGCAGACACTGTAACACTCATCACTACAAGATGGAAGCTTTTCTCCTGACTGAACTTCTTTACCTCTCTGAGGTGTTCAGAGATAGGAAGAAACCTGCCTTTTCCTGATACCTTATCTGATGATGTGACAACTTGAACTACCATCACAGGGCAGATGTTTTCAGCACCTGGGGAAAAATAACTAGTAGAGCAGAGATACAAGCAATCCTGCATTGTCTTCCTCAGCAGCAGAGGCCTTAGGCTTTGGTTGTCTGAGCAGCAACAGGAAAAAGTGATATAGTCTGGGGCATCTATTACACTAACCTGAATTTAGCTTGCAGCATAGTTTGATCATTCAGCTGATTGAGAACACCCATCTTTGGCCTCACTTGCTTCTCAGTTAATGCCTTCTGCTCCTCCTTGGTACCAGCATGGGTAAAACAGAAGCCTTCTTGGGGGGGGAAAGCAAGAGTTTCTTAATCTGCTGTGCATACTGTTGTGACTGGACTCAGAGGGCAGCTCCTTGCTGCTTTCATTTTATTTTATTTTATTTTGCCCTTCATGGGCTACAGCTGCTGCTGAGCTAACTTTTCTCTCCTTCTCTTATTTACATAGCAGATTGCAAATTTTTCAGGGTATTTCAAATAGCAGTCTGGTTGAAATTCTTGCCACCAAGAGGTCTGCCATTTGGCAGATGAATAGCATCATTGCTAAAGTTTTAAAAGGAATAATAAATCTTCCACCCTCTGTGTCTTACAACTATCCTGAGTCTGTGGAGCTCACAGCTGTTTTTCTGGAGGGAGACAGATTTATGTAGTGAACTAATGTGCATGTAAATCTGTTACCCATATATGCTGCCTCTGCCTGTGTTGAATTTTGGCCTTGGTATGAACTGTCAAAATATCCAAAACTTTTTAGCATTGATTGAAGTGATTGTCCACTGTGAAGCCACTCCTCTGTTGGGTCTCCATGAACTGGGGAAGGAATAAAAACTAATTCAGAGATAGCTTGACCATCAATAGCAGATTCATACTGATCAGATACAGAAACATTTATACCGAAAGGCTGCAGACTGTTCCTCTCTGCCTAACTCCTGTTACATGTATTGACAGAAGAGGAGGACTTCTGTATCTGTGTGGGATCTTCCAGGGGTCCTTGTAATTCTGCCAGACTCTGGTCTCACTTATTGCCCCTTTTGTTGAGAAGAAGCATAAATCTGACATTGTTGTAAAGACGTATTCCTACCCCATAGAGAATTTCCATTGTATGTGATACAGAACCTGCTCCAGGTTTACCTGCAGGGTTTCAAGATTCTGAAACAGTAAGTGCTAAGAGAAGCACCTTCATGATACAGCATTGTTGTAGCAAAAAAAAAAAAAAGGAATTACTGAGCCACATAAGGGTATAAATGCAGAGACTAACAGGCAAACTGTCGAATCTGGTGGTTACTTTCAGCCTGAATGTGGCCCTGTATGTATCACCCTGCCCACGGGGTTTGTCTTGGAGGGGCTGCCCCTCCCTGCCTCTATAAAAGCAGAGGAGGGAAGAACTAGATCTGCCTCCTACTGCCTGTCAGAGCCCAGGGCTTCTCAAAACAGGGACTGCCAACACTACAGCAGAGCTCATGAGTGGATGCCTAATGTGCACTGACCATGAAACAGGATGCATCTGGAAGCATGTGCATCTTCCAGGAACACCATGGAAATCTAGGACTCAAGTGACTTTAGTCTTGGGTGTCCAGGAAGGATTACAAAAGGGGAGAGCTGTAGGGCAGTGTGGCTGCAATTTCTTTAACTCCAGCCATGCAGAAGCTGACCATTCATAGGACAGCACTATTCCTCTCTCATGTGTGCCCATTTAGGGGATGAAATTTCTTCAGTACAACAGGACCTGTTGCTTATTTACCTTTTCCCAGGGGTTTTCCTTCTGTGCTGAATGAATCCAAATGCAGTGCTCATTCATTTCAAGAAAGCCTCAAGCAACTGATCTTCTGAGCCATCACCATAGGCAGCCTATTTCCCAGTGTCAGCACATCCCAAGAACAACAAATACTTGCAGTTGCCTTACCAGTCTCTAGCACTGCCAAATCAGAAACGATGCCCAACTTTAAATCCACAGCAAATTACTCTGGACCTGAGACCATGCAGGATACCCTGTCTCAAACACTAAAGCAAGAGAGCAAATCTAGACTCCAAAAACAATTTAGCCCACTATGATGTGCATACTGCAAAGCATCCTTTGGCATTGGCATGCTGATTTAAACCTGGCAAGGCGAAGAAGCTGGCCACTAAAATTAAGATGTGTAGGGCACAGAAGAATCTTGCTGTACCTCTTGCTTCATATTGCACCAAAAAAAAAGAGAGGGAGCAGAGATTACTTTTATCTTTGTTTGTTTGTTTGGGGCTTTTTTTTTGTTATCACAGTATAACATAGAAAAAACTAATCCCTTTCGTTTAGCAAATCCATTTTGTTTCTTGGAGGGTTAAGTCCTGCTTGCCTCAAACAAATGAGTAATCCAGTTGGCTTCAATGTGACAACTCCCAAAAGGCAAACAGGATTTGACTCCCTGCAGAATGTAGTACATAGATTTTGTGAATGAGCTATTTGAAATGCTGGATACTTGGTGTGCTAGCTCGGGTGCTGCCCTATAAACCCATGATGACTCTGTCAGCCAGATCTGCTGCTGCTGAAGGTTTAAATGGCTTCCTAAGGCTCTAAATTTAAAATAGGCCCTCTAACTACAAATCATAAATTTGACCATGCTGGTTTTGTAAGATGGAGAGAGGAGGGAGAAGAAGGAAGCAGTCTCTGAAAGCAGTATTTAGGGCTAATTTACTGGATGTTTTAATTTCTTGAGAACCGTGTCATGTCCTAGGATTCTTGCAAAACTGCAAGCTCGATATCTCTAACATGAGAGACCAAGAGTGATTAAGCCATATTGCATAAACTTTCCCAGTTTTCTGGCACCAGGGGCTTTCTCAACTCCTAACTGACTGAATTCTGTGTTCTTACTAAGCCCTTTCACAAGAAAGCTTGCATTTGAGCTTGCATTTGTCTCATGTTTGCTGCTGACATTGCAGGCTGTTTTCAGAGTAACCTGAATTTCTTTTGTTTGTCATCTCCAGTTACTTCACAAAGGCCACCTCCCAGCACCCACCTGCAATGCCTGCACCACTGTAGGAGTGAAGTCCCTTGGCAAAAACATTCACAGTAGCAGGAGACCAGATCAAGAAGGTAGTCAACAGGCCATGTGCATGAAACCCATCCAAGGAAAATAGCTTCAGTGATCTAACTATGAGAGCTGAAAAAATGTGGAAAATCACCTACTGGCTAGTTAAAAACAGTCAGATGTGTAAAGGCACTGAGTCCAAACAGCAAGAGGAGAAAAAAATCCCAACAAGGACTGTGCCAAGCACATTTTCAGTTGATTTTGCTATGCCAAAAGACACAGTGCCATCAGACAGAACTTATGTGCCCTGAGGTCCTCTTTACTTGCCCTGATTGCTCAAATTGCAGTCTTCCACTGAGCCATATCCCTTAACCGGTAGCAAAGCTCAGACAACTTGAATTTTTAGAAGAATATTTGTTTGTTGGGTTTTTTCCTTTTTTTTTGTGAAAGTGAAGCCTACAGAAGGAGAGGGGGAGAGGAGAAAGGTGTTACATAAGCAGTGAGGATAGGGAGTTCTGATTAGCCTTGTACTCTGCTGCAAAATAAAGTATCAAAGAAAATGAGAATGCAAGTGCTTACACCAGGATTGAATATAGCTCAAGGTTTTGTTTCCTGGGCACTTCCTCTCTGATAATACAGACAGTGTCATCAGGCTCATCTGTGCTACACTAATCAATCTACATAACCACTGCATGCAGTACACCTCACTGGGAGGGAGCGTATTGCAAACTGGCATGGGCCTTTTTAACATGTGCTGTTCATTACTAAGTTCAAGCATTGTATTTTAAAGAACAGTCTTTGCATTCAGGATGGACCTCAAACCAAAATGCTGGATGTGAATACCTCCTGTCTGCTGTACAAAATTTGATTTAGCATCCCTTTGGGGCAAGGGACTCTATTCCAGTGCTCTGCCCAGACTATGAGGCTGACAGCAACTGCAGCCCTATGGCAGGAGAAGGGCACTGTGGCCAGTCTTGTATCCTGCCCTTGGCAGAATAAAATGCTGGAAATTTAAGGCAAGTTTGCAGGCTGTGCCATTCTCTCCTGAGACATTTCACAGGCAGGACCATGCAGTCCAAGACTGTTTGAAGAAAACTGTTGCACACCTCCTTAAATTACTTACAATGTCTTTGGTTTCAGTAATGAATGGATTTAACTTTAGTAAATATGAAACAGGCTCCCAAGCCCTCAAAGAGCAAATAACATTGGAAAAGAAGACAGAAGTCATCCATGAACTTATTTGCTCTTTTGCCCAGCTAAGATGAGATAGTTCCCACGAGTCTATTTTCCTAAGATTTTTTTTTCCTCTGGTCTGGTCAAATGTCCTAATTAACAGATCTAGGTAGAAAAAAACCCACAAAATTAAAATAATCTAAATCTCATAGTAAGATCTGAAGTGCTTTCCAGCTCCACTGTGCGAATTTTGCCTCCCAACAGCATGTGGGAAGCCGGGAAATATTGGCTCCTGCAGGGGCTGTGTCAGTGTAGAAGTTGACTGTGGGAAGGTGAAGGTGTATGAAGCTGTACAAACCTCATCCATGTGAGTGTCCCAGATTTTGGGGGGTTCTGTGTCATGTGGAGGACATTTCCAAGCCAACTTCTGGGAAATTACTGCCTCAAATCTTGTTCATTGGAACTAGGTATTCCAAATCCCCTACTTATGCCTACAAATCATTTTCTTTAATCTTATAAAAACATTTAAATTTTTTGTCTTAAAGGACATAAATGGCAAAACAGTACTCAGTTGCCCTCTCCTGAAATCCTGTTGATGTAAAATGGAGTGAGATACCAGGCTGAGGGTGATTTAAAGGGATACAATCAAGGCAGAAGATTTACAGTTACAACTGAGACTGCTTTAAGGTTAAAAACCTCTGCTTTGGGAGCTTGCAGTGTAATGTAGGGAGAGTGAAAGAGGGTTGTAACCATGAACACAGCTAGTCAACCAGGCTGAACTTAGAGAAATTTCAATCCAGTAGAAAACTACTGATTTCTTTTCTGAGAAAAAAAGAGGCAAATGTTTCAGTAAAAACTTCCCTCTTTTCAACAAATAGAAGTCTAGAAGTGTGGGTTTTATCCAGTGTCAACTGTCAGTAAGTGCTATAAACGCATCCAAGAACAAGTACATTTAGAGGAACAAAAACCAGTCTTTTTGCTGCGAGATACCAGGAGTTCAGCTGAGATGTCTGAGCACATTTGATGGCCAGTGGTGCTGCTGGATTCATAATCCTTTCCAGATAACTCTTTGAAGAAAGAAAGCTTAACCCCATTTGACCTATGCTTACTAAGAGTGTCTCTCTCACTTCAGCAGCTTGAGCCACATTCAAAGGGCCTTGTTTTTGCAATGATTTTGATAGATTTTCAGGGAAACAAGTGTGCCTGATTCTGAGAGAAGGCTGATGTGGTTTGTGCCTCTGGAAGTTGACTTGCAGTTCATTAACCCTAGTTGCAGCTGTTGAAATCTGTTGTGCCAAAATAATGAAATGCAGCCCTGATTTCCTTTCTTCTGGGTCAGGTCTTGACAGCGAGTGACGTCCTCAGCTCTGAGAGCAGCTGGGGTCACCGGCTCTCAGAGAATTAGGCTCTCTGTCTCCTATGGAAAGTCTTTGGTCTGTTGTGGTTGTTGCTTTGATTTTTCTAGTGATGTGTATTTTTATACATGTCTGTAAAAACAAACACAGTTCACCCTTCTGCCACACAGATCCCTTGCGATCCCTTGTCAACAATGTCAAGCCAATGTTACACTCAAGCCCAGGAATGATTCATTTTTTACAACTGTGGTCTTCTGAGAACATTACAAAGGCTGCAGTGGAATGGTTTAATTCAGAAGTATTTCCTGCATCACCATCAGAGGCTTATTTTTCCTGGGTCTCTGCTTCCTTTGTTTTTCCAATAGTTTGGGTGTTCTATATTTAGCCAGTTCACTGAAGCACATGTGGGTAACTGAACTAAGTGCTTATACAAAAGCTTTCCCCCTGAATTTCTGCCTTCATAGTAGAACCGCCTGTAATTTTACTGTCTTGTTACTCCCACTCTTGCCTGCTGAGTACAGCTGTATAAGATTTTAGCAGTGCACATTGCATTCTTAATGTACTGTGTGCCTCTCCCTCAAACGAGAAGCAGATGACATCTGCTGCCAGGGTGACTCAGCACAGGAAGAACTGCAATCACAACCTATCAGCCTGTGCTAAATAACCCGACTCATTTATACTTCGAAAGTCAGTCAAATCCAAATGCCAGATACTAGATTAGGGTGCGGGTGGGTGG
>JAOXXN010000102.1:13369750-13386157 GCA_026770055.1 Myrmophylax atrothorax
AATGCACTTCAACATGCTGCCTGTGAAGCAAAAGGAGAAAGGAAAAAGAAGATCTGGTGATTTATTAGTAGGAGCTGTAATGCCTCATTTTTATGATGCAATTGATATCTCACTTGAATGAAGAGTGAGGATGGATGAAGCCCATTGCCTGTATAGATTTCAAGACCTCCAAAGAAGCAGTTCCGTTTCATTCCAGTGTTCCCCTCCTTCTGATGGAAACAGGTGTGTGGCACTATCAAATGCAACATTCCCTTACAGTCTGCCTTGGACCCTGGCATAAATAATTCATAAATAAGGAATTTAATTCTATGTTTTAGTAGGTATAAACTCCTTTTACTGCAGAGATGTGTTGGGTTGCAGGGAGAATGTCCAGAAAACTCCCTTTGGAATTATAACTCTGCAAAAACAGTTTTCTTTTTTGGCTTGTAAACCTGTTCTGATTTGTTACAAGCTGGCCCTTCAGAGGATGCTACCTGTAGCTCCTGTCAGCAAAACTTTGTAAATCCTTTGGAAAGATAATGGGAAGAAGTTGCTGGCAAGGCTTAGACCTGAATGAGTGTGTAAAGGTCTAAAGGAAGATAAAAAAATGATAAAAGCCGTGAAATATTTTTTTAAGCTTCACTGTAAATCCTTTGGTGGTGGTGCTGCTTTGATGTGATTCAGCTTGAGACAGAGATGTAGGATTCGAGTATGTCAGCCAGTTCGCCCCTCACTGTTGGCAATCCAAGGAAATGAGACTGGGCTAATGGAATGGGCCACAAACTTCTGCATCTCCATAAACTTCTTCACAGTGCAGTAGACAAACACAGCTTGGAAATAATTTTCATTTTAACTATTGAAGTGGTAAGGAATGAAGAGACTCACTGTAATGTGGCTTTTAAACTGGTCACTGTCATGTACATTTTAAATAGCTACTTTTGCTGCTTTGTGCCTCGTTTTGGCTACAGCAGATTAATGCAGATCAGTTCTTTCTTGCCAACCCTTGTCCTTAACAAGATGTGAATGTGGTCCAAATAATTAGCATTTCTAGTGTCACAAATGACATTCCTTATACAGTGTGGTCAACTCAGCTGCTTTAGCAGCAAAAATAGTCACTGTGGTACACATTCCACTTTCAGTGTTGTATTCTGTAGTTTATTCATCTGGCTCAGTCCTTAGAGAGGTCTTTATACCAAAGGAGATATGTTTCAGGAAACAAAAATAATTGTTCTTTTTTTCAGAAAAAAACTTTACTCAGAGGCTTGCCAGATTTTTACACAGCTGTTGAGATGATATAATGGTTGTTTGTTTGGCTAAGGTTGCAAATATGAACTTCCTTCCTCCCGCATTTATAATTATCCGAGCTAAATGCAGAATTTGTGATAAATGTCTTCTGAATTTCTATAGGGGTGAGTGTCTATGAAGTGCTTACAGCCTTCAACATGCGGTTTACATTTGCTTTCAAAACGGGTGACCTAATTTTCTGTGAGGTGCATACAACCTCCATCCCTAGTCCTGCCCGAAGAATGTATGTCTGGAATAAGAGTTTGTCTTTCTTTTGTATAGTAGAAAAATCTTCAGCTGTGAGAGTTCTTGACCGGAATACCCTTAATCCTGGGAGGAGTTCACTGTGGTTGAGCTGTAGTAGAACATATTTGGTCGGACTTTAAAAAAGGGCTCAGAGTGGACGGCTGGTTCTGGTTTTGTATATGTCAGATATTCCTGTATTTGTTGTGAGCCATATTTCCTGCTGCTTTCCAAATTACACTGAAGGAAATGACTGCACTGGCAATCAGCCTTGTGGACACAGGCTTAAGTGTTTTGGAAAGGAACTGAGCAGCAATACTATAAATTGAGGCTGTATTTGCCTTAGGAAGGGCTTGGCTCTTTGAGTATGATGCGAACACGGTGTTAGGCTCATTTTTAGCCCTGGTTTTCTAATTAAATGTTAATGCTTAGAAATTGTGTCTCATTGTTTTCATATAAAGACATAAGTTTTTATGTTCTGTAGAAAAAACTAAGTGTATGTTAATAATAATGTAACACATCTATAAAAGCTTTGTGTTTTTTAAACAATCTTGTAGCATCAATGTCTCTAAAAGGTGTTCTTGCATTTTGTTGGTTTTCGTAGTTTAAACAGTATCTTGATAGTATCATTGCATTTGTATGAGGGAAAGGTGAAGGAATTAAAATACCTGGCTACTTAAGAGAAGTCTTCTAAAGATTCAGCCTTGGAAGCTTCTGGTATTAGCATATGATGACAAAAAAAAGGCAGGAACATTTGTTTCTTGACAAACTGTTGCTTACTGGAAGTTTTCTAAGCTTTGCAGGTTGGACTCTCAATTCTATAATAAAATAATAATAAATACAGTATATATGTTTCATGATGCTGTTTAGAGCCTGATGATTTCAGCAGCAGCAAGCTGTTTGTGCAGAGTATCAGGAGAAACTGTAGCCACAGCCAGGAGTGCAGTTGGCTGTACCCCTGTTTGAGTTCTGAGCTCCGTACACCTCTCAGAACCAAACATTTCCAAGACATCATTCATGTTAGAGAAACCCTAGAAGTGTCCTGGAGAGATATGTCTGTGCTGAACAAGGACAATAGAAAGTGGTCATTCTCCCTTCTCCAGAAAACAGGGTATAGGGTCCTTCATCTTTCTGTAAGAGAAAAATAATTACAAACACTGAAAAAAATGTAAATTTGGTGTAGTTGCAGTCAGGATACCATTTAAAAACTTAGAACTGAGGTATTCAGGGATGTACAGCAGAGTTCTTGTGTGTACTTTTTACACCAAGTAAAGGTGTTGCAGAAGATTTGAAAATGTCCCTCCAAAGGAATTCTGCAGTCTTGACTCTGGCAACGTGGTGAAAAGATTAAAAAATTCTTACTTTGCCTGAGTTACTCCAGACTGAGCTTGCTACTCTTACTTTCTGGTCATTACGCAGAATTTTGTGAGCTCATATTATTCCTTGCTTGGAATTATGAATGACCTTTTTTTAAGGCATTAAATTATGTCCCAGTATTCTTAGGAAAGAATTTGAATTTAGCTGTTTCTGGAACTATTATGGTATGACATGAACTGTTCTTGCTCTCCTTTCCCCACTGCCCTGCCAAAGAGTAAGTGCAAAGCACAAAAACACAGCTGTAGTTTGATTAGCATGTAATGGTTTCTGAGGTGCATGCTGCGTTCTGGAAGGCTGTAGATAATGCAGGAGGAAGGTGCTCTGTTGCTCCGGTGGGCAGCTGTGCCCCCGTGTCCCTTCCCGTGGCTCACACAGGCAGGGCAGGGCAGGGCAGGGCGCTCACCCCCTTGTGCGTTCTCACCTGAATGGAGCCGTGTACAAGCTTGACACCAAATGTGAACTGCTGTGTCATGACTTAATTGTTGTTTGAAAGCTGCAGAATATTTCTTACACCAACAGGAAAGGCAGCCTGTATCAGCTACCTAATATATGGTTCAGACAAGGAGAAATTGAAGTGACTTAACTTAAACTTCATGGAATTGGTAGTAAACTGCAAAGTTCTAGATGAACTCAAATGAGAGATTCATAGAGTCACAGTTAATATCAAGTGGGAGGGGACCTGATGAGGATCATCAAGTCAGCTCCCTGCTCCTTGCAGGACTACCTAAACTAAAACCGTATGCCATGACTTCAGAGCATCATCTGGATGCTCCTTGAGCTCTGTCAGGCTCGGTGCTATGACCACTCTCTCCTGGGAACCCTGCTCCAGTGACCAGCCACCCTCTGGGTGAAGAACCTTAAGCCCTTCCAAATTTTACTGTTCAGTAAAATTTGTGTTGCAACAGCTATTCACTTGTAGTTTGTCATCAGTTCTGTGATGCATTTTAGTGGACCTCTGCCTTTGCTTGTGCACAAACATTTACATGTTACACCTGCAGACTACTCTAGTGATTAAGTAACTTACGTTGGCCAGAGTGTTTCCTTTTATTATTTTACAAGTATATAATTTCAAAATTATGTGTACTTATACACAGACATGTTTACAAGCACGTGTGTTGTCTTTGGGTTGGTTCTGACACAATTCCAGAGATATGTGCAAGGTCCCGTGCTTGTGAAATAAGTTTTTAGTTTCCAGAAATACCTGACCAGTGCTTGTAAACATTAAATGAAAGAGTGCCAAACGCAGGACTCTGTTCCTGTGTTTAGCCTCTAATTTGAAGGCAAATGGCATGGGTATGCTATGCTTCCATATCTTGTGCCTCAGTGCTACAGAGTTAATGCCAGAAGTTTTCTGAATTCAGCATTATAAGTGTATTTATGAACTGGAATGCCTTGAGTAAATGCTTGAATCGTTTCCAGTACACTCAGAGCTAGAAGTGCAGTTGCAGGTTACACATGAGGCTGTCACAGGTGAACTTGCTGCTGCCACAAAGGGGAAGTCCCACCTGTTTCTTTCTCCATCCCTTCTCTCCTCTGTCTGGTGTGAACCCAGGAGGATGTGTTTGCTCTGATATTTGCCCAGTCACGGGGTAATCTGTCTCTACTTGCTAACTCAGCAGAAAGGCTGCTTTGCTGTTTGGAGCAGTGAGCGAGTTTCCTGAGGGTCTAGAAGGTTGAGCAGGCTCAGTTATGTTCTGGGGCAAAGTGCTAATAGATGGAGGGGAAGGAGACCTCTTCCTTTTTGTGGCAGCAATGAGGTATTAGGTTGGCTCAAGCTTTAATGTGCAAGTTATTTTAAACTGCAGGACTGGAAGCTTAAAAAAATGACATCAGGAAAGCTTGTAGAGACCTTTTTTCCAAAAACTCCTTTGAAGAGGACAGTTGGCCCTGGAATAGAGAGAAAGATAAGTTTACAATTTTATTGCTTCTGAGTGACTTGTCTCAGTGTTTTCTAAGTGCAAAGGGAACCTCCATCCGAAATGTGTTGTGTTTTTTTAATATCCTGCAGCACTTCAATGCCAGTAACAATAATAAATGGACTGAATTTCTGAAATACTTTGCTAAAAATAAGTATCTGTAGATTTACCCAGCTGATAATAGTTGTATTTGATGAATGTGCTGATCATGCAGAGAAATGCAGGTACGAGCTGGGGCTGCCCCTTTGCTAACACCATGTTTCTGAGAATAGGTCAAGTGGAAGGATTTGGTATTGGAAGTGCCTCAACATTGTGGTGCTCAGCTGCTTTGTGTGAACAGGCAGTGTATTTATGCCAGGAGCGGGTGGGAAGGAAGAAGGAGGAAGCGTGTGCTGCAGCCCCTCCTTTGCTACGTGCTGGGACTGTTGGGTGTGCACAGCCCAGTGTGTGCTGCTGGGGAATCTGTGTCTGAAGGGGCAGGCACAAAGGACCTGCCAGCCCCAGTGTGCCACACAGCCTGCTCTGCTCTGCCACCTCCCGTGTGCCACACAGCCTGCTCTGCTCTGCTTTGCCACCTCCCATGTGCCACACAGCCTGCTCTGCTTTGCCACCTCCCGTGTGCCACACAGCCTGCTCTGCTTTGCCACCTCCCGTGTGCCACACAGCCTGCTCTGCTTTGCCACCTCCCATGTGCCACACAGCCTGCTCTGCTTTGTCACCTCCCATGTGCCACACAGCGTGCTCTGCTTTGCCACCTCCCGTGTGCCACACAGCCTGCTCTGCTGTGCCACCTCCCGTGTGCCACACAGCCTGCTCTGCTTTGCCACCTCCCGTGTGCCACACAGCGTGCTCTGCTTCTCAGGGACCTGTGGGAATTGTTTTGAGTTACTCCCCTACGGGTCCTGCAAACAGACAGGCTGTATCCACCTCTGAGTTTTCACTATGGAGCGTGTTCCCAGTCAGTCCAGTGGGATGCAGGAGAGCCCCTGTGGCTGCCAGGGTGGCACTCAAGGCAGAGCTGCTATGGAAAGAAATAATCCTGCCTTTTGCTGCTGAGGGTTCTGTTGGAAGGTGCTCTGTAGTAAAGTCCATGAGCCATCCTGTAGAGATCCATTCTTCTTAACTTCTTGAAAGCTGCGGGGACCCTTGATGTTTCCAGTTCAGCTGTGATAGGAGGGTATCTGTCCTCAGGTTGATGAATGCCCTGGAGTATCTCATTCTTGTCCCTGCTGTGTTTCTCAGCATGGAAGCGACACTATGTATGTGTATGGCATTTTTCAGTCAGTGTGATCCTTGCTAAGAAGTCCTGATGTTTGAAAAAGCTCATTGTTTTTGTATTTTAAAAAATTGAAAAAAATAATTATAAAAAGGAAGTACCCATGCTAATTTAAGATTTTTTTTATCAATCTGATCTAAAACACATTACTTTTAAAAACTTCTTTGCAAACTTTAAAATTATTTTCATCAGCCTTTGCTGTTCTTTTTTCTTTTTGTCTGTATCTGCATTACCTTTACCACAGCATCAAATTGGATGAGAGACAGGAGTAACTGAATACTGAGTGACGAAATTTCCAAGCGTGTTTGTAAGCAAAATGTAAAGTGAAACATAATGCACAGTGAGCATGTCTGTGTGTCTAATAGCTGCTCTCAGGCACCTGCTTAGGATTATCCATCGCTGAATTAAGTCTTGTTTATTTAAAGGTTTGGGGGAAGATAATTTTTGGAAAAAAAATTTAGAAACTTACATTCATAAGTGGTAGTATGGAGTCTGTTGACTTGATTTATTTTTTCCCCATAGTTGCAGTAGAAAAACCCTCTACTGTCTTTAGTTCTCATATGCCAGAAGAGTTCCATTTACAAAGCTACCAAGTGTGGTGGCAGCAGATTTAACAGTGGTTGTTTGTGTGACTCAGTTGCTGAGCTGCTTAGCAAGGCCTCTGCAGCTTAGGATCTGAGCAGCATTTCTTAGGAACGCTAGCCTAATCCCATGAATTTAAATACTTCTGTTTAAAGTCCTCTTTTAACAAGACCCAGCTGTCAGTCCCATCTTCCATGATTGTTCTACTGTATAGAAATTTCATGTTCACTTCCTCATTACCATAACTTACACTTTCTTTTTTCCTTTTTGCTATGGAAGCTGATTTCCTTCCTTTTTCAGGAATGTGTGCTTTAAAACATTGAATCTGTGTTAAATATTTACATTTGGTCTTAATCTCAAGGCAATTAAATTCTAGATAAAGTCCTTTTGGTATGTATGGGTTGGTGTTAACTGGATTTTAGACTTCTCTAACCTTTGACATAACAGAACTTTGTGGATTTGGGTGGGATTTTTTTATGTTGAGGCTGCTTTCTTGCTGTAAGTGCTCTTTTTGCCATGGTGTAGAATCCAGACCTTGTGTTTTTCCTGCCTCCCTCCCTCCCTCTCTGCTGCCAAGATTTATTTAGAAACTGAAGTAATGCAGCTTTTCAGCATGAACATATATCTTTAGAGCACATCCAAAGTATACAGAATTAATTAAAAAAAATTTTAGTTTCAGGAGGCTTATAAACTAGATATTAAGGTCAGTGCTCAGTAGGCAATGCATAGATTCCTGTTAGCAGTCTGTGACAAATGGCATAGCTTTATACCTCCAATTGCTAATACTGGTTTGAGTTATTATGTGGACTCCTTGGTTTAAGATCATTAAACCTTCGTTCCAGAGAAAAGGTGTTGAATTGACAGTTGAAGCAAAATACCAAGTGAAGAAAGTATTAAAAAGGAAAAAATGCAGGGAGAAGTATTGTCCGTTTTCTCTGGGGTTTTGGGGGTTGGGTTGGTTTTGGTTTGGGGCGGGATGGAGTTTTTTTGTTTGGTTGGTTGGTTTTTATTTTTTGGTAGGAGGTTTTCCATTTTTAGAAACTTTGGAGAGAGATTTTCAGTGACATTCTACTACAATGGCAAGTAAGAATTAAGTTGTGTTTTCAGCCTTTATCATTGATGAGCATGTTTTTCTCAATCTGCTCAAGACCTTCTCCTCTTCCCCACTTTGGACAGGCTTTGCTAGGGAATAGCAGTGCAGGAATTGTTACGCTTTGGTGTCTGGCTTGGCCAGATGTCTCTCCAAAGTTGCTCTGTGGATTGAGTTCACTTCTGGAACAGTTTCTCTTTTGCTTTTTGAGGAGAAAAAGAGAAGAGTTGAGCAAGGGTAGGACTTGCTTCAAGTGATTTTTATTGATTTTTTCCTCACCCGCTGGAGTTCTCAAAATACAACTTGGATTCTTACAGTATCAACAAGGAAAACAGTGAAGTGCAGTTTACACAGCAGGAAGTTGGCTTTCTGTCTTGTTACTGCATGTGGTTTATGGAGATCTGAAATTGTGCTTAATCACCTGCAAGATCCAAGGGGAGATGCTGATCCAGAATTCTCTTGGAGCTGTGATTCTCCTGCAGTTTGGAGATTCATAAATCTGTTTCCCCCCGATCCCCCAAATTCATATAGTGCAGAACTTGCCTGTACTTTCTCCTTTGTTATGTAGTTGCTCCCAAATGTCATTGTGTGTCAAGGACCCCTTTAACCCACGTGCCTCACATCACTACCTAGTGAGCAGTGTTGTTTTACTGCCAAACACTCCGCTCCCTTTTCCTTGCTTTGCCTGCCCTGTTCCTGCGAACTTCCAGCCTCTCCTTCCAGTCTTGTCTGCTAGGACTCATCTCTGTCCACAGCCCCACATCAGTCTTTCTTCTAGACTCACTCACAAGGCTCTCTCTGCTCTACTCTCTCAATACATTCCTTCAAAGCCTTCTGCAGCACAGCTTTTCCATGGAAAACCCTCTCCTTACAGAGTATTCCTTTGCTCTCTGTTAACGCCATGGGGCAGTACTGTCTGGCTCCTTTTCCCCCCTCAGCTGCCTCTCACACAGTAGACACACATCCCTTTGTGTAGAGGTTGGTGATGAAGCAGAGGGTGATTCTTACAGTTTGCAGTGAAGCTGGAGGACAAAAGTTGCCTGCCAATTGTAACACTTACATCTGCTCTTACCTAGTGGTTTAAAATATAGAATTAATTGAGCCAGAGTAGCTGTTTATTTTTGGTTTAAGGCAGTGTTTTTCTTGTGCTCACTTTGTTAGAACTGAGTTTAAAGTAAATAGGGTGTCTTCTAAACTGAATATACTTTTTCCTTCAAAGATAATGTTTCAGTCAAAAGGTTATTATGCTGTTTTTCCTCTGGACACTTTTTCCATGTGGTGTCTCTTAAGATAATGCTGTTTTGTAATGGCTGACTGTAACAACAAAATGTGTTGACTGACAGATGCTAAGAATGAAACACCTATGTACCTTAGCTATATCAAACATTTATTTGTGGGTTTTCTGAAAAATACAGTGGTGGATTTATTTTTTTTTTCCTGGAGAAGGTAGTTCCAGCTATAGTGAAATGCAGCTCTTCACAGTGTAATCTTAATTCTTAATTTCCACTTCCAGCCTGTTGCCGCTGAGGTTAATATAAGGAATGCATACCCTGATACCAAAGTTCAGAAGCAGCCTGTGAAGAATGTTAGTTATTTATCATGGCTCAAGCTTTACTCATCCATTTTTCAAGCTGTGGTTCAGTCTGTCACCATGTCCTTGTTGAAAGAGATTTGGCAACTCCTTCTGAGCCTAGATAGTACCCCCATCAGACAGATTGCAGCCTCTGCTGTGGTATCTTAAGTGAGCATTGGCATAATGATTATTTTTAACCTTTGCGAGGGTCCCTGGAGCAAAAATTAGTTTTTAACTACACCAAAGCGTAGAGTAGCTCAGAGTCTTATCAGGAGATCCTCTCACCTGCAGTGTAGTGTGACCTCTGATCTAAGTGATTCTCTTACACCTCCCCCTCCTGCTTGCTATGATCATTCATTTATACCGTCTTCTGTAAGCACTGGTGAGATGTCCATCTTTCACAGGTAGCTGACAGTTGCTTACTTTATTTTGCTTTCTTACAGTTGCAAGACAGCCTAGTGTATGGGTAGAAATTAGTTTCCCAGAGTATTTGTTCCTGGTGGGAAAAGACCCTGTACAGGCACAGCAGACTGGTCTGTAAAGGGATGTGAAGTTTATAGCTGTTGGTTGGTTGGGGTTCTTCTCAAGTGCAGGGAATGCCTGAAAGTGCTGTTGCGAGCCTGGTGATAGTTATTAGTGGGCCACAGCTGCAGGAATGTTTGGGTGTTAGCTGGGATCTGTGCATAAGGCTATGCATTACAGCAAAATCCACAGTCAATCTGCTGATGGGGAAGAGAGACTAAGTCATCTTTTCTGGAATGAATGAAGTTGCAAGAGACAAGTAAGCTCATAAAAATCAGTTTATACTGTGCCTTCTAGTGCTTTTCTAGATTGAAGAGGAGATCCACCAGGGTATGGATCCCTGTGGAGCTGTCATTCAGGGCATGGCCAGAAATGCATCCATTTACAGCACCTGTGTATAGGCTCATCTCGCCTGCCTCTGGATTATTAAAATAGTGCTTTTATTTTAGTGTTGGTAGTGAAGTGGCTTCCTTTAAATGCACCTGCTTTTGAGTGTTTTCCACTGACAAGTGTTTCTTAATGCCCATTAAGTGGAACTGTGGATATATACAAAGGCTTTTTTTTCATGCTGTCTCTTCTCATGTGTACTTTCAGACATCGCTCCTACAGAGTGCACATCCCTTCATGCAGTTTCTTGCATGTTGGTTCCCATCCTCAGTTGAGAAGTTTCCCATTCACTGAGTTTCCTTGTTCTGTCTTCCCAAACCATGAGCATTTTGCTGTGTATTCTTTATCTTGGCCCTTACCAAGAAGATGGAGGTCTTCCTTTCTTCATTCTTTCAACGTATCTGTTATAGTTGTGATGATGTGTACAAAGATGTTCGAGGCTTGCCTTTTTCCTTCAATCCTTGAGAAACTTCAGTAAAATTTGTGGGATTCAGGTTCTTAATTTCCTTTTCTAGATGTTTTATATAAGCTTTAGTGAAGCTTCGGCTGTCTGATTGGGGCGTGTGTGTTTACCACATCATTAGGAGACGTGCACTTGTGGATCTTGCATCCACATTCTTTGTGCACTGTGGGGGCAGAAGGATTGCCTTTAGTGTTCTCATAGGGACTCACTGCATCAGCCTTCAAGCTGGGGGCAGTTTACTGGTCTCCAGTGTAAAGGAAATGTCATCTTGTGGTCATATGGGAAAGATTCTTCTGAGAGAAGGACTCGGGACTGAAATAACAGAACTTGTGTGTCATTTGCAGTTCTTCAGTGAGTAAAAAGGGGATGCTTTTTAATGATCATTTACTTGAGCAAAATTTGCCATTTAGCTAAAAACCTCCAAGACATATTCCCCTAATTGTGTATTTATGTTCTCTTTGCATGCTGTTACATGTCTGAAGTGCATGTTGTCTGAAATGAAGCATAAATAACCCCCTTGGTGCTTTGAATTTGTGCATTTTCAACTCGTGTAATAACGCTTGAGTATAAAACCTTTTTTAGCCATCTGACTACCTTTTGTCAAGGTTGCAGATGCTCAAAGATATTTATATTTCATCTGTAATACAAAATGTGTCCTTTGTCTACTTGCTACCAGTATTGTAAAAATATTAGTTTTGTAAAAAGTAAGTATTTACAGGTACTTATTTCTTCAAGTTACCACATTAAACTTAGTTCTGCCTTTCCTTCTGCATCAACTTGTTCATGTTTGTTATTCTTTCTTTGGACATCATTCCAAAAGTAAAGCTGAGTGCAAAGAGATGCTGCAGTAGTGTTTGTGTTACAATAACTGCATAGTGAAGATTCTGGAAAGTTGGAACTAATGTAGTTTCTAAGTACATATCTGCCTACTCAGGACAGACTATACACTGAAAACTCTTTAGCCTTAGCTGGTAGGACTAAGATGTTGTCTCCTGCAACTAATGAGTGTCATTGTTTTAGAGAACACTTATGTTTTATCCTCTGTTTGAAAAATATTTTAGCTAAAGCAACTTCTGTTTTTATGATCTAAGTATTTTCTATAGCTGTCTTCAGGTTGTCTTCATAAAGAGTGTTCAGTGGGACATGTCATTGAGGATGTTCTTTTTATGGGAATTGATTTAACGTCCACTGGCTGGAATCTTGGTTCAGGAAATGAGATACAATTATTGATAAAGCCCCTTCTTTTCCAGGCAGCATCTGTTTGGCTAGATGTGAGTCAGGCACTGAAATATATTGAAGGGAATAAGGGTTTTACTGTGTGCCTTCTCAACAGTGCAAATTTCAAAGAGAGTTGGATTCTTCTGTAGACATTTTGGTAATTTTGGTTCATCTTTTTATCTTACAAGAAGCAACATCTTATGAGTGTATTTCAATATGCAAGAAGGCACCCTTTGGAGACTAATTTAAAATTTCAGCCTGCAGTTACAGAAAGATAGAGTCAATATAAATAGTAATAATAACACAGAGGCAGCTTAAAACTAGAAGCCAGCCCATGGAATACAGAGTGTTCTGCTTGATGCACTTTGCATTTTACCTCCCTCTTAAAGCTTTCAAACAAAGGAGGAGTGGATGAGTAGGTATTTTGTGAGTGGTTTTGCTGTGGCACATCAGAATGATTTCCCACTGTTGGAAATCACGATGATGAAGTGAACATTCTGATATCTTCAGTTTGTTTATTTCAGGAAATTGTGGGTGCTTGTGTCAACTAAAGTTAGAGGGGGAGTGTACAAGTTCTGATTAAATACAAGGGAAGCTGCAGAGGATATGAATATGGAGAATTTCGGTTTTCTATTTCTTCATGCTGCTAGCCAAGAAGAGCTTTATTGTTTCATATTTGTTCTGTCTGTGACAAATACTGTGTTGTCAAGTCCTTGTTTGACACACTGTCTGCTTCATTCTAAAGATTTGGTGCTAATTCTGTGGAAGACCAGGGAGCAACTGTGGCATGTTTGATCTCCTGGTTGGAATCTCTGGGGGCAGTTGTTGAACAACAGCCTGTTAGAATCTGGAGGGGTAACAGTGCCCTCATGACAGCACCAGGTTTTAGAAAACCTGTATTTACTGTATAGTGCATTGATGTATTTTGGGGGATTCCAGAAGCAGCGAGACAATTTGCTTTGATGTTACCATCTGATATCTGGTTAAGACTTTTTTGTTTCTGACAGTTGCTTTTTCAAACAATTGTGTCATTAGCAGTTGCTAAAATGTAAGTTAGGTGTTCACTTGTGTTGCTATAAATATTTATATTACAAACTTATAAACAATGTAAAGAAAAATATTTTTGAGCTGAGTGAAAAGGTTGTTGTTTGACTGGGCTTAAAATGCAGCTACAGGCAAAGGCAGTTCCTGTATGGGCATGTCCTGAGTTTTGCGAGTAGGGTTGGAAAGCTGTGTGTGTTTGACCCACCAACTGTTCTTCCAGCAGCCACTGCTGATCTTTATTAAACTCGGGCCTGTCTGCAGTTCAAAACATGCACTTTCAGACACGAATGTTTCTTTTCTGTGGTTTCAAAGATACATTCTTGCCTGTTGCCCAGAGCAGTGGGTACGGGAGGGAGTATTGTGGGCTGTCCAGTGTTGCATCTCCCAGCTAAACCTGCCAACAGGACCATGCAGGGAGGATGCCTGGGTTTCATACCTGCTGCATTGCTGCAATCCAGACCTGCTGCCTGATACAAAGTAAAAGTCTTAAAAAACCCAAATATGTGCTCAAACTGCAGATTGCTTTTAAAACTCTTTCAGTGTATTCTGTAATGGTTTTCCTTCTTCCAGTTGCTCTGAGTAACTCTTGCACATTTCAGGTTCTGCTCTGACTTCCTCTGTTTGAAGAATAGTATTTATTGCTGAAGTACAATGCCCTATTTTAATTTTGAAGAACAGCTTAAAGAACCCATGTGTGTAAATATTTGTTCCTTTTTTTTTTTTTGCCAGCCCTGTTCCCAAATTGTTATTAAAACCAATTTTTCTGAGCAATGCTAAGTCCCTTGCTTCCTTAGTAGCTGGAATCCAGTTGAGATGGAAAGGACTGATCAATTTAATTGTGACATACAATGTGTTGGTGTAAAGAATTTTCATGAGTTGGGGAGTAAGGGAAGGAAAGGCAGGAAACAGACAGTCTTAAACCCGAGGCTGTCATAGTCCTTAATAACATAGTGACCCACGATTGAGATACATTAGTAATAATGAGTGCTTTAATCATATTAATTATATCTTCAGTCTATTGATGTGTGACCATTGTTTCATGGGTCTTACATTGCTCTCCAGGATCTCAAGAGGTCACCCACAGTATTTCAGTGTATTGGTCATTAAAGATCTCTTCGCTTTTAATGAAGCACCTGAAGATTTATCTTTTATCAGACATTCAGTGTGTTCTCACCTTGTTTTGTGACTGCAAGTCTGGAAAATTACTGCTTGAAGCATGGTTTAAAAGAGAAAAGCAAAACTCAGAGTTGGCTCAAAATTAATGTATTGAGGCAGGCGTTCACTTGACACAAGATTTTTTCATTTGTGATGTTTTCAATTTGAGTTTTTTGGCTGACAAATTTGTATCTCAGTTTTTGACTTTGAGAGGCATTGGAACGTCTGTGTTCTGCAGAGCCTTGGGATGGATTTAGCTACTACCTATGCTATTTGAAGCTCAAAGAAAACAAATGCTCTTTTGTTCAGCTTTTCATCTAGATTGCTCTTAATGTAAACTGGGGTGTAGCACATTGGATAATGCACAAAGAGTTTCCCATGACTTTCTAATCCCCCTCCAATTATATTTTTCAGGAGTAGTTACTTTCAGAATACTTTATGCTTATTAAGAAGAGAGATGGAAATACTAAAGCAAATGATCTGCACTGTGTCACTGGCTTAGCGTGCTGCTTATTAAATTCAAAGGGAATATGCTGGTATCAGTTATAGCATAAGACTCTCTTATTTTTACTGAGAAGCATCTTAGATTTGATTGGTCCCTGTCAAGTGGACAAAGGATTCGTATGCAACAAATAATGTATGAGGTCAAACTACCTTTCATTTTTTACCATGACTTTAATAAAATATATAGAAACATGGAACATGGGTGAAGGCTTTGGCTGTCAGTTGTGTGAAAGCATGTCAATGTTTTTTCCTGTTTAAGTAACCTTATTTAAGCAGTCAGGTGAACAATATTAGACATGAAAATCTGCTGGAGTCTTACTGTTGCAACTGTGTGCTCACACTATGCTTATGTGCTTGTGCAGTGTGTTACTGCAGGGTTCTGTCATGCACAACGTCTTCAATGGATACTGTAACAATGACACAGGAATGGTCACAAACAAAGGAACTTTGATTTCCAGATGAGGTGCAGACAGAGGATATTTCTCAAACCAAAGTATGCAGTGTAGTTCCTTTTGGTTCCTGAGGTTGCATTTTAAAATAAAGAAAACCAGTTACTTCTTGAGATGGTGTTTTGAACATTTGAGTATTGTCTGCTGCATCTCTAGAATAGCTTTGTAACAAACTCTATAGCTGTTTTTAGGAAGAAAATACTTAGTTTGGGAACAAGCATGAGCTTGTGCAAGCTTGTGTTTAAATAATACGAAAGGCTGGGGGTGAGAACATCTGTTGCCTGAAAGCTGGTATCTTTTCATTTTAAGGTTTTATGCTCTCAGTTGTTTCTGAGCATACTTAAGCATCTCAAATTTACTACAGTGGTTCTGAAATTATAGTGAATAAACACATTCTTGTAGCTGACCCTTTAAGCACATTGGCATTACCAGTTGGACACAGAATTCTATTTGTTTCTCCCACAATGCTTCCATAATTAATTACTTGCAGCATAGACAAATCTTGCCATTTGATTTTGTAACTGGCTTTTTTTCAGTGCAGTGTGTTTTCTTTAGAAGAAGACATTGTTAATGTAATGCAGATTTCTGTTGTCTTGAGTTGATTTGAGGTAGGAACTCCTGTTGCAATGTGCAAGTGTGCAGAGTGGGGGCTCAGCAAAAGGCATTTTAAGTACAGATTTGATTATAACTAAACTCTGGCCCAAAATTGTTGCTTTCTGATGACGACTGTTTCTTAGTTTCAGAATTCTGCAATAGTTTTTTTTCTTGAAAATGTCAAAATGACATATTTGAAGCATTGTTCTTGTGCTTTCCATGTTTCCTCATGGGTTTTAACACCACATCGTCTAATGCTTGTCCTGGCATAGTAAAACTGCAATGGCTTGTATAAGAACCTACTTGAAAGAGCAAATATTTCCTTTTTTTCTCCCCCTAAATTATTGGTGAGTGGGTTTTTTTAATAGTGTAATTTTAAGTAATAGGTTATGATTAAATGTTGCAATGGGTAACTTCTAATGAAAGCCTTAATAGTTTTTCATAAATATAATACAGAATACTGTACTTCAGGCATGTAAAGGTGAGCAAACCTAATGAACTGTTTTGGAAACCATCTAGTTGACTTACAGTGAGTGAGAGGGCCTGTTTAAATAGCATTTCAAACAGATAAAGTTGACTGATACAGTCCATAGTGGATAATGAAATAGTCCATAGACCACACTTCAGTGCAGGAAGCCTTACTTGCATATGGAAGACTATACCATGTTGGTACCTTATTTTATCTAGAGGCAACAGCTACCTAAACTCTGCTACCCTGCAAATGCTCTAGGAATATGAGTGGCTTACTTTA
>JAOXXN010000102.1:13386983-13403111 GCA_026770055.1 Myrmophylax atrothorax
TTGGTCTGTTCAGCCTGGAGAAGAGGAGACTGAGGGGAGACCTCATTGCAGTTACAACTTCCTCATGAGGGGAAGAGCAGGGGCAGGCACTGATCCCTTCTCTGTGGTGACCTGAGGGAATAGTTTGAAGTTGTGTCAGGGGAGGTTTAAGTTGGATATTAGAAAAAGTTGTGTTACCCAGAGGGTGGTTGGGCACTGGAGGAGGCTCCCCAGGGCAGTGGTCACAGCACCAACCCTGACAGTTCAAGAAGCATTTGGATGATACTCTCAGGCACCTGGTGTGACTCTTTGGGATGGTCCTGTCCAAGGCCAGGAGCTGGACTCAATGATCCTTGTGGGTCTCTTCCAGCTCATGTATTCTGTGATTCTTTGACTGTACTAAATCAAGGTGTACAAGAGCTTGCCGTTCATTTTTTGTGTAGTGCTTGGTGGTGATCTGTTCTTTTGTGTCTCTGGACATTCTATAGCACATCTCTAGGATTTACTCCTTTGAGCTACCTGATAGCTCCCAAATTGTTACTCAGGTCATTGTCCCCCCAGGTGTATAAATTCTTTCTGAATCAAATGCTGGCTTTACTGGTGTGGATGTACCCAGAAAGGCATGTGTCTTAGCTCAGTTAAAGGAGATGGAGGACATGTTTGGAGAAGACAATAGAGGCTTGCTTAACAAAAGAATAATTTTCTTTCAGGTAATAATAGATAAACTTTGGAGAATATTAAGTCTTTATCTCAGTTACAAATTTGTTGAATGGAGGAGGATCAGATAAATGTTACGGTGACTCTACTTCCAGGGAGGAGTTTCTTTGTTAAATAAAAATTGTGCAGTATCACTGAAGCGATCTGGTCATTGTCCAAGACTTAAACTGTCTCAGGGGATGTATTGCTGACATTCTCTGTGGCCTGTTTAAGCATTTCTGTTTACGGATATGTAGAGTGATCTATTTGCAGTGCAGCGCGACGGCACTTCCTGTGGGTTCAGTGGTGTTGCTTAACTGTGGTCAGCTGAATTCCTTGGACAAGAGTTGGATTTTTGTAATGTAATGGCAATATATTTTGCCAACAATAGCTGGCAATGAATCCACATGCAAGGCTAGCATGAAATAATTTCTGATGATGTATTAAATATTGTGAACTCTGTTCTTAGTCTTTGTCTGCATGGTTCTGACAAAAGCGAGGTACAAAAATGGCTTTGCAATTATCCATTGCATCTTTCATACGAAGTCTTTAGTAGTGAGCAGGATAATAAACTGTGAATGTATGCAGTTTTTAGAAAGTTAATTGGCAGACATTGCTTTGACTTCAGAACACTTTTTCAGAAGCGTGGTAGCTGACACCAGTTTTCTTAGACACTGATAAGAAAATTTTAAGTATCAAACTTTTTTTTTCCCCCCTCCAGATGGAGCAATTGTCAGATGAAGAGCTGGACCATGGTGCAGAAGAAGACAGTGATAAGGAAGATCAGGATCTGGACAAGATGTTTGGGGCCTGGCTGGGTGAACTGGACAAACTCACGCAGGTGAGGGAAGTGTCAAACATCTGACTGAATAATTCTTTCTAAGTGTTATGTTTCATTCCAGTGGGACACCAACTGCTCAGCACTGCCGCTTGCAGCAACATAAACTGCGGCCTGTGACCAGTTCAGTACTCTAAAGGTTTATAAATTGGCCTATTTTCCCCTTCTCAGGGTTGTTAAATTCGTTTTTCACAACCTGCTAGTTTGACCTTCCCAAAGGGTATGATTCCTTTTGAGAACTATGGAATTAGTATTTTGTCCTTGTGTATGTAGAGAAACGTGGACTTCAGCTGAGTAGAGATACGCTGTGTCTCCAAACGTGTGGTTTGACATTGTCCAGCTGTGACAGCATTTATCTGTTGCACCTGAACAGCAAAAAGGAACTGGAAATTGTGGCTGTTACCACTGATGACATGGTAAGGTGACCTGATACACCCTGGAGGATTCATCGTTGTTCCAGAGTACTCTTGCTGCATCAGAGAAGTAGCTGATAGGACATCTTTTGGCACATCCAGCTTCCTAGAGCTTTTCCTTTCCTTCACAAGCAGGCCTTGCATTTTGCATGGTATGCCTATCCTGGGGTGACAGGTCATGTCTCTGTGACTGCCTGCAGGGTTTTTTCAGCTCTGTGAGCTGGCCCTCATAAATAATGTATTTCATTTTACCCTTGTTTATCATGTAGAATTAAGGAAAGGTATGATGGCTGAAGTTTTGTTATGCTGGAGGAGAGGCAGTTTTTCTCATTTTGATCTTACCCAAACCTGAAGGAAAATGGAGCTAATGATGTGACAGGATTTCGGATTTAGGCTCATCTCTGTTATCTTGTTAAATCTCTGCCTGCAAGTTCATAATGTATATAGCAATATAGGGGAGGCTTATTTTTATCTGAACTTTTACATGCAGGGCAATGAAGAATCCTGGGTTTTGAGTTGAATTGAAGAGTGGGCATGAATCTGTATATGTTAATTCTTGCTGCTTTTTTTAGATTTGTATGAAGGATTTTCAATGATAAGGGAAAACTATTTTGAAGGCATGGGCTTTGTAAATCCCTTTGAGTGAGGATCTTCGCAGAGGAGAATAGTGGGCAAATTGCTCTTGGACCTTTTTGTTCTCTGCCCCATTCTTTCAGGTTTGAGCAGCCTAGAAGTATAATCATACTTTACTTGGGGGTTATAGCTGCACTGTTGACATGCAGACTTCAGGGTGATGTCTCAGTTTGTTGCTGGTCCATGCAAAGTTCTTAAAACCTACTAATAGGTAGATAATGGGGACCCACATTATTTGTTTCTCACCTTCATATTGCTGCTCAACACAGCCTGCAGCATGGCCTGGCAGATGCCCTTCTGTCTTTTGCAACTATTGAGAAATGACATTTCCCCCAAAACTTTGACCTCATATTGTTTTGTATAAACAAGTCAGTGGAGTCAGTTGTGTTGCATTTGATTTGGAAAATGATCCTGTCTTGATGTGACTGCCCTAATGAAGTCCCAATAAAGGAGGGTGATTAGACCTAATGAATTCCAAAGTGCATTCTCCTGTAGTCTCAGCATTCATTGCTGTTTATCACTGAACTTTAAGAGCAGTAGGAGGAAAGGTTTTTTGTCCCTGAGATCCTTGAACTTTAACTTCCTTTTTAGATTTCCTAAGTGTTTATTTTAAGGGGGTTTAAAGTAAGACCCAGATTCCTCTCCAGATGCAAGTGCTTTTTAAAAGATTTGAAATTGTTAAAATACCCATGAGATCATTGGAATTCACTTTGCCCTCTTTAACCGTTGGTCTAAGAAAAGCATTTTAAAATGAAGTCTCGAAATCTGCAGCATGTGCGAGCTGTGTTTGGCACTGATGCAGAGTGGATTAACATTTATCCTGCTTAAGTTATCCTGCTCTGTGGTACAGGTTAAATGAGGGAAGTCTTACCTTGCTTCTCATGATTATTCAGAATTAAGCTTTTGGTGTTGTTGCAGTTTTTAGCAGTTCTCCAAAATGTTGTTTTAGCAATCCAGTGTGTTATGGAGAATGTGCTCCAGGTAACAGTGAGAACATACCATGTATGTTTCCAAGGAGGTGAAGTAAGTTTATTATTATTAAAGTCAGTAAAACACATTTTAGATACTTTTAACCAGGATATATTTGCTTTACAGAAAATCATTTGTAGCAGTGTGTGGGTTCTGACTGAAGGAATGAGCCCTAACTTGCCTCCTCTGTTTCCAGGGTTAGAAGTAAATTTTTTTCCCCCCTGCTCTTCTATCTGGGATGATACATAAGCTTCATCAGAGCTACTGGGGGTGAGGTTCTCTCCATCTGATGGAGGACAAGGCCTCATCACCGTCCTCTCATTAAGTGATGATCGACTCACTAACTGATATTTTGGTTTTGCTTTTTGGTTTTTTTTAAGTTTGGGCCAAGTTGAGGAGAGAAGGGACATCAGCAAGAATAAATATTAGGGGGAAAATAGCACATTTCAGTTTTTAACAAATGACTTGAGGAAGGATGTGGAAAATGAAAATAAAAAGCTTAGGTGAGAAACTTTATTCTGTTGGGGCAGAGGAAGCTTTTCCTTCAGACAAGCATATCTGTGGGAAATCTTTACCATTATAAAGATATCATAAAAATTAAGCATTGCTTAATTTCAGATGTTCTGCAGGCCTTTCGAGCTTCAGTGGCAGCAAGAGCTGGGTGCCCCATGTTAGCCTTGTCATTCCAGGGGCAGCAGCTCCTGCCCTTGTCTGCTTGCTACTTACACAAATCCTGGTATTCATTATAACATTATATATTACACCCATATTAGCCTTCATAATATAACAATTCAAGATTAGAAAGATAAAAGTATCTCTTTTTTTAAGCTATACTAGTTTTTCTAAAAAGACGTGCCCAATGTAAACTGGCTGGGGTTTGCTTTCACAATTTAACATGATTCACAGGAAAGTCTTATTGAAAAAAAAGTCTGAATTAAGCCAATTAAAAATCCCTCTTGAGAAAATAGAATTCTTCATTGAATGTTTCCATGTTCTTATGCCATGATTATGCCCATAAGCTAATGATGCATGTCTTAGGGTATCACAGGGCAAATGTGTGTGGATCCTTGCCCAGTTTGCTGCAGAGAAATGGTTACAGCTACCTGTGTTTCAGAATGAGCTAGTATGTAACACCTCTTGAAAAATCATTTGGAGTATGCTTCCTTCCTTTTGATTCAGCAAAAATTGAATGTGTTTAACACCTTTTCTTTATTGCATATCTGAAGCTAAATCTCTGTTGTATGATGATGTATGTTTTCAGTCTAATGCCTGAAAAAGAGGGTTGGGGTTTTTTATGTACCAGGAGATTTTGAAAAATTTCTTTTGGAGAAGATTAATTCTCATTCATCTTAAAGAATTGCTTGTCCAATTCCTTGTCAATCTTTAGTTTGCCCTTTTGTTGTTTTTCAGAGTTTGGATACAGACAAGCCTGTGGCACCAGTGAAGAGATCACCTCTCCGTCAGGAAACCAACCTTGCCAACTTCTCGTATCGCTTCTCTATGTACAATTTAAATGGTTTGTTGAATTATTTACCCCTCAAATATTCATTTAAATAAAAAACCCTATTCCAGCTATAAACAAAAACAGGTTAAAATACAAGAGCATTTGAGTAGGCTTCCAGCTGAAGTGAGAGCATATTTGCTGAAGACATTGCTTTCTGATGTCGGAATTTTGAGTATCCTAAAGCAGTATGTTTTACAGCACCTGGTATCTGAGAACTGCAGGCTAGCATTTGTACAGTGAAGTATGTTCTGGCATTTGGTCTCATGTAAGAATGAATTAATGGGTACCTGTTAACCAGGAAGAAAAAGCATCTTGGTTCATGGAACAGGATGCAAGAATATAGGTACAGAATGCTTTCACATTGAACAAAAATTGTATTTTTCCTTGTCTTGAAATAGCTTCCCCTGGTTGTAACACGGGAAATCGTAATTCACAGGCTTGAGTATGTATAGAGTGTTTTTGTTTTGGGTTTCTTTTCTTTAAGCAGTTGCATTGCTTTAGCAATTTAGAAAATTAGCAAAACACCTGTGCTTTTTTGAAAAGTTGAGACATGACATTACACAAATGTATTTTTAGATTCTGTTCACAGGAAAGCAGTTTAAACTTCTCAAGTGTAATCTGAACACTCATTTTCTGGTAAATGTGTTTAACCCAAATAGTATGAAAGCTGCACCAGTCAAGAGTAGCAGTGCAAATAAATTTCTGCTTAGCAGTGAGGAGAGATCTGGCAATACGGATGGGAAAAGAAAATGCTGCATCTTTTGCTCCCTTGCCCCAGCTGTTAGATTTGGTAACACAAAATGAAGAGTTGCCAATGAAATACCTGCCCGTACTGACAGCTCCTGTCTGTTGCAGAAGCCCTGAATCAGGGCGAGGCTGTGGATCTGGATGCCCTCATGGCTGATCTCTGCTCCATAGAGCAGGAGCTCAGCAGCATCGGGTCCCATTCAGCGAACAACGCTGCAGTGAAACGTCTGGCCCCGGAATCCAAACCTCAGAAACCACCTGCAGGTCGACCTTCCACCAAGCACAGCAGCGTGAAAGGATTGTCCTCCTGCTCTGGGAAGGTGCCTAAAGTGGCACATGCCAACGTGTCCTTGGATGACATCACGGCACAGCTGGAGAAGGCCTCGCTGAGCATGGACGAGGCAGCCCAGCAGTCCATTGCAGAAGACACCAAAGCAGCAGTTACTGCTCAGCACAGGAGGACAGCCTCTGCTGGCACAGTGAGTGACGCCGAGGTGCGCTCCTTCAGTAACTCCTCCCGTTCCAGCATGACCTCTGCAGCCTCCAGCATGGACTCCTTGGATATCGATAAGGTGACCAGACCTCAGGAACTGGACTTGACATCACAAGGGCAGCCAATCACTGAGGTAGAGTGTCACTAACTCAAGATTTTGGTTTGGTTTGGGATTTTTTTCTTCAAACTTAGGCATCCCACCCCTCATGCTGAAACTCCTAGCTAAGCATCTGCAGTGTGGTGGGGTTGATTAAAGACTAAGCTTGCTAATTGCATGGACTGCACATGCTGTAGCTGCTACTTTCTCTGGTTTTGGTTCTGTCTGCAAGGAAGCTTTTTAAAGAATGTGTTTTGGGTTTTTTTTAAAAGCTCTCCCCATCTCTTCCTTCTCCTAAGCCAACCATGCATTTTAACTTTTTTATAGTTAATATTTTTATTCTAAGTAAATCTCATATATTGCTTTTAGTTTAAATCTGAGGAGTGCACATCTGCAGAAAAAAGAAAGAACAGCTGCAAAACTGCGTTGCCCTTACAGTACAGTTAATTCCTGAAGCACATGGAGTAATTTATGGATGCCTGTCTGGAGCTATGCTATACCAGTAATTTGCTGTTACTTAATATTCTTGTTTAATGTATGACAGGGAGAACTCTGTGAAGCAATCAACAAAACAGAAGAACAACTGGGCTGCAGTACAATAGCAAATGTTTGTTTGGGGCTTTGGTGCCTTGGCATAGCTTAAAAGCAGCCAGTTCAGTGCACATTGAAAGTGCTGGTGACTTGTGAGAGAACGTGGGGGAAATGCTACAGTGAATTTTGGAAACTTAAGCTAGGAGCTATCTTGTAGAAATAGTCTCTAAACCAGAAATCTGACCTGTTCAAGTGTCAGTTGTACTAATACGCATGTTCACTTTGATGAGAAAAAAATGGAACAAGCTGAGTTTATTCTAATCAATAATTAACACTAATTTGAATGAGCAGTGCTGAAAGCATGGTTCTACACATCTGCAGCAAAGTTCATCTGATGCAGAGTGAATGGTGCAGGCTTGGCACATCAACTCATCAAGGTCACACTTCATTTTAAATCTTTATTTGAAGTGGTGAGCAATGAATGACTGATGGTTTGGTTAAACTTTCTTTTTGTATAAAAAGTTGGTGTTCTGTTTGGTTTCATTGGAGATTTCATGTTGGGTAAATTAAAACATAGCTAGAAATGTGTCCTTTGCTCTTTGGAAAGTTAAAATGCAAACCTCTGTGTTATTGCTGTAGGCCTAAGTGTTCAAGCCACCCTATGACAGTCATTGATTACATTGTTTGTTTGTCAATCATTTTCTTTCTAAGCTATGATAAGGCCTATTTTGGGGTGTGTGTGTTTGCATCTCTGACTGTTCTTCATGGTTACATATATATATATCTTTTATGATGTAGAAAGGTAGGCAATCTTGCATTTTTTGTCTCTTCTCAGGCTGAAAAGATGATTTATGTGAATTAGTTGCTCTAATGTGCATAGCCCAAGAATAACATGAACTTTGCATTTTTTAGTTTTTAAAAATGCAGGTGTTTCATGCAGTTGCTTTTGCAAGTCTCTCTCCTGGTTTTCTTTTGCTTCAGGAGTGATATGTTTGAGGCATCAGCAAGATTGCCCTTCTTGTCTCCCAGATTTTTTCAGTTCTTTCTGTTGTGAGTAATCAACAAACCACCTACTTCACTCAGGTAACCTGATGTTGGTGAATCAAGGTACAGAGGTCAGGAAGTTGGTTTATCTTCACAGGTATTGCTGTATTGCAATTCACACTGTGTTGCTGCAAGTGTTGCAGTGTCTTTCTGAGCTCTTGGCCACTGGCTGCAAGTCTCAAAATCATCTCCAAAAGCTTTTCTCAAAGACAGGTGAGCACTGCCTTTGTAAACCCAGTGATTGCCTCTCATATAAGAATGTGACTATTGTTTCTCTTCCCAGATAAGTTGATAAGAGTGATTCCTTTGAAGAAGGTAACCAGAAAGCATTGGTAATTTGAGAGCCAGGTTCTTCTTCTCTCTTGAGAGAAGAAAGCTCTGCACTCATTAACTGGGCTGCTTTGTTTTTGCACTGTCTGTTCCCTCAGTAGCCTGAGGAAGGTGTTCAACTCAGAAATTTTCCCCAGGTTTGCAGAATTAGTATTCAGCTATTCTGTATTAAAACTGTTACATGATGGGACAGGACTTTTTACTGAAAAGTAGCTTTCTTTTCTCATCACTGGTGAATGGAGAAGGGGGAAATAATTTTTTGAGGTTGTGACAGACTCTGTGGTAATGTTTTTTAAATGAAATTCACCCTTTAAATGGATTCTTTGAAACAATCATTAGGTATCAGCAAAGCAGGTTATTTCCTTTTTCATTCGTCTAGTGCATGAAAACTAGTTTAAGGGTGTCATGGCTGGGTTATAAACCAAAACACCTTTTACTAGTAGGGTTGAATTGTACCTTCCCACCTACACAGTTAACTCAATGGTGCTGTTTCTAATAGAGAAGATCCCTCTGAGGAAATAGCTTTTGAAGAAGACCTAGTGCCCATGTGGGGAAAAACCCAAATGGTTTTTATGCTCAAAGTGGGAGAGGCTATTTCTTCATGGCCATAGCAGATCTGATTTAAGCTTTGTTATTCTAACACAGTGCTTCAAGTTAGCTCTTTTGCCTGTCTTCCTTGAGACTGGCTGTAGTTGAGCTGACCTTTAAAATTTCTCTTTGCTGTTGTGGCTCTTATGAAAGAGGTCAGGGTCTTGGCAGCTCTGCCCTTTTGACCGACCCTTTCTGTCCTCTCCAGGCAGTATATGTACTTTAAAAAGTCATCCTGTCTTCTGCAACTTGATGTTATGCTAAGTAAAGTTTCCTAAGACAGTTTTGATGGGAGGAAATGCTTGTCTGAAAAAGGAAATTAAGCTTTGCAGTTATTACCTTCAGTATTCTATCTTAAAAATAATTCTGCTCTGTATTTAAGAGCTCTCTGACCTGGAAAATACAGGAAAGTCCTGTAAAAGAACTGCCACGCACTGGCCTGCTGAAGGTATGTGTGGTCTAGTATACTTTTTTACTGATAATAGTGATCCATGTGATGGAAAAAGGCTACAATAAAAGGAAGATAAACCTTCCCTTTCCTCTCATCCTTTCTTCCTCAAAGTTCTGGCATACACTCTCTCATCTCCTCCCCGGTCCCAGCTTTGGCACTCACTGGTCCTTAACACACCAGAACTTCCTGCTTCTGTTCTGGGGCTCATTCTGTGTTATTTAGGTAAACTGGGGAGCCTCAGAGGAGGCTGATCTGTGCTGATGCACAGTACAGGGATTGTAGCCAAGGACTGGAGGCTGGAGGGGAGAGCAGGAATACACCCATTGGTGGCAGTGGATCGTTCAGAACTTCCTGCCTCGGATGCGTTTGGACAGGCCCTGCAGTACCTGGTCTTCCCCTTCCTCCCAGCAGCCTGTGCTGTGGGACCTTCTGGAGCTGCAGATACATCAGTATGATGGCAGATAACTCTCACTGGTTCTATGGGACAGGACCATCCTTGTTCTCATTCTGCATTTGTCTTTATGCCACTTTGGAGGGAGCTGACTGGAATTCCTTGGATTGTCTAAAATTGTGGGTTTATCTCTTGTGATTTGTTTTACTTTCTTTCTCTCGTAACAATTCTTAACACTATCTATTTAGACACTCTGAATTTAGACACATCTTCAAAGACTATTGCTCTGTAGTCTCAGTATCTTGTCTTGGTGGTACTAAATGTGTTCTATGTTCCTGTCTTAAGTTCCCCTTAAGCATTGTTGAATAGAAGAAAAGTTGTTTGTACCCCACCCTAAACCCCACAATTTTTGCTAAACTGAAATTTGTCTTTGACAAAATGATTTCCCAGATCCTTGCTGAAATGGTATTCTTTCTTGAATGGGAAGGTTGATTTCGTTTCCAATGTTTTCGGTCGTGTAATGAGTGGCATACACTTCAAAGCTTTGTTTCTGTATGTGGGATACATTACTTGAATATAGACTGAATGATTGAAGTAACAGCATGAGTTAAAGGTACGGGAAGTGATGACTGTATGACTAACTTATCCCTTCCACCCACATTATCTTTTTCCTTCTTCCTTTGGTCCCTCTGCCAGCAAGAAGCTGTCTCTATTTTCAGTGAGCTGTGCTAGAGCAGTAGGAGAAACCTTTGGGGAGGGAATAGAGAAACGTGTTGATGGTGCTCGTGTAGCCGTTTGTGTCTGCCGGGTGAAAGGGTCCATTCATGGGCAGTCCCTGTTCCTGTCCTGAACGGTCTCAGTGAAGGGGTTGCAGATAAGTTTGAAGTTTGCCATCTGGTCTGGCACAGCACTGCCCCCATCCTCCCAACATCAGGGAGTCTTTATGTCTGTAACCCAGTCTGCACAGCTGAGACATTCTGGCTCACATATGAAGATAGCGCAAAATTTAGCACTCAGTAATGCCTCGTCATTTTTTTTTTAAATTGTATTTTATTTTTTAGCTTTTGCTTAGATTTGTTGTAGATTTAGACTGGATGTTTAAGAGGTGAAAATCATGACCAGGGACTGCCAGTGCATTACAGCTACAAGTTGTTTGCTTCACTTGACAGAGAAGGCAGCAGTATAGATTAAACATTAATGTTTCTTTCAGGGAAAAAAAAAGGGTGCTTTGGAGGAATGACAGTAAGGATTGTCATGTAAGCTCAGCACACAGATAGAGCTGCACTGGCTTACAGCTCCCGTGGGGTAAAATGGAAAACTTGAAATGAGTGTAAAGAGCAACGGAGTTTGTGGTTCATGGCAATGTTGCCATGGTTCTTGTTATGTCTACACAGGGGCATAACACCGAAACACTGGTACCCATTTAAAGTTACTGAGGTCATATTTCAGTGGGATTGCTCAATGTTCTGTTGTATGAAAGCGCAGTTGACTGTTATTGTATGCAGAGAAATCAACCGATAATATATATGGCCTTTGGTAGGTCTTAAAACAGAGTTGGATTGCTGAACCTCACCTATTATTTGTAGCTGATTTGAAAAACAGTTGTGGTCTATTTTAGCTCCTGCTGGAGTAGAGCATTGTAGAGCATTATTGGCTCTTGTGCTTTGGGAGCTTCGTGGTTGAGTAGTTTTCCTTATGGTCCATGTTTTGTGTGGTTGGCAGATGTGAAGAATGTTAGATTTCGATTTGTGAGAGTAGTCACAGATAAACAACAAAGAAAACATGGCAGAGATTTGTTTGTGTTTCTTCTAAAGACTTAAAAAAAGAAATCATTTCATTTTCTGCCAGTTGTGTTATGTCCTTAGTTTTCTACACAAAGTGTATTCTGGAGTGTTTCCAGTTACTCTTTTCCTAAGCTGAAAATAGTCAATGGAAAGACTTAATTTGAAACACAATTAGACCATCTCTTCATCCCCCTTCCCCAATTATTAGTCACAAAGCTTTCTTTAATAAGTCAGCAGGAAAGAAAAATTGTGCATATCTATCATCCCGAAGCATTAGTTTGGCTTCCAGTTCTGTTGGCATAAGAAGTGTGAGCCATCCAGCTTTCTTGAAACACATGTAAAATGACTCCTCACTTGCCAGAGCTTTGGAGGCTTTCAAAGCATTCTCTGACATAAACATATAATTTTATGAAACATAAACAATATTTATGTATTTTGGTACTCCAATGTGCTTGGCTGTTCATCGCAGTCACATGATGCACTCAGACCCAGAGTCTGCCAGTGCACTCTGCCCAGGGCCTGCAAAATGCCACCTTAACCTTTTCTCACGCTGTACTTACGGAATCTGCAAAGCAAATTGTAGGGAGGGATAATTTTAAATTTTTTAAAGAATTTTCAATTGGAATCCGAAGGAGACATTCTAGAAGTTTTGTTTACTACACTTTCATGGAATGATAGGTTTTAAAAATCAAGGTATGTGGATTTAAAATACATGAAAGGGAAACAAGAGTTTAAACATTATCCTTATACTGGTAAATCTTGATTCTCCAATCAGTGTATCTGACTTTTTTGTAGGTATGATTTTAATATTTATACTGTAACGTTCTTCCACATAGGAGGAAACTGAAGTGTAGCAGGAACTATAAAACATGTAAGAATAATTTCAGCTTCTGACATTGCCTCATACTGATGAATAAGTTTAAAAGTTCCCACCCTGAAAGGAACAGGAAAATGGGCAGTATAATACATGTCCTGTTCGACACTGCTGGTTGGCAAAGCTGGTATTGGCTCAAAAATTACAGTTGTGGTATGCTTTGTTACTGTAAGGATGAACATCAAAGGCATTGTCTCTGCTGAAATACACTGTTCTTTCTGGTTATCCTGTGGTGTTGGAGTCTTCTGTGGACGAGCAACTGAATGACTCATTCTGCTGTCCCAAGTGCCGTGTAAATAAACACATTTTAACATGAATCTCTTTGCTTTCATGCCTGTTCCACAGCACTTTAGAAGAATACTTGTGTTTATGAAAGGATTTCTTGAGGAAAAAATTGTATCGTTAATACAGATGATCTAAGAAAATGGTAGTTTAGAGGTTCTATCTCTTACCTGGAAGAGGAACGATTCCATAGATGAGTGGCCAAGTAGATGTGGGCAGCACAGCTCTTGGACCAAGCCACTAGATGCGAGCTGGGACATCAGAAGTCTTGCATTATGATGTTACCAAATTGTGTCAAAAGCTGCAGAGTTGTAGTATGCACTGGCTGCAGTGAAGATACCTCTGCAAGTTGTGATTAATTAATGGAACTTTTTAAACAGCCGATTTTTGCAGATACACCAGTCTGCTTAAAACCAAGACAGTTTTTTTTCTGCAGCATTCAATTAGATCAGGGATGTGAAATGCTACATCTGTAGGAAATTAGCAACAGATTACTTGTTTGTCCTTAGTTCAGGTTGCCAAAAACCAAATTTGTAACAGATGACAAAAATTAAGAACACAGCAGCCAATTTTGGAACATTAAATTCTTAAGAAGAGAAAAGAATTTATGGTGTTTTCTTCACTTGCATATATTCCTAACCTGTAGGATGAAAACTGGGGCTTTTGAGGTTTGTAAAGGAGTTCGAAGCTCCCGAAGAAAGACTTCGTATTTTGGAGAAATAACTAAGGACTGGCCTTTAGTTGTGTCACTTTTGAGCACACTGGTTAGTGTTTAGTCTGTTATAGTATAATAAAAGTCTGCGAATACAAAGCAGAGTCTTCATTTTTAGTTAACTGAATTTACAGCTTTGGTGAGTTTCCTGTGTTGGGCACTTACTAGTCTCATGTTTGTAAAAGTTAGACCAGCCACATCAGTGCCTTCCTTTATGAATTCAGATTTTTTTTCCCGGTGGCTTATCTGCTTTTAACCAAAAGGGTAGGTTTTTGAGTTTAACTCCCCAGCTGTGTATATCCATTCCTTTGTAGTGGTTGATCTTCGGATGATTTGATGTCTACAGCTGTTTTTGGGGGGATTTGTGGTTTAGAAGCCAACAGGGATATAATGAAATATTACTTAATGCAGTTGCTTCTTGGTGTAAAAGGCAGCAGGTTCAGCAAAAACCAATTAAATCAATTAAACCTACATCTACTTTATTTCTTAGCTGCTTTGATGTTTTGTTTTCTGTGCTACAGGTAGAGCCCTTCATAGGATAAAGTGTCTGATATTCTCTAACTAATACAGTGAGGAATGAATTAATCATAGAATACCAAGTTTGAGTGGTTTTTTTCCTTCCTTCTTTATGTCTTCCGCTTAATGTATCTCTTTTAGACAGATCAGAAAACCATTTTCTGTGAATTATACTCTATCTTACTTAATTTTTCTTGCTTTTTTTTCTTTTGGGAGAATTCCATGCTTGAAACCTCCTCCCTGCAGCCAAACTTTATTTGGGATTTCATGTTTGGTTTATGGTAGTTTAGATCCATGCAACTGATGAATTGGGCAGTCTTGCCCTAGCCTGTTTGTGCAGGTGCCTAGTGCTTTGGAGCAGTTTTCCCTGGAAATAACCCTGAATTAGTTGTTGGTTGATCCACTGGACCGTGTGGTCAGAGTGACTGGTGTCCTCACAAGGGGTGTGGGAACAGTGGCTGGGGGAACGGCAGCCCTGCCTCTTTCTTATGGCAGTTTAGTCTTAAATTTCTAAAAAGCAATAGTGAAACTAAGCTTGAACTGAAATGTTTGTTAGGTTTTGCAGTCCTTTCTGTCCTGCTCTATCTTAAGTATCTTGTGTTCCCCAGGGGAGCATCCCAGCCTGAGCTGGGAGGTGCATGGAATGCCTCAGGGTGCACCTCCTGCACAGTTTGTTAGTTTGAGATGACCACAGTCATGTTACTGAAATTGCAGTGGGTTTAGTCTGTAACTGTCAGAACTGGCATGGAGTTATCACCATCCTTGTATTTAATAAGTACTTTCTGTAAGTTAACATTTGTAATTTCTGTTTTAGTCCAGCTGCTTGCAGTGAAATGGAGTTGCATGAGTTCTGGGAGGGAGACTTGGCCACTCTTGAGCTCAGAGTAATTGCTCCAGGTTCTCCCCTCCCTTGTGTGGCTCCAGTATCTCTGTAGCAGACTGGCATTGCAGCTCAGGGAAGGCAGCTCTGCTCTCCCACCGTGGACCCAAGTGCTCTCCATCTCTGCTGGCCTTTGGGTCAAGGTTAGGAGTGAGCACTCCAGGGGTGAAGGGCTGGGCAGTGCTCTGTGAGAGGATGCAGCCGTGAGGTTTTTTTCATTGTGATGCTCCAGTCTTCACTGAGAATTTATAGACTACAATTTTAATTCTGAAGGCGTAGGCTCAGACAATTTTAGGCATTTTCTTGTGGGACAGCACAAAGCAAGTCTTTGTTGGTGCCCCTGCCAATAACCTGTTTCATGGTCAGACATACAGAAGTCTTTAAAAGCATCTGTGCTTTAAATGACACACACCTTCCTTTCTTTTCTTTGGAATACTTGCCTAATATAAGTGACTGGTAATCATCCTGTAACAGTAAAGCATCATGGAAAATTTCTGTCTTAAAGGTATAGCTTTTTATAAGCAACTCTAGGATGATCCTGGTGACCCACTGTGGTGCCTTCCAACTTTTCCCACCCTGTGATTCTGTGGAAACACATCTTGTACATGGAAGTGTCAGGCAGCTATCTAATGCTGCTGCCTCAGTTTCCAAGTGTCTTGTTTTCCTTTTCTGAAGTTTTGATTAGAATACACTGTTACTCCTTTTGCAACAAATTTTTTCTTATACCTGATCTAAACTTCCTGTAGTGCAGGTTGAGTCTGTTTGGTCTTGTCTATCTCTTGTTACTACCTGTGAGAAGAGACTGCCACCCACCTGTCTACCACCTTCTTTTAGGTAGTTGTAAAGAGTGATAAGGTCTCCTGAGCCTCTTTTTCCTGGGCTAAACAACCCACTGTGCAAAGGGAAGCAGAAAATGGGTATTTTCATACTGTGTGCATATGAATACATTCCATATGAGTATATAAATCTCAAAGCATTTGCAAAGAAAAGTTTGTGTTCTTTTCCATCTTTGTCCCCTTTGAGTTAAAGTTACAAAAATTATGTTTAAACTTTAATTCTTGAGTTTTGTTTTGAAAACAGTGGATTCTAATTCTTCAAGCTGGAGTCTAAAGGCTTCAACATAGGGATGTAGTTGAAATGGAAGATAAAGTAGTTACCTTTTTAACAAAATCACCTATACCATTCTTCCATTGCGTTGCTCTGATTCATCTCATGATTTTATCTATAGGGATCATAGATTACTTCCTATACCATATCCAAATATAGATCTCATGTACTCAATCACATTATTCACCAATGTAATCACATTATCGGATATGTACTCATAATAACTGGTTGATATAACCTTGAGGACTTCCACATATATCACTATCAGT
>JAOXXN010000102.1:13403211-13435539 GCA_026770055.1 Myrmophylax atrothorax
TGAACACTGCTTACTCAGTTTCCCTCGTTTTAGTTTGTTTCTCAGGGGCAGAAGGAAGCTTTTAAAAGTAGTGTTTTTAAAGTGTTATATTAAATCCAAAATAGTGGCACAAGAGTGCCACCAGCTGGTTTAATTAAATGTGTGTGTTAATGTTCAGTTCTTCTTAAAGAGTTTTGCAAGAAACGTGGCAAGATAATGACATGCACAAGTCCTCAGTGTGTTTGTCATGGTCTTTTTTACGCTCTAAGGTAAGTTATTCTGTTGTATATTCCTTTAGTGAATCATGTCTGAACCTACAGATAATATTTGACTTGAAAGGAGGTTGTCCATTTAACATATTTAAGACATTAGAACAATGAGGTAATATACTTCAGAATATTGCCGGGTCACCTTTTTCTTACACTTCCCACACAGGTTTTGATCATTATTTGTAAATTGTCAGTGTAAAGAACATATTTGACACCTTTCAGACTGTGCTGTACTGGTTTTAAGTTCTGTATGCATGTATTCTCAGCACTTGCCTTCGTAGAAGAGGAATTAGGTACAACTCAATCTCTTACCAATGAGATGAATCTTTCTAAACTGCTCCCCCTTATTTCTGTGCTAGGTGATGATCAGGTGTGTAACAAGAAAATGGGTCAGTGTTCAATGTGAAAGTTACAGCCCAGATTGTGCAAAACTGGAAGTAGAGTTGAAGGAAGCAGGCCCTGTGTAACAGAGATGCTGCCTGTGCACTGGCAGGGTGGGCTGCACAGCCTTTGTGCTTCTGAACCTTGCTGGACAGCCCAGTTCATCAGCTCTTCTAAAAGGGTCTGCCCAAAGTCACCCCAGCAGTTACTGGCTGGAAAGAATAAATCTAATATGCTCAGCAACTCAGTGATAGTTTAGAAATAATTTCAGTTTTTATTGTTTTGAAACTGACTTTGAGCTCAAGACCTCAGAACCTCAAGAATTAAACCCCACTGAATATTTCATAATGGAACTCACAAGGATAATTAGGTGAGAAAACCATAGGGTTTGGCCATGTAGAGTATTACTTGTCATTTAGTTTAGTGCAACAAACTATATTCTGGAAATGTGAAGGTGTTTTCATTTTCCTGCTAGCCCATCTGTTTGAGCATGTTTAGCAAACATGTTTTAGAGATGAAGGGGTGGTGATGGGTATGAAATCATTGTGTTGAGTTTTCTGAAAACAGTGAAATGCAATTTTCAACAGCTGGTCCATGAACATCTGGTATTTAGGTCTTAAGATAATGGATGTTACATTGCTGTCTCCAAAGTAAGGCTATAAGAGATTTTTGAAGTGCAAAACCTGATGTGGAGCAAAACTGTAGTCCGTGTTTTTATAAACATCGAGGCTTAGCTGTCTTTGCTGAATGAACTGCACATGAAAACTGCTATTTTTTTTGTCTTAAAAGCATCTAGAACTTTTAAGTGTTAATGCTAGTTTTACTCAAACCTAGTTTTCTTTGTTGTGATTATCCACAGCAGCTAAAGTTTGTATAGTAAGCTTATTGATGCTCTTTTTGTTACTTCTGATATTTTGATCATCACACCCCAATTTTTTAAAGTAAAATTGTTTCTGCAGTAAATGTTTTTGTGACAGCTGTTTCATCATCCCTGGAGAAAAACAGGCATTTTATAGAAAGTTAATTTTCCAATTAGCACATCTTTTTTAGCATTTTGAGGATTTTTTTTAATTATTAAACATCCATAGTTTTCAGTGTGATTTGGAATAATTGCTCCTAGGAGTTATGGTATGACCGTTCAAAACGGTCATCACCACAATGTCTGCTTCTGCTTCTTGTCTAAAATGGTTTTCCTGTTTCTGGTAGTTTTCTTTCATTATTTTTCTCAGTCCAGGTCTTTTAACTAGATTGAGTTCATGCAACTTAGTTGAAAGCCTGTTCCATGTTATGGGGAAGGACTAGAATAGAAGTGAATAGCTTTCTATGTAATGGGTTTTAAATTGTCCCCAAAAGAAGTGATTACAACACAAAAAGAAAAAGAAGTTGCAAACGTATTTGATACCTGATGGTAGGCTTTATGTTTGGTGTTTTCAGGAAGGAGGAGTCCCTTCTGAGGACTATATAAAGTGAGTTTCAGTCTCCAGCATGGCAGGGAGGTGTCCGGCCTGTCCCAGCTTCCTGCTGTAAACTCTTGTAGCACGGTTTATATCAACAGATTCGATGAGTGACAAGAGGAAACATTTCAAATTGCCTCTTAAGAGTCCTCTTAAAGCCCTATCACTTTTTCCTTCCTGGATGTTCACTGAGCTGAGGTATTTTGAGTTCTGCCTGAGCAGTGGTGGTGCTAGATTAACTGGGAATCCTGAGTGGAGTCTGGCTCCCTATTCCTCATTTAAAATATCAAGGTATAACTGTTGGGTTTAAAATTTGTTTTATCGACATAGTTTTATAGATCCCATTTTCATAGAAGATTTTAATATCTGCCAATGCCTGCTAAGTGAACTTTTCTACATGTAATGGAAGTAATTTTGGGAAGCTTTTCCATTTGCACTGCATTTGCATTAGTAATTTTTTACAGAAACTGATAGCAAGTATTGATCTTACTGTTATGACTGACTTTTGAGAACACTGTCCTATATATTAAAAAATTCAGCTTTAAAAACCCCTTATAGTAGAGGTACAGCTCACTTTGGACCGTGCACGTTATGCACTATTTGGGTTTGCCTCCATCTGAGTGCCAACCTAGAAATACCTGTCAAAGAATTTGGTAAATTAGGCATCAAGTCTTTGACTTGATGTTATTCATGTTGGATTAGCTGTGCTGAGAATTTTAATGAATGCAGCAATTAAATAGTCTTCCAACATTTATGATCTGGCTCTTCTGTGACTTCATGCTTAGTATAAAGGACTGCACAGTTTTGTTTTCTCTGAAGCTGTTGTCTAATTTTGATGCTTTCATTATGTTTCAAACTACTTTTGCCTTCCAGGGATATTTCATTCTGGTTTTGTGACAATCAAAAAAAAATTTAACTGAAATGCCTATTATGAGAAATGGTGACATTTTACTGAGGAAGCAGTCAGCTTACTGCGGCAGGATAGGAAAATGCATGACATTGTGGAACACACAGTAGTTTGTGTCACTGGAGTTGGTTTCATATCCTAAATGAATCTAAGGTGATGCCCTGGGGAAGAGATGACTTTGTTGCCAGAGCTTGAGTTCTCATTGCTGTGATGGGAGCAGGTGGAAGAAGAGATGGTTTTCATGGTGGAAGACCAGAAATGTCTAGCTAGGAGCAATTAATGTTTTCATTTTGTTTTTCTGGATTTCATTGGTGTTATTTTTAGTCTGGGAAAATAGTTGGGGCAGAAAAGTAAGTTAAATTATTTGGAAAGCTCAGGCATTTAAATTTCAGAGCTTTGATATGCATTTGAACTCCAGAAGCAGAGAGGAAGAGTGGGCTATTTAGATCCTCTAAGTGGTCCACTGTGCTTGTACTATGTAGAAAAAATAAAGAAATATTTATCTTCCCCTGAACAATGGGATATTCTGGGAGCCTGTATTAAAGAGCAACCTCTGTTTACCTCAAAGCTTGATATTTGAGCTGAAGTCTTACTTTGATATAGATTAAATGCTTTAAAATTGGATTGTGAAAGTAACACACTGTTCTAAAATGAAACTAATTTTTCTCTTTATCTAATGGTTTGTGCAGATAGTTACCTGTTTCTGTATTTTGCCACAGGTCTGGAAAACAGTATTAGCAAGGTTTCCAGTGGCTATTATGTTGTAAGAAATATATGGCATTCCAATTTCTGGATAGAATTGAAGCTCCTTAGTGGAGAAAAGTTCCACTGTACTTAAATGCAAGGTGGAAGCAGCTCAAATGACCGATGACAGGCAGAAGGTTAAGCAACTTACCTTGAGCTTCCCTGCAGGAGAAATATTCTCCAGCAAATAGTATTTCCTTTAAGGAGAGATTCAGTATCCTTTCTTGATTCTGACACTATTGTTGACGAACAGGCTAAAACAAAAGGTGCCTAAACCCTAAGGAAGAGGCTACAAATGTAGGTTGTAGTGTTCCTTCTATTGCAGAGCTTCATTCCCAAGAAAAAGTGATCCATATTAATGAGAGTCCATGATTTCTGACACTCTGTCAAGAACCTCTTTGAAAGAATTGCCTTGAACTTGTCACTGATTTTTATGTATACTTGTGGGTCTTGGATTGAGCCAACCAGTTTTTTCTGCAAGTTTTGTAGTAATGTGTTGTAATGAGACCACTCTGAACTGACTTTGTGTGAAGTGAGAGCCCTGTAGGAAAGGATACAATTCAATGTGACTGTAAATAGTGCCTGGGACCTTGTAATGATCCCAGGTCCTGGGAACCTCAGCGGTGTGTGCCTGAGCTAGGCAGCTCTGCTGTGCTTCTGAAACGTGGGCTGCAGATGCAGACAGTAATTAATGTGCAGGCAGAAAGGTCTTCATTCAGTGTGAAACACAACCTGTGTCTATATTAGTGGCTAAGTACCAGGTGGATCTTGGACTGGAGCCCAGATTCCACTTCAGATGCTGTGTAGGCTTCTCTGAGCTGCAACTTTTAAAGCCTCGTTGAGATCCTTAATTGCTAATCCCAGCATGTGGCAGTCACATCAATTAAACTCCCCCTGCGGGAACTCTATTCACCAAACTATTTGATGCTGCCTTGCATGAGGCTGTAGATGTGGGCTCTTCACTTTTTTCAGGAGACCACACCTTATTGTGGCACTGAAGAAGGGATGGGGATTCTGTATTGCTCATTCCTAAGCAGAACTGTGGTTGTCCTGCCGTGTTCTGTATAGCCCTGGGCCGACTGAAACCAGGCTGGGAGAATGGCAGCCACTTGGGACAAAATTGGCAGTGCAGCGGTGGTACCCAGGAGATGTTCCTAATGCCCTTTTGTTAAGTGCCCCTTAGCAGACTTGTGACTTCCGTGGTTCTGCAAATTGCTGCATGATGATGTTTTGTTGTCTGTAGCAGATGCTGGAGAAGATAATCACTGTGCTATCTGTCATTGACTGATTTTTGCCTTTCTCTACTGGTTGCTTCCCTTCTGCTGATTTTGCTTCCCCTTTTTAAACAAATGAAATATACTTTCTCCCAATTTATCTTTCAAGAGAAATGTGGGGATTTGTAACTTTATCATTTGGACTATACAAGAGAAGAGAGACTTAAGCCCCTTAAAAACCAGGACATTGATTGTAAGTCAGGTTGATGTATTATTATGTAGCATCTTTCTTCTTTAACAATGAAGCAGCAACCAGTGTAGAAAGCATGAAACCATTTCCTTTTCAACAGGATGGCCAGGTTTTAATGGCTTTGTCTGTGTAGTGGAAGTAGAATGTTCAGTTTTAGGAGAGTGGACAGGATTTTGAAAAACATTGTAAGTGCATGTGTTCTTACGTTTATAGTTCTAAATGTCTTTAAAAATAAGTTTTCTTTTGCAGAAAAGAAACCGGTAGCAGGTAAGCAAAAGTTTTCTTAATTCTATTGTGTGACATTTTGTACAGAGGAAGATTAAAATAGTGTTGACTTTAGGAGAAATGCTTTTGCACCAGTGTGTTAGGCTCATAGTATTTGGGAATGTTCATGTTTTTATGGGAGGGAAATGAAGTGGTGATGTAGGTTTTTTTCTTTTAAACTCTGCTTTATCTTCTGTAATCGAGACACCATAAAATTACTATACTGACTTCCTTTGACTTATGTTCTTTCTCTTTCTTTCTGCACAAGCACTCCTATTTGGACAGGGAAACCTCCCTCCTTCTGAGAAACATTGCAGGAAAGCCTTCTCATTTGCTGACCAAGGTGATGCTTCTTCTTTCCACCTGTATGTGACTGTTTCTGTGTAGAACGAATGCTTTTGGTGTGTGCTGTGCATCTCCCATCCCTGCCCTTTCCAGAAACTTGTGCATTTACTTACATGATTTTCCTTTGTTATCCAAGGTGCTTGTAAAGGCTGAATTTTATTGTTTGTTTTTGCAGATTTGTCAAAGTGTTGACATTCTTAACCAATATTTAATAGCCATGTCAGCAGGTAGAATGCCTTAGCTGAAAAGGAATGTACTGAGCTGGTTCTTTCGGTCCTCTTGCCATTCACTAGTTTAAAAAAAAATGATAACTGGAAAATATGTCAGACTGTTCAGTACTTTTACAGGCATTAGTAGCCTTAAAATAGGTTTACTTGCTGTATCAAAGATAAACTGTAGTAAGTAATGTTTTGGGTTTTTTTTAATAACGTTTTGAATGTTGTCTTAATATAATGTGGGTAGAATATCCTAGTGTGACAGTGGCCTAATGAGCCAGGTATGTGCTAATCCTGATAATAAATTTGTTTTCTTTACAGGAAAGAGGTCAGTAATGTACTAAGAGAGCACAAATTGTTCTTCAGTTTAAGAATTATATTTTCTATATGTATTTCCTTCTGAAAGTAGAACAACAGGAATGGAGCGAGTTACAAATCTCCTTGATGGGATGAAGAACAAACACACAGCTTCTTGTAGTGCAGAGAACTTTGAATATTCAGTAGCTGAGGTGTCAGATGTCTCTGATGCCACTGCCTACTGCCAAACATTCCTTGCGTTATTTTTTTAAAATACACACTTGAGTGGAGAAACCAGGCAAGCCTGAAGTAACAAAATGTACCTTAGCAACTTCAAAGCAATAGGGGTAATGTTTTCTGGGAATAATTAGTCTGTATTTAGCAAAAAAATTTAGAATTAATTTACTGCTTTTTCTTAAATACCTTAATATTCTTCTCAAAGTGCTCAGCATTTATTTTGAACAAATTTTCAGGCTGTCTTCTGGAGGAGTGCAAACAGCCAAAAAGCGAGTAATTGTCTGCTCTTGTGATTGTTTTGCTCAAAATTTAAGTCCATACCTCTCTCTCCCCACACCCCCAATAGCTCCTTACCCCACTGCACCTCCAGCAAAGCAGCCACCAAACCAGCAGACCTTGATTCATTGCAGAATGATTAGCAACAGCTGGGGCACAAACAGAAACCATAATTTTCTCTTTCATCTCCATGTGTTTTCAGATCCTCCCTTCTGATTGTTTATATGTGGGTTGAGTGTTGGTTACCATATGGAACTTCAGTTAAAACAGTGCATAAATTACCCTGTGGTGTCGTGTGGCCATGGACTGGCTTGTATCAGTGATTCTGATAGACTCCTAAAGCTAAATGTTTGTATCTATAAATCTTTCTCTTGGCTAATTAGACTTTGTAGCCCTTTGATTGAGGTGCTTCTGGTGAACTTGCTGATTTTCTGAGGATAATGTTTGTTCAGCTTGGGCCTGTCTCAGTACAACTGGCCCTCTGCTCCTGCCTGCTGAGCACACAGGCCTGGTGTGGGCACTTACTGGTTCTCTTCTGACCTCCCACAAACAGGAATAGCTTTAGTAAAGCGCTGAAATGAAAACCTCCTTTGCTGCTTAGATCTCCTCACCGTGCTGTCCCATTAGATCACGCCCTGTGTAAGTGCAGCAGTCCTGAGAGCAGGCCATTTCCTTGTAGCAGGGTGTTAGATCAGTCAAGGGCAGGATCATGTCGTGGCTCTGCTCCTGTCCCTTGTGTGTCAACTATTTCTTACTGCCTTTCTGTTTCTGGTATTCTTCCCTTCTTTGGTAGGTCTACCTGTTATACTCAGACTAGAGACGCTTTGGGGTGAACAGCAATACCATTTTTGACCTCTGGTAATATAACTAATTGTAAAAATTCTGGTCCTGCACTGGATTCCCTTTGCCTTACAGTCAGGCACACACAGAGTTCCTGACGCAGTGCAGGGCAGACCTCGGCACAGAAAGTGATGTATTTGTTTGAGGATGCAGATATGTATGTCAGCATCTGGAGATAAAGGAATCATATCACACCTTTCCTTCACAATTATCTAGTACATCATTCTCTTTTTCTTGTTGACCTGAAAGGCAAATATTCTTCCTATGAATATTGATTCCACTGGTTTGTAAATTTTTGTTTACTGCACACTAATTCCTTCAGACTTTTGATTAGTCAATTGTGAGGTTGGCTTCATGCATCTTAGGTCAATCTGATTCAGATGTGTTGATTCCTGAATGAGTATCTGTTTGAGATTTTTGTTTTTAGTGCAGTTTAAAAATACAGCAATTGAATTCTAATCTGCAAAGCATATGAGCACAGTCTGAAAACTCCAGTCTCCTACAGCCAGTTTTTGAGGAAGTTGTGGTGGCCTCATTTGGAAACCTGAAAAAGTTATATAGGTGGTAGTAGCAGGATTTTGCACAATGTTGAAATTAAATAGTAGAATTTTTCTTCAACAAGCTACTTTGTACTATCCTGCTGTGACTGTTGTGATGTTCCTCTGTGGTTTTAATGTCACCTTTGTATCTTATTTATCCTAAGGTTGTGGTTACATGGTTAATCAGCCTATGTTGTGAAATCTGTTTCTGCCCTATTCCGCATACTGGTTGAGCTTTTTGTCCAGCTAAAACTCCTTGCCAGTCAGTCAGTGTCTCATCTGTTATGTTGTAGTCTTCTTTCACTCTCAGACTTCCTTACTGTGATTTCTAAGGCCTGTTCTTCCATCTGGTTTGTTTGGTTTTTTCCCCCTCCCCTTTCTTGTTTTCTCCTGGTCCCAGATCCCAGTACCTTTTCTTCTGTAGCCACCCCAGTGAGAAGCCCGGCCTAGAGCCCTTTGAAGGCAGATTCTGTTCAGGGGCAAGTGGGATGGGAATGTGGTGCAGGTGTTTGCTTCAAGGGATAAAGGGCCAGTGAAATTACTTTGGATTTTTTCATCATTCCTACTAGTTTTGTCAAATCTAGTTTGAGTAGTCTTTCAGAGAGACAGCAGAGTATGTCCCACTGATGGTGGTGTTATTTGCCATCCCTTGAAGCATTCCTTCAAAAGGGCACAGATCAGCTGGAGGCGTTGGCCAGTGGTGCACCTGAGAGCTCAGTACTGGGTCCACTGCTTTTCTACATTTTCCTTAGTGATGTGGGTGGTGGAGCCTTCTTTGCATTAATAGACTGGGGAAGGAGATCCCTTTTGTGGGAGCTTGGGACAAGCATGACTTTGAGATGCATTTGAAATGTAACCGCTGCTTTCCAATTCCCACTCAAAAGCCATCTTTGGTGTTTGAGTTAGGCTTCTGAGAGCAACAAGTTTGTGAATGGTGCACAGAAGTAGAACAAAGGAAAAATATGGCACTACCCCAGTGTAGTGTCATTGTGGTATTTAACACCTTTTCAGTTGAATAATTCCCAGACATAACCCCCAAAACAACAGTGCTGCTTCACATCCATTTCCATAGTTAGTAACATAACACAGTATGGTGACAATGTCAGGAACATTCCTGATTATTAAGTTGGGAAGGAAGAAGGAGGAAATGTGTGATGAGTCTACATTAGGGAGGATGAAGCCCTTACCAGGAAAATGGCTGCTGAGCTTGGAAAGGTCATGTCTTCCATCCCTTTCTGCTTTACAGATATAGGTTATTCCAGGTTATTTTGAGAATGGCCAAGGACTCTTTACAAATGGACTGGGCCACTATTGCTACAAATTGGGTTTAGGGTTAGGAGTGTTCTGCTTGTCCTAGTGAGTTTCTCAAGAAATGGAGAACTGCTCTTCAGATTCACACATTAGTTTTTTCCCTTCTAGTGCTGATCACATACACACTTGTTTTAGTGTTCTTTTTAATAATAAATGAAAGCAATCAACAGAAAACACTTCATTAATGTGATTAATATTCAGATTGATATACATTAAGCATGGAGCTCATAAAGATATCATGAAGTTTTGGAAAATTAGGTACAAATGGAGACGTTAATATGGTGTTCTCTGGTAACAGAAACCTCTGTTTCAGTAACAGCTCTTCGAGAAGGACAGTTCTTGCAAGACAGGTGATTGCCTTTCTATCTGAGGCTAGGCTGTAGTTGGGAAAATAAACAGTGGATACCTGCTTTTAGTCCTTCAGAAGTCAATGTTACTTGTGTATTTAGTTATCTTCTTACATGCATTCAAAGAAAGAATTCAGACAAAAATTCAAGTATTAAGCAAAGAAGAAATTTCTTCTTTTATGCATCTTGTGATTTGTGTGTCTGCCCTGATAACTTCAGTGAGATGTGGACTTTGGTGCCAAGCTCTTACTCTTTATGTGATCTCTGTAAAATGATTCAGTTAATGACACTTTAAAAATGTAAAATGAAACAAAAAAATAAAGCCTCAGCCTAGAAACATGGAGGCACAAAGTCATTTGAGCAAGGTCAGCTTTGTCATTGCATGCATCTTGCATATTTAATGCTAAAACACAGCTGGAATTTCTTGTAACTGCACAATTAACTAGAAACTGGGGCAGGAAGTTGTGATTGTCATATAAAGGAGATCTCAGCTTTTTTGTGTTACTCTGTACAATATTGCACTGTAGGCTAAAATTATTGGCACCAGAGTTCTGGTATAAAACTGCAAAGAGAAAGATCATTAATTTAAGACCATTGCATTGCAGAGATGTGCATTTTCCGTTCTAGTTCACAGTTGGAATATTTTGGATTAACAAATTCTAAACATAACTATGTTGCCTTGTATTCTTTAAATCAAGTGTGATGTTCATGACCAAAAGGATTCTTGGCTCAAAGTTTTAAATTGCAAGTGTAACAATACTCCCAAAGCAGTCCTGATAAAGTGAGGAATTTATGTTGCACTGACAGTGATGAGTACTGCTGCTAAAAGAGAATAGCCTTTTCCTGCCAGAGGTGCTTTATGTTTTGTGCTTCTGTGCAGTGTCTGTGTCTTCTTTATTCTTTTCCAGAGCATGTCTGTGACCGTAAGGGAACGCTTCCCGAGGGGTGGGTCCAGCAGAGTCTTTCTGTTTTGTCAGTTCCCACCCACACCAGCTGTGGCCCAAGTGTCAGTGTGGCCACAGCAGCCTGTCACTGCTGTCACCGAGCAGGTGTGGTGGCCATAGCAGGGATTGTCACTGGTGTGTCCCACCTGTGGAACTGCCGGAGGGGCTGCAGTCCTGCTGTTTGCTGTGTGTCCGCGGCCCTTCAGCAGCTCCCATCACTGCTGTGGTATTCACTAGCAAAGGGGAAATAAATGCCAAAGTTCAGTGTCGTTGGACTGTATGTCTTGGACTGGTCTTGTTAGTTTGGGGCACTGAATAGTTCCCAGTTGCAATCAGGTGTTTTTGTCATCTGTCACCTTTCTCCCCTGCAGTGAAAGGGGTTGTTGGCTCGGTAGGAGCTGATGGATGGCACGTGTTTCCTCCCACCGAGACATTGTCTTGGGTTCATGTACAGGGGAGGAGAGAGCCTGTGTTTGTGTCTAAGTGCAGTTTTGGGTGGCTTTAATCAGGACTGTTTTCTTGAGCCATTAGGAGAGAAATAGAATAAATCATTGTGAATTTTGATGAATCCTGCAGTTATTCAATTATTTTATTAAATAATCAAAGTGGGCACTTCTTCCTCCTTTTGCCACATCAGAAATGATGCAGCAGAGGCCTGAGAACTAACTCTAAAGCAAAACTTGAATAGCTTAAAGTCCCTGGCTACTGTATGCTTTCAGAAATTTCTAATTCTTGCTTTCTTTTCCGCTGTGCCTTTCCAGTAAATAGATTCAGACCCCGTTTTACAATTTGTCACTGTTGAAACTGGTTCTTATTTTGATACTTCTAACTCTGGGGAGTTTTAGGTTTGGTTCTTTTTAGTTTAAACTGACTTTATTAAACTCTACTATATAAGACATCCTAATCTCTAGACCCACATAATACTGAGTAGCAAATGAAAAGTAATTGGTAGGCATTAAAATAGTAAATCCTCAAAATCTTCCTTGGTCTACATATTTATTTTTAAAAGCATTGTGGGGAATACTGGATTATAAACTTTGCAGTGAGCAGGGATATTTCAGCTGTGTTGGCACAGGTCTCTGGGGGGCTGCCAGCAGCTCCCTGGTTGCCTGCCCTGGTGCTGCCCCTGCACTGGGGTGTGAAATCTCCTGCAGGGTTTGCAGGAACGCAGGTGTACAGTGAAATGGGCTGGAAAATTGGGCTGCTTGGCTTGAATCAACAGCAAAACCAAACATGCTGTCAACCTTTGGGCAGCAGTAGAGGTTCATGGTTGTGTTAATGCAAAGCTTTTTTAAACCATGAATGAGTTTCTCCAAATGTATGATAAGATAAAAAGAAAGTCTTTTGCTTTTGCTGATTTCATAATGCACAGGTGTGTAGCATCTCTTCTGGAAACCTACAAGTTTTTGAAGACTTGGGTTTTAGTAATGATTTATTTCTAGAGAAGGAAAAGGTTAATGATAAGGAACAAGAAGAATAAATGAATCTTGGTATTATGGCACTGTTTGTTTTTCATAGAATGCTCATCTAATTTAACCTTTCTAAGCTATATGACACCATTGTTACTGAGAATGAAAAGCTGTAGTTCCCTGTAGACTAATAAAAGCTGTGTTCCTGGGTAATTCAGTTCCCAGATAAGGTTTCAGGCTCACATTATTTCTGCTCGTGTCAGCTTACTGGTTTATTTTATTGAAGAGAATTCCATTTCTCTCAAGGCAGGGACTGTCCCTCCTGGCTGATGTTTTTAGCGCTGCATGGGCTGGTCCCAGGTGGGAGGGACTGAAAGAGTGAGATTCACTGACAGCAGCTGATAAGAATATTAGTAACTCATTGAGAATGGGAAACTTACACACTGTGGTTTTCAGAATAGCTGAATTTTGACTTTTACAAGAAAAGCAACAATTTAAACACATGGTAAGAAAACCCAAATTACATTTGTACAAGAAAGCGACAGAGAACTAGATGTCTATGGCACACTGAATGTTGATGGGCTGTGCTGCTTTGGATCTAATTTTTCTTTCTTAAGGGGATTGAATATTTTGGAGCGGAGTTGCTTATTTAATATATTTGTTTGTTGGGTTAGAGATTTTTAAATAATTAAGGTGCTTCTAGATATTAGCGACAGTGAACATCCACAATTTAAGATTTCAGAAGTGTAAAATGTGCATATATAATTTTGAAAACAGTGTTTGCTTGTTTAGCTGCATGTTTCAAATGCAATTTCAACAGGAATAGCTATAATCTCCAGAAATGAAAAATTTGTGTAGCTGGTCTTACAATATACAGTTTTCTTTAGCATCAGCAGATAGATTTAAGTTACCTGAATTTTCAATACGTTTCCAGTTGTAACAAAAATAGATTACTTAGAAAAGCAAAAGAAAGCTCATTTGCTTTATGTGTTGTAAAATACTTAAAGAAAGAAGAAATACAGCTTGGACTTAGTAAAGGAAGTATTCAGGCTTCTTACTGCAAACTTACTTTACTAGATTAAAATCTTTCAAACTAATGCACGTAGTGTGGAATCATATTTATAGGATTTGTGTTCTGTACTTTCTGTGTGCTGTTGAATTTTGATACTTCTCAGCATGCTCTTTGTGTTTTATGTTGGTCAACTAAAAGTCTGTTGGGTGCTCTCCATTGGACACTCTTGCTGAACATGTTTTGTCCAAACCTATGACTGTAAATATATGATTTGCTAAAATACTTGGTAGCAATGCACAAGGCTATTTACAGTATGGAAGAACAGAGAAATGCCAAATACCTATACATTAGAACATATCCAGTATGTTCTAATGGCAGTTGCATTTCTAAATATTAGACAATAACACTTTTTGTCTTTAAAAATAATAGCCTTCATTGTCACTAAGAAATAATTGAGGATTTGTAGGTGAGCAAATCACTTCAGCTCATGTCTTAAAGCAGGGTAGCCTTGAAATTAAATCCACTGAAACCCAACTGAAGTTGGTGTTAACTGGGGTTGTGTGTGTTGTGTCCCCCCAGGAGGAACAGGCTGCTAAACTCAAAGCTGAGAAGATTAGGGTTGCATTAGAGAAGATTAAAGAAGCACAAGTGAAAAAGGTGAGTTTATATTTGAGATCCTTATTTTATTCTTTTTCACTTGGAAAACGCAGACAAACTTCTTCTCATTTCTGTCTGTTACCCTTAAGTTGCCCTAAATAAAACTATTGTGGTGTTCTAATCTAGAGTGGTTGGGTGCTTTCTGATCTAGACTGGACCTAATCAAGTAAATCCTAGGATATGGAATAAGATTTAATTTTTCTTATGGAATAGCTTGTTCTGCAGCTGGTGCACATTGAGAAGGCTTTGTTAACTTGCACCCAAACTGAAATGAGGGTCCAGCCTCTGAGATTGTCCTTGTATATTCTGCAGTCACGTTTGAAATTTGAGCCTATTTTCTTTACAAACCCCTTCCTATTATGCATTTGGCAGTGACAAATGGAAGAAAAGTATTCCCAGCTAAAGACAGGGATTACCATACCAAGTGGGCAAAATCTACTGATATTACTTGACTTACTCTCAAAGAAGATAGAGTTCCTTTGAGAATTAACATTTTATGACTGGAGTTTTTCAGTAGCTGAAAATGCCTTTCACATTAAGTGATAATAGATCAAAAGCCGACAAACTGTCCTGGCTGGTGGATGGAAATTAAGAAGCCAACCTGTGTATTACAACTAGTAGAGTTTATCTTTTCCTGTGGAACAAGATGTAAAAGTGGAAGCATAATGATTGACAAAAAGAATCTGTTGTCTTAAGTTTTTCGATTGGTTAAAAAAATGCCTGGATATTTTTTGGGGGACAGTGACCTCTTTAAAATGCCCATGAAAAGCCATTGTGTTTTAAAAGCTGATTTTTGTCACACTACTGCTTCATATTCCCCAGAAAAATAAGATTTAGTTTAGGTATATTGTTTATATAATCACCATTTTTAGAAAATATGAAGAGAGCAGACGGAAAGCTTGAATTGCAAATCTGAAAAATTCTAGTTCTTTGGAAGCCCATGCAGAACTCTGTTCCCCCTAGATATGTGAGAAAAATTGTCTCAAAGACACTTTAAGTCAGAACAGGACACTTTGGCAGGAGGGATTTTTTCTTCCTTAACACACAACTGTAGTACATTGTCATTGTTTTGGAAAGACCTTTGTATTTACTCTCTTACACTGAAGGAGAACAGTATCTTGCTGAGTGTGATACCAATATCTAACCATCATTTATGACTTCTTCCATTCTGAAGGAGTGTTTTGGTTGAACTTGATTTTATGTTATTGTAAGAAAATCTTAGAATAATAAACAAAGTCTAGTAAACAATCATAATTTTATTTGAAATGTGGTAAATTAATCCTTCTTGCTTTTCTAATTTTCTGCTTAATAGTTGGTGATCAGAGTCCATATGTCTGATGACAGCTCCAAAACAATGATGGTGGATGAGAGGCAGACAGTGAGACAAGTATTGGACAATCTGATGGACAAATCACATTGTGGCTACAGTTTAGACTGGTCACTGGTGGAAACCATCTCTGAATTGCAAATGGGTAAGTAATGATTGCAAGTATTTATAATTCTTACCTATTAATGCAACAGTTGTCTATATCCTCAGAATTATTTAAATACTTGGTTTCATAATGTTCATTGTCTTGTTCATTAATGTAGTAAATGCTAATTCATGTCACGAAGCTCATGATGGACTTTGTTTCAGAATTATCTGGAAGTTATTTCTTCTTTCATTTAAAAAGCATGGCTAAATTCTTTGGTGTGATACAGTAATTTTACTGATACCTAGTCACTGAGCCTATGGGTTTGGTGTGTGTTCACAGAAGAAAGAGGTAAGGGATGAAAAAACTTACTCTGCATCTTCCTCTTTGTAAGTAGTATTTTGAACTGATAGCTGTTACTGCTAAAAGCTGCCTACAGTTTTTTCCTGTTAAATATGTTAATGCAGTCAGCAACATTCCTCTAAGAGCAGTTAAAGCTCCTTTGCACTGCATTGCACATGCCACAGTAGAAGTTGTTGCTTTAGCTAAAGGATCAGCATCTGAATGGAAAAGAAGGGAAACAGGTAAGGTGCACCTTACCCTTCGACTTTGGCTAAGGAAGAACCCAGAACTGAACCCAAATATCTTTATTTCAAATTACAATGAAAATTAGTATTTCCTCTCTCTTTTGGTGAAACCTTTTCTATTTCAGGTAGTGTAGCATGTTAACGTTGCTTATTGTTAGGATTAAAAAAGGATTATTGTGGGATGACAAAGTATTTGTTGAGTCTTCTACCTATCCCATGGAAAATAACATCTTATTGGGCTCAAAAACTTAGAATTTTAATAAACTGTGTTCTTGTAATGACAGTTGATGTGTTTTGAAAGCTCTCCTGTGTCACTAATGAGACTGCAGTGAGTTGTAAGCTTTTGTGTCAGTCATCTGAAGCTTTTTTGTTTTGTTGTTCTCTTAATGACTTTTTTACTTTCTTGGAAGACAGTATTGCTGTGTTGTTGATAGAGCTTGATGGAAGCCATGAGTGTAACTCAAAAGCTTCTTAGCAAGATCTCACTGAGACCTCAGTAATGTTGTGTTGGCATCTGAAACCTTAATTTGTTCCCTACAGATGCCATTTGGTTGCATTCACACTAAGATGTTGAGATGTCATCTGTCATTTGAGTCTTTGTTAGCAATAGCTTCTAGGTTGGGATGCGATTGCTGCCATATGCCCTCTGTAAAAATGTGGTGGAATTGATTTTGTGGGGGAAAAAATCATGTTCTGCTTTCAGGTGCAGTTGAAAGGTCAAGCAAGTCCCAAAAGATTCTGAAAAAATTAATTTGCTGAAATGCCATTGTGTGTCCTATGCGAGGAGGGGACAAATTGCAGAAAGCTGACTTCTACTTCAGTGTCTTTGAAAGGAGGAGAAAGTTGGTCTAGTGGTTTCCCAAAGATGTCTTCTTCCTTATTTGTTGTAGAATGAGAAATTTCAGCTATTTCTCTATCATTTCAGTAAATTTTCTTCTTTTTCCTTACTCTGTTGTGCCTATTTTCAGTATTCCAAAGTGCTGGTATTAGTGTCCTAGTGAATACCATTTCAACAGTCAAACTCAGAGTTCTCAGAAGCCATTGGTGACACATCGTTTATTCATCAAGAGAGATTGTAAGAAGTAGACAGTGTCAGTTTTCAGACCTCTTTACAAAACCCCTACAAACCATCGGTATCTGACATTTCTGAAGCATTTTGTTTTCCCTCTGATCATTACCCATTACTTTTTTGATAGTGACATAGTGACTGGGGAGGCAGTAACCAGTTTTGTGCTGAAAAAGCTGCCTAATACTTTCCTCCAGGAGTTGGGTAGACCTGAGTACATATAAATGTGATAACCTTCTTATTTGTGCTCATAAAATTTGGAATGCCATCACTGGAGTCGGCACAATTCATGTGGGATGGTAGGCTTTGTCAGATTAAAAAAAATAAAAGCACTTCCTATGTTCGTGGAACTCTAAGCCTGAAGAAACAGAAGTCGGTGCTGAATGACTGTGTGTACAATTAACCCAGGCACCTCTGAAAGTTGAGTAAGTTCTTTCAGTCTCTTAGCATAAACTTCCTCCCCATTGTAGTAGACCTTATTTTCTCTGCATATGTGCCTTGTCTCCTAGACATGACTACAGATAAATTTCTATCACAAAATGCAACAGATTCAAATGTATTTGCTCTCTTGTTATTGCTGCAGAGAGAATCTTCGAAGATCATGAAAATTTAGTGGAAAATCTCCTGAACTGGACAAGAGACAGTCAGAACAAACTAATGTTCGTGGAACGTATAGAGAAATATGCACTTTTCAAGAACCCACAGGTAAGTCTGAGGTTCATGTTGGATGCATGTGCGACTGATGGCAGATCCTTGCTTTTCTTGGTAGCATTCCTTGCCCTGCTTTGATTTTGATGCTTGTGTATGTGTTAAAATGCCAGGCAGCTTTACACTTGGGCCCTGTGTACAGCCACAGTGGTGCTGGCACAGAATCAGATCCCTAGCAGATAACCGTGAGCCGAAGCAATCTGTTTGCTACTGCCTTCGTGGGTAGTTTTAATGGAGATGAAGGCAGGCAGCCTCATGGGATTTACACCCATACTTAGTGCTGCTCAGATATGTAAATATGCAAGAAAGGTGTTGACAGATACTGCTATTAGTAATGGTTCTCCACTGTGCATCCTTACATTGCTGGCAAGAAGGGGAAGGCAAAAACTAAGAGAATAACCACTCCATTGTCAAATGGTGAGTGAAGAGATGAGAGCACGTGTCCCTCCCCAGCTGGGACTGCCTGTATCACCCATGTTTCCTGTTCCCTGACTGGGAAACCAAAGGCCTCACTTCTCTTTCAAATGGCCTCAAAGACTTCTCTAAGGGTAGTTTGATTTGGTATCTGGCAGCAGTTTGGTGTTTTAAGGGACTGGAGGAAAAGAATCAGAGAAGCAGAAGGTGGCTCTTTGAAGAACTTGAATTGAAAAGAACTGGATAGAATATCACTTGATCTCTCTCTTAACTCTTACCTAATGTATTCCCTTTTGGGGTTAGAGATTATTTTTATATCTGTATGGCATCTATGTGCTGACTTCTTGGATTTAAACTGGGTATCAGTTTTGCACACTCATCCCTTGGAGCAACATCAGTGGACTTGATTTTAGACAAGATTTTAGACTTTTACTTTAGACAAGAACTGCAAACCAGGTCTTATATTTAAGTGCTTTGCACTGAAGCAGCAAAACTCTACATTCTTTTTAAAAGTTTGTGGTTGATACATTTGCTGTCAGTACGTGTGGTAGGCACTGTCAACAACAATGAGGCAGCACCGTAAACCAAATATTTCTCCTTGGTTTAAATTACTGAACTGGCTAAACTTTGTGAATGTTGGGGGGTTTCCAGTATTGGAGCTAGGGCTTAGGAAGATGTTTTTGATTGTGCCAGTATTTTCCAAACTGAGTAAGAACACAAAACTTATTTAATAAGATACGGCATCTGTGCATAATTAGATTCACTTTAAGAACATGAGGAGTATTTATTTTTCACAAAGAATTACTAAATAAAATATTTTTATTCAGCATGCATTGTAACAGACAGCTGTTTGATTCATGGAAAGTCAGGACAATGTCATTGTGAGGCTGTAAAGAGTATGGACTGATTGATATTTCTGGTGAAGGGGATTATAAATTAGTTGAATGTATTGTTCAGCAGTCTGACAGAAAGTTTCAATTAAACTACCAAGTTTTGTTCAGTTCACACATTGGTTTTAGTTAATAGGTGTTTTCTTTCTTACTGCTACAGAAAAATGAACAAGAAATGTCATTTGGCTTGATTACAGAATGCCTATGGAAATACTAAGCTTTCTTTTGTTCCAGAACTATCTTCTGGGGAAGAAAGAAACCTCTGAGATGGCTGACAGAAATAAAGAGGTGCTGCTAGAGGTAAGAATGCCAAACCAAAAAGGACATGGTGGTCATTTTGGAGCTTGAAGCTAAACTCCACAAGGGTGTGGTGGTGGAAATTGATGGATGGAGCTGAATGTAATTCTGGAAGACTGTGAATGGAATGTGTTATATTTGGGATAAATGGCTAATTTAATGTTTCGGATACAATCAGTTAATAAGAAGTTTTTGTATTTAGTTTAATATCTAAAATACCATACAGAGTGATAAGCAAAATGAGGTCACCTGTAACTATGGCTAAAACCAGTTGCAATATGCAGAACCATCACCTGGTTTTTCTGACCTGTGGTGGTAGAGATTTTTTTGACTAGTATTTTCCAAATTCTTATTTTCTACAGAATTTTACAGTGTTGGTTTAGTGACTGGTCTAAACTAATACTGTACATTTTGTTAGTTAGCAAAGTAGTTACAAATTTTTTCAATTACGTTTTAAAATAAAATAAAAAGCAAATGTTGAATTTTGAAAAACAAGTGACAGAAAAGTAATTATATCAAACACATTAAGCAGTTTACAGAACTAAGGACAAAACCAGTGTGGAGCAAATAGAGCAAACAGCAAGCCATGACCTCCATAAGCTGAAAACTGAATGTTTTTATGACATGACTGAAGTGCCTATAGGTTCCACTTGATTTTCAGAACAATGATTATGATTTACATAGTCACACAGAAGTAAATATTTGAGTATTTAATTCTGGATTAGATTTAATACAGTTTAACTTATAGGTAGCATATGCAGTTGTTAGTATATTGTTAGTATGGGTTTTAATAAGTGCTTGTGCATATACTGTGGATCAAAAAGATGCTTGAAGCCATGACATGCAGGGAGTTGCAAGTCTACCTAATTCTTTCTGTCTTCTAGGATTATTCATGAGTCTCTGTGCTGCATATTAATCTGGAGAGTATTCAAATAATTTGTTTTTCTCTGTTAGCTCTTTATAAATAGAACCCTAACAGAAGTTGTAGTGTTGTTGGCAGTTAGTGGCAACGAAGTACTCCTGGAATGAATTGTAGCTGTATCTGGTGAATGTGCAATTAGGTTTTGTGCATGCTTACACATATGAGGCTGTATCTGTAGGCTGACCTTATGACCTTAAAGCCAATAAAGTCATTGCGGGATCTATTACTAATAATTAGTGGTTAGAAAACCTTTCCAGTTGGTGCTAATTTTTTTTTGTCATTGTTGCACTGAGCCAATGCTAAGATGCCCTGTTGTCCTTGTCTTAATTACCTTATTGCTTCTACAATTAATCTGCAATTCATGTCACTGTGTGGGAAAAAAAGAGCTGTCCCTGTTATGTGCTCATTCCTTGGATAAAGAATTTCAGTCATTACAAACAAACCACTGCATGCTCTGTGTTCTGTCTGTTTCCCAAACCACTGTGTTTATCGGCAGGAATGTTTCTGTGGAAGTTCTGTAACTGTGCCAGAGATCGAGGGAGTTTTGTGGCTGAAAGAGGATGGTAAGAAGTCTTGGAAGAAACGTTACTTTCTTCTTCGGGCTTCTGGAATCTACTATGTCCCTAAGGGGAAGGCAAAGGTATGCTGTTTCAAAGCAATTTCCCTGAATGTTTATTGCTGGTAAATAGTGTGCATGCGAGTAAACTTTAAATTTTGGCTTAGCTGGGCCTTTCCTGGTATCACATCCCTTAACCAAATGGCCAGCTTCATCATGGAAATATGGTGTAAACTACTGTGGCACCACTTGATGCGAAGGATATAATCCCAAATTTTAAAATACAAGAAGATAAGGGTCTGCCTTTTGAGTGAGTTTAGGGTTAGACTGGAAGAAAGATGTTTGGTGGAGGTAAGAAGCTGTCTTTTCTCAAGTGTAGTCCAGGTGAAGGACCAAATGGCACTACAACTGCCAGTCACAGAGTATCAGACCAAAACCACAACCACTCTGCATCATTTCATTTGGTTTAGTTAATTCATATAAAGGGGATTCTCTCTGGACCAATTGGTGCTGCATTTTTAGAAACTGGTAAATGTAATATCACTCCTTCAGTGTCACTGCTGCTCTGTGTATCAATAATGAAAAGTACTTAGAAGGCTGTTACAAATACATAACAGCTTCAAGGCCAAATGCTGTGCCTTCAAGTTGTCCATGAATCCGTCAATCTCAACAGCACCAACTGATTCCCAGGACAGGATGTCCACCTCCCACACAGCTGGCAATGAAGAGGAAATCTCTGTCAGCACATCAGCTCCCTTTAGAGCTGAATACATGTCAGATGTTCTTTGCACAGTCTTTTGCTTTGTTAAAACAATCTGTATGCAAATAGCCTGTTGAAATTCTGTGCCTTACAGTCACTGCCAAACGTCTTTAGAATTCTACTCACAAACACGCTGGAATTTGGACACCTTAATTATTACCAAGATTAAATGTAACCAACAGCTCTTAACTTCCTGGTCAACCAGTCATACTTACTTTCTTCTGATACCTGCTCTGAATGAACATTAGTCCAGTGTAAAGTGTTGTCAAAAGGCAAAATGCAGACAAAACACAAAAACGAGACTGAATTTGAAAAAGGATGTCCTGGTTAAAAATGAAGGTCTGATGCAAGAGTTTATGCATGGCTGTATCTCCTTCTTGTATTAGTAGTTTTCAAATCAGATGGAAACTAATATTTTACCTTAACTAGACCTTTTATTAGTATTGGATCTTAATATGAGACTAATTTTGCCCCTGTGTGTGGATTTCTTATAAAGATACTTTGTAAAGAACTGCTTTTGTTTTGCACAGGTCTCACGGGATCTTGTGTGCTTTCTACAGCTGGACCACGTCAGTGTTTACTACGGGCAGGACTATCGCAACAAATACAAAGCACCCACAGACTATTGTTTAGTGCTAAAGGTAACGCTGCAGCAACTGGGGATACCTTGAATACACTTCTGCTTCTGGATGCTTTCAGTTTATTTTCCCCTGGTTCTTGTGTACAATGTGACCAGTCACTAAACAGTTGGCTGTTCTCTGTGCTCCTTGTGAGTCTGTAAACGCTTTCATATTGCCCTGGATTGTTTTATTTCCAGACTGATGAGTGCCAATCTTATTTAACTGTTCAAACATACACTAGACTCTTCCATTTGGCAACTCTATACCTTAAAACAGTTTAGGTTCAGTGAGATAATACTCCTTGAAATGCTAAGTTCAGGGACTTGCAATCTTCTCAGAATGTAGGTCCAGAAATCTGAATTAGAGATTCAGGGCTATGCTTATTGCTCAACCTGAGGGAAAGGGGATCCTGTAAAGGAAGGAGCTTCTGAGTATAAAGGACAGGTAGAAAGAACAAGTAGCAAACTGTTACAAAACCAGTGACCTGATCTTAAACTGTGAGATTAATAACTTGAGCTATTTTAATTGCATCAACACATCTCCCAGTTTCTCTTGGCTCCCACACAGTATTCTGAATGGTGTCAATTTCTGCAAGATAACTGGGTGCAAAGCTATTTTAAAACAGGTTTTCACACTGTGTTCACAGCAAGTAAAGTGTCTTCATGTATTTGAAAATGGTGCCAGTAACAAGAGATGGTTTTAGTTGCACTGTTCCCTTCCCTGATCTGTAGCTCATGTGCTGGTGTGTGTCCGTACATTAGACTGTACCTGGAGTGTGTGGCTGTCCACTGCCTGAAGAAGGGTTTCTTCTTCCAACAGACAGGGCAACATGCAGTTGAGGCCACTGAGAGGCAGACACTGAATATTAAATATGAGATATGATATGAACAGAGAAAACACACAGCTGAAACTGGAGGTCTTGTCTGTTCTTAAGGTCATGGGGGCAGTTAATTGAATGCAGCCAAGAATATCAGTGTAGGTATTATAAATTGCCTGAAGTAAATTGATTTCTTCTGCCTACATGTCACGTTCTGTCCATACCATTTGGACAGGTTAATAGTGAATTATTTTTTCAGACTTGTTGGCCTCACAGAGTAAGACAGACTTAAGTAGGGGTTTGGCTTTTTTTAAATATAGCCATTCTGAGCATAAAATTTGGCTGTAACATTTTCATCAATGTATCAAAATTGTCCCTTTAAGTGAATTCATGGGGTAGCATTAGTTTGGTAACTTACACCAAGTGAAGCTGTGTTTTCAATGTGGAACTGATGAATCACCAAATTATTATATTAAGCAGGATTGAGTGCTCCCTTTCTTAATTCTTATAATGTTGCATCAGTGTTTTATATTAGCATGACTGTATAGAAACCACACAGGTTTTTTCACTGTTTTGCGCCACAAAAATTCACTATGCTGAGAAGTATCTCCCAAAACGTGAACACGGACATGTTTTGGGAGAGGTGAATGGCAAATACAAGCTGAAGGTCCAATTCTTACTGAAGTCCAGGCTGGATTTGTCTTTGTGTTCACTTCCTTTGTTTACATTAAAACTTACTCTGCTCAAGCCAGGTGCTGTGCCATTGTTAAATACTGCATTTGTGTGCTAGTATATGATAATAACTCCTTGGTCCTAGAAGTTAGGTTTCTGAGAGGTTCTTTTATTTCCATACAAGCAAATTTTTGAACAAGTCTGTTGGTGAAGTAATTGTTCGTGCTTCTATAGACTCTTCATTATGCAATGTGTATGTGAAGGAGGCTGGTAGTGAAAAATGGAAGCAATTATCTAATATAATAAGGAAGTCTGTTATATATATTCTGTTTACAGAGATAAACATGTTGTGTTCATTTTGAAATAGTTGTGTTGAAAGACATCAGGATAAAATATTCTGAAAAGAGGCTAAAAGTTCTTGGATATATATTTCAGACAGTCTTCAGTAAAACTTAAATACCCCTGGTCATCTTGCAAAAGTCTGTGTCACTGAGCTCCAACTTAACAGAGGAAGTGATAAGAACTTGAGTACTGAGAGTTGTCCTAACAACTGAGAGACATGTAACTTGTACAGCATGGACAGGAAACAACTGAATAATCCATCCAGAATGATTGCCAGTGTCTGATTTATGACAAATGTGCATTTGTTTCTTGACTTCTGAATTGATAAATACACCACCTTTTCTTTTTTATATGTGTGTGGGAGCAGCAAATATTTTAGATGACAGCTGTGTATCAGTAGAGTGGGAATCTGGAAGGCTCTACAAGCTGCAAATGGAATTATGCTTAATAACATGTCATTTAAGGAGTGTTTGTTTTCCCCTAGCTTTTTTTCGTGGGGGGTGGAGGGGGTTGTTGATGTGGCAAAAAGGTGAAATATCAATTGTCTCCCTCAAGCAGTGAGTTAGTCCAGAGGTACAGAAGACTGTTAGGTAGAATGTACTAAGCCCATAAACTTGCCCTTTTTTAGTGTTTCAAACCTGAAATCAGTGCCTGCAAGACACACTGCCCAATCTGTGAGTGAAGCAATCCTCACTGAAATTCATGTCCTGAAACAGTCTGAAACATTTTTAACTGGCCTCAAATGCAGACTTTATTGAAGAGCTTCCAGCATGAAGTTTGTCTGTGTAGACCTCAACAACTAAATGGCTTTCCTTGCATTCCTGGCTATTAAAATATTGATGAGAATTACCAATTTTTCTGCAGCATCCTCAGATCCAGAAGAAATCCCAGTATATCAAATACCTTTGCTGTGATGATGTGAGAACTCTGCACCAATGGATCAATGGCATCCGCATTGCCAAGGTAACCTCTCGGCATCATGCACTCTTGTCATGAGTCGCTACCTGTTTAAAACCATTTACAGTTACTTAGCAAAATACCTGTGAAATCTAACTTCCCTCTCTCTAACTACTCTGAACATGAACTGTGCAATCTTCTTCGGTGTTTCATTCCCTAGCAAAATTATTAGGCTTTTGTGTTATAATAATACAGTAATTGGGCCCCTTCTTGTTTCTGCTGTCCCCCTGTCCCATGACAAAGTTTTAACTGACACACATCATGGGTAGATTTTAGCCTTACAGATCGTGAAAAGAAAGCTTATGGGAAAAGAGAATTTAGAAAACAGGGTTGTTTTCTAAGATCTGCAGCTTGGCTTAGTTTATTCATTGGACCATTTCTTGCTTGACACTGTCTCTTCCAGAATAAGTAAACTGTTTTTCTTCCTTTCAGCAATTTACTACTAATTAAAAAAGTTATTGCACGATCTCCTTAATAAGTTGTTGCTTTCTGGAGGGGAAAAAAGGTGGACTAGAGAAGCCCGAGGTGGAGCTCAACAGTCTGAAAAGGGGCAGGGCCTTTATACAGTTGTTAAATTTGTTTGTTATTTTGCTTAGTATGGGAAGCAACTGTACATGAACTATCAGGAAGCACTGAAGAGAACGGAATCAGCATATGACTGGACTTCCCTGTCTAGCTCCAGTATCAAGTCAGGCTCCAGCTCATCTAGTTTGCCAGGTAATAATGTGATCTATCTCTTGTACAAAGATTTAATTACCTTTTTTATCATCTGCTGCCTGGACACCTCAAGAGAGCCTATTGCAGGAAATGGACTGTCTCTCCAAAGTCTTTGTTCTATGTTTAGTCTAAAACACGAATTTCATGTTTAACATAAAAACACATAAAAAACTATGTTGTTATATTACTTGCAGTGGTGTATGTATTTGAAGCACTTAGTGCTTTCTTGTTCACCTCCAAAAAAGAGTGTTTTCCTGATACTGAGGAGATGTCATTTTGAATTCCTGATGCCTCTGTTCACCTATTGAAAGACTCAAATTTATGTTGTAATGGTGCATAAAACATGCACCTGTAGCTGTTAAACTGCTTTTGTTGACTGAAATATTTGAAACTGGAAAATGAAAAGTAGTCCCTGCCCAAAGGCAAAGATCCAAACAATCTCTTCAGAGACAAACCTTGAAAAAACTGTTTCTGTTCCTATGCCAAACTGTACATGTCTGCAGTAATATTCTCCTGTTTACAGGACTGGGAATGACTTTTTGTACCACATAACAGTTTAAAAATGGATGAATCATTTATATAGTGTCATTTCCCTATTTAGAGCTGACTGATGCTTTGCAGGTTATTCTGAACCCTCAGGGTGCTAGATTCTTATTGAAAATGTGCAGTTGTGTGAGTGTTTTGTCCTCTGCAGATACAGGTCAGGAAGTAATGCTACTGAATTGGACAGGTTCAGAAGGTAGCCTGTGAGAATGAGCTAAGCAAATTTAGCCTAAGTGGGACGGCATCTTTTCAACTGTGTGGCATAGCTTGCAGCTGTAGCAGTAAGTTCTTGGTTACTGACAATTTCTCCATCCAAGTTGGCTGTTTTTCTGATCAAATGTCTCTTGTAGGGAGCTGAGCCACAGCCCCCCAGCCATGCGTGTTCTGCCAGAGCTGCATTCCAAGCTGTGCCTAGATGCTTTTTTTTCCTAGGACAGTTTGGGATTACACAGAAAGGAGGTGCCATGCTGAATAGATTGGTCTGGCAGGGGCTGCTGCTGTCTTTTCAAGACACCCTGTGGACACAGAGCATCATCTGTGTTGGGTAGTCACAGGAAGCACATCGTTCCTCCTCTTCTGCTGAGGAATGGGTCACTGGAAGCAGTCTCCTGCCTTGGCTGTGCAGTTTGCCTGTCCTCTGCCTGTGTCCAGTGTTTGTTTCTAAGGTTGTGCTGGGAAGGAGTATTGGAGAGGGCAGTCTGTATACACTGCATAAAATGTGGCCTTTCACACTGTGCAGGAGCTGTTGGGTATTGCAGAACCTGTACAGCTGCAGTGTGTCTTTACTGTGAAGCATATCTGACGTGCTGCCCTCTTTGTGCAGCTTTGGGTTTGATTGATACTGGGGTCTGTAGCACTGGTTTATTTTCCACACAGTACTGGCCTTGAATATGAACTACAGCTTATGGAGCAGTTACTGGGAACAATGTCCTTTGGTGGGATAACATGTTCAACAAGTGTGACCAAAAAGTGTCACACACAGGTGCATTATAAGCATCCTGACTTTACTCTTACATTCAGAAACATATGCTAACTGTTTCTTAATTTTTTTGTCTAAACAGAATCTCAGTCAAATCATTCTAATCAGTCTGACAGTGGAGTTTCTGACACCCAGCCCGCTGGACATGTCCGTTCGCAGAGTATTGTCAGCTCCATGTTCTCTGAGGCCTGGAAACGAGGCACTCAACTGGAGGAATCCAGCAAGGTAACAAGAAGACTTTAGTTTGAGAACTGACACCCAACTAAATGTACAAGACAGAGTGATATATCTCTTCCACCTCTGTCTTGAGTGGCATTTCTTCTCTTTTTTGTTCTTACATTATTGGTTTACACTGCTATATAATTGTTTTTTAAGGATTCATTTTTCAGGGAATTCAGCCTGGTACCTTCTGTTCTTGCTTTTATTTGTGTGCACAAAAGCCCTCTGTTCTTTGAAGGCGTGACACAGTCCTTCTCATAGAGTCATATTAACTAATGTCGAATGAAGACAAAATAAAAAGATAAGCTGTTAACAAGTTGAATGAAATTCTTTCACTAAAATCTTTCTCCATTTAAGTAGCCACATCTTTCCATTGTAAAGATGTCAATAACTGAGACCTTGAAGGCAGGTATATCTATTTTGAAGTACTTTGGTGCTTTTTACTGTTTTTTTCTGTTATATTAGGTGGAAATAGAAACAGTAACCCCAGATATGGTCAAAACATGACATTGACAGTGGTTCTGAATTGAGGCAGACTTGGTATCTGCTCTTGCTGGTAGAGAGCTACAAAAAATTTTAAGCATTGAGCCTGGGGCTCAGGTCTGCTGTGATTTAGTTCATTTTCTGTTCTTTCTGTGGCAACTGACTGGTGTAGTTCCTAGGGAAGATTTATAAATACAGCAGAAATTCCACCTAAGCTGGTTTGTTGTCAGGTTCAAAGGAATCTCCAGGTTTGAGAACAGTCTTGATGTCATTAACTGTAGTAGCTATTACACTGACAGAACACTGAGGTTCAAGTCAGAGAAGCAAGCTTTTTAAAACTAAAACCATGGGTCACTACACCTGGCACTGGTGCTTCAGATAAATAACTAAAAATAAGATGAAACTTCACATTTTCAGATCAGAAGGCACGTGTGACAATGTGAAAGATGACATGGCTGCATTCTTTGGGTTCATAACTTTCCTGCAGTGCCTGCTGGCTTGGAAATTGGCTGATTCTAATAGTAACAGAATTCTCAGTGCAGAATGTGGCTTGCTAAATTGTTATCCAACTTTCCTACTGCATGAGTGCAACACCTGGAGCATGTCCATCAGCAGATGGCCTGTGCATGGTACAGGTGCATCCTTTCTGAGCGGGAGGGATGCACAGGAGGGGGCACTTGCTAGCATGTATCCAACAGAGTCCTGCTGTGGGAATGCTGATGTTACTTTTCCTCAGGTTTTGGTTTCAGTGTAAAAATCCTGCTGCTACACTTTGTGATCCCTTGGGCAAAAGTTTGAAGTTTGCCACCATGGGGTCACGGTTGTTCTAAGTCAGTAGTGCTGCTGGCAATTGCTCATTTAAATAAACCCTTAGAGTTTTTATGTTATCTGATTAAAGCTGTTTTAAAAAGAAAATATTCAGAATGCTTCCTCTTGAGGGCCATCCATATATCAAGATTTCATTCGTTTAAATTCCTTTCTGTGCACTAATCCATGAAAAAGTGTATTTCCTTACCTCATGCATAACACAGGTAAATGGATCACCCTAAAACTTCCAAAGAATCCAAATGATGCGAGCCATGTAAAGTTATAATTTGAAGCCATGTTAAAAAATTCTGAGTGACTGGTAACAAATTTACCTTCAGTGAAACTACAGTCCCAGGTCTGGCCCTTCCTCTTCTACAACAGCTCTCTCCCATCTTGTTGCCCTTGGCCAATGCCCCTTGGGGAGCAGGGCAGAGCAGAGCCTGCTTTGGCTTGGCAGGGACATGTGTTGGTGCTGGATCTCCAGCCAGGCTTGTTGCACTGCTTGGCTGGCTGGTGGTTAAGAGGTTAAGAACAGGTGAGTTCTGCCCACTTTCCCCTCGTTTATGAGATGCCAGTAACTTCGTAACAATTTATTCAAGTTGAAAACATACTGAGATTTCAAGGAGTTTGTCATGTTTGACCTAAATTTGCTAAGCAGTTCAAAAGCAATTAATATGGGAAAAGAGATGGCAAACAGTTTAGCTGCAAGAGTTTGTTTTCTTTGGGATAAAATAACTAAAAAAAGCACAGTTTATATTTTAAAAAATAGATACTATTGTTTTTATAGCCTTTCTGAGAATTCCAGATACTCATGAAGATGCATGTTACAAATATGACCTTCTAGTGTGCCATAAGTAGTTTGTCAAGATACACTGAAGGACATCATGTAGTTATAAGGACAAAAAAGACCCGATGATGTCTTTCAACGTTCTTCTGTAAACAAAGTATCACTGAGTATGTTTCTGGATGTGGAAATTAAATTTGATTCTGTGGAGGTGGGAGGAGGGGCTCCCCCTCCTCAGATGCACAATAGTCTTTTCCCTGTCAGGAGTGTTTAACTTGCTCACTGTGAAAATTACTGTCTTCAAAGGGTATGAGGAAAACTCCCTCTTTCAAATTTAAAAAAAAATCAAATTTAAAACAAATATTCCCAAAATGCAGGTAATCCATCCACTTCATATTTTGAAAGATTGCTCTTTGAAAAGAATACTTTATTCATCTGTTCACGTCATTCACATTTGGGCAGTGAGGATCATTATGCCTTAATTTGTTTGGTAGATTTTGAACACACTGATTCAAATGGGATGCTACAATAAGTGTCAAAATGCATGCTCACTGTGTCTGCTCTAAGGGACAAATTCAAGATTCTCCAAGGCCGTTCAGGGATAGTTATTCTGTTACGCCTTCATCTCCCTCTCTGTCTGTTTTATGCTACTTTTATTTTTCCTATTACTTTTTGCTGTCTCAGGTGTCAAAAGTGAAGCTCAGCACAACTAAGGGCAGCACACCCATGGTGCCTTATACAGGGCACAATTAAGGTCAGGTGGTGCTACTTGAAAATTCATTAACCTGGGTGATTGGGAGAATGGTAATTTACAGACTAACGCTTGCAAGAGATGAAGATTTCTCTCCCGTTTTGTAATGTGAGCACCTTGATTTAGTTCCAGAACTGTTAATGTTCTTGCCTTCCAGACCTAATGTAATAGGCAGAGGCACAACCCATGTGTGTTGTAAAATCACGATTTGCTGTTTCTGACTCTAATCCTCTTGGTGGAGTTCTGCACATACAGACATTCTGTGCCCCTGTGTTTAGGTCAAAGCAATATGCAAACCTGCTCTTGCAGTGCAAATGAGCGTAGTTGGGCTAACTTATTGCAAAGTATATACTAATAAGGTAAAGGTACCCAGTGTGGTCTGTTGCCGTGGTGGTGTTGTATTTCTAATGCATGTTCCTATGCTGTGCACTGTGAAATTCACAACTTGGCTTGTAGCCAAATCACTTTATATGCGAGGATGTTTATAAATTTGAGTAATGCAATCAAAGTTTTGTAGGCTTACAGTTTTAGAGAAACAACTTAGGCAAAACCCTATGACTACACGGAAATATTGCCTGCTGCCTTCCCATTGCTCCTTCAGCTTTTCCCTGTCTTTCCTTACTTTTTCTGCTTAACATAATAGGTGCATGTATAACTTTCCCAGCCTCTCTTCTGCAGATGTCTAACTATTTCCTTCTGGATAAACTTTCCTAGGAAGTCTCAGTCCTCCCTCTTTTTCCTTATTTTTTCCCTTGCCAGTCTTGGATACCAGAGCATGTGAAGTATCTCAGTGGTGTTCCTGTATAGAGGTTGCTCAGTGGTGTTCCTGTGTAGAGGTTACTCTCAATGTGTTTAGAGCGGTTCAGGATTTCTGCGTTTTTTAACACAGGACAGTGTAAGGCCTGAGCTACCCATGTAAAAGCTTTGAGATGCTCTGGGCGGCCGTGTGTGGTTGGACTGCAGTCATACTGAGCTGGGAATGTTCAGAGTCTCTTGCTCTGCCTGATGTCCTCTGCCACGGCCTGTGGTGCTCGGGGGAGACTCGGTTTGGGTCATTACACTTGCCCAGAAGGCGGCCAGTGATTCTCAGTGGGTACCTCTGCCTGCCCCAGGGAGGTGCCCGCTGTCGTGCCCGCTCCCTGCCAGCCAGCCTGGCTCGGAGCAGACCTGGCTGCGCTGGTTCCTGCCAGCCCCCCGCCTGCCCTACCAGCTTGCATGGTCCTGCCTTGTCAGTGTGTGGGATGGACTCTTGCTCCATTGTTTTGCTAATACTTCTTGCATGCTGTAAGCTGTCACTTAATTTTTAATGACAGGCACATTTAGACCTTGACTTTGTAACCTCTTTGTTTCCCTCCCTCTCTCCCTCCCTCCCTCTCTCTTCTCTCTCTCTCTCTCTCTCTCCCTCTCTCTCCCTTTCCACTTTCACTAAAAACCCTGTCCCGTAGGCCCGGATGGAGCCCGTAGGTCGGCCCTTCGTGTCAGTCCCGGCTCCCGTGTCCCCCCAGCCGAAGGTGGCGGCGCCGTTCGCAGCATCTCAGCCGTCCCCGCCGCTGCCGCCGCCCGCCCCCACCAGCCCCGCGACATGGTACCGCCCAGCGCCCCGCGCCCGCCCTACAGCCAATCAGCGCCCGTCCCACCCGCCGCGCGCCGCCCGCACGCCAATCAGCGCCGCGCGGCGGGCCGTGCCAATGGGAGCGGCGAGGGGGGAAAGGGGGGGGCGGCAGCAGCGTTAACCCCGCGGTGCCCGGTGTGGGGGAAACCATCGGGAGTGAGGCTTGTAATGCAAATTTCCCACATTTATATTGGAAATACTCGGATCTGGCGGCGCGGGAGCTGCCTGTGGCAATGGGGGGTGTAACGGGAGGAGCCCGTGGCAATGGGGGGTGTAACGGGAGGAGCCCGTGGCAACGGGTGCTGTAACAACACCCACCAGAGCCAGAGGACTTGGCGCCCCTGCATTTGGAATTGCGGCGTATGATGGAGAATTATAACCCTCTTTTAGACAGTATTATTATACTCTGCAGCCCTATTATACTACGTATTATGACTTAGAGGTCACCTCATCACTGTCTAGAACTACCTGAAGGGAAGTTCTGGCCAGGTGGGGGTTGGTCTCTTCTCCCAGGCACTCAGC
>JAOXXN010000102.1:13439882-13459062 GCA_026770055.1 Myrmophylax atrothorax
ATTATTTCAAAGTTATTTGTCCACACAGTTAAGTAGGATAAATATATATTACTCTAAACCAGTATGCATTGTAACTGATAGTAGGCTCGATCATTTGTTTCTATGGCTCAAGATGAATATATTTGTGTTAACCCCTTCTGAAAGCTGCCAGGACTTCTGCAGTCGAAAATCCTGCCAAGCCACGAGGCTGACCCGTGCTGATCCATCGCTTGTCTGTGTATTTCCTTCCCTGAATGAACAGGTAGGTTTCTGCAGAAGGCATTCTGTTCTTGCACAAGCATACACAGGATATAGTCTCACCTGGTCTGTGCCTGAGAAGATGTACTATCTTTACAAAAACAAGTTTCTTGTAATATGTAAAGAAAGTATTGTTTGTAATTTGTTAGAAATTGTCAGGAAACTTTCCCTTCTAGAAAGACAGAAGGGAGTGGCAATTTCAAGCTAAGCAGAGTAGAAATTCTCTCTTTGACCCACCAGAGACTGTGACCAGTGCATTAACCTGTCAATTACAAAGGTGAACTTCTAGCAGTGAAGGAAGAAGACTGGAAAAAACCAACCTTGAGGCAATAACATTTGCTAATAATTTAATTTAAGGGCCCATATGAGTAGGAAATAGACTATTGATTTGCTTTGGTTTTTTTGTGAGTCATCTATTTACAATCCATCACCAGATCAAGTACTACAGACCTTTCTTGTACTTCAGCAGCTTGACTGTACAGTCCTACCCATGCATTCAGACCTTGTGATAAGGCAGAGTAGGTAGTCTAAGTGGTCTTCTACCTCCTGCGTGTTCATTACGGGGTGCTGGTACACAAGCCTTTTGTAAAACAGCTGAAATACTTGGACTGTACCTACCCCAGCTTCCCTCATCACCACGGGGATACTGTCAATAGGCTCCTAGGGCAAATCATTTCACTGTTTGCTTACCTTTTCTCCAAAAGCAAACTTTAAATGCTTTCCTTTCTCCAAAGAATGAAACAAAGGCAGCGCCATAACCTAACAGTATCCTCACATGTGTAAAAACTGTATGAACTCAACTCACATTAGGGTACTTCAGGATGATAGATTTAAGAAATATTGTGACAGTGTCCTCCATTCTTTTTTATTTATAAAGTTTTTTTAAAAAATCCAGATAATAAAATAAATGTCAATATTTTATGAATAAGAAAAAAAGTTTTGCTAATTAGAGGGGGAAAATGACACATCTATAATTATATAGTTTTAAATAGGTGCATCATGAAAAGGAAAATTAGTGGTGCTGTCTCTGCTGACCTGTTTCGTATGATTTTTTAAAGATCTATTTCAGCACCTCTGGAAATTGTTTTAATATTTCAGACTAGTTTTTTTGAGCAATAAGAGTATATACCATTGTGTGCATTTTTAAAGCACTGCTATGGAAAGGCACTTTTTTGTATCTTTCAAATTGTTCACCAAGTTTTGTTTCTACTATTTTTGTGCTTACAAAGTGTCCTTAAAAGCATTTGCATTGTTGAGTTTCAGCACGCTCAGTGTAGCTGGTGAGTAACCTCACAGGAAGGTTTAGCTGTACTGCAGTTCATGGGTGCTGGAATTTCCAGCATTGGTCCTCTTGCTGCTTTGTGCTGTGTGCAGCTCCTGGGGCTTGGACACACAGTGGAGCAAAGGGTGCACAGGAACAGTCACATCTCCTCAGCTGTTACCCTGATGGGTAAGTGGGCACGCTGTGCTCCCTGGAAAGGTGCATCTGAGCTGCTGCAGTGTGTGCTCCCAGGTGAGAGCAGTCAGGGCATTCTGCTTGCCCCATCTGCTTTGCTTTTCCCCAGGACAGCTCCACTGGTGTGTGCCAGTTCCAGCCCATTTACTTTAGTTCATTCAGTGCAGGTACCTCTGGGCTTTGGACTCAGCACAGCAATGCTTGAGTGCAATTTCTTCAGAGACATTTGAGCTTTGTTCTCATTTTCCTGTGCCCACATTCATTTTCCCAGTATCTCTCCCTAGGCAATTAATCCATGCTTACTACTGCAGGCTACTAACAGCTTGCTGGGAGACAGATATTGAACTCTTTGTTTGCCACAAAAACAATGAATGTCAGCAAAGGTGGGACCCTGCATTCCTTCTTGTTACAGTTTACTTCCTAAGTGTTCCAGAAATAGTGAGTGGCTGCAGCTTCCCTTCTCTCAGCTGAGCGCTGAAATGTGGATACCACACACTGTGTTTCAGACAACTGGGCTGCCTTTTCAGCTTATGAGACCCCCCCCATCACTGTAATTTGCTTTTCCTGTGTACTTACGGTTTTTGTGACAGGAAATATTTACGCCCTATTTGCAAGTAAGTTATTTCCCCCTGTGCACACTGGTCTTGTAATTGCACCATTATATTTATTTAAATCAGAAAATTAAGGGGCTGGATCTCAGACACACAGAGAGATGCTTCCTGCATCCAACCATGGGCAGTAATCCTTCTGACACTTAAAATGAGCATGTGAAAGCTGAATACTTCAGACAGAAAGAGAGCTGGTGCTTTGATTCCAAAATACTAAGCGTATGGCTACAGTTGTGTTACAGGAGGAAATGCGTGGCCTGTGACACTGTTAAGGTGGGTGTCAGGGAAGCCCCACTGCTGCAGGGGCAACTGAGAGCATCCAGCTGCTTTTGTTAATCTGTTCCACATTTGGTCTGCGTTTTCTCTCTCATGCAGCAGTAGCATCCACCTCTGAGCAGCAGGGTCCCTCCTGTGCAGCACAGGTGTAGAAAGCAGGGAGCTGGTCTTCTCAGACACTTCCATTGTAATTAAGATGTTGAGAAGTTGCTTTGAAAGGGAAAACAAGGCTCTTCTATCAGCACTGATCTTAGAGGAGAAATTATTTTAAAAAACAAAAGAACACAGGTTCTAAACTAACCACGGTAACACGTTGGAGGTGGTGATGCTGCGGTTCCGGTTAGTATTTTAAAACCTGTGGCTGGGAGAGGAGGTTAGACACAAATGTCTAAATAATCCTGTTACTTTCTATGGAAGAGGAAGGTTCCTGCGTCACCCTGCACAGTGGTTTCTTCCTGGGGCAAACCACCACTGACTGCTCTGACTTGGTGCATGACCTCAAAGCCAAAGAGCTCCTCTCCTGAACTTATGCTGCCTGCAGGGCAACAGTGACTTACTGACACATCAGGGAAACCAAGTGAAGCTACCTGGATCACTTTGGTTTCAAGTCTGATGGGAGAGGAAGCAGTTTTTTCAACAAGTGCATTTTAACATTTACTGTTCTGGGCTTGCACATTTAAAGGTTTTACAATTCCTTCTTTTTGTGCCCTTAGGCAACTCGATGAATAAGCTCAGAGATAAAGTGTGGGCAGTTTTCCTCTGAGTTAAAATTATTTTTTCCACAGTTTAGGGAACCAAAAGTGCCATTTCAACAGCAGAAGGGCAAAAGAGAAATTTTCTGCTTTTTACAGAAAATGGCATAGAACCAAATTGTTTTGCTTCAGTGGTACCACTGCAGGTAAATTTGTTTCTGATTCAAAATAAGATTATAAGTGGGTCTTACTATGAGTGTTACTTCAACTAGTGTCATGTTAAAAACAGGTGCACTCCTGGAAAGCAGGATAAACTCCTGGCAGAAGGCAGCGAGGATATAGCCAGAACAAGGGAGTTTGGTTGGTTGTTTGCCTTTTTGCATTCCTAAGGTGTAGATCATGTACTTGATCAAACAGTGCTCCTCGTTGTGAGAGTCTTAATTCCTTGGGGTCCATTTGTGGCTCCTGGTGTTTAGTTTTGCATTCCCTCACACAATCAGGGCAGACTCCAAACCAGAGATTTAACACTACACAGGATAGTTTTTCTCAGATGTTTTTGTAATGTGCTGAGGCTTTAAGCTTTATTTTGGAATTACAAGTTTGTCTTGAGTAATTTTCCTTTCTGAATTCTTTTTTCCCTTCAATTAAAAAACACCCGTGAAGACTAACCAAACCAGGGTTCTGTTGCAGGGGCAGCACTCGCTAATGCTGTGAGCCAGTGAGTCTCAGGATTGGTCTAGTTCTGAAAAGTTTGACACTAAACTGCAAGTGAGATGACAATGCATGCTTATCCTGCACAATGTAAATTACAGTAATTGCCACTAACAGGGGGAAAATAGTCACTTGGGTTAATGATTATTTGGTTCTGTGAGGCACTCAAGGGGGCAGGGACTCGGTGAGCTCTTTGTTCAGCAGGTGTGTGTATCTTTGGTGGCAAGAGTTAGAGAAGTTGGAAGACCAGGAGGAACAGGAACTAGGGCTGGATGCACAATCCCCTACGGCAGGGACTTATCTAAGTGAGTGAGAAGGAACTCGAGTAAGAGATTTTGGACACTACCCCCCTTATTTTAATGCTTAAAGGCAACTTGTCTTTTAGGCGACTTGTCTTTTAGGAGACTTTGGAACTGAATCAGCTGTTCCGTACAGTGGAAAATTCTTTCCTCCCTGGTTCCCAAGATGCCAAAGATGCATTCAGAGCTAAATTCCAGGTACGCAGCTGTGCTTGCACCAGCCTCTCCAGAGGCCAAGGTGCCAGCAGCTGACATGATGCTGATCTGCTGCACGTCTGGCAAGAGAACAGGGTGCCACTGTTAGAGACTGTGCATCACTTGCCTTTAACCAACACTGGAAACTGGGTACACACCTGCAAGGGGCAGGGGCAAAGGACAGTTTAGCAAACAAACCTGTGCCCACAGTGCCCTGCTGCTGATTTGGTGCAGCACTGTAGAGCTTGTACTTCTAAAAGGAAAACTAAATGCATCCTCACAAGTTGTAAGCAGAAATCTTAGGCCTCCTAGTGGACTGCAGTGGACCAGAAATTAACTGGAACAGCAGTTTGTTTTATGGTTTACATTAACTGCTACCAGCCACTGGGAATATTCTGTATAATACTGGAGATGCAAGTGTAAGAAAAAGTGTCATTGCAATGATGATTTGTCTGTGCAGCAAACTTGTGCTGAGTGCTGTAAATACATTCATGTTTACTGCTTTAAAAAGAAAATTGCACATTTTATCTTTCAATGGGATTGCCTCCCCTCTTCTTCCCTTTCCAAAAAGAAAAATCAAAGCTCTTTTAGACTGATAGCTTCAGGTTGGGGGGAGCTTTGCCATATTATAAATATATATAAATATATGTATAAATATACTTTTTTAAGCATGAGAGAGGACAAAAGAAATACTACATTATAGAGTACCCAATATAGATCATTATACAATGGAATATGCACAATTCAATAAAGATGTAGTTAAATTTAATAACCTGTTTTAATCCTCTGTCTTGCAATTTTCCTTTTCCATGAGTTCAGAACTCACCATGTTGTCAGGGCATCAGTGGTTCCCCTCTGCAGAGATCAGGTATCTGATGGCTTACAGGTGCTAACTGATATGCTCACTCTCAATAACATTGCTTTTCATGCCTTTGCACAGTTCTTTCCAGTGGGTCAGAGCTGGCTGTACCAGTAACATGGTGCACACCAATTACAGGTCTAAAGAAGAGCCAGGGTGCAGGCTCACCTTTTCCACGTGCCTCCTCCCTGAGGCTTGCAGTGCTGCACATCTCTGCTCCCCCAGAACAGCTGCTGGCTGGGAAGTGTTGCTGTGGCCCCTCCGTGGAGTCCAGGCAGGGGCTGCGGCTCCGTTCCCCTCCCTCTGGGATGTGCTCTCAGGCTGCCCCTGCATCCCTCAGCAGCACAGATGGGGGACAGGACAGCAGCAGTTGCCAGAAAAGCAGCAGTCGTACAGAGGTGGAGAGAGGTGCTGCTGAAGGCAGCAGGCTGTGTGCCAAGGGTCATACTGCTGCTGGGGGAAGGGCAGTGCTCAGAGATCCTCGGGGACCGGATTCCTACACATAAACCACTGTCCCTGTCCCTAGTGTGTTGAAAAGTCTGACCAAAGACAAGGAATGTGACACAGCTATGGCACGCTCACGGAACACATGGTGTGTGCTTTGTTCCTTTTATTTAGGGCTTGTAACAGGAGGGTTTAGTACACAGCAACAGTTAATTCCAAGTACAATTAAAAAAATTTAAAAATTGGGTTTTGCACTCACTGGAAGGTGGGTCAAATGGCACACACAATAAAATGTTACTGGCGGCATACAGCTCCCCAGAGTCCTGTGGGCTTGGTCATTTACAGGGGGCTCTGCACTCATCCACTGCAGCAGCAGTACCAAAAGCAAAAGCACAGCGTGCTACTCCTCCGACTGCAAACCAAAGACGGGGGATCTGCTTTCAGAAAAGTGGGCATGGACAAAATCCATGTTAGACACTGACATCTCCAGAGAATTCATAGAAACTATTTGTCCATGCAAGTTGCAAAAGACACTTTTTCAAATGTGAAAAGAAGCACTTGTTACTTGTTCTTTACAAAAAAATCTCAGACATGTCAGCACTTTACCAAGGCGCTGTAATGAAATGAATTTGTACACAGCTCTTCCTATTAGTCAGTAGTGATAGGATTCTTCTGAGGTGTGAAGAGAAACCAGAACAAAGGTACTGCACACATTTCAGCAGGGTCACCCTGTCAGTGTTCAGCAGGTTTCTGGCTGTAGGCTGACCTCTGGACATCAGGCGGCTGCTGCTGCTGCTGCTGCCGCCTTCACTGTTTCATAATAAGTCTTGCAATAAGCAATAAAATTAGTGTATTTAGTAGAGTACCAAAGAAACCAACTCTTCCTGCAGGGGCAGGAGATTGAACAAAACTCATGGGTGTTGTTTTTTTTTTAATGAAAGCAGCAGAACACCATGGTCTGTAAATTAATCTATCTAACTGCAGTTGTCAGGCCGTGGCTGCATCAAGCTTTCAGCAACCTCCCCATGGACATGAGGTGGGAGTCCCACTATTGAAGTTTTAAAATCAGAAACAGAGCAATAGGACTGTTACTAGACACTGACTTTAGCTACGGGGAAGAAAAAAAAACCCCAGACCACACATTGTTCCCTTCTTGTACTGTTCTGATCTCTGTAATAATGTGGCAGTGCCAAATACTGGGAGATGCCAAAAGATGAGGAAGGTGAATATAACTTTAAGCACAGTAGAGCCTTCTAAGCAGCACCCTCTAAGCTGTAGCCCATCATCTACCTGCTAATGCTCAGTTTCCACCAGAGATCAGTGTTGTAAAGACTTGCCTTAGTGATTGCAAAAGCACTGTACTTTTTCCACTGCCACAGTTGCCAGCATGGGAAGTAGAGTCTCTACGTGGTGTTTGTAATGCTGCTCAACTGCTGCAGTGCTTGATCAGTGACTCTTTATACTTTGAATGCAAGTACCGCTCCTAGTACAGCAACAGCACCATGGACTTTTCAACAGCAGCCTCCAGCACCTTCCAGAAAGTTGGCCTGCAGAGAATGCAGATGGTGCCTGTTTTACAAAATGTCCTGTCCCAGCTCTGGGAGGTGAAGACCTGTAACTGCTCCCAATTTACTAATGCACATAAAGTGCCATCCTTTCCAGAAAGGAAAACACGAGGTTTGCCTTATGCCTGGAGCCCACAGACATAGCTAATAAAAAAGCAAGCTCGTTTCCAGCAGAGGCACATCTGTGGCATTTGGTAAGAAGTGGTGAAAGTTGCTAGAAGAGCTCAGCACTAAGTCACCAAGCACAGGTGGGAGACACCACAGAAGCACAACAGTATCGGGCACAACCCTCTTCCACCTCTAGCCAACAACACACAGACACAGCAGGCAGCAGCCCACTCATGCTCCACCAGAAAAGGCTCATCAGCCCTGCTGCTGCCTCACTTTCTTTTCATGATCCACTGAAAAGCCCTGGATAAAAGTGGCACTTTGCAGAAGCTGAATCACTGCCAATGTCAACTTTGGCTGTCACCGAGAACCCTCAGCAGCAAAGAAAGGAAATGCCCAGCAACAGTGAAAGGAGAACAAATTGCTCTAGCAAGAACGAGCTCACACCAGCAGCAAGCTCCAGCACTTTCAGGACCAGCTCAACTCAAGGACAAGGCGAATTCCACGAACATGGTCAGCCTCCTGGTAATACACACCAAGTTCTGTCATCTACCCTGGGGCCATACCATACCTCTTGTCCTCCAGAGACAGCAGCAGCTCTTCAGTGCAGCAGTATCTGCCTGTGTCTCACCAGTGAGACCAGCAAGTGTTCAGGCATTGCTTCAGCTCTCTGGTGCCTACTCCAGCCAGTGCACTTGGAAACACCCTCAGGACTCTCAAACATAACATTCGCTGCTTGCCTCTCCTACCCCCTCAGCCCTCTGCTGCAACAGCCACTAAGAGAAAAAAAAAAGAGGAGGGAAAAAAAAATGGGTGAGACACATGCAACCTCAGTCGTCTCTTTTAGGCTGGAAAGAAGGCACCAGAATTAACCTGCTTCAGCACTAGATGTGGACAGACTCAGTCAGACTTCCTCTCATGCAGGCACATGATGGAGAGGCAGGTGTAATTAACAGCTTTGTCCCTGGGGCCAAGAGAAGAAACAAGAGCAAACCAAGGCAAAATACACTGCTAGAGGATGCTGAGCAATATCTGTGCCCAATGGAAACAGCTGGCTGGGCTAAGGCAGTTCTCACAAGGGGAGAAACATACTCATTTTGGCCATACAGCACTCTTTGGGCTATGCTGGAGCATCTCCTTCCCCCACCTCTCCTGCTTCAACAGCCTGCGATGCTGAACACCTTCAGGAGTGGCAGCAGAACGCAGCAGTGAAGAGATGTTGTGCACTTATTTAAAATATTGAGGTGTTTCTCACACACCCTCCCATTTGCCACCCCCTTTTAAGGTAAACCTATAAATTAAAAAGGGGTGGGAGAGAGAAGGTTTTGGGAAAGGAGAAGTACAGGGGAAAAATCTGGAAAAACAACCCTCACTGACTTTACTAGCATGCAATCTATGTAACATTAATATACAAAGCCTGTTTACCTTGGCCTGGTCTATGACCATTACATCACATCATCCCCAACAAGCCACAGAATTAAAATCTGTACAAAATAAAAATATGCATAAAACTCAACAAATTTCTTTACATTAGTACTGCATAATAAAGCATAAAACCAGCAGGCGGTGACCCAGAAATTCCATTCACAGCAGTTCTTGCAGGATAAACAATTCCACATGTTATCAGTAGGGACCAAACTAACTCCTGGCCCATCAGAACAAAGCCAGTTCTTCAAGGAATGTCACACATTCCACTTTCAAGGTTTTGCACCCTCATCTTCTGTGCTGGGCTCTGGCAAGAGTTCAGCTCACACCGCCCTGCCTTCGCAACACAGAACACTTGCACGATGCAAACCCATCTGAATGAAGATTAAGGACAGGAGGGTGTATCACACACAGGGGAGGTACACACTTATCCCCACCACCTGCCAGTACAGTTCAAGCACACATTCTGACACAGACTGGGCTAAAGACACGTCTCACTAAAGCATGACCTGCCAGCTGGAGTGTGGGGGCACAGGCACAGGGGTTTGGCTCTCTTAGGAACTCATTATGCTTGCCCTAATGCTGCATTTGAGCACCGTGGGCTCAGTCCTTGCTATAAACATATTCAAGGCAAGAGAAGCCAGGAATCCTCTGACAGTCCTGGAAAACACAGCCACCCTGTAAGCACCAAAGGCTTGTGAGGGCTGCTGTTCAATCACCCTGGCTGCAAGCACTGCCTCCCTGTGCCAAAGTGTAGACCTGGCCAATGACACTACAAACAGTCATTCCAGTGACTACACAACCAGTGGTTCTGGGCTTGCTCCCAGAGAAATGATGGGCTGAGGGAGCTGAACATGGCTGCTTCTCCTAGTCTTGCTGCAAGACAAGTTTTCACAAAGAAAAAAGGGTGTGTGTTCTGGCAAACACACCCAAACAATAATGCTGTCAGCTTCCAGAAAGAAGGCAGCAGTGCTTAGGCTACATGTGGATTGAGCAGGGGAGAAAGTAACTTCTATCTGCACACCAGTTCCTTCAAAGTTGTCCCTGCTGCAAACTTCAACCAAACCAGTTCCTTGCACAAGCTGAGAGCAGGTGATATCGTTCCTCCATGTCCTGCAAACACATCTCAACTGTTTGTTTTCTCCTTCTTTCCCCCTGAGCAGCTATGGCACCTCCCTGCCCAGGTTTGCACCACACCTGCACCTCCATCCTGGTATTGCACTAATTACCAAGCAAGGTGTTGGGTCAATTACCTGCCTGTTGCCAATACCATCACAAACCCAGCCCTGTGCAGTGCTCTGTTTTACACACAGGCCTCTCCAAGACAGCTGCAGCATTGTCTCACCTTGGACAAGCTGCCATAGGTACCAGCTGGAACTGGGCCAGTGACAGTCAAGAGTTGTCCAGGAAGATGCCCTGGCCCAGGAGGCTCTCACCACACAGGATCAGCTCAATTTGCAGGCTAACAAGGCTCAACAGAAAATTTAATCAGTTAATGCATAATATTTACCCAAAGGTAACATTTAGACCTTCCCTTAGGCAGACTAGTACAGCCGTCACTCAGTGACCACACAGAGCAGAGTTTTTAACTGAGACTAGATTAAAAAGCCAAGTATCATCACAAAGGGCTACAGAGCCTTTCGTTGGGGTTACTCCACCCCAAGCCACCAGTACAGCTCAAAATATCTATTATAATAAACAATGGAGAGGGCTAGGGAAAGAGCTAGAACTACTACTAGTTACTGCTTGGATTTCCATGGGAAACCAGTACACACAACAGCCCTTTCACTTCCTCTGAAGAGATTTTGGCAACAGACATGAAGACGACAATTGCCGTCTGTCCTGCCTCTGCACAGGGCTCACAGTACGTATGCAAATCTAGTCATCAAGTACAAAATAGCCAACTTACAATACCTGATTGGATTTTTAAGATTATATTGTGCATAAGACTAAAGTCTGGGGGCAAGTTTCTCTAGTGCAAGCAGGCATGAGTAGATTTGAACCTTGGACCACATCCCCTAGAGTTTACCCTCAGACCCCAGGAGGACCTGTAAACTTTGTTTCGCCTTCACCATCAACGGCATCTGTGAGTTCTGTTTGAACTGGCAGAGACCATGGCAAGGAGCTCGCTGTGGAGAGGAGCACGTTTACATCAGTGCAGAACACAGAACAAGTATGTGGCATTCAAAAGATGAGGAAGTGGGGGCAGGGGCCCTCTGGGCTGCAGCCATCTGAATTGTCTGAACTGAAAGGTGAGTGAATGAAAGCCAGCTCTGTGTGCCCCTGCGTCAGCCTACATGTGCAGAGCAGCTGCGCAAGTGTTTACGCTAAAGATTTATCCAACTCTCTGAAGTCAGTGACAGAAACATCTCTGTGTAGAATCCCAGTGTCTGCTAGCACATGACTGTTCTTCCAGCTGCACAGGAGTGTGGTGTAGAAACAGGAGGGATGTCCACTGGCCAGTAACCTTCACCACAAGCCTCCAGGACATACCCAGTGCCAGGCATTGCTGCCAACGGTAATACCATGAGGGCACACAGGATTCCTGAGACAGATCCCAAGGCCTGTCAGAAGTCATAATTCGAGTGAAGTATCAGCTACTCAGCAAGTTTGTTACATCTGAATGGGTCAGCTTAATTCAAAGTCAGATGGCTCAGCATAGCCTCTGCTGGCCGCTGGAAGAGCCATTTGTTCAAACAACTCAAATCACTACTGTTTTATAATGAGAAGGAAAAAAGGAAAAAAAAAACCCAAAAGAGTGGTTGTTACAATTATCCTTCATTCAGTTATACTGGATAGGGCCCCAGAGGCTGGTGGAGATCTGGGAGGCCCTGACAGCTCCTGCAGCAGGAGATGCAGTGTTCTGTCCTCTAGTCTTCACTCTGAGTAATGCATGATGGACTCCACGTAGTTCCCTGGGAAGAGCCCTGTCACTCCATTCATGACCCCCTCATACCAGCCATCATCATTTTTCTTGATGACGTAAATGATGGCACCTTCCTGAAAGGAGAGCTCATCTTCTTTGTCCTTGGTGTAGTCATAGATCGCCACCACTAGGAAAGAACAGAGCATGACTGTTAGGAGAGGTACAGGGAGGAAATCAAATCACCCTGCCTTGTCCAGGCAATCCCAGAGAACTGGACTGCCCCCACAACACAAGTGCAGAAAGACCTGCTGAGAGGGACAGTTTCTTCCAATCCCTTCTGTAAGAGCTCAAGGTTTGAAGCACATGAGCTAGGACTCCTCTAACTCTTCCATTCTTACTATTTTCAGACCATCCCAGAGGAAGTTTATGACAGCATGATAAATTTTTGGTGTGGAATGATATTCATTCATTAGAAATACACGTTAAACCAGATCTCAGCGCAGCTAAGACCTAGAAAAGATGGAAGAGGAAGAGTAGCAAGAGCTCTTTTCAGATCACAGTAAGAATGAGCCAAGGCTGATGTCCCAGACTTCCATTACTTTAGCTACTTTTACATTTAAATCCCTAAAATGCGTTCATGCAGTCTCAATAGCCAGCAGCCACTCCCAGGGTATACAGCGCCAAGGTGGCTGTTAGGAGTGAAGAAGAAAGGTGGAAACAAAATATCCACATACTGTATCAGGACGTTTTCTTACAGCTGTGGAATATTTTACTGAAGGCACAGAAGTTGTTGGGAAAGTCAAAGAAACTGGACAAAGTACTGGCAAATATTAAATGGAACATTGTCCTGAAATGGCAGAAAATAGACATCAACTTGATATGTTTTTCCATTCTCAGTCCTATCATTATGTGTTCCATACAGAAAATGAGTTAAGTCAGACTCTTGAGTACTTTAACAAATAGCATCAATCACTGCTTTGAGCACTTGGCAATGAAACGTGCAGTGCTGCCATTGAAAAAAAGAAAAAAGGATGTTGGACAGGGATCCTAAAATTTTGTACTGGGGATAGAAGGGAAGATACTCCATAAACTAAAGCAAGGATTAAAAATTAACACCATGTAGCTCATAAGCACACTATCCAAGAATCCTACTAAACTCATCATTCTTTTCAAAATAAAAGAGGTCATTTCCTTTTAAGGGAGCGAAGGAATCAACACAAATATTTAGCAGGGAAACCTGGATCCAGCAGAGATTACACAAATCAATCCTGGTAGAGAATCAGACTACGAATGGAGATTTTGTTATTTGACTAGAGCATATTTAAAAAACACATGTTGTTGGCTCTACACTTGTGCCAGCAGTTGTTAAATAACTAATTACTTTTAGACATAAAATTCTAAACAAACAAAACACGAATGAAGAAAAGACTAAATTTTTACTCTGAAAACCAGATGTCGCTGTATGAACAGGCAATGCATTCAATTAAGGTCCTTCAAAATTCCTTTTTAACTGTTAATTTTAAAAGGTCTTAGAGTCACTGTGCTATTTTCCTTCATTCTTCTGATAATAATAATCCAAGGATCATGGTAACTTCCAATTCCTTTCTTTCTCACATTTGAGTATACTGTAGTCCCTTCTGACACTGAATAGATTCATTATTTCATGATCACAAGGAGGAAACTCCTCCTTTGTGAAGAAAATTTGCTTCTTGTCAAGCCCCTTATAACATTACCCAAAGCTTGGGTTTGTTTTTAAATCACCACTGCTTCCTCCAGCATGTTTTTTTGTACTGGCAACACTCCTCTCTCTAAAGGGCTGTTTAATCCTTCTGTCTGTAGTCCCACCAGTTCAAGCTGTGAGCTCATCACATGCCACGAGTTACCTGAGTCCAGGCCAGAACTGCAGGAAAGGCTCCAGACGGGACAGGAAGCAGCAGTACTGACACAGGAGGTGGCATCATTCCCCATCAGCCTGAGCCAGAGCCTCTTCTAGTTTCTATCTGAATACGTTTCCATGCAGTTACGAAAAACAGAATTACTCATTTAGGCTGATATTCTTCCAATCAGTGATCTTTGGTTCTTCAACCATTACACAGAGTTTGGCTAAACTCTCTTGCATCAAACTGACCACAAATGTAGGCCACTTTCTCTGTGTGGTATGAGGGCAATTTTTCCTTTTGGATACCCATTTCCATTCATCTGATTTGCAAAGCCAGGAGATTTTCTTACCTTTTCATGCCACCCATCCTGACACAGAGCTCAATGGAAAACTGCAGCGTGTGTCCCTGGACACTGCAGGTTGGCTGTTGCTATTACAGTCACATGGGAGCATCCCCAAAAACTATATCCTACCTAAGAATTTCTCCATCTGCTCCAAATGGATCTGCTCTGCACTTCTTTCTCAGCTGCAGACTAGAGCATATCTTCATGTTAAAGGTACCTCCCCACGCTGCCTGACCCCTTGACAGAACAGGGTCACACCGAACCCCCTTTCAGTAGAGCAACCCCTGCATTTGACACCTCCTGGGTGTCCCAGCTTCCATAGCAAGGGTCACCTACTCTAATCCTTAACTGCTTTCATATGAACTTAAATAAGAGAATGGTAACACCGAAAGAACAAATACAAATCCTAGGAACTGCTGCTCTACTTACTGGGGGTAAATGTGTTGGAGCAGCCACTTCCATCCGTTTTGTCCACGTGGAATCATTTGGCACAGAATACTATTTACAGGAACTTAAGAACTTGGCACAGGATAAATTGTTTTGCAGAAGATAAAGCATTGTAATTCCCAGCAGGATTAGCATACACATTCTTTGAGTATGAAAGTCTTCTCTTAGCATGGGGCTTTTCATTAACTTTAAAGCTTCAAAACTTGTTACAAAAAACTCACAGCCAAGCACTTCTCTCCCGACTCCAGCAAAGCAGTCAAATCTCAAGACGTGGGCTGAATGTAAGTAGAGCCATTCATGTAACTACAACAGAATCCACACCTATGTCAAGATCAATTTGTTCTGGTATCCTGAAACGACTATTTAATAGTTCTTCCTACATTGAAAGCACTTTAGTTTGCTATTACCTTTGTCAGTGTTTCTAAAAACAGGCCAACCTTTTAGACATTTTAGTCATCTAGTTTTCAAAATACAGATCAAAATGATGTTTTTATATGGGTCTCCACACCAATACGAGACATTGTTTGGCTTCCTACACTTGTGCTCTCCACAGGAAAAATTGTTCTGACTATAAGCCTAACTTTCTCCAGCTTATCTTTAAAAACTCCCCTATACTGTTCTGCTATCCATGTGCTATTGCTTGTAAATATCAAACTGAAGTGCCTGGACTGCCTGCTGAGATGTAACAGATCTACGCATATATGCACCTATATAAACTATTTTGGTTCACAAGCCCATCTAAGTCACACAGAAAAGTGGAACAGAACAATATGCTGTCATTGAAATGTCATCATTTCTTCAAATCTGGAGTTGTTTTTCCAGACCGAGTGCACACCCACACCCACCCTCTGCATTAGTATGAGAACCTATGACCAGGCATCAGGGTCCTCTTTTTTCTCTTTTGCTCCTAGCTGAAAAGCCACTGAGGTTGTGCTGAAGGCCAGAAACATAACAAAGGTAGCGGTATGAATGTAGAATTAGGCTACAGAGCATCTTGTGCCGGGAAAAACACAGAGAAAAACCTTGAGACTTACTCTCCTATTAAAAAGTAATGTGCCTTCAATCTTCAACCAGTATAAAATACATCATCCACAATGAAACAGAGCAGATACCGTGCATTCTCAGAACTGCCTGATAAGGAGGAGTTCATCACTTGCTGAAATGACCTGTACTGGTCCCAACCTGAAAAAAATTTTGCCATCCTTCCCCAAAGGAAAAAAAATCTGACATCAGGAACCCCACCACAGTCCAAAATCTGATTTTCTGAAGCCAGGGAACTAATATCATTAATCAAAAATACCCTCCAAACTGCACAGTAAAAGGAGTATTACAAGTATGAAATACCTGTTCCCCTACCTTCCCTCATGAAAAAAGCTTCCCTGACCACAATAAGCTGAAGCAACTTTTCATCAAGGAACCTGTGTACATCAACAGAGAACAGTGACCCTTTCTGCCAGCCAGGGGTGGGGAGAGGGCAGCAGATAAAGCCAGTCATGTAAATGCCCGGTGAATCAGCCTCTTCAACTGACAGAGCCTCAGCTTGTCAGGAAAGCCTGGGTGCTCCTTGCACGAAACACACCAGCTACATGGGGGTGGGGAGTCACAAAAACACTCCTGCATATTCCTCCATCTTCCTCAGGGATAGTAATATCTTCTTCAAGCTAGAGTTGGCAGAAAGTGCCCCTTCCACCTTTTTTTATTCGTGTTCCCTCACGTCCTGCACTGGGTTTATCTTTGTGGCATTCTTCCTTTCCCCTGATGCAGCCTGAATGGGTCTCACAGTCACCTGCATGCCTGGTGGCTTTGTGCAATGAGACTTTGTATCATCCTTTGTAAGAGGTACAGGATCCTGTTTCACAGACACCAGGCAGCAGATTTGTTCATATTCAAGTGCCCCATTTGCCTACTGAGTTTATTTTACCTGTAGTTTTACTCCAGCATGTCTGCACACACCTCTTCAGAAGGGGAAGATGCTGAGGTGCAGCCACGCAGCAGTGCCACAGTCAGTCAGTCCCACACAGACCCAGCATTTTCTAGCTCAGCACAGCTCCACACTGATGCAGCACTGCAGCTCCCAGAGCCCCAAACACAAATGCAACACTCATTCATTCACTTCTGACCTCATATGAGAGCATGATTATCAGGATTAAGCAAAAGGTGAGTCTTGGGTAGGTAACAGAGGAATTAAAAAATACCTAGTTAGCTAAGTAGTCATCACCTTCCCTTTGTGGAAAGAGGGGTAAAAGAGTCAGACTCGAAGAGTAGCTTAAGTTTCATTCTTTTAAGTTGCCATTTGGAGGAGCACCTCTACCACAATATCAAATACTGGCTGTGAAGGATCTAGGCAGACTCCATGTCCAAAAGCAGGATGAGAGGAGTTCATAAAACAATGTTACAAACACAACCCTACTGTCCCTACTAGCTCCACACCTACCCTTTTCTAAGTACGTCCTTGGTGCCCAAGGAGGGTCCTCCTCAGCATAGGGATCACTGTACTCCACCACAGCTGCTTCCTCCTCCTCGTAATCCTCTGGAGGTGGGGGTGGAGGTGGAGACTCATCGAACACTGCCTCATCCACAGGCGGTGGGGGGGGAGGAGTATCTGAAACTGAAATAAGCAATAGTACAACCATGAGCATGTGTCCAGACTATGGTGGCAGGCTGAAGGAATACTTCCTATCCCACTTAGTTGCACTGGAACAACAGTTACAATTCATGAAAATACACTAGAGACAATAAAATTCAGAGAATGAAGAATCAGGTACCTCCAATAAAGTTATTTCCTTTTCCCACCCTTCACAATTTCCAACAAACTCGCAGTCAGTAGAGAAGGCAGAATTACGGCTTTATACAGTCAAATCTTTCCAACTCAAGGCAAAAGCCACATCCAGTAATAAAACATAGCACAATGAAGCAGCAAACTTACTGTTTTCTTGAACTCTGGCCACAAATCCCATTAGTGGTAACTGTGGAGTTACCTGTAGGATGGAGGGGGGAGGAGGAGCAAGGGATGCTGCCACAGAAATTAAAAAGAGAGAGGCATTCAGTTAGAAACACAACAAAGCAGCAAACGGGACAGCAGACATCACCACCACTCAGACAGTGTAGCAGGCTGCCAAGAAGCTGAGATAAAAAGACTGACATTCAAACAAAAATGGCTCAGGTGGTTTAAGCATATTCCTAATCCTTCAAGGCTATTTCTCTATTTTAAAAATTTCCAACCCAGATCTTTTTCATAATACTAAGAATCCATGCTGAAATATTTTTCTGACTTGACTGTGAGATGCCCTTAAGCTGAAGTTTATTACTACAGAGTATAGTGAACAGACCTAACTGAAAAATACATCAAGAGGACTCTTTCCCTATAATCCTGCCCTTTCAGATCTAGTTTATAGAGGTGACTAACAGAATCCACAAATACCTAGTAATGAAAATGGATATAGCTCTTTTTTTCCCCCCAAATGTAGGCTGAAAAAACCCCATCAAATGAGGCAGTTGTTTCAGACAAAACAGGAAAAGATGCCTTTAGAGAGCTGTGCATATCTGGAAGACACAACACTTCTGACCTTACTGGGAGAACAGAGCACACTGTGTTGCTGCCAAACCACAGGGCCTATTCCAGATGTGCTGCCTTGTTTCCTTCCCACCTGACTTCACAGACCATGCACTGAACTCTGAACAGCCCTTTTAGTAGTACCAGAAGAGCTGTCTTTGTACAATATATGTGAATTCACAGTTAAAGAAGATACTGCCAGCCAGTTGTAAATGTAACACTGAACTGTGGGTTAAGCCTGGAATACAAGTTTCGTTTATCTAGTTAAAAAAACAGGTTTTATCTGGGTATAGTATCACTTTGAGTAATGCAGTAACATTCTTTAAGCCAGTTGCAAGATTATTTTTCAGAAAGCACACCTCAGGAAAAGCACAAGTAATTAATTTTGTTGTTAGTATGTGGCATACAAAAACATTTAATCATGTCCAAAATGCTGAGGGGAAAAAAGGTCTGCAGTTCATGTACCAATACATTTATTTAGCTTGCAGACAGAACTAAATTAATTTCAGACTAATCCCAGAGCTGGTAAGAAAACTACCAGGTATGATGTAGCATTTTTCAGAATTAATTCACATCATCATCGCAAGAGAAAAGAACTCCATGGTACTTACAAGTCACATCTCCAAATTTCTTGTCATTCACATTCCTTTTCACAAGTGCACACCATAAATAAAAAAAACCCAACAGCAACCACCCTTTTTGTTGCAAAAATATGCTTGTACCTCCATACAACCCAGGTTCCATTATCTCACAATCTGCTTAGTATCTCTTGAGAAAAACTGAAATACATTTCTGATTACAGTTTTTTTGACCTGAATGACATGACCTCAGAGTATTTATTCTTTCAAGTGTAACCACAGTGGCTGGGAAAAGATTTGGTCTTGCATTTTTTCAAAGCAAGAAATGGGAACTTGAAGTCCAACTGACAAGCAATAATATTGCTGAATTCAGCATTCTTGTGCCACTGGGAAGTCCCTGTTTTTTTAATAATATATGCTATAAAAATGTTCCACTTCAAAATGGTTCCTCTATTCAACATCATGTGGATTCATACAATCATACATTCTGTCATAGGAGACTAACTTTAGTTTCCTTGGTCCCTTCAATGTACTTTGTGAATTATATATACTTCTTTGAAAGAAGCAACGAGGCTTTCCTTGGAGAAAAATAAATTGCTCTAGACAAGCATGCCAAGCAAATACCAAAAAAATCCCTT
>JAOXXN010000102.1:13459162-13479927 GCA_026770055.1 Myrmophylax atrothorax
ATGCTAACACTGGCTGACATCATTCCTTGTTTATTTTAACCCTTCAGTTTGTGCTTCAGTCTATGCATTCTTGCATATGAGTCTATGCACACTCATATTATACTGTCCCTATATACTATATAATTAATCTAGCTATCACCTTTAGGAGCCAACACAGTATTTTATTAATAATGATTTTGTTTATACAGTGCATCAGAAGAACTTTAATGTACCTCTACTGACTATGAACTAAGTACCACCTTAAATGTTGCCTCCTACCTGCCTTCCATACTGACCACTGATGGATTCACTGCACAGTAGCCGTAAATTAATTCAGAAATGCTCAAGAGCACCTTCCACGAGGTTGCTTCAGGCTGGTAACAATTTAGCTGTACAGAGGGTGTAGTGCCTATCACCATCGCAGTACTTGCCCAGTTTCTTCCCAAGGGTTTTTAGCCCATGCTGAGCTCTGTACTCCTTAGATACTGGTATCTAAGGCTGCAAAGTTTAAACACTTGTTAGGTGGCATGGCTGGCAAGAGTGGCTTTGGGACAGACATATGCTGAGATCATTTAGGGTCTGCATTTCTTAATATTTTCTTTTCAGTTGTTAAAAAAGTCTCACCATGAAATAGAAAAATTATATTATCTTAGAAATGGCATTCAACAGAACACAGCAATGCAAGTACATTTCATCCTCTTGTCAAGTGAACACACAAACATGACTATGCCAACATACTAAAAACCGGCACTGGAAATAACAGTACTGTGTTATTGCCCAACAGCCTACGAAGAACAAGAAGCCATAGCTGGCACGCTCCTCTGCCTGTTGTAAGGTCTTTTCCACTGCTTATGTTTCTGTTTTCTCCCTCTCTTCAGGAATGCTGAGAAGCACTTGTGGCCTCTGTCCTGTCACTAACTAACCCTGCTCCTTACTGACACAGCAGTGCCTCTGTTCTTAGAGTCTCCATCAATTATGCATGCTTGTGCATCCTCTCCTCTCAAGGAACACGCAAAGAAAACCTTGGTTTAGTGTAACTGCAAAGTTAATAAATTCTGTATTCTGCTAGGTATATTAAGAAAAAGTATTTCACTAAAACTGCTTATTTATATTGCATCAGATATGCCAGTATAATTGAAGTATTTTGTTTGTGATTTACAGTTCAAGTGACTAATCAACATAATCATTGTCTTCTTTCTGAATACACAGATTGAATTGTGGTTATGCAACTTATTTAAAGTCTATTTGGCATCTCTTATGATTAACAATGCAAAGGCAGTTTGCAGAGAATTATCCTTTTGCTAAAGCAGAAATGCACAGCAGTTGTCAAAAACACTCTGGATATAGTGAAAATCCTCTTTATTACAAAGGTAATCCTGAAAGGCTTCTTTTATTTCTAGTACCCTTTCCTTCTCGCCTATCTCCCCTTCAGCCTTCAATGTGCAAATAATGTGCTTAAAAAATACCACATATTTCAGGCAACTGGGCTACAATTTAGTCATATAACCTCTTCCACTGCCCCATCCCCAGCAGGACCATCCACTTCCTTCTCGAGTTCAGCACACACATCTCTCTGCAGGGTAGCTCACAAACAGTAATATCTGAACCTGATCAAACCCCTTAAATGCAGATTACAGCATCTGACCTAATTCCAAGTTCAGTGCTCAGCTTAATAAAAAAAAAAACAACAAAAACCAACCAAAACCCACCACCACAACAACCAAAACCACCAACACACTGTAGTGCTTGCAAGTCAACATTCAATCCTGCTGCATCTTCCTGGAGATTTGTCAAATGAGAAACTCGCCCCTTCTCTATCCAAACCTTCCCATCTCACCAGGAACACGGGAGAAAAGGCTCAGATAAAAGGCTGCTGCATTATGCTGACACACAGGACATGCCATCCCTGTTAATATCTCATCTTGCTTTGTAAGGTCACCCATTAAAATAACATCCCTTGTGGGCTTACAGAACAACACAGCTCCTCACATCCCACGTGTCTAATGATTACCCTTGTATATCGTGCAATTTCTTCAACTGTCCATTAATCAGAAGGAAAAAGCACAAAGATAAAGACTGATTAATCAGCAAAGTCAAATACCCATCCCACGCCAAAGCAGGTCTATAGTATGGTCAAGGACTAAAGGTTGTCTAACAGGGACTGTGACATAAAAAGTAATTTATTTGGCAACAAAGCCGGTATTGTTTTATGCTGCTTGCCATAATGGAAGCTGAACACTCTGCACTTGCACTGCAGCTCTGGCATGGCTACCAGCAACAGAGTGGAAGTGCAAGATCTGCAATGGAGACAGAACATAAAATTTCAGAGACCTGAAGGTCATGCTGTTCTCACTGTTGAATTGAATGGGGCAGACAAGCTGTCTCACCTGGGTTCTGGTTATAAAAAGGTCCCCCGTTGATCTGGTTCTGAAGGCTGGTCTGCGAGGTGATGGAAGGAGGGCGCCGGTAGGGCAGCGACCCCCCGATGGTGGGGGGGGTGTGCCGAGCCGCGGGCCTGTTCATGCTGTAGAACTGCACGGGGTGACCTGGGGTGAACACGGAAATGTATGAGCAAAGAGAGAATGATGCCTGCCTTTTTTGTATCTGCACTCAAGTTGCAAAGGCTTGGAAAGGTTTCTGTTGTTTTTCCTTTTAAGACAGCCTCCATCCTAGAAGGACTCAGCCACTCCAGCTGCAGACTGGCTGCAGGGCACTGGGTATCTCAACAGCAACACAAAAACAGCTCTCCCAACAGCCTGTACTCAGCACTGCTTACAAAAGCCAGTATGAAAATACAAAGGTGTCTAAGCTACAAAGCTTCGTAATAAAAGAAAATAATTCCCAGTTATCTATTTTAAATAATGGATTACAATAACTTCTTGTGAATTCAGTTATTTGTAAACCTGCAAAAAGTAACACTTCAGAGTCCTGCAATTAAGGAACACATATGTAAAAACTAACTGTATGCCCTTCCCAGGATTCAAGGCTGTTACTTTCTAGAACTGAAAAACACAATACTACCTATCTTAGTGATGGTTAGAAGATATGCAGAGAATCATCTTGGGAGAAGAGAATGTCAGAAACTGCTTTAAGGATGGAATAAATGAAGTCATACTCAGAAACCCTCTTTAGGGAGCTGTCAATTAAAACAACTCCTTTAAAACCTGCTCCTTTAAAACTTCCTGTATTCCAGTTGTTAATCCTGAATCTAACAAGCAATGAATGAAGCAAGCTATCTTCTGTGCTCACATAAACTTCTCCGGATTTTATACTGCATGGAACCGAAAGCTGGATTTATTATACCCATATGGGTTATTAGCTCCCCCAAACTATTCTGTCTCCACCATTTGTCCTAGAAGTAAATTTCAGAGTTTGCAAAGAAACAAGGGATGGTCACTGGGATTGAGGAGAGAATCAAGTAGGGAAACAGAACAAAGGAATGTGCAATTTTTAAAAAACCTGCACTGTTCTCCACTATGTTTTGATTGCTTTGCAAAACTTCTCACTAGGTCAGTAAATGAAAATGCAAGTTGCTTGCTCTGTTACTTGCTTCTACAAGCAACTGCCTGACCTAGAGATTCACATTTCTCCTGCTTTGTACAGGTACATATATTTTAAAAAAATGCACTTTTTACAGATGAGGAATAGCTCAGAAAGAATCCACCCAGTATATGGGCTTTTGCACATTTTCCCTGATGCATCTTTGCAATGTGTCTCTCTCTCTGTTACTTAAGAAAGTGGTGGTGATTGGAGAGAAGGGAGAAGAGAAGAAACAGGGATAAGAGGTTTTCAAGGACCAAAAGCTACAACCTCATAAACAGTGAATTATCCAGTTTCTTCAAATACTTTATTTTAGAGAAGCCATACAAACAACCTCACTAATAAATAGCACAGGGAAGCAAAATATCTTCATAAAAATGGTAAGGAACCTGAAATTTCTTTTATGGGATTGTGAATGTGAATTAACAGCCATTAAAATATTAATCTCTGATTCATTTTGACTTGTTAAAAATACAGAAACAACATGACTTAAGAACTGGGATACTGACAGTGCATCAAAAATGGAAAACTGATTGAGGCCGCACATGCCACAGCTCATCTTCTAAACATGGAAGTAGCTTAGACATCAGGATCACCTTCTGATACCAAAATTCATCACATTTTAGAAAGTTCTAGTCACAGTTATGGATTCTAGTGTGATTTCTAATTTCATATGAGCCATAGCCCCTCAAACTAAATGTAATTTCAAGAATGCTTCTGGAACCTGGTGCAATTCTTAGTAAGACTGATGAACACTGATAAACACACAAACCAATTCACACCCTTGTGAGCAGCCTCCACTACAATGAAAGGTAACAAAGCACACAGACAGCTAAAGGAGATCTCTACAATGCAGGTGTCCCTCCTCATCAAGGGGTGACACAGCACAGTGCTGGGGGTGGTAACCACGACACACTGCAACTTCAGCATATGGGAAAATGAAAACTGCAGCACTGAAAAAAGCAAGTTGCAATATACACCCTAAGCACCCCATACTAAACCAAAATGCTTTTATATTATTCTGCATAATAAAAACTTGAATTTTACCTAATACGGAACACAAAAAATCTGCTCATTTTATCAGTTCATTGAAGGGAGATTTGTCATTTGAAAGCATTGAAGAGACCCATCATATAAATTATACTTTGCTAGATGCACTTTTTATTTATTCCATTAATGAAAGAGAATAATCAGACCCAGAAATATCAGTGCTAGTTCCCTCCACACGCAATTATTCTATGAGGTTCTCAGTATCCAAACAGAAATAAAATTACAATTCAATAAAAAATTATAAAACTGCAAAAGTTGTCAAAATGTAAAATTAATGCTGTTTGTAAAATGAGCAGACCTTCAATTGTCTACTATTACATTATAGTTGAGTAGTAGCAAATATTTCTAGTTATAATTAAATTGTTAAAAAAATTGTTAATCATTACTGCTGAAGTAACTTTCCACAGCCTTGGACCATGATCACATCTGGGTTCATCTGCCCAGCAGCTGGAGCAGACACTCACCTGCAGAGGGTGTGGAAGAAACAGCGGGGGGAGTTGGAGAGGTGAAGCCATCGGCAAGGGGCTGAGCTCCTGCAGCAGCAGCAGCATCTGGGGCAGCGGAGGAAGGGGCAGGAGCAGGAGGAGTGGGGGCAGGAGCAGAGGTAGCAGGAAGGGGAGAAGTGCCAGCTGAGCCAGCAGGGGCTAAGTGAAGAGAGGAGGAAGAGGTGGAGTTAATAAGGAGATATGTTAGCAAGGATTAGAGAAAGCCTTTGACTATTTAGTGTTAGCTGTTTATTAGCTGCATAGTATTTTAGAATGCACAAGATGAGAGAACAATGGAGCTGTTAAAGAAAGGCTCATTCCTATGTAAATGGTAAATGAAGGTCAAGCAAATCCACTTCTTTTCAGATCTGAAGGGAACAATCCAAAACTTTTCACTGAAAGGCACTACTTTTGAAAGATGTGTTTACATTTTATGTGTTATTTATGCTTCAATCTGCAGCATGGTCATCTTTAGCTTTTGTGTGTATTAGAAAATATAAAGAGTAAAGCAAAAAATTTCTATCTCTGTTTCAGAAGCACCACATATTTCAGATCATGCTGCAAGCCAACTATACACTCTTCTTCACTGAAAAGGTTGAGCAAAGGAAAAAGAAGTACTAATAACACTTCCTATTTCTGGAAAGACTGGGGCCATTACACTGAACAAGTATCTCTCTGTCACAATTCAGGCTTGTGTTAATGTACTGAAGATTTACCCAATGCCTGCCCCTCATTTCATCTAATTTTCTAAAAATATGCTACTACATATCTGCATAAACAGCCAATGAAAAAACATTCTCTTGCTTAAAAGGACAATGGAAGAGTTTCCCTCAGCCCACTGAAAAGGTGCTGTGCCCTACCCTGTCACATGCAGGCAGTCAAGCAAAAAATTCTGATAAACCAATTAATACATAAAAGGAGCACAACAGCACATCAGACACTCTCAGAAAAGATGCTACTTGGTTCAAACTCATATTATCAATAGCAATGACCTCTGAGACTTTCCTTGGAGTTTAGGAAACTGCAAATACTCAAGGTTACTAATGAGTCAGAAGGAGGAACAGCAAGTTTCTATTTACCTGGATACACACTGGGAGGAGATGGTGTGGGAACAGCAATGGGAACACCTACACTTCCACTTCCACTGTTCTCTCGACTGCTGCTCCGACTACTTGGGTGGCTTCCTCCACTGCTGCCACTGCTGCTGTAAGGAGCCAAAATAACCAGGACATGAGTATGCTGCTGTGCATGCTGAAACAAAAGATCCCTCACACAGCACCTTACTAAATCAGAGAAATAACAGGGAACAAGAGAAAAGAAACAAGGATAATATAAATCTATATAAAGGTGGATTTTCCTAAAACTCTTCCCTTTGACTATGACACAGCAGGGTTTTCAGTTACTCTCAGTGAACTTGCCCAAGAATGAAACACCTCCAGAACCTTGTCCAAAGCACATCAATCCACGATTGTCAGGTGCCTACACAGCAAATACAGACCTTTTTCCTGTAACTTTAAAACATGTAGACTACTTAGACTTTGATTCTTATGCTTTCATACAAGAAATTGTAAGATAATAAAGTAAAAATCAGGTTTCTTATATTTTAAAAGTCCATCGTTTAACCATCCTCAAGTACTTCTGATGTTTAAAAAGTAAGTATTTCAAGGGAAGTATTTAGACCTATCACAAACTTATTATCCTAGAGAAAAAGCTTGTCTTCTGCAGAACCTTTGGTAATACAGTTCAGCTTATTCTGTTTGAAATTACCAATATCCTCAAAACACTATGCTACAATTTCAGCTACCCAATCTATAAACATCAAAGGCTGTTCCAGAATGTCAAGTATAAGCATACCATGCAGTCCTTCACCATGTAGAAGGTAAGATGTGTACAAAGCCTTTCCCCAGCTTTGTAAGCATTCAGTAAAATAGTATCACAATCTACCTCCTTGAAAGACTTCACAATCTCAGTAATCCTTTAAGTATCGTAACTAAGAGAGAGCACTTAAATGAAGGTGACCAGGGGGACTGAGTGAATAATCTTCACGCAATCCACAATTCTGGTTTGAGTAGCGCTCACTCTCCCCACGCCGAGTACCGTTCGCGGCGCGCAGGACAGGCTGTGCCGCGGCCCCGCGGGTTTGGTGGCGGGGCGGCTCGGCGTGCCCGGTACCTGTAGGTGCGGTTGCGCTGGTTCACCGAGGCCGTTCTCACGGGGCTCTGCTGCGACGGTGCCATGTTGCGCGTGGGGCTCGGCACGTAGTCGTTGGGCACCACTGGCGGCCGCACCGGCTCCAGCGTGCGGTACGGGGAGTGCCGCCTGCACGACATGTGCGGCCAGGAGCCAGTTAGGGTAACAGGGACAAAACCAAAGCATTTTCCATTCTTCAAAAGGCAGCTACATACAAATCGGTAACGGGAGCTAAAAGAATGGGGCTTTTTTCTATGACTTTGTAGTATCTACTCTGTAGGATGAGGAAAAATTAAGGATGTTCTTCATGTACTTCACTCTTCCTGTTAATGAACTCTGTTTTGCACATCCCATTCTTGTTTTAAGGTAAGCCATTATCTTGTATTAAAATCAAGCACCACAGTCTGCACGTACATAAATAATCACATACCAGCAAACATCATTCATCCCACTTATAACACATTTTCCTAAGGTCAAGGTGAAGTTCATAGACTTAACAGGAAAGTACTTTTATCACTCACAGCACAAATAATTAATGAACAGTGCCTTTTACTAATTTTTCAGTTGTTTAGCACCACCTGTCAAAGCCACACAGCTAATGACATTTTACTCTAAAGCACACAGTGCTGAGTGTTCTGCAATGAGAAAAAGGTTCCTGTTGGGAAAGGCTGATGTGGTCCACTGTCTTCTGGCAGAAGCACACTAACATACGAGGTGTGAACAGCGTAAGAGGATGTAAATCTAACACCTCTTTGTGAACGCTTAAAATAAAACAAAAAAAGAAGGAATCTTCCCCCTTTTCCCTTCTGTTCACCACAGCCATTTACCCATTCAGTATCTGCACTTACCCAATAGTTCCTTTTCCTGACATTGGTGGACTTGGTGGCTTCTGGGTGGGTGGTGTTGTACGAGGAAGCCCACCCATCTTCATATTCTGTGTGCTGACCTGCGGGAAAGAACGGGGAGAAAACGGCCTTCACTCAGCTCAGGTTCTGGGGGCAGAGACACTGAGATGCCTTTAGCAATTAACTCTAAGTAGGGAAAGGTTTAAATGAACAAAAAAAATTGAGAGGCCATGCATTTTATATGCAACTTCCACTCTGCTAGAAGTCAAGAGTTGAGCTCAAAGGACTCTTTATTACATAGGGTTTTTTAAAATTGTATGTACAAAAAGTGGATTTGCCTTCAGGCTCTCACATGCCCATGAAGTCACTGACGATAGAGACACTGCACCTAACTTGGCTGGACCTCCCAGTCATCTTCTGAGATAAAGGCAGTTACTTCACATTGCACTACTCAATGGTAAATTTGCAAAAATGCTTTTGAATACTGTTTAGAAATACTAAAGCTTACCTAATAAGATTTATACAGAAGTCAAAGTAATCTATAAATACGATCCATTAATGTTTTAGTGTTTTCACAGCATATAAATTTTTTTAAAGATGATATTTATTGTAAGTATTAGTTAAGTACATGTAAACACAGAGAGAAAGCTATATGGAGAAAAATAAAAATATGCACTTTTTTCCTCCCCCCACCAAATGTGTAGCAATTTAATCTCTAAAAATTTATAAATAAATGGACAGGGAGAAAAGTATTTAGCAGCGATGTGATGTAACTGCGGTTTGTCCACTTCTCCTCTCTCAGGCTAAAATACTAATGAAGTAAATTTTACATAAAATAATTTATTCTAACTTCTTTCAAAAACTCATTTGCATTTCTGGCTGATTGATCAATCTAGGAATCATGATCAGTGGTTACCAATGCAGACATTTTGCTTCTCTGCAGTCTGCCAGCCAAGCATAATTCTCCCAGTGCACATTTCCTTACAGGAATTGGTACATGGTCTGCCTACAGAACAGCTGGGATTCATGAGTGCTGAAACCACTGCTCAGGCACAGAGAGATTCAACAAACCTAAACAAGTGTGCTTACAGCCCTTCCTCTGTTCTTCCTGTCATGCTCTGTTTCACAGTGTTTCTTCCTCCCCAAACATGTGTCTTGGCTGCTGCCCCCACCTCCCATATAAAAATGAAGCAGTGAGCAAGGCACTCAGAGTATTTGCAAACATCGTTAAAGGCAAATTACTCCTTTAAAATGTTACTATAACAACTCACTTAAAACCTTGGTAATGTTTAGATTTGTGAATTGATAAATATTGACAACAGTGTGAAGAGTAATATATTCAGTATTCTAATCCACTGAAACTTGATTTTATGGCTCTAAATAATCCCAGTGCTATCACATTTTCAATCTGCTGGGAAGAAAAGAAGACCAAGCACTAAAAGTCGGGGTTTTTGTCAGATTCAAAACCAGATATTTGGATTTAGTTGTGTAAGAGTACTTTGTAATGTCAATTTAAGACAAAATTATTTTACACAGCATTATAAAGTCCTTTAAGCCAACTCTAAGCAACAAGAAATCTAAAGTTAATTCAAGGGATGAGGTAAGCACTGATCTACAACTACTTGAAGGGAAAAGGGAAAGTGTAAAATGAAGTGTATTTTATTCTATACACGGAACATTTAAGGAATAGCAAAATCTGATCTTTTTTTTTAAAGTTGCAGCACCCCCTGTATTTCCTCTTTCATTACACACGCCTGTTTCACCCACTTACCTATTTCAATTGTTCAAAAAAAAAACCCCAGACAAACAATATCCACATTAATTAAACTCTCCCAGAACTGTCATTTGCTGTGTGTCCAACTGCACACTCTGCCCCTGGGTTTCAGGTGACAGCGAACAGACCAACCTGTGCCCCTGAACATTCCACTCAGCTGTTCTAACTGGCTGCACTTTGATGATGTAACCACTTGGAAGTTTATATAAATCTGAGCTTTACGTTAACTTTACAGTTAATACAACATTCCATACATTTAAGGCAGAGAGTCTTGCTATTTTACATAAATCATTGCAAGAACAAAACCAAACTTTTCCACTTCCACAGGAGTGCAGCTACCTGAAAAGGAAGGAGAGCTGCAGTGGAGGAAGCTTAACACCCCCCCCATTCACACTGAAAAGTGGAGGGAATAGTTGCCTAACACAGAACTCCAGTGACTGCCAGACAGTCCATTAACACTGCAAATAAACATATCCTTGACATAAGATGGGAAAAAACTTCAGAAAATGTGTCTAAATGAAAAGCAATCCCTTTTTAGCCCAGAAACTTAGTCCCAAAGAAGTAATCCCCAAAAAAAGACTCAACTGAAAGATGGGGAAATGCACAGACAGTAAGTTTAGTTTCTGGGTTTTTGAAGTGACTTTTCAACATTGAAACTAAAATGTTCAAAGAGCAAGTAATTAAAACTGACAGGGTTGTCTTTAAATCTGACAGGACTGATGGCCTTAAGAACAGCTACTCTAAATTAAACAACCCTATGCAAGTAACTTCTCTTGGACTTATTGCCAAATAATCACAGAAGAGAAATTAGAAATATAAAATTATTTCACTGGTTCTGATCAAAATGGACAGATCTGTGGAAATAAAAGTATTAAAGATGTTAAAATCCAAAACTATAAAAATTGCAACCTCAGCTGAGACACAAATATTGTAACATTTCCAACTGTGTCCTATGACTACTTGGAGAAAGAAGGAAGGCCATTAATGCCCCCTCTCTTCCAAACTTCACTCTATTCCCTTTTCCATTTTGCACACATGCTTGGAAACAGTTTCCATACACAAATCCTCATCCACACACATCCCTCTTACAAACTCCTAAAAACCAAAGCAACCACCAGAACTCAAGGCCTCATTTGCATTTGCTGTCAAGTTCCAAACCTGTTTCTGGACTAAGTTGGTACTTGCCAGAAGTTGCTCTGTTTCTGACATCACTTCCCCTGGTTCTGCACAGCTGGAACTACCCAGATGCAGCTGATCTAATGGGAGGGTGAAAGCAGAGGAATGCATCCTCAGTTGATGTTTGTTTGACTGCAGGACCCCACAGATCTAGAGTTGGTTTCTAGTTTAAAGCTTGCAAATTATTTTAAGAAAATGCATGCCAAAACTGAGCCTGCAACCAGAAACACAGAGGAGCATCTCTGCCTCTGCTCAGAGGCCAAGGCAGGTCACCACTGTGCTGAAACCAGTAAAAAAACAAATGAGAGGCAGTAATGGTTTGGGCACAAAGCTCAGGAAAAAACAAAGCTTACTGATGTGAAAGCAGGAAGACAACCCTGTGAGCAGACAAGTAGGACACAGGGCCTGTGCACAAAGCATGAAGGGATTTTTCCAATTTTTGTAATTATTTTTTTAATCTCTTCCCACAGAAGAAAAAAAAGGTAAAAAAAATATTGCCAACTGAAGTTACATGGTGGGAACACCAAATAATTCTAGCGAGATCTTGGTTAAGCTTTTTGTTTAATGGATACCTCGGACAAGCTTTTTATACATGAATTAGCAAGCACTTGCACTACAGAAAAAAATGTCTTCTACCAAAGCTGTAACTTTTGGCAGTAGTGGAGCTAGAATTGCAAGTTTTGCTAAGGAAGAAACTGAAGAAACCACTTAAAAAGATGGTCCTTGGTAAGTAACACATCCTGGAGGATGCTCTGAGATCCAGCCCCTCAGTAACAGCCATAAAATAAACTGTAGAGAAATGGATCCCTATGGCCCGTTCTGTTTCAAAAGGGTACAATTGGTGTTGCATTCAGTATGTTCTATATTGAGCTACCGTGCCAGTTTTGGAAAAGTACCATCTGATGATTTTAAGACACAATACAGCACTGACCAGAGCCCTTAGAAAAACTATTTTAATTTTTTTAAGAATTAAGATGTATTTGTCCAATTTCTATTTTTGGCAACTTGTTTTTCATAGATTTCAGTGATTAAATCACCATCTTCTGGTCCAACATATGACTGAGTTTTCCTCATAGTTATATTTATATTAACATTTAACATATTAAGTTTCTTCAGCATTCCACTGTATAAGAAATTTTTGTGAAATAAGCTGATTAAAACTGATAAATTCTGCAGTTCATTCAATTTAATTCTTGGGAATTAAATTTAATGAGCAAGAAGTGCAGAAATACTCAGTTGGTCAGATGTAAGAGCTGGTCAAAAGACTGCAAAACTATTTGCACCCACGCCCTGTATTTCTGCAGCTGTGAGGCACTTACCTGCAGCAAAGCTTTCAATGCACATTTTTACTTATCTGAAGAAATCTCACTGTCAGGTCAATTACCAAAACCAAGTGAGTTTTCTTTTCTTGGTTGGTTGGGGGCTTTTTCCTCAAAATCCTGAACACCAGATATTTCACACAGTCAAACCTCAGGAGCTACTTTCTAAAGCTGGACTCAGCTAGAAAATTCTAGATTTTTTACTGTCACATTGTATTTTCTAGAACTTTCAGGATGTGAAAAGCACCATCTTTTGCCCAAAATCTAGTAAGAAAAAGTGTCCCATCAGTGATGTTTCATGGGTTATATTCAGAAACTTCAAGCAGCTACTCAATCTTGAGCAATTTTATATTCAATTCCAGGAAAAAACAACCCAGGGCTGAATGAAAACTCCCTTCCCACGCCTGCCTCATCTTGTTAACGCCACGGAGACATGAACAGATTTCTGGCCCATCATCTGCTACCTCAAAGTACATTCCTTTCCAGGCTGTGCTCAGCCACTCCAATACTTACTGTGCATGCCCATATGCTTCCCAGCTGATTAACCAGTTCACAGGGAAGCCAAGTGTATAGATCTCAGCCCTGTTTTGGCAAATGACCACAAGCAGAAGCTTCAGCAAGTGAGCCTACTTGTTTTACCAAATCCACCTACGTAAAGTCATTAAAGAGTCAAATCTGGTAAATACAAAAAGGCTTAAACAATGTCATTATCAACTGATTTGATGACAGGAGATGCTTCAGATACTCCTCTGAATTGTAACTGGAATTTTCTTCAAAAGCTGTGAACAATTGAAGTTACCCAGACACAAGCACAGTTAGCCCTGCTACTGTCAGTACTGTAGCTCCCAGCTAAGACTGAGGTTTTCCTGCAGCCATGAAAAGTAAATGCAGGCTAAGCACTTCATATGCAATCACTCATGGGTGAGGTAAAATAACCATTCACACAGGACTGGGGTTACTGCCCTGTAGTTCTCTCCTTTCAGCCTGATGCATGGTGACTTCAGGGAGACAAAGAACAATTCAGCTACACTGAAAGATGCTGTGCTACTTTTTGCCTTTTTTCTTCTTTCTTTTAAACCCTCAGGTTTTGGCAATGAGAAGTTGACTGACATACTGTGATTTCTCAAATTAAATTTCTAATCAGGTTCATTGTTGTAAAAATAAAGAAATATTTTAACTGGTGTTATAACAAAAAATGTTATTTTCATTCCAAATCTACAAATAGAAAAATTATTTTCTCTGAAAAGCTAAGAGACTTATCACCATTGCAGACGATGCACAGATATGGCAATTCACACATAATCTATAATTATACAATTTTAAAACTTTATTTTTAGAGCAGTTATTACTTGTTTATAATTGCAACTGCAGAGAGCAACAAAGAAAACTGAGTTTGGGATTTTTTTAAGAACACCAAGAGAATTATTTCCAAGATGTCCAGAATAAGGCATATTCAGCATTAGATGTATCCATTTTGTGTAGACAGACAGTAAAAGCCAGGGAGGAGATATATTTTGCCATCCTCAAATGAAAAGCATTTAAGCACTATGTGAGTTGAAATACTGTATGCCTCACACACTTCAGTAAAAATAAATTTCAAATGACATGTGAGACTTTTCTTATTTATTAGAAGTTTTCCACTGTTACCAGATGTGCTACATACACTTGAATACCTGACTAAAAGTACCATCTGTACAATTTCACAGGGATATATACAGAAATACCTGGGTTTACAGGCAATCTTCTCAGGAATTTGCAGGATTTTCTTTTAGCTTTTTCCAGTCACAAAAAAATATTTCACATCACTTGGAACATCCTCTAATTCAGATACTCATACTACATATTGGCATTCTCTGTTCTAAAATACAGTTCCCTCTTTAAAACTGTGGTAGCTGCTACTAAAAAACTTTCATTCCCACTTTCCCCAAACCAGCTGCACTTCAGGAGGACGATGATATCATAATAGTCAATAAATGCCATAACAAAACTATTAATTCATGTGCTATGAACTCCACCATAATATAATCTCATTTAACTGCTTGTCTAATTGATTTGATGCTTTTTATTGCTGCTCCTGCAGCCACTAAGACTACTAACATTTAAACCTCTAAGATCCCTGAGAATCAGACATACTTCAGCCTGAGTTCTTTGATGCCCTATTCATTTAATATTCAACTAAATAAATCACTGAGCTTGTTACTTAAAGGTTATTAAGTATTTTACACAATTATCAAATTTGTGAAAGTTTCCATATATGAGTGCCTCTCAGTATTTAAATACTGCTAGCAGTTTCTGAAAAAAATAAGAATACTGCAACTTTAAAAAATAATATACAGATTTGGATTTGTTACACACCTTTGGGAGCCCATTATCTGAGCAACTTCACACTGAAACATTAATCCCAATCAAACCGCAACTTTCACCGTATATAGGATAAAAAGAATATTACACAGGGGGAGGCTCATATTCAGCTGCTGTCTATTCACTGTATCTTTTTGTCTACACCAGGCTGGCACAATATCCCTCCCTTGTAAATGATCTGGCAGATAATATGCTGAAGACAGTTGACATTTTGCTACAAAGCTTTTAAAATTGACTGTGTTAGCTTCCCTCCATAAACACATCAATTTATATCACAAAATGCTTATCTGCAATGAAATCACTCAACAGAAGTTCTGCTACAAAGAAGGGAGAACGGGTGTTGTTTTAAACAATCAGTAACATTCACGTTAATCATCTCCCCGTGTGTAATAATCTCAGAAGAAGAAGAATGGAAAACCAGCCCTGGGATTTCTTACCTTAAATCTAAGCAACCACTTAATGCATAAATGGAGCAAATAAAAGAGGTAAGGAAAAAAAGCATTGAAAGGTTAGTTGGAACTTCAGGATATGAAGAGAAAGGAAAAAGAAAGAAAAAAGTTAAGCATTCAGCATTAACAAAATAATGTATCAGTAGATCATAGAAAGAGTGGTTAAAGCAGAATGTCATGAACAAAAGATCTTCGAGCTGAAACTTTTAATACACATTGACCACAAAGCCTTTAGATTAATACTTTGAAATTCATGTTCAAATGCTTGTACATTGTTTATCCAAGTTCTCACAGTGCTAACGAAAAGGCAGCTGCTTTCAAAATGGATCATGAGATCCAGATGGATTAACTGCAGAGATTAATTTATTTGAGCTGTCAAAGAATAGCCTTATCAGTGAGCCTGAGCTCATTTAAATTGTTTACACGCATGAGCACATTTACACCTAGCTGAAAGAGAAGCCTCTAAAACATTAAACTAATATAAATTCTTTCTGAGACAGAGCTGTTAGTTAACTTGATGCCATGAGGTTTCTCTTGAACAAAGATCAAGAGCAAATCATTATGTCTTGGAAGAAGTACAGCACTCTATATGGATACTGCACCACATACCCACATTTTGTATGGTATAAATTAAGACTTTAACCAACAGTAAAAGCTTATTTTAAAGCCTAAGTGCTAGCTTTTTGACACTAAGTCCTGCATCTTACTGGCATAATACCATATATCTGCTTTCCCCATAATGTGTCTTAAAAATACAAGTCTTTCCATTTGAATGATCTGTTTTCAGTTCAGTTAACCTAAACGTATCATTAAGTTTCTTACACTTTCTGTAACACCGAACATTAAATATTCACAATCTCAATGGTAGAGCATCTGGAGAGACTAATCTGTTTCATCCATTTAGAAGAGAACCCTACTGTATTAAGAAAGAAACATAATCTGATTTCCTCGCAAATCTCCTTCTTTGATCAATGAACCAGTGCGGCCTGTGCTTCACAGAGCTGCCCTGGCCAAGCAGGCTGCCCTGTCCCGACAGAGAGCTCAGCTGCACTGGGAGTGCTGGGCAGAGACCTCGGCAGCACTGCCTGGCAGTTACACTGTGCCTTCAGACACGCCAACGAATGGATCACTTTTTCTTTTTTCATCCTCTTGACTAAAGAATTCTTTGGAGGGAAGAACAGATTGGAAGCCTTCGTAACTCAGGAAACATTTGAAAAAAATTGAAAGCAAGACTCTTTCACACAAAAGGTTCTTTAGATTTTTGCACCATTGTAGCTTCAGGGCAGAAGATGAGGAGGGACTGCTGGTTGATACAGAGGCACATGAATTCTCTCACACCTGTTATGAAACCATACTGTAGAGCACCTTTTCCTGAATACGGTGTTCACTGCTACTTCAAATTTCTGAATGGAGGAGTAAGATGCTGAAGTGCCTATACTACTTCTCTCAGCATGGCATACCAAATTTGTTGGCCAGGGATCCTCCCTTTTACTCCTATATTAGTCTCTGTTCAGTTTGCCATCTTTCTCAGGGGCTGCAAGGAATGCCTGCTGCATTAGCACTCTGCCTGTCCTGAAAACACCTAAGTCTGGCCCCAGGTGCCAGAGGGGAAGCCCCATAGCACAGAAAGAACAAAGAATGCAGACTGAGGCACCCTGATGCTAATTGGAACTTCAATGCTATTTATGCAATAACTCCTCCTGAATGTTCACATTCAGTAGCACAGCTCAAACAATAAAGACCTTTAAACAGGCAAATTCAAAGCTTCTATCTCTTTTCTTTTTTTTCTCTCTGTTCTAGCCAGAGATCTAGTAAACTAATCTGCAGTTAGACAAGCAGAACAAAACTAACAGGTTTTCATAAGCACAACTGGCCACCTTTTCCTCATCAGCAAGACAGTTGTTCCATCTTCTGTCCTAAACACAGGATTAACCTGATGGGAACAAATATGTGATTTTAAGGATGACATGATTTCATGTTCTCTGCTTATTGTTTCACAAGTACACAACACTTCTTCATTTTCTAGATATAGCGTAAATGCATTGTAAATATCACTTGTAAGATGTTTCAAGTATATCACAAGCAAAACAAATGGATGTAAATGCACATTCAAGTCATCATCCATTCGATGAACTCTGCTCTTTCAGAAGAACATAATTCATGGCATCACAGTGAGTATAACTCTGCTAAACTGAGGTAAGTGGGATACCAATTATTATGATTTAGAGCCAGTGCTAAATAAGACTGTGTTGCAGAGCAATTAAAAACGATTCTTTAATGAGTTCTAAAATGATCTCCTTAAAACAAAAAGTGATTATTAAAATATTAGCAACAGCAATCCTACAGGTTAATATGCTCCATCCATATCCAGAAGGAGTTCTGCTGACCTGCATAAATTCAAAATTTGTAAGAACTGGTAGATTTTAACACAAGAGTGACAATAATTTTCCTGTCAAAACTGTAGTTTATAGTGTCATTGATTTATTTGTTTGGTTTGGTTTTCCAAATCAAGCTTTAAGAGTCACTTGTCTTTTTTATCTCTGTTTAGAGGTTGACTCTTTGGGTAAGAAACAGGAGGAAGGAGACTTTCTGTTAGCAGACAGGATGTTGAGAAGACCTTGCATAAAATTGCTTGGGAAAGATATTTAAAGCAAACTGTTCAGAATTTGAATTTTAAGAGTTAGGTTAAACAACATATTGCCATTTAAATGGCTGTCCAAGCAAACAATTCCAATAGAACAACACAGATAATGCAAGTTAGGAGTTAGGCAAAAGAAATTCTGGTGCACTTTGAGTGGAAGAAGCATCTTACCTTACTGCTACTTAGCAGGGTTACAGATTGGTTAGTTTGTCATGTAAAAATGACACCGATCTGTGTTATTTACCTTTCATTTCCTGGAACTTTAACACTGTCAGTGTTCTCATTTCCGTATTTGTTTTCCTGGCAGCACAAGTTAACAATGAGCTCACACCTGCTAAGACTGTGTTTACATTCAGGATGTGCTTTTAAAAATGCATATCTAATCTCACACATGCTATTACTGCTGTTGTGTATGCTGATCTAACAGCCACCAGTTGTGTCTCAGTCTGATCTTTGCCCTGAAATTCCTTCTTTTTTTCTACTCTTAAAAGGGAGAACCAGCTGGCTTGAAACTTGGCAGTAATATTCGCATCCCAAAACCCCACGTGGCACAGAAGTTGTAGAGAGCTCACTTTAAACAAAGCAAATCACTGGGTTTGTGTATAACTGACTCTGACAGAAAGAAGAAAAGGGAGCACATAATACCTCCCATGCAAACCCTTTCTCTGGGTGAGCTTTAAAGTAAACCAGTGGCAATTACAGCTGGATCACACTTTGTGGTGCTGATTCAGGCAGAAAAGTGATGGGCATTAGCCTTTCAGTCCCTGGATACAACCCTGGCAACTGACTGAAACAACAACAGCATCACAAGCTAGAACTCAGAAACATTTTAAAAGATGAGATTCACAGTCCCAAGTATCCTAAGAAATAAGACTCAGTGGGCTTGCAAGGTTTAGAAACAATGGGGCAAGAGAAGGGGAAGGGGCAACTGGAAATCAGACCCCTCTTATGTTTACAGACACACTGTCCAGGCAAGGAGAAACTGGTATGTTATCATAAAAAGCATCAGATTATTTTGAAAATATACAAAGACAATGTATTTGCAGTTTGGCTGTTTTAACAATATCACCTACCTTCACTCCATGTCCAATATCATCTAGAATTGTATAATCAATAGGTTTCCTGATGTAGCGAACTGGTCGCTCCAGGTTAGCTGGTGCAATGATTTTGTGAGTTCTTGAGGTGTTTTTGTTTGTAGTCAAGATACCAATTTCTCTTCTAGCAACTTTCTCTTTGTGAATGTCCACCGTCTACAAAAGACGCAGTGTATTTACTAACAGTGGTATGCATTGGAATACAGAGTCAGTATTAAAATAAAATCAAATCAGCTCTAATGTTCTGAAGATCTCTACACTGTGCTAAACATATCACTACATACACTTCATTACATCATCCTTCTTCAGTTTACTGTTGAATTTGCCACCTCCGAAGGCACAACAATAGCTATGGGTTCTTTGGGGTTTCTGTTACCCTCATTCTTTACAGTTTCACAAAATTCCTTCTCCTTTCCATTCTTAGTAAATCACATCAATTTACTGAAGCTGTTTTACAAGATTTTCACTTGTCCTTTTTTATTTTACAACTGCTCTTTAAGCTTGTCTTTGAAATAGGCTCCAACTAGATGAAGTATAAGGATACCTTCCCAAACCTTTATTTTATGACCTGAAAAGCAAACCATAAGCAGGTTTTCTTACACTGTAGAACTTTGCTGAACTAGGACTGGTAATCATGACAGAATAAAATTTCACTCAGACCAACTGAAAGAAAGAGTATTTCAATCATTCCAAGTTGCTCAGCACAAAGCAATGATTAGATTTTATAGGGTGCTGCATACTAATTTATCCAAAATAAAGCCAGAGGTTAAGCCCAGTGCCTTCACTTTGAATGACTAAGGTCAACACTGAAAATCCTTCCCTTCACATATTAAAATAGCACTACAGGAGAATCTTCGGTATAAGACAAAGCCCTGCTGAAAATCCATGGCCTAAAAACATGTACTTGAAACTTATTAGGTCACAAGACTAGGAAAATATTACCAAAAGGTCTATCTATCCCTTCCAGGAAAATACTCTCTCGTAAATCATAGTGCAAGGAGTTGCTTGACTCATTTAAAACAAAAATAATTCCTTGTTCACAGAACACCTTTTCTTACAGGAAATTTGCCAGAACTGAACAAACAATTTTAGCTGCAACACAAAAAACAAAAGTAAGAAAACAGCCAGAATAACGAGCATTAGGATTTCTAAGCACTCATAGGATTTCTTGTTACCACTTGAGCAATCATGAATGGCACCAGAAACACTTTGCACAGGCAGCAGAGGCCCTGCAGTAACTGAGGAACACGTACAAATGAGAACTCATTTTCGTGACACACTTCTTTTCCATTTTATTCTCCTGTGGGCAGGGATTGGGACAGGGAGGTTGCTTACACTGTTTTACCCTTTTGTTTGTGCTACTGATAGCAAAACAAGCAAAATGGAACCTGTGTTACCTTGTACAACAATTACAACCTTTAAAATTACAAAAAAAATTTTAAAAACCCCACCAAAAAAAAAAAAACCAAACCCAAACTATTTCCAAGAATTTGTTTCTTCATGTTATTTCCAGAGAAGAACTTCCACAAATACCAGGGGCATTATATGGAAGCTTAATTACTATCACCAAGATTACCTAGTATTTCCCAGCAACATATTTTCCAGATTTTGTGACTTTGCTAAAATTAAGCACTGAATGCAGCTTTGTCAGGTACATTTCTGACACCTCCAGTCCCACCTGCCTAGAACTGTAAGGTTTCCACTAAAGGTGCACGGCTATTTCTTAAAATAAAGCTACTGAAAAATAGATTATTCAAGGTCAAAATATGTTGGCAAACCTCTCTTAGGAAAGCTCCAGTTTGTTCAGCAATGATTTGGAATTTAATAGGGGTATTTAAACTATCTGGGACACTCTCACACCC
>JAOXXN010000102.1:13484055-13501115 GCA_026770055.1 Myrmophylax atrothorax
GATCTAAACTATTAGAGAGTGTCCAAGGGAAGGCCACAAAGATGGTGAAGGGCCTTGAGGGGAAGCCGTGTGAGGAGCAGCTGAGGGCACTTGGTCTGCTCAACTTGGAGAAGAGGAGACTGAGGGGAGACCTCACTGCAGTTACAACTTCCTCATGAGGGGAAGAGCAGGGACAGGCACTGATCCCTTCTCTGTGGTGACCAGTGACAGGACCCGAGGGAGTGGCCTGAAGTTGTGTCAGGGCCGGTTTGGGTTGGATATCAGAAAAAGGTGCTTCCCCCAGAGGGTGGTTGGGCACTGAACTCCCCAGGGCAGTGGTCGCAGCACCAACCCTGACAGTTCAAGAAGCATTTGGATGATACTTTCAGGCACATGATGTGCTCTTGGGGATGGTTCTCTGCAGGGCCAGAAGTTGGACTCAATGATTCTAACAGGTCCTTTCCAACTTTGCATATTCTGTGATTCTGTGAATTCTAATTTTTAAGCCAATAGGATTTAATCACTTGCATAAAAATAGCTTCAATAGTAACAATTTCCTTATTCAGGATCTATATATAAACTGAAAACTCACAAATGATTATCAGCTTCCGTTTCAGCTCTCTGATTATGTTGGCATTTAAAGGAAACACAGAAAGTGATACAAACTGGCGTTGTATCAATGAACGGAGAACCAGAATATTTTATCTCATCAAGCTAATGACGCCTCTTCCGGTCTGAGCTACTCTTGAAAAAAAAAACAAGCACTTTTTTCACTAAGTGCCAAATGATTCTGCTCCCTTCTTTGGAGAATATGTGGAATTCCAAATCAGAAGCAAAAGCAAGATTACACATCCAGATACCATAATTTGCACATATGTTTTCTAAACTTAAAGATGTACTGACCACAGCACTAATGGAATAACACGCTGTGGGCAGACGGGAATTACCAAACTTTTCTGTTCTGTGTTACTGACATCATTTCAAGTCAGACTGACTGAAATCATGATTTGCCAACGAGGCATTTTAAGTGGTATTAGGAAAAGTCCACTAAACTTCATGTCCAACATAAACAAAGACCAAGGAAGTCTTCTGCAGGTGAGGCTAATTTTAGGAGAAATGTAATGAAATTTCTTGAAAATACATTATTTATTTACACAGGCACTGTTAAATATAAATTAATTTTTGAAAGAAAAATAACCATTGAAATTATGACAGATACAGAATCATTTACAACACTGGTATCATGGGATGATGCCATTTCTGAACACATTAATTCAACTTAATTAAGTTCCTTGGACCAACACACTTCATGTATGTAATACCCAGAATTCAAATACTCTCCTACCCTCTGATATAATTTCTTCTATGAAGACTTGGGGAGCATCCAGGATGATGCAGGCTCAAAAAACATAAAACAACAACAAGACTCACTAAATTTTCAATTTCACAGCTATATTTAAAAAAAAAATAATAAAAAAAACCCCAGCACAGTTCTTTTTTGTTTGTTTAAGTACAACCTATGAAATTTGGCAGATACATCTTCATTAGGTGTTGGGTAGGGCTAATTTAGTGCTCCATTTTAAACAACTAGCCATTCTGCATACATGTCAGAGACAATCTAATGTGGCATTTCAATGTGCAACAATCTCAGCTTCTCAGGAGGAAAAAAATTAAAATGCTATGGCTCTTTCCACAAAACCTACTTTGCAGAAGCTGTGTGACAAAATGAATTTTCCACATTTTTAAAATGCAAAATGCAGTGAACTCAGAATATTTTTATACATATGCTGTCTTTTGCATCAGACTCTCAAACAGTTGAAATGCTTGTGAGCTGTCACTTGCCTCTGAAGAAGCACAAACATACACACAGCACACAGATACACAGCACACAGACATACACAGTGTCCTGACATTTTCTGGGGGGAAAAAGTGAATTTACTAGTGCATGGCATAACGAGAAGAGAAGAGATCAAACTTTGCACCTTATTTTTGATGCAGTTTGAGACAACCGAGGCAATCCAATAGCACACTACCCACACAGGGGAAATCCTCCCCAGCCCTTCCTGTACCTGCTCTGGAATCTGACCCAATCAGAGCCAATTCAGCCCATTAAACCAGCATAACATTAGTCACTTCTTTTGCTAGTTCAAACCTGCAGTAGCTTAGCAACCCTTTCAGCACCAACAAGTTAATAGATCAACTTGAGCTACTTGGTTCCTACCCTGCACAGTTCCTACTTTAGACATTTTTTCTAAACACCACAATATTTTTTATTTTAATTTATATTGTCACATGGAGATCAAGAAATCCCAGCTGCCAAAAATGAATTGGTCAACTAAGACACAAAATATTAAGTAAACAGAAAAACAGAAAGTGCTGTATTTTTGCTCTTAATTTGTCTTTTAAACCGACATTGGCTGGTAAACCTCCACTTTATTTATCATTCATTCTTAGGCCATTCTGGCAGCCAAAGTTCTCTCCTCAGTGTGGTAATAGAATGTGGGTTCCTGGTCATAGTAGCTAGTTTATCACTGCTCAGAAAAACTGCAAACTATGGCAGGAGTTCTGTAGCCATACACAAATTCTGACATTAATTTTGTCTTTGTTCATGTCACTGCAAAGTACATTTTACTAAGAAAAGCCAGGAGCAAACTGTTTCTGTCATCTATGCTCTTGTCATTAGATGCCAGTATTACAGAAACAGGAAAAGAAAGAAGTGCTGTTTTCCACCATCCATTTCATATTTCTTAACATAATGATCTGATTTCACCATTAGAAATTTTTCTGTGCTTTTCATTTATGCAGAAGGGCCCCCTCACCAAACAGTGAACTGGCTCAGAACACTTCTAAGCTGTTACCCCATGGAAAATGCTCATACTAACACTCCTATTAAACCACATAATGAGACCCCAACCCAGAATGAGTATGAGTGAAATGCATCCTTCCTTTTTATCCTTCCTATTTTCCTCATTCACAAAATGCCAGTTCAGAGTTTTACTTGCCGTGTAATATCAAGGGCAAAGAGAAAAAGAAGTAAGGAAAAAGCCTCACTTGTGAAATATGGTTGATTGAAGACTCCATGCGCCGGAGTTGGGATGCCTGGATGTCCAGCATTTGGAGCACATTGTTGGCCAAGGTGTTGATCAGATAGGCTACGCTCGCTAATGACTGCGTGGTGTAGGCTTTGGTTTCTTCCAGGGCTCGCTGCTTATCTGCTGACTGAAAACAGAAAGAAAAGGTTTATTTAGTATAAAGTCTCTCACACAGAGATTCTAGGCATGAACTCCTTTTGCCTGTCGTTATTGACAAAAGGATTACACAAGTCAAACTAATTCTAAATAAAAGTTACTATTTTTCCTCCTTTCTGTTCATTCCACAAAAGATATTAACTTTGTATTTTAAGCATTTCTATACTTTATGAAAAGAATTAAGCTCTTTTTTTCTTTAAATACATTCATTTTCTCTTGAAATGAAGTCCGAGTTTTTATTTTGTATTTTAGCAACTAACTTGAAAAGCACTCTGAGACAGTTATTCTTTATTTCTCCTACACTTTATACTATTTAGAATTGTTTAGTTTTTCTAAACTTGGTACTTCAATTAGAACTCCTAACAGCCTGCAAGGATCTGCCAAATACCATAATCTTCCTGTCTCCCAATTATTTAGACCTCATTCTTGTCACAAATGGTCATTCACAGTGAATGAACTATAATTATTCCCTTAAGAAGGTAGCTGAATAAACTGAAAGGAATCATTTTTAAAAAGAACAAGCCTGTGTTTTCTTTTTAAACATACTTCGTGCTTTTCCACATTGTCAGTACTTTTTTCTTGTATGAGCCATTCTTCTGGCAGTAGAGCACCTAAAAGTATTTAGGCTACCAATCCACAAGATATCCATTAGAAGTTTAAAAACATACATATATTTTACACAACATTACAAATAATAAGCTAAGAATCTAATTGTTAAGGTGCTGTGTTTCTTCCTGAGCAATAGTTAATATCACTAGTATCTAACCCAGGACAAAGACTACAGATGAAAGCACTGGTAGAACATACAACTAAGAGGGCTAAGAAATTTTTCCATTTCCAAGGCTTTGGTATACACTGGATTTCACTTTTAGGTGATCTTTAGCCACCTCACAGGCTGATGGTGCTGTTTCTAAAGCAACAGTTGACAAATGTTCTCTACTCCCATCTGCCATTACAATAGTGTATTTCAATACTTCCTTTGCTTTATATATTATCCATGTAGGCTGAGTATCAAGATGCAAGAAACGTGCTGTTATTAAAGAGAGAATATAAAGCTATTCCCTATCTTTGAGCATAAGCCAAACCTACCATCCATTGTATTATAATACTTTGGGAAACACTGAAAACAACTGTCTCTGCATTCCAGGAAAACAATTCTTACTGTCCAAGCTGTTTGTAATAACACTCTCATACGAAGATTGCTAGCTTTCAAGGGGAAAAAAAAGATCTCACACATGTGAAAACAGGCACAGGACTTCAACTGAATGCTCACATGAAAGATATTCAATACTTTTTCTTTCCTGGCAATCTCCTGTGTCCACAAACAATAATGCAAACTTGGTTGGCCTGTGAGGAGGCTACACTGGCACCAGTTCCTCATCTGCCAGGAAGGGGGACAGCAGCAGCTTCTGTTCCTGCACACAAGAGCTCCCAGGATGGGCAGGAGGGCAGGAATGCTGTGGAAGGGAAGCGTCTTGCCTGGCTCCCTCTTTCCCACGCAGCAGAAAACACACAACCAACAGAAGGAGGAACTCAACATTTTAGGAGACAGCTTTCTCAGGGCACAGTATGATGATATTCTCCAACAGAGCACACTTGTAAAAGCTGCCTTATACTCAGGTATAAAGAAGGTAGATAAATCCTATCCTATCCCCAAATCCCCTTAGGAACTCATGACTTTTAGCCAGCTGAATAGTACATCTCATATGTAAAAGAGCTCCCAACTCAGCTTAAGAACTCCCAAATGAAGGAAGAGAGAGCTCTTCACTCTGAAACTGATGCTTATAAACACACCTGTTCTTCCCTCTCCCTGCTCACAACCTCAGCTCAGCCTGCACACCCCACTGTGCAGGCACACCTACCCCACACCCTTCACAGCCACTCATTCCTCAATGGCAGTAAGAAAAGTGATCAGAAGCTCCTCAGATTTGCTCTGCAGCTGCTGACAATCTATTTATAGAAGCAGAAACTGCTGGTTTGCATTAGCACACTGTATATGCAGAACAGCTGAGTGTAAGCCAGCATACACTCTATTTTTTCATTAATAGCCAAAATGTTTGAGAACAAAAAGTAAACAGTCTATAATTTCAGATATTATGAGCCCCTGATACGGCTTTTCTGCTTAAAGAAGCACAAATATGAATACATGTTCAGAGCTAGTCCTTCCACTGATAAAATCTAACAGTTAAATTCTGTCACCTCCATCACAAACCAACAAGGAACTGGCTTCTCACTGCTCAAATACATTAAAGATTTCATGAAACAGTTCTTTAAACTCATTTATTATTGGCACAACCCCCCATTGCATTGAGAGGTCTAGTTTGTGCATTTGGCTGATAACAACTGTGATTTGCTCTCCATGCCTTTTTATAGAGCCCAGAATTCTCTGACTCAAAATCCACTCATGTTTGGCACAGCAAAACTGAAGTCTGAACTTTCTTCCTGCATACTTAAAAAAGAAGAATGTGTTGAATTTTCATATTGGAACCTACTATTGTCAAGCCATTTCACAAAAACAAAAATTTATTAATGACAGCATTTTAAAACAATCATGTTTGCCCCAAAAACTTTTCAAGAGATGAAAACCTGAACGACTCACAGCAACTGGGGAAAAGTCTGGAATATTTACAGAAAAATCTAAAGTTCCTCTGTGGAGATATAACAATAAACGTCAGTTAAAATTTCATTTGAAATGATAAGTTGTGTTTATTGCAAATCTATCTTTTAATTTGAAAAGTAGATTTCTAGAGATGGTATCTTATCATATGCTCCTATGTAAGAAGTCCCCATTTACACTGCCCATGAACACCAAATTGTATTCCTTACAACTGCTGCCGTGCTCATGGATACCCAGTACCCAACTATGTAAATAAGGGCATTTCTGCAAAGGAGATCAGGTTTCAAGTGATCAGTAAACAAAATTCAAACATAACTCTCAGCAGTCTAAGATCTGATACTCTGATCTTCCCAGCATCAAAACACCAGCCAATACGCTTCATACGAGACTGACTGCAAGGCAGACAAAAAGGTACCACAATTTCCACAGGTACCAAAATTCTCTAGTGAAAGATAAAAATAGTAACTGGCCCTAATCAAACTGTTAAGACTCCCTAGGGTAGTTTCAGTAACCTATGGAATACTGTTTCTGTGTGGGATACTGAAAACAAGAGAAACATGCTCTGCATGTTCACTGGAACAAAAAGAGAGTTGCTGCTGTGAGTAATTCAGGATATTAACCAGAGACCTTGACACTCCTCAGTAGGATGATCAAGCACCGGCAGCAAGTGTTTTCAGTGCCCTGAAGTAAATTAAATGCCATGAAACAGACCACTGAGTACCCCTCCATTTTACTTTTCAAGCACCTTTAGTACTTGCACACATAAAATTATGTATGCCTATGAAAAAAATGGGCTCCCAACATCTATTCACACACCATGCTTAGGAAACAATGTTTTCAACAGTTAGATGAGTTTGATCTGTACTTTTGTAATGGATAATAAATTTAAGAAATCAAAGCTATTGTTGACAAGTAAGTCTTCTCCAACACTGCCAGCACAGCAGCATGTCATTCCTAAGCCTAACATATCCATTGTGATAGCACTGTATGTGTAGGACTGCATGGTGCATTGAGTGCCTAATCCAGTTTATAAATAACTTCAGAAACAAATGGTTATTTTAAACTCCAGTCAATTCCATTATCTTCTCTGCCACACAAAATTGCAAACACTTGCCCTAATAAAACTAAGCAGATGCCACAAAGGAAGAGCAAATCATCTTACTGAATTATGGTTTGAGCAATTAATCATGATATTATGGAGGCTCAGGTTCCACTTTAATCAGCAGTACCTGTCCAAGTAGAGGTCCCCAACACCAACTGCATGCCCTTGGCTGCAGTGAAACAGACCAGGAGGCAAGTCCCAAAGGAAAATTACCTGCTCCATACACCAAATTATAAGCTTCCCCTCACCCAAATGACTGCATAGCCACAGAAACACAAGGAAGATACAATCAAGAGTAGAGGGAGAACTAACCAGAGTTGTTTGGCTTGTTAGAAAAGTCACATGTGCTGGAAAGCAGACATCACTGCAGTTTTGCCAGCCTTCCACTACCTATAGGGGTTTTTCACCAGGACTGTGCACAGAGCCTCATTATGCTCCCCTCAATATTCTTCCATTAACTGTGTTAAAAATGCTGTTTCATTTACACTTCTCAAACTTGAAGCTTTGACTTCTCACTATTAACATACCTGACTATCACAGCTGGAGCATCTTCACAGCCTTAGAAAGAAATGTCTGGACCACACCTTCTGTGCACGTGATATGGAATTTATTAGCATTTATTCTGTTGATCACTTTTCTCCACACATTGCACAGGTCAGGTGGTCCATGCTGAGTCACAGGGCAGCAGCCTTTTTCCTGCTCTCAGCAGGAACTCAGAGCACCATTTTAACCCAGCTCACCTGATGCTCCTGCCAGCCCCACACGGAGTGAGGATGTGTCAGCTACACCGGGACACGCCGCCTCTGCCGCAGCAGGAATGGCACCCCAGCTACACCGGGACACGCCGCCTCTGCCGCAGCAGGAATGGCACCCCACACACCCAGACACAGCAGGAGCCACTGCCCTCCCCGGCTCTCCCATGGAGAGTGTTTTCTATTTGTGGAAGCACCCAGGACTGAAACAGGTGGTTTGCCTCCACCAGAAACCAAAACAAACTATTAATTAGATGGAAATATTTCGTGGGATAGATCCAGTCAGAGAGCTACAGCCCAGACTACAGTGACTACTCCATACAAAGCTGGGGCTTTAAGGTAACAGGAGAAAATCGAAGTCATTCCAGTCAGATATGAATGCAGAGACTCCACATTCAGTCAGAAAAGGCATGTGTTACACCCACAGGGCAACACTGTGTGCTTGCTTTCAGACACTGGAGAATTACCAACACTTTCTATTCCAAAAGACAGTCCAACAACAGTCACCAAGTCTAACATAGCTCAGGAATGATCACAAATGTTCACCTGAAATACCTCTCATTTTTTATTAGATTGCATAAATCAAATTGCTAGCATCAGAAAAGGTTCAACCTGCACTACTTTTCATGTCAGGATGCAGAGCCTGGGCATCACTCTTTCTTCCCCACTCTGGAAGTTCTGCACAACTACATCATCAGATTTCAGTCAGAAATGGCCTGGACTGCTGACTATGTAAGATAGCCTTTCATTTTAGGAATTAAATGTCTCAATGTTTATTCTCCTGCCTAGGGAAGCAATCTTTTGTATTTATACAAGCAATTAAAAAAACCCAAATTACAAAGAAGAAAACAAATATTGAACAGAGAGTGTGGCACCAATGAGAGAATAAAACATGCACTAAGGTATCCAAAAGGCCAAAATAATTTGGTTGTATGATCAGCAAAAGGAAATCTTATGTGCATGTGGAGCATAAAAAGCAGGGCTAGAAAGAAACCAAGAATTTAAGCCATTCTGCCACCTCAAAGAGAGATCAGCCAAATCACAATCATAAAGTCTGTTATACCAATACTAAAGATTTGCATACTTTTATACAGAAAAACAGCTACTAATAAATGGAGAAATTCATCCAGGAAACAAATAATGGGAGGCAACATGAGTCCTACATTAAGATTTACAGAACATCAACCAAACTAGATGAAATAAGAAATGCTACCAGTGCCACCAAATGAGAAGAAAAGGAAAGACTTCAAAGACAGCAATATGTTAAAAAGGAAAAATATGTTTCTTATGAATTGGAAAGAGATAATAAATGCATCTGGATTTAGTGCATGAGAGGAAGCACTAAAAGCTGCTGGCGTTTGGTTTGTTACTGTAACTACGTTTCTTTCCTGCTCTAGTTCTAAAAAAACCCAACTGTTATTTAACCACTAGTCATCATCAACCTGGAAGTTCAGTTTTCAGTCAAGCTAACAAAACTTACACAACAAATTCTTTTCGATGAACCAAAAAGTCTGGACCTCTGAGTTGAGAAAGAAACTTTCTTATTACAGAAGACTAACACAAGTTGTTGCCTTCAATATCAATATGACAACAACAAAAAATTCTTCCAAGATCAACACTTAATGGTGAAAGGGGGGGATAAATAGAGCTTTTCATTCCTGAGGCTACTACCATTCACATCTGTTAGAAAAAGGAGTTCTGAATGGAAAAAATCTCAATTCATATTCAAACCAACTCTCTGGCACACAACGTATTTATGCAGCAATATCCAGGTATCAAAGTGGAAGCTGTGTTTAAAAACAGTGACACCACATCAACTACACAAAAAGGTATGTCCAGAATATACCAATCGCTTTCCCAACATATAGAGCATCTCTGGGTATTGCACAAAACAGTACTGTTTAGTGAAACAAAACTCATATTTAATATATGTGATGAAAAAGTAGTAATTAAATTTTAAAAATGAGACAAGATCAGTTTCATTTAATCAATACAACAGTTGGGGGTTTTGATTACTTTTAACACAAACCCAAGCTGGCATTTGTCTGGGGACCAGCCAGCAAAACCCCTGAGGTTTCTGCTGAGGTTGCATCAGCTTCAAGAAGTCCCAAGAACAAAAGCTGCACACCACAGAGTTCAACAAGCTGCATTACTCAGTACAAAACGTGCCCAACTGTGATACTGACAAAGCACACTTCAGTTTTCCTGTGAAAAGCAGACTGAGCTCTTATATCATCCTTTTCATTTTAATTGTTGCTGAATTCCTTGAAGTTACTGGAAGCCTCATACATAATTAAATATTTTACAAACTTTTATTCAACTGCACAGATGGCATTTTCTCAGCCCATCCAAGTGCTTTCTGAGGTCCTCCCATGAACTACAAAAAATGATTGAGAATAAAACTGAGCATCATTAATGCAATAATTATGTCAAAATCACGCCAAAAAGTTACATAACTGTCAGTGAAAAAAACAATCGTTTTCTGTTTTAATGAACTTGCTCATTAAATACTTACTTGCTGAAGAATATCCCTTCCTCCTCTTTCACTACCAGAACTGCTCATTCCCAGCATGAAAAACATGTACCATCCAATTCACAAGTAGCTGGTCCGTAACACGCAGGTGAAACCAGCAGGAAAAAGCAGAAGCAATCGCTGACATGTTAGAACAGAAGGAAAGGAGCTCTCCCAGAGTTCCTGAGAAAAAAAGTGTCCTAGAGCTCCAAGGCACTTATTCTACAGCACCAGAAAACCACAAAATTTCCCTTTCAGATGAGCAAATAATCCATTTATTCTATTAGTACACTGAACACTGGGAAACACAGCCTACCTGTCCTGCAGTATAACCAAAGCCGCAAAGTACTTGGAGTTGGAAGTAGGTTATTTTTTTTTGTTCTCTGATAATTGTAATAGGATAATCTCTACATTTCCATGTGTAAGCTTTCCTCTCTGTGTAACTGGTTATTCACGTAATTATTGCTGTTGTCATTATTTTAGCAAGAGGGAAGGTTTGCTTGATCCCTTCATCACTCTACTCAAATGTATCCACGTTTATTTTAAAGTTAAGGATTGTGGGTAGTCATTGGCCATTTCTATGTGCTTTACACCCTGAACATTATGAATTAATCAAATGTTAAGCAGCATAAGCAAATAACATTTCAGACACAAATGGAAAATACTTCTTCAAACGCACCCTGCCACAAACCCGTGGTAAGTTCTCTGACAGCTTTCTATGATTCCGCACAAACAGGAGCAGCAACACACCGAGACCAGGAACTGAGGAAGCAACAAGACTAACGGGCCTGGTAATCTGGCACACAACTTAGCAGAAATGGTAGCTCTACACTTTGGAGACAGATTAATTTTTGCTTCACAGTATTTTTAGCACGACCTTGTCTGAATAGCTAACTACGATTAAAGTAACCTGCTTGAGAACTCTGTCCCATCTGTGCAGAATGGGGCGCAGCAGGTGACGTCTCCTGGTGACACAACTCCTTTTTTATTAATGAGCCACTATCAGAAGTGACAATACACAAGAATCAGCACTCAGTGAAACCTCAGGTGTGGGTGGACCATAGAGGCAGGCAGGCACCTAAACCACCCCACACCTGCCAAACTGAAAAGTACTTTCTCCACAACTGTATCCAAAGCCTCTCCTCAACATCTACATGAAAGCAATTAACTTGCTGCTCACACAAAATGCAAGGAAACTTTAAACATCTTTAAATGTGAAGTTACTGAAGTAAACTGTCCTGAACACAACTGAAAAGAAAAGGAATTAGGACTATTTTCACAGCACTGTGAGTTCTATATATCCGAAATCTAATGAAACACATCACCTTTTAACCAGAGATCACGCAGCAATCAGCAAAGCTGTATAAGGAACGCTGCCAAAAACAACCATTACAGAAGATACTGGCTTTAGAGTTAGGAATACATCAAAAATATTCACTAGATTTTATAATTCAACAACATTCAAAGAGCAAGTAATAAAAGTGATATTTAAAAAATAGAAGTAATTTTCAAATGCAAACTTAATTGCATTCACCTTATTACACTGATATAAATATAAATAAGGTTATTCCCATATTAAATTAAATTAAAAATATAATTTAGTTTAATTTATTGCATGCTAACAGCAAGCATACCAACTAAGGAACACACTCTCAATATTCCTACTTCAGTAAAGCTTTTGACATCAGGTTATTTTGTTTTTCCAGACTATTAAAAACTGTAATGATGCCCTAAATGTCACTAGAATTTCTTGATTTTAAGTGTGACTTCCTGTTTTTTAAGACATCTGAAACACAGTATCAATAACCCACTGCAGTCTGCAGGTCATTTGCATTAAGTTGTAGCCTTTTCATTTCACTGCAGTAGATTTGATGTTTTCAGTTCTGTGCTGGATCTTAAAATGTTGATTAACAGCTAGGAAAGCTACCTTTCAAATAAATATACATGGAACTAACCTCCTAAATGGAAAAGCAACTTTTAAAAATACATACTGCATTCAAGGCTGCCGGTGAGGGCAAAACTAACTCACCAGTCTGAAATCTATGACAAGAATATCAGTCTACTGCACCCAAGAGAAAAACACAACAAATGACAGCGAGGACAGGCCCAGCTTCCCTGACATCTAATCACTTGCATCACTGTTTTCATGCTGCCTGCATCCCTGCAGCAAATCTGTCACCTGCTTCCCTTAACCATCAACAGGATCAAACTCAGAATTCATCTCCATAAATTTACAAGCACAGCTGACCAGTTGTCACACACAAATTCCCTGCTCCCACCAAAACTGGCAAGTTCCTGTTCCGTGAAAGTAGAGCCAAACTTCTGTTTATGCAAAAGTAGTATGGCATGTTGCATTCACACAGACCCACTGGACAAGGTTATAAAACAGTTTGTTCAAAACATCAGTAACACAGTTTAAGATGATACTTCACAAGACATATCACAGGAACAGCATCTGAGCATCCAAATGCATTTACATCTAAAATACAGCTAACATGTAGGTACATTAGTAGTTATTCATCACTGCTGTACAAGCATCAGAGCAGCTCTTGCTGGAGCAGGTTCCTCTCACTGCTGCTTCCTATTCCCCTCGCACATTTAAGACTCTCTCCTGATTCTGTTAAACAATGCAGGTTTCACCTTGCTCTGGTTGCTCTTCTACAAAAACACAGTTGAGAGAAGCAGATAATTTTCTAGTTCCTGCAACAACATCATTAGAGTTCCAAACACAAGTCCAATTTTGGCTTTAATATCAGTACAAAAATCAACATATTTCTGGCCAATACAAATGCACTAATGAAGAACCTCAGAAACAGGTAAGTTTCACAGGTTTAACTCTACTCTCTCATGTATCTGCTGTTCTACAATTCTTCACTCACCAAGGATGCATCAGTGTGCAGATTTCACTGAATGTACAGGCGAAAATCATTGGTTAACTCAATTCAACTAAAATTTAACTTTACGGCTACTTGATAAAAATAAAACAAGTTGTAGCATTTGCAAAAATTACTTTTCAGATGCCAAGTGGCTTTCAGAATCAAGAACAAACAACAATCATTTAGTAATTACATTCTGCTGTGCAAAAAAAATTTGCTACTTGCACAAGTTGTTTTCTCCTTAGCAATATCAGATGAACAAATTTTTATCTCTGCCATTTCTAAGAAAGGATGTCTATTCCAGCTCCCCAAACATTATCCAGTCACAGGGGTTTATGGAACATCTGAGGTATTTTCCAACTTTGCCAGTTTCTTCCTTCCACTATAAATTCCCAATTAAATTCAGTACATAGCAATGACTGAGGTCAACTAATTGTTTCCATTTAGAATCACAGGCAGAGTGATCTGTGGCAGTAGAAGCAGATTCCACTGCCAGACATCACAAGCTCACAGCAAGAAGAGCTAAGTAGGACACAGCCATATCCTCCAGCACCCCTGTTTAGAACTGGTTCTGAGATCACAGGGCACCTGTAATTGCCAGAGTGTGCACACCCCACTCAGCCAAGAGCTCCCAAAGGCAAGGCAGGCACTGTGGAGGTGACACCCACACCAGTTCCTCAGCAACACTGAGCTGTGCTGCACAGCCCCATTTCCCCAGGCACTGTGAAAAGGAGTCAGGTAGTCCAAGGACCACAAGCTGCTGAAAAACCTGTCCTGTCTGTTCACAATAGTCCTGTGATCCTCACAATTCTTCTCATACTGCCAGGCCAACCAACACAAGTCTTTCAATTGCCAATCACCATCTCTACTTCCTTGCATCAGCAAGCCCCCAAATTCTATCATTCTTGATGTTACTTTACTTTAAATTAACTACTTTTTATAACTATGGTTAAAAAAAAAGCCTTAAGAGAAATAAAGAGGCATAGCTATCACGTAACAGAAATATGCATTTCAAAGACAATAGATGGAGAGGAGGGCTTAAACTAACTGGGGGCAGGAACTCGCATAATCACTCTTCCTTTTATAGGAAATAAAGACACTTGGATTACAGAAATTCCTTTACAGTAATCAGTTAACCCTAAATTTGAAATTATTCTTACTTTTTAAAGCTGCTGCCAATTCAGACACACTGAATGGAACAAACTGCCTTCAGATACATGCCCACAATCTGACAGAACAAAACAAAAAGATACTTTACTTCATACGAAAGAGTAGAGATCAAAATAAGGAACCTTCACAACAGCTGCAATACACAATACTCTTCTAGGAGGCAAAAGAACCACCAGCAGGATCCCCCAAACCCAGAGATTCATGCTCAAATTAGCAGAGCCTGGGAGAGCTGCAGTGGCTGTTGATCAGCTCCATGGCATGGAACTAAAACATTGGGAGTGCTCTCCCTGCATTTCTCCAGGAAAGGTTGCCCAATCTCTCTTTCTTTTTTGCTGTTGAACAAACAGGAAGCTTTCCTCGCCTACTGTAGAACCACCTAAAGGCCAAAGCCTCTGGCCCCTCAAATGCCACACCCTCACAGGTGCCAGAGTCCTATCACCTAAAACGCACCCTGTTACATGACCAGACACCAACATTCTTGTCTGACTTCTCTGAAAAATCACAACAGTCCACACAACTCGCAGGTCTTCTTCCTTGCCCTCAGTGGGAAAGCTTGCCAGGAGGAGGGCAGAGCAGGCAGCAGGTCCATCTGTTCTTGGTATCTGCACTCATCCTGCTGAAAGCTGATCCCTGTTCCACAACCCACTATCATTGGTAATGCCCAATGATACCCAACCATGACTGAACCCAGGATGAAGACTAACTAAACAAACTACAATGATCAACTGTCCTAGTTCAGCAGGTGGGACCAGTTATCACTGTGTTGGGGTGATCAAAGCTATGTATTCTACCCCTCTATTCATTCCCCAAGAACAACGGACCATTTGCAGCTGCCCAGGGCACATCTGACCCCTCAGGGTGTGAGTTGGGTGTGAAAGAAACCTGTGAGATAAGAGCTGTCTTAGCACCTTCACACCCAGCCTGAGGGGGCGTGTCTGCTAAGGGCCATCAACGGTTCCAAAATACCCCATGACTCACAGAGTTAATCACCCATTGTGTGACTCCCCTCCCTGGGGGAGGGACTGGGTGCTCCCACCTGGACCTGGGGGTACATATCTTGGGGTAAGAAGACCTCAGGAACCACTTGTCGGATCCAGAGGAGCAGCAGAAGGAGACCATCACTTTCAACCAGCCTGAGACCATCACTCTCGACCAGACTGGGACTGTCATCTGCACCGACAGGTTTCTTGCTTCCTTCTGCTCTGGACTTGGGGGGACCACGTGGGGTTTGTACCCCAGGGTGCTGGGTCATACTGGGTGTTGTGGGTTGAAACCAATTTCTCTTTGTGCCATTGTATTCATTGTAGTATTGTTATTAAATTGTAACTCTGACTTATAATCTCTGTTCTCATGTGTTCATTTCTCCTGACAGTTTACCTTTAAACCAGCACATCAACAAAAAAAATGAAAGAAAGCTAGAAGTAGGTCACTCTGAAATCTGAAAATCAAAACCAGTGCCCTCATACTCACAGTTGTATTCCCCATATGCCCTGAGAGCAGCATCTGCTCATTTTTCTGGCAAAGAATGTTTTCACAACCTTTTGCTCCTGTTACCATAGCACTGGACAAAACACAGTATTGGCAAAGTGAGAATGGGATTCTGGCCTCATGCAGAGACTGTGAGCCAACCCTTGACCTCTGTTCTGCACTCCTTGAGCAACTAGAGAACATTTCAGAAACATAAAAATCATGTCCTCGGGAGAGGAGTCCCAACCTAATTCCCAAGAGTAGACTGCTAAAAATAAGGATTTTTCAGAACCCTTCATGTTTGTAATTGAGTTGCCAACACATAAAAAAACTAGTTGTAAGATTGCATAAGGCTTTTCATTTTAACTAGACTCAAACTTTGCTCTGCAGCTACCACTTAAGAATCTCAGAAAAAAAGCTAAAGAAACAACCCTTTTCTGCAGGCACTGTAACTAGCAGTTATTCTTTTTCCCAGTTTAACAAGCAGTTTTGGTCCATTTTCTTCAAAATTAGAAGGAAACCTTATGTCAATTGTTATGTAGCTCAAGAACAGCAAGCCAAGTTGCTATATTCAACCTGCAGCATGTAACTTAACAGCACAGCATCCAGTTTGCTGTAATTACTTCCCTCAAGATCTGTATTTTACACACACATTTTCCTAAACGTGACCTACATTCACACCAAGTGCTGTTCTTCTTACCCAGAAAGAGACTGTTCCATGCAAGTGGAAACTTCAATTTTTGAGCAACATAAGGCCATTTTACATGTATAAAAGGATGTGCATTTGATTTCCCAGATTAACTGCACTACAGCTGTAACACAGTCACCTCCACACAATTCAAACACTCCTTTCTGCAAATTACCAAGTTACTTTTTTAAGAATTAACAAGTATCACACTGAAGTATGAAAAACAATATGCCTGATAACCAAATCCAACTTGGGCAAAGTTTTTCTCCAACTACAGTAATTTTTACATTCCCAGACTGGAAAACACTGCATTTGAGTTGCAGGTCACTGACCCATTTCAGAATTTCTCTTTAACAATATGAAGAGTTTTCTGTCTGGTAGCCAAAAAAAAGCCAGAACCTGAAACAAACCACCAGTGCAAGGGTCTTCTTGCTTAACTACAAAGGCCCATAGTTCAGAAGAGCAATCAGGATGAGCTTGAAGAGACTGTATTTTTCTGAAAATTCCTTCAGAACAACACCAGAATTTCCTACAGTGAATGTCTGCAACTGCTGTCGTGAAACAAAGCACTGGCACTGCCTGATAGCCAAAATAATGGAACTGGATCCCCCAGCAGCAGCTCTGTAAATTCTACATGGTTGTTTTCACT
>JAOXXN010000102.1:13505596-13516063 GCA_026770055.1 Myrmophylax atrothorax
CTTACTTAATTGACATGAGTAACTTGACATATTAATTCCCTCTCCTTGGAAGGCCAAACCAACACCAGTTTGTGCAGAAAGCATTTCAAAGGACACCGGATATGTGGTACTCAGGATACAGAAAATACGGTATTAAACAGAAGCAATATCCCCCCAAACCCAGTGAAATTAATTACAGTGGACAATACAAAGTATTTCATACAATAGACATAAAACTTCACCAGAGAATAAATGCAAGGCAAAAACATATGAAAGGAAAAGATAAAACTGCTTATATTCCCGTTATTTATTTAAAATGTCTAGCCTTTTTAGAAAACCATCAAATCCTGAGCCCTAGCTCATAGCAATAATTCCACAGATTATGTTAAGTAGCATTACCTCTCAAACTAAATTTAGCATCTCTGTACTTTACCCAGAAAAGTGGCAAACCAGTTTATACAGTTCAAACTTTTCACAACATTATTTGCATAATCTTGTAATTCATTGTATCTCTGCCCACAATAACAACCTCCCCGTTAGAGCTTCTGCTCTCATGGGCGTTTTTCAGTCTCTCTGAAGCCTGTCATCCACCTCAGCCTCCTCTTTCACAGTTAGCATTGAAGGGGATAAGAGGCTGCCTTTTGTTTTTATTATTTCTCCTTTTTGATATATTTATAAATAGTGAAAATTACAATAAACTTTCCATAACGGGAGAGTATCTTTACTATTCTATTAAATAAGATGGGTCTTCTCCTTTTGGCTAAATATTTTGTCCCCCACACCCCCTCCAGACAGAAAAATATCTGCTAACTGATTCAAGATACCTAATTTCATTCAGGACATTTAATATTTCTACACTCCCCGTATGCTGCAGCAGAGCTGTGGTTTTACCCAATAAATAAAAGGCAGACAACAAATGCTGCACTTCGCAGCAAACCCTCTGCCTCGCATACAAAGCTATAAACAAGCTCCACTTCTCATGCCAAGGTACGAAGTTGCCACCTAGTTAAAAAATGAGAGTGAATTACAAATGTTGCAATACCCAACACTGCTCAAACTTACAGTTTAAAAAGACACACTTGAAAATAATTGAGAATTTGCACTGCATATTCACTGAACACATATTTAATGATTAACATTAAAGCAAACCAGGACAAATTAGTGTGCTTTGAACTCATACTAGACTACTCACTAATAAATGGCTTTGTATATTTGTTTGTTAGACAGACTAAAATTTTCTGTATGAAAAGAGATCAGACTCAAGAATACTATTGCAGCTATGTTTGTATCTTCCTGTTTGGCAAAACCAGACTTTGATTGGTTTATGAGACAGATTACACAGACAGACAAGCACTAATTCTGTTTCCAAAAGTCATGTATTACCTAAAGGTTACCGGTCATGACCCTTCATGTGTAACAATCTCAGCCCCTCCCGCTCACAGGAGGGCACAGACACAACACCTGACATTGTCACTGCTGACCTCAGGCCCCGAGAACAGCACCTGGCAACAGCCAGGTGTGATTCCTGTCACCTTCATGGAGCTCTCACTTCCCTTAGAACTGTCACTCTCCCAGCTCGCTGCCCTCCAGCAGGGATGGTCCCGCTGCTTCTCTGCTTCACTCCCTCCTCCTCCATTCCCACTCCCCCATCTCTGAGCAAGGCTGAGCTGCTGCTCTTGTCCTGTTAGTTTTCTGCTGGTTTAGCTCCCTCAATGGCTCACAAATGATCAGATAAGGAGCAGACCCAGGGATACAGTTCAGAACTGGAAGCAGAAAGACTTTGTATCAGCTCAGCAATCTTGTCCCTAAACAGCAGCAAAGCCCAATAGGTGCAGCTTTGACAGGCACTGTTTGATTTTCTTGCCACCTCACATTCCAAATGTTTCCAGGTGGGTAACAGGAATAATTTACACACTTGGATACTTTAAATGCAAGTTTCCAAATCTGAAAACGCCAGCCTTGTTCAGAATACTTCAGCAGGCAGCCCGTTCAAGCTCAACTCTTCAACACTGGGCAATTTGAAAACTGAACAGAACTAAAATCCTTTGGTAACAATGGCATGCTGGTTGCAATGAGCACCTTCAAACAAAAGAATTTCAGGCTTCCCTAAAATCTGTTAACAGTATCAGCTCAAAGAGCAATTTAATAGCCATGATCTGATCTTCTAAGAGTATAGTTTTAAAAACCTGACATCTGTGGTATAAACCACCTTTTGACAAAACAGCAGCCAGATCAAAAAGTAGATAAAATACCCTGAAGTTATTACCAAGAATTTATACAGAGTTCATATGTATTACAGCAGTAAATTCACAACGAGGTTACAAAACACCCTAAAAAACCCTTGCATTTACCTAGAAGTTTTTAACTTTCAGAAAAAAATCCCGAGTTCATGAGTCAACACAAAAGTAGCCTTGGCTCTGTGTATAACCAACATACACCGGCCACCAAATCCCCAGAGCAAGTGGTGTTTGTGCCTCACCCTGCCTTTCACCGAGCATAAAACAACTTCACTACGGTAAGACTAAGCCAATAATAATAATACAGCAAGTGCTTATATTTCAAACTGAAATACCACTAAGAATAGATATAACAATGACATCTACTGGGAAATAAGCTACAGGAAAATGGAATAGCGTGTACAGAGTCTGTACTTCAGAGCACACCACTATAAATGTGACAGAGCAACTAATTCATGGCACCTGGGAACAGTAAATTCAGATTTCTCACTAAAACAGGCACAACTCATTTGCAAGAACGTATTAGTCCATTCACTTCAGGAAAGAATTGCCAACCTAATCTGTTGGAACCTGAGAAGAGGAAATGCTCCTAAATACAGTGTACTGTGATGGCACGATTCATCTCCTGACAGGGAGTTTTGCTTCCTAAAGTAGCCCAATGGCTACAGTACAGATACCCAACAAAATTTACCCAACTCAGATCACTAACCAAGAGTCAATTTCAGGTGTGCAATTAAGGGTGATAACACGGTATTTGAAAAAGAAATTTTAAAAAAATGGGTGAGCATATCCCATACACAGACTGTACTGAAAGTCTGCTGCAAACATGGTACTTAAATCAATATTTTCACCAAGAAAATATTCTGCTGAATACAACAGAGTAAGATTTCACTTGCTTAAAGCACTGACTGGAGAAGCTCTTGCTTTACACAGGGCACCACAGTGTGGCACCAGTTTCTGCCTTAAAACCTACAGCACTAAGCCACAAAGATTAATGACTGCAAATGCAAGCAAAACATAAGCAAAGGACAATAAATTTTAGAGAGCTGATTAACTGTAGGATGTAGAAGCTTGCTACTCTGCATTACAATTCTTAATCAATACAATTCAATAACTACACTCTGAAAATAAACTATAGAAGGGAACAACTAGAACGCCACTTGTAACTAACATTCAGGGTTACAGCATTTACTTTACATTAGCAACTTGCATACTTACAAATTTTATTTCCATAACTGTACATGCAGTATTACCACCAGCAACTCCCATTACCACTAATAAAATGGGTCACACTTTTTCCATATCCACTCAATAGAGTATCAGACCTGCTCTTCCTGAACTCCAGGTTGAACTTGTGGCACTATTAAATGCATTAGATAAGCTTTCCTGGCAAAACACAACACAGTCAATGCAAAGGAAAAGTAGATTGTTTGAGTGATAAATCCTTCACCAACTTTGCCAGCTTCATTGACTCACTGGAAAGGAAACAACTTTTGTACCTCAATTATACTCACTAAAGTTACCAAACCTAACAAGTGACTTTAAACCTTGAGAACAGAGACATGCAACAACCATTTGTGCAATCATTTAATATAGTTACAACTCCATCAGGCGTATATTGTGACTGAACTTCTACCATGGAATTTTATTGCAGAAAATCGGAATCACACAAAAACAACTTTTCAAATTTTGTAAAAAAATATTGAAAAACTTGCTGTCACTTCAGATTTTTCTTTTTATATACTCTGCTAATGCACAGGAGACTATTTATCTCCTTGAAGCAACGGTCTCTGCCCACCCTCCTTTAAATTATCAGATCCTTAAAGCTTTGACACTTGGAGATACAGTAAATAAAACAGAAGGAGGAAAAGAACCAAAAAAACCACATTAGTGTTATTACTAGTTTCTTACAATAGCACCAGAGTTCACCATACAATTACTTCCACCTTCTAACTTAAGTGAAAAAGGAGGAAAGAGAATTGTGGAAGCACTTGCAGGCTGAACACCAGAGTGCACCAGAGCCGAGGCACTGCAGAGGAGTAAGATTTTCACTTACTGAGCCAGCTACTTCAAATTTGCAGAATGCATCACCTCTTGAAATCAAAAGAAGAGTGGCTGCATACAGTCTTAGGAATCCCTTGGCTTAGTCTCCCCTTAATTGTTGGAATTTAGTGATGATGACAAACACAAGTAAACACCAACGCAAACAGAGTGTACTGAGGCAGTATCTCCTCAGGCACATGCACTGAGTTTACCTGGTGAGGTTTGGGCAGTGGGGTGGCTGCAGGAGCAGCATCTGAGACAAGACCAGGAGCTGCCCTGTGTCAGACAGACAGCCAGTTCTAAGCCAGCTCCAAAGCAGACCCACTGCTGGCCACAGCTGGGCCAGTCAGCAGTGCCAGTGGTGCCTTCATGATAACAGAGTTAAGAAATGGGAGAAAACACTGTGAAGAAGCTGTGAGAGAGATGAGTGAGAAAAATGTGAGAGAAACAACCCTAGAGACACCAAGGTTAGAGAAGGAGGAGGGGGAGGAGGTGTTTCCAGGCACTGGAGCAGATTCCCCTGCAGCCCATGGAGAAGACCATGCAGCCCACGGAGGACCACAGAGGTCAGAGACCCACCTGCAGCCCCTGCCAGGGCAAGTGGATGTGCTCTGAAAGAAGTTGCAGCCTGTGCAGGGCCCACAGCAGAGCAAGATTCTGGCAGGACCTGTGGCCTCTGCAGGAGCAGGTTTTGGCAGAACTGTGGCATGTGGGGACCCATGCTGGAGCAGTTTGTTCCTGTGGGACTGTGCCCTGTTGGGAAGAACCCATGCTGGAGCAGTTCTTGAAGAACTGCAGCCCACGGGAAGGACCTGTTTTGGAACACTTTGTGAAGGACTGTATCCATGGGAGGGACCCTACACTTGAGCAGGGGCAAGACTGTGAGGAGGAAAGAGCAGCAGAGATAAACTATTGTGAATTACAGCATCCCTTGTTCCTGCCCCCCTGCACCGCTCGGGAGGAGGAGGTAGCAGAGTTAGAAATGAAGGAGCGAAGTTGAACCTGTGAAGAAGGGAGGGCTGGGGCAAGGCAGTTTTAGTTTGGGGGGGTTTCCCTCACTGTCCTGCTTTTTACTTTCTAATTGGCAGTAGATTAAATTAATACATCCCAAGTTGAGGCTGGTTTGCCCATGACAGTAACTGGTGAGTGATCTTCCTGTCCTTATCTCAACCCGTGAGCTTCTTTTTCTCTTACTTTCTCCTGTTGTTTTGCTGAGGACTGAGAGTAAGAGAAGAGCTTGGTGGGCAACCTGATAATTAAGGTTAACCCACCACTGCATACTACTTCAAATTTAAAATAATGTGCTTTTTATGAAATCCTACCATAGCCTGATGGACCAGATATATCCATGCATTAATTCACTGCATTTAGGAGTGTGACACCACAGCACATTGTGTCCATGTAATCATCACTGCTGTCTGACCAGCTTCATAGCGTTTTTAAAGAGTTTCAACTCGTCAGCATCTTCCTGAACTTCCAGACTAATATTCACCAGAGCTAATCAATACCCACTTTCATGCCTGCAGAACAAGTGTTCCATCACCACTAAGATTAATCACCCCTTCACCAAAGCTGGAGTATAAACAAAACAAGTTTAAGGAACAGAAAAGGTGAAAACTACTTTCCTCTGATATGCAGACTTCTGATAATTAAATAAATTCTACAAATCTAACTCAGTTGCCTTTGTTAAGGTGATACACATCCTCAGGAAAGAGAAGAGAGATCAGTCTTGAACTTCTTTGTAAACCATGGTATCTGCAATCCCCTACACTTACACAAGTTATATACTGGTACTAGTCATTCCAAGCAACCTCACAGAAATTTCCCATTACTACAGCTGTAACTATTAAGTTTCCATTTGTAAAGGATGACCATCTCTGCAATTTAAAACTAGCATGCTAATAGATGCCTTATTCTCCTGTTCAACCAACTAGAATATGCTTCCAAATCCACAGTTACTTGGTTTTGCTTATAAGATCTAAGTAAAATGAAACAGGTATGTGGGAAACAGCTATGAAACTCACTGATCTATGGACTGGAGTAAAACAAGTAGTTTTCACCTTTCTGTCTATTTAAATAAAGCTATCTGCAGTAATGAAAGCAGGTAATTCCTAGGATTCAATAGGATGTATTAATACAAAGAGGAATAAAAATCACCTTTCTATCCTTCCCCTCACAGACACCAGGAGAGTGTTTCTGTCCATAAAACAAAACACAGTCATGGCAACCTCAAGACTACGAAGAGAGGAAAATCACAAGCTCCCTATTCCTTTTCAGACTCTAGAGCTGACAAGTAAAGCATAATAATCTTGAAAAACTAAGAAATACAGACCCTTTTAGGAGAATCTGGACAACACTGCACACGTAATTGCTGTGTTCCTTCTGAAAGCTGGGCAGGGCAGAGAGCTTGGCTTTTCACTCTGCTCTGCACCTTCACTGTGGGAGTGGGACCCCCCCATCCCCCAAATCTGTTCCTGTATGTACTTTGTGCCTCAAATGGCTCCACCTGGTCATCTTTTTTTTACTCTTTCAACAGAGTTACAGACACAAACATTCAGTTACTCTGGAACGCTCCATGCACTGCACAGAAAGAAAAGCTCATTTTTTTTAAAAGAGAGATGATCATGAGAAACAAACAAAAGATTATTCCAGAATAGACTCATACAGGCCAAGCTCAAAGAAACTGAACAGGTCAGGACAGTGTTGGAATTTATGTTGGTATATCAGTAATAAGACATGTAAACCATCTGATTGCACAGTCTTGTTACTTACACCATCTTAAGTAGAAATTTTCTTTACAACACCCCTGAACAAAAATTAAGCAGAAATATGAAAATTTTGTAAACACAGCACACTGTCCAAATAACTGTTTTCTGGTATTTATGAAAGACCAGACAAATCAATGTAGACTGCAAATATCAAGTACATCAGACAATCATATTCTGTAAAATTACTCTGTTGCACAGTTTAGACTGAGACTGAACTTGGTAACAGAGGACACAGCACTGGCACTTAAAGCATTGAACAGACAGTATGAAACTTAACCAGTGATTGACTTTGTGCCAGATACCACACAAACATCCTCCTAAATAAGAACATGTATCTTCTCTCTTTCTGTAAGAAGCAGCATGACATAGAAATACCTGTATGCTTTCTCCAAGTTATGAGAAATAAGACCTTTTCAGCAAGAAAAATTATTTCATTTCAATAGTAAGGCAAACAGATGAAAGTGAGCAACTTATACATTTATCCTTCAGACTGAAGTATTTTTATCATCACACAGAAAATTTATTAAATGAATTGCTGCAATATGTAAGTTGAAATTATACTTAATTTTTTCTTCTATAAATTTATTTTCTTTTTTAACAGAGTAGTATCTCTTGAAAAACACATACCTTACCAGGCAACTGATTGGCTGGAGGGCTGGGAGGCTGACTTGACCAGGGGGAAATTTTAAAATGAACAACCACTGATGAAGAAAAACAAATGAAAACCTTTTTCTGCCCAAACAGCAGCATTTTGTCTTTCATTGCTGCCACTCCATTTGCTGTATTTCCCATCATTTTCCATAAAATTTTAAGCTGATGTCTTCTGATACACTACTACATCACAGACACAAGGGAAGGATAAGAATTTATGTAACATTCCCCGTTGCTAAAGTAAGTATCAATCATAATTTGGATAAACACTGACAAAATTCTTAAGGATAGATTTTTCAATTCATAAGCAGAACTCAAATGAGTTGCAATTGCCACAACTCTACTACTCTGAACCAGCAATTCCCACATGTACAAGATTCCATGTTCGATTATTTTGAAGCTCCAATAACGTTGCTGGTGAAGAGAAAAAAATACACTCACTTAGCACTGAACTTCAAATTCTCTGTTACATTGATCTCTGTTACAATGAAAAAAAGTCTCTGTTACAATGACTTCTGCAACAGTTTTTGACAGTAAAACCTCAAGGCAGCAAATGGCACAGGAAGGCAGTGGCTTCTCTACTGACAAATACAGGCCAAAGTAAGGCCCTGAGCATCCCCATCACCAGAGCAACAATCAACTCTTGCCCACCTTCAGCTCTGTCACATTCTGAGCCTCCTCAAGGAGATCTCAAGAATATCCACAACAAAATCTTCTGTCAACAATGAAATGTGCCACGTTGGCACTGCAGGACTATGGTAGAATTAGTTCATCTTCACTACATGACTTTCTGGACAATTATTCTTCCACACATTTCAGAGCAGCCAAAAACCCATCTTCCCCACAAAATTCAAGGCTACTGTTTTGAACACAATCTGGACTTAGTTTGACCATAATGACTTTGGAATAATAAATGTTGTTAGAAGGAAAATCACAAATATCCAACGAACCAACAGTTATAACCATTTATCTATTGCCCTCTTTTGTAGAGAAATAAAAAAATCCGCTTTGTATAGAGATCTGGTGCAGCAGTTTATGTAGCTCTGGCACCATGAAGGTGGGGTGAGCTGGCTGGCAGATCTGTTCCCAGGACACTCACATTACTAAATCCAGAATCCCCTCACACTGGAGCCCTTCTCTACAACAATCAGACTCTATGATGTCTCAGAGAATTCAGCCCAAAGGCCAGAGCTTACAGCCTGGCTGATATCTTCCATTCTCCCACTTGCTTAAAAATTTAAACATGTTTGTGCTGTGACCCAACACTGCATCTCACAGTCTATGTTCACAACACAATTTCATTCTTTAATTCTCACCTCCCTCTTAAAGCTGTGTTGTCATGATCCTTGGATAAACTGCCAACAGTCGGGATATTGCTGTGTGGTGCTCAGAATCCACCAGCCTGACCAAGAGTGCCTCATTCTTTTCCTTCATTCACCATCTGTCTGCCATCATTTCAGACTGTCCTCATGGACTGTGTGCTGTCTGGGGCAATAACCATCTTTTTTTTTGTTCTCTATTTGTACAAAACAGCACGGAGTCCTCTTCTGCAGTTTCCATTAAACATGAAAAGTGGAGCTGTTCAATAGAGATTCTGAACTTTGGTTTATACAAAGAACACAAAAAAAGGTCAAAGGAAAAAAAAACCCAAACTACATGCCCTTCTTCCTCTCCGGTTCTGCCTTCCAAAACTCCTCTCCCTTATTCCAGAAAAATCAGTTTCACAGTTTTCAAAAAGGCGTAATTTAAAGTCATGTATGTCAGGTTATAACTGTAAGAAAATATTTCAACATATGTCTCTTAACATAGGGAAAGTCATTACATAACAAAATACATCTGTGTAATTTCACTGACATGTTTTGTAAATGACCCAAAATGTGCAAAGTCTTCTCTCTAAAGGACAGCTGGTCATTCCGCAAATGAAAAGAAACAGTGAGAGCTTTTTTACAGGAACATTTTAAGTATTCTCTGCCACTGCTTAAATAGTCTCTTCCATTCTCAGTGGCAGAATAGTCTCACCACAGATCTCATCCCTAGCTGCCCTCTGGAAACACATAAGAATTCTACCCTTCGGGGAGTGAATGCAAAAATAATACCGGGAGCCTCAGTGGACTCCACAAACCCCGTCGCCCCCTCCCCGCCTTTCTCTCCTGCACACTCAGACCCCCTTAAGGTGTCTTTTTGTGGTTTTTTGGGAGGTAAATTCTTTCACTTGGCCCTATCATCACTATGGAATTAAACTGATAATATTCTGCTTTTCTTTCCACTAAAAAGAGAAGGGGAAAAAGCGAAGTCCTAACACCAACCTGGCTTCAGAGAGTCACCGCAAAAACCACACACTGCGGTAGCAACTTGTACCCGATCTCCTTCTCCCTAATTCTGTACCATCTCTGCCACATCCACGCTTTCATCCTGCACCCACCACTTGGTAGTTGTCCTTCCTACGGAATTCCACAGCCCTGCTCGGGAAGGGAAATACGGACCGACAGACACATCCCTGTTAAAACACATGTCATTGTGCCCTAAATTAGCCGGTTGGTTCGCAGAGTCCGCGATGCCTCCCCGCGTTATCGCCCAGCGGGGCTGCGGAGAGCGGGACGCGGGCAAGGAGCGACAGAGACACGACCCAGAATCAACACTCACTCACGAGAAGTGCAAGGAATTCAATTAGGGATCAATCACACATTTAAACACCTCGTCACGTCGGGGGAGCTCCCGCCGGGGCTGGACCAGCCTTTCCCCCCCCATCCCAGCTGCGGCGGCGCTGCCGCCCTCCCGGGGGCCGGGGC
>JAOXXN010000102.1:13532658-13546645 GCA_026770055.1 Myrmophylax atrothorax
TTCTTCACTTCCAAAAATATTTCCCTTCTCTCCTTGCCCCTCACCCTTCTCTTCAAGCAGCTGGTGTGTATAAGTGTACGTGCTGGGGGAGGGATGCCAGTGACTCATTCAAGTGAGAAAAGTGGTTTCCAGCTTTAGGATGGTAGAGGCTGTGAGAAAACTTATCTAGGGCTGGCAGGAGTTAAACCAAAGGAGACTAACAGAATATAATTGAATTTAAATAGTAAAAAAACCCACTTCCAAACAGAAAATTTGATGGATAGAAGACAGTTCTTTCACTTTCTGCTAAATCTTTCTGCTTAATTCATCAAGCCTCCATTTCCCTGCCTAAACATGCATGCTCTGCTTCTAACAAGGTAAAAGGGCATGTGGGTGCTGACCCTCAGGAAAAGGAGCATCAAACTTACATTCCTCCTGAACTGAAGTGGCAGAGGTCTTGTAATAGGAGAGAAAATGCATCTGCCTCACAAAACAGGGAGGGCAAACAGCCAGGCAAAGGGGTTTTGTACAGATCTGATGTGTCCCTGTCACAGAAATATACATCTACCTCAAGCTCAACCCCAGGCTTCCTAGAATAAACACACTGTGTTTATAGCAGTCCTCCCTGTCCTTCCCACAAGGCCTCAGCAAACCTAAACATAGTCATGTCCTATCCTAGCAGGCAATGCCTGCCAAGGTGCTCACAGACAGTGCATCAATGCCTGAGCCTTTTCCAAGAGGTAAACTCGCAGGAGAGGACAAGTGCTACTCTGAAGAACCTATTCTTTCTCCTAAATCTCAGCTGGCTGTTCTCTCTGTCTAGAATAACTGACACACATTTTTTCCCAGCCCAAGTGAAGTCAGATACACATTAATATTTGCCACCTGGAGGCCACAGGAAGCTACAGCATTTTTTTTTTTTAACCTCTGAAACTTTGGCCTGGATCCAGTTATGTTTTCACAGACAGAAATAATGAGGTAGCATTTCCCTTCCCTCTGAAAAACAAAACTTCAGACTGACATTTCCTCTCTTGTATTATTGTTTCATGATGACAAGCAGTGATTACAAATCCATTCAAGTCACTGTTTCACAGAAAACCTTACACAGAATTTACCAGCATTCTCTGGAGAAGCTGTGTGTGTGCACAACAGAAGTTTTTATTAAACTCTAACACATACACACACGCAGACTGGAGCATGGGAGGATCATGAGTTTAACTGCCCCAAAAGCATATCCATGGAGACAAACAAACCAAGACCTTCATAAATTGATTTTCTTACAGACTTCCTTTCATCTCCAAAATCTGCTTAAGGCAGGCCCTGCAGCCCAAAAAGCTGTACTTTAAGATCTAATTTAAAAAAGGAAAGGAATTAGTTGCAGTAAGTAGATTCTACATACTTGTATGGTGATGGCCAAGATGAACTATCCTGCAGCATCACACCAAGAGCATAAAGCACAAGTGTCTGCAAAGAAAATTATGACATGTATGTCAAAGTAGAAAGAAACGCACAATTAAAAACACTTCTGCACAGCTCTGCTTGATAATGATTATTCTGTAGACTACTCATATTTAAGTGGATTAAAAAGACAATTATGCTATATTCATCTACAGATTTCCATAATCCATGCCCAGATGTTAGGATCTTAACTTCTAAGAATCATGCTGTGTCAGTGGTTACAGAGGGTCTGACCCCATTTCTTGACTCTTGCTGGCACGTATGTGTGGGCTACTCTGTTCTCTGCCATGGAAGGTGGTATGATGGGTGATATGATCAGGCCTGAAACAATGCTCTTCTATGCACAACTGAGCCCATAAGCCCCTTCGAAAGATTACCCTGGTGGCCCAGAACTGGAAGCAAATCTGCTCAGCAAGAGAACACGAATTTCCAGTGCCCCTCCTGCAGAGGAACTGCAGGCAAACTTTGAGCTAAACTGTACTTTCAGATGACAGAACAGCTGCTCAGGTTGAACAGCCTCACCCCTCACCAGGAAAAGGAGGAAACAGCCAATTCCCCTCCAGGAAAGGAGAGTGGCCTAGTGCTCCCAGCACTGCCCTACCTCTTTGGGGATAGTATGTTGGTCGACTCTGCCCTCCAGCTCCTGCAGCTGTGCTGCCACGGGAGTCAGCTTTGCTGTGCGCACTGTCTCACACAGCACTTGCCGGCAGTATCTGCAACCAGTGACAATTGGTTAGTTTAACCTCCCAGCAGAGGCTTGGCCACATCCTTGTGGTAGCAAGGAGAGCTGAGTCACCTGCTGTATTTAAAGGCACTTCATTTTTTTCTTCTGGCAAGGAGTCCCAGCTTTGCAACAAGCACTAAATCTCATTAACAGCTTTTACAGAAGGTTATTGAAATCTCTCTTCTTTCAGATTTTAAATGGAACTAAAACTGCTAAAAAGTATAAACACACCAACCTTTCTCCTGGACCTCTCGCCCATACAAGAAGCAGTAAGAAACCCCCACACTCAATACTCCCTCACTGAAACCCTAACACTAGTCCAAATACAAAATGTACCCAGTTAAGCCAACAGAGGCACAAAAAATAAAGCCACAATGTTGACCAGTCATCTTGTGGCCCTTTGAGAAGACTGGTCCATGCTTTCTCTCTAAACATGTCTAACATGAATCCAACCATGAAAATGACTGATTACTTCTACTTTTGGAAAACTAGAACAGAAACCAAGCAGGACAGTAAGCAAACAAAGTTTGGCCTGGCAGCCAGGGCACTGATTCCGTGCTTTTCTCTGCCAATGAACCTAAAGGGTTTCCTACAAACACCCTGAAAGAGCACCTTGGTCTCTCTCTGCAGTCCTACAGCAGATTCTCTCTGTGTTGCAAGTCACCCTGTGGTTTGATCACTTCCAGAAAAAAAAACGGAGTAGCTCTTGGATGCCTTCTCCTGGCCCAGTGTAGGCTAGGCATCAGGTTCCACGTGAAACCCCTGTCCCCACCACATGACATGAGTTACTCCGCAGTTCCCTCTATAGGACCCACCTGAGCTGCTCAATTTTCTCAAGTGTAATTGGTCCCTTCCCCAGAACACGGTCCATCTCCTTGTAGAGATTCTGCTGGACATCTTCTGAGGTTGTCAGGAAATAGACTGCCCAGGTACACACTGGGGAAAAAATCAAGACAAGACTAGACCCAGAAAATTCAATCCCTTAAAAACTGCACTAAGTTTTCTTACTTGCTGTATTTTCAATGTCACTTTTTGACCTAAAAAAGGGTGGCCTTCGCTCACAGCAGGCTGTGCTGATTCTGTATTCAGTGGTAGGAACAGAGGCTGAACTCCTGTGTAGCAAGAGACCCTGCAAGCTAAAATTCTCTTTCTGATGCTAGGAGGAGCTTAGGGATCTGTACAGGAGCCTAAGTAATTCATTCTCACAGCTCTGGCAAAGGGACCATACAGACTGAAAAACCCTGGGGAATCAGGCTTATTAGACCAACTAAGCAAAAGAAAGGCTGGTTTGTCCAAAGCATCACAAAATTCCCTTCTTTGGGGGCCTCCCCAGCACAGCGCAGCCAAGTGCTCCAGACAGCCAATTCCTGGGGCTCCTGACCAGGAACTCTCTGCAGCAGGTTGACCAGCACTCGTCTTCACTACATCTGTTTTATGAGGTACTGGAGAGATCTTCAACAGCAGAGTGAAAAAGAAACCCTGCATAAGAAATATGTGTGTGGGTTGTAAAGCTACAAGGAAATGCTTCCAGCACTCAAAAAGGTCTATTTGTGAGAACTATCTGGAATCCATGTGGATTCAAGCCCCTTAAAATTACAGTCTTCCTGGAGTACTTGGAGAGGATATTCCCTGGGGAAGAGTATTATGACAGTTGTGTAATTTATTTACTACATTGTTAAACACCTAGATGCACCTTGGAGGTTTTTCTGGAGTCCCAGCCCCAGTGACTGAGATACATGGCCAAATAACCATCCCCTTATAAGACACTCTACACAGCTTCACTTTGTATTTTTATTTGTGTTTTTTTCTATAATCTTTGTACAAATCCCGGAGTTCTTCTTTAAAAGTCCTCCATACAGGGAACATACTTAACCTCCAGAAATTCAAAGTGGCCAGGCAGATTCCAACACTCTACTATAATTTGCTTCCCATGTGCCAGACCCTATTTTACAGCAAGATCTTTGTGGGTTATATATTTTGGTGCTTTTTCATCAAATTTAGCATCAGTTGTCTGGGGTTAAGAGTACAAGCAAAAAGCAATGGGAAGAAATTCTAAGGTTCACCAAAAGACTGGGAAGGCTCTCAAACACAGCTTAGTTTCAATTCAGTAGCTGTGAGGCTGTGTCAAGAGTCTGATGCAAAAATGAGCTTCTTCTGTAAGTTTGTAGCTCAGGAGAATGATGAATACAATTTTTTATTAGCCTAGAAGTCTCATGGCATCACACAGAGTTTTAGGCAGCTGAGTGTAAGGAGGGGAAGTTACCTGTAATCTACTTACAATTAGCAGTGATTATGCATCCTGCCAAGGAGAAAATCATTGTATCTTCCAGAATCTATGAAATAAAATCTACTTCAGAATGAAGTTTGTAAGAGCGTAAAGATAAAAAAGAAGCAGCACATTCTCCACTCAAGCACATGAAATTCCTTCAGTGCAGAAAGCAGGACATAAATCTAGAAGACATGGACTGAACTCTCTATAGAACTTCCACTGGAATTGCACAAGACATGCGTAATATTAACATAGTTCTGGTTTATAAAAATAGCTATGAAGCAGTGGCAAGGAAAGCTACCAAGGTCTAATGCAATTAAACATTGTAGGAGTGGAAAAAAGAACTAGAAACCCTGCTTTAGTAAAGAATCTGAGCTAAAATGCAAAAACTTACATTAATCGAAGGCTACAATGTAGTGAGTTGCCCATCTAGCAAAATTCCATGGCTGTGTAATGACACAACAGCTGCACAAACCTGCTGGTCACTGAGGCTCCCTTGCAGCAAGGTGTCTATAAAGACATGCCTGTTGAATGATTTGCCTCGGCGCTCCTTTGTAACCTTCCTTAAGATGGATTCCATCTCCACCAGAGCTTTGGAAGAAAAAAAGGAATGTTTATTTTAAAATCTGGTCATCCTGGTGCTGCAGAGAAGCAAATCCATCTCCTCAAGCAGATTTTCAGACCAGCTGTCCCTGCTGAGCTCAGTTACAGAAGCGGCCTCTGTTACATGTTACTGTCAATTTGGAAGGCAGCATTTCCAGTTTAGCTGAAAATGTAGGAATGGAGTAACACAGGTTGCCCTAAAAAGCCATCCTTACAGGTGTAACTGAGATGTGCACTCTGTGAGCTGAAATCATGTAAGGGAAAGTCAAGTGACAGTGCTGAACCATCAGAGAACGTGTTTAATCAGCCCCCAGAAAAACATGTATGAGCCACATAACACTGGTCACATGCCCTGCAGAGCTGGAATTACAGTTCCACAGCACCTCCAGCCACTGATGGTGCCCCTTTAGCCAGGGGTTCTACAGGCATGGAGCAAGAGAATGGCTCTGTGCTAAAGAGTCTAAATAGAGAGAGGAAGGTGGGGAAAACGTGGGAGGGTTTTGGCACAGTGTGTGTACATCTGAAGAAGTCTGAGTGCCTAACTCCTGGTGCCTGTTGTGAGAACCAAGGGGAGTAGGGACCTAGATGTCACTGGCTGCCTGATTTAAACGACCTACTGAAGACTCTCCAAGAAACATGCAGCAGAATTTGGATTTGAAACTCCAATTACCATGGCCCAATTCAGCCCCTTTGTCTTAGAACTTCCCTTCTTTCATCCTCTCTGCATAGGAAGGCCAGCAGCACTCAAACAGCAAGCATCACTGTCTGGAGTATGTGGAATTGTGTCCTAATGCACCATCATACTACAACTCAATAACAGAGTGACCATGGGAGGAACCCATTCCAATGGGGCAGTAGTTGTCCTCAGGTTCCGAAACCCACAGAGCCAGCAGTATAAGGAAGGAAACACTGGATTAGGAGGATCCACAAGCAAATCCTTAGTTCCACATACAAGCTACTTCTGTTTAATACCTTATGAGTAAATACTGAAAGGGTTTAATCATCAAGAACATAAAAAAAAGGAAAACCAGAAAATAACTTACTATAAAAGACATGAGAAACAAAAGTACTGCTATAACAGACCTGAAAATCAGGTTACCTTGTAAGAGCACATCAGAGGCCATTATATGGAAAGTATCCATCAAAGCAGCACCTCTGTGCTCGTGTCCTCCAGCCTGTGAGTGACTGTCTGGCAGGGCATGGCCCAAAAGGTGCATCATGTGGATGCCCTTACAGGGCAAATCCAGTGGCTCCACCCGCTCCACTGAGCACAGCTGCCTGCCTCCAAGAGAGGTCTGAAGTGGACACTAGGGGACAGAACAGGAAGGGAGCAAGCAGACCCTGACACTTCACCTCTATCACTCCTCAGACTGGACAGACCATATTACTAGGCCTTGAACTGGAGTTCTAGTCCTACCAACTTCTCTAGTAATGGCAGGCTTGTCACTCGACTCCAAAACAGTGATCTTATGCGGGGGTAAGTACGGCATATCTGGCAGCTTATGGAATGATGGCCAACCGAAGAAAAGCCAAGACAGCTGGGCAAACTAAGTGCTTCCACACACTAGCCAACTCCTAAGTATTAATCAGAGTGAGAGGAAAACTGTGATCTCGGGACAAACCTACCATCTTCGTAGTGCTTCTTCCTAGTCATGTTTTTGTCAAGAGACCCATCCAAGAAACCTTTCCCAACCTCTGACCAGATCTGAAAGAAGGACAGAGAGAACAGTGCCATCACTCACCACAGGCTGAGACTGCTGGGACTATTCTGTTCTTCCCGGGAAGAACAAAGAATACTCAGGAAAATGAAAACCCCAAATAAATTCCCATGATTATGAAACTGGTCTCCTCTTTAGGATACCACATCCCATTTCAGATACTACGTCTATTATAGCTGAAATTAAGTATAAATGAAACAACTGTAATTACAATTGCAGGGGGAAAAGGCAAGGGAATCTTAAACAGAAGATGGAACTGCTTCTTTCCCACCCTATTACCAGCATATTTAACATCCCCATGTGTGGATACAGTTTGAGATCATCTCAGCTTTCCCTTTTTCCACAATGTCACAGAGTCTTCAGAAAATCTTCAAAAAGGAGAAGTTCCAGTGGCGTTCCCAACAGAGTTTAACTGACTTAGGTACCAAAGACCTCCCAACTGCCCTTGGATCTGGGTTCCTGACACCCGTGGATCCTTTAGAAACACTTTAGACTTATGACAGCAGGATCAACAGTAAGATCTTTCTAACAGTTTCAGCTTGGGACAGTTGAGACAGAGCCCTCAAGCTCTTACCTTTAAGTCTCAGCAGTAGCTTGTACTAAACTGTACGGACACAAACTCTGTGCTCTGAGTCTGGAAAAAGCTAATAGATTTCCTGGCTCTTCATGGCACTTACTGCATCGTGGTGCCTGCGGAATCGGATGACTTCCCGGTCATCTTCAAAGCTGCTGCCCATGGCTGTCTGCGTGACAGACTTCATGGCAAAGCCCAGCATGTGTTGGCAGAGTGGCACATGTTGTGCCTCAGGGAGGGAGAGCCACTTGGCTAGCAGCTCTTCTGACAGCTTGAGAGGGAATGAACCATTGGTTAGAAGTAATATCAGCAGTCTATTTACCAAACACCCCCTGGAGACATTCCCACCCAGTTCCTAAGGCAGACCACACTTTCATGGCTACAGCATGAAGCTACACTCTTTCCAGGGTTTCTTTCCATTGTCAACTTCAAAAGTAACATTTCTGCCTCTTTCAAGGTTTTCCCCCAACAAGGCAGCCCCATCCTCCTCTCTTGTTCCCTCTGTCACAAAAGAAACCTTATACCCTTTAGTACTAATAGCTCCAGGCTGGGAAAACAGATTATGTGCTAGCTGCTGGACTAAATCAACAGAACAGTTCTTCACCTGTTTGTGGTCCAAATAGCTGGTTCCTTGGTCCTCCCTCCTGTCCTGGGAAATATATCTAGACTCCAGGTGCTCCAGTACCTTTAACTGCATCTGGTACCTTGGCATAAAAAGTAACCAAGCTCAGCTCTTCCCCCTAACCCACTGGAGCTGAGAGAAACCAAATATTCACACCCCACTTGAATGGGCAGAGGCTGTTTGCTGTCTCAGATGCTCACAGGGGCAGCACTAATTGGAATGCAGATCCTTTATCGTGGTGATCATTCTCACTAAACTTTCCCCCGTGAACCACACAGGCCTTCTCCGCTGTACCAAGGCAGTTACGCACCTTCTGGATGAGAGCAAAGTTACTTTGCAGGCACTTAGTCACACCATTTTCATACAGCTTTCTTCTCATGTGGCTCTCTCCTGTATCCCCATTCAGGCTGGACTGGTACCTCAGGAGGGACTTCAGCATTGTCTCAAAGGGATCCACTGAAAGCAAATCAAGGAAACACCATTCAAAAGTCACACTACACAGGGCTGATAAAAACAGCAACCTCTTTAACTGGGTGCTGCTACTTCTGCGCAGTGAGGAAGGCACAGCTCCTTCCCCAAAGAACAGTCTCTTTGGGTTGTCAAGCCTCTCGCTCAGTGTGGGCTGGGACATCATAGGATCTCTTTTCTGGGGCAGAGTGCCACCCTGTGAGCAGCTGCCCCAGCAGAGCTTGTCTGCTGGCTCTACCAAGTAACTCTTCAGTAACAATGCCTTTGGAGCTTGTTCCCAGTTTGCCAGTTCCCAGCTGGTTGTGCGACTGACTTGGTAACAAGATTGAGTAGGGCATAGTCCTTCCCCTGCTCCTCCAGCCTGACCCCCAGTCCCTCTGGCACATTGTCCCCTCACATCTGGTGTGCCCTCCTGCCCTGATCAAGGCCGTGCACTCAGGACATATCAGCTCACATGAGAGACAGCCAGAGGCTCTGCACTGCTCCCCTTGCTTCAAAGCCCCAGAAAACCTTATTTAATACTTATTTAATACTCTTCCTGCATGATTTCTCTGGCATGCACAGAGTTCCCTGCTGATGAGCTCTGCCCAAACTTGCACCTACCCCTCTGTCAGAGCTGCCTCCAGCAGAGAAGCTCTGAAGGTCTTACAGAAAACAGTACCTCACTAAGCTACAGAATGCTTTCTATTGCTTCACTTGCAACAGTGTACAAACTAGACAAAAGCACATAACTCCCAAATCCATGACTCACTTCAGTTAGATTTTTAACTCTGACTTTCACCACCAGGGACCTCTACTTAATATATTTGCAAAAGTATGTTAGGTGTCAATGCAAAATGGTGCAATAAAGCATGGCATGTGTTTTTCTGTAAACCTTTCAGTGGGTCTTGCAGAACTGGCAGAATCTTTAAACAACTATTTGGAAGTGGAAATCAGGGTTTTCAAGAGGGATATTGTCACTGTTTATCACAGTCTGTTATTTCTCCCAGATGCAGACTGAAACCTCTGAGGCACCAGAAAACATTCAGGCTGGGCTAGACATATGACTCTACCAGCTGTGGATGTATCTGGGATTCCCTGCAGAGATCAGGGCCTCCTTATGCCATGAGACAAACATACAGGAAGAGACAATTCCCACCTGCAGAAGACTTACTACCTAATGACATAAAAGATGCTAACAAGGCCAGAGGCATGAATATGGTAATCTTTCCTAAATGTTTTTCTCTCACATCTTTTCCCTTCCAATGTTTTTAAGCTCTGCGTCTCACCCTCTTTCCCACTTTGAATGACAAGGAGTATGAGCATGTGTCTTTGGGCACAGCAGATGGTACCTGTGGCTCTCCACGTGGAGCAGGCTGTTATGTGACTCTAGCTGCTACTGACAATTCCTCCCCCAAGGTACTTTGTCATGGAGTGGCTGCTGCTATTCATGCCACAATTCTCTGCTGACTGGCCCTGGCAGAGCTTGGCACATTACTGGGTAGCCAGAAAGATACATGGCAGGTGGTAAAGCCCACACAGCAAATCTGACAAGCAGAGGCATCTAGACAGGCTGGAGGTTGCTTAGCACCAACACCTGCTAGAAACGCAAAGTTTTCCTGGTGCATATGAATGAAAACTGCTGGATCAGCCATGGGCTCTGGTTTTTTCTCCCCTTGTCCCTAATCCAAACTGGCTGTCCCACACCACTAACACACACACTGCTGTGCTCTCAGGCTGCAGCCAGGGATGAGGGCTTGCCCTGCAGAGTTTGGGAAATGGCTATTTCTCCACAGCTATGGGAGGCCAGTGACTCCCCAAGGCACAAACTGCCTCCACAGAGAGCTCTGTTCTGCCAGCACTTTCACAGATTTCTTCCTTTGTCCTTGTCTTGAAAACATCTCTAGAGTTACATTTTCAGTCCTCTTAATGAAACATATCAAAAACTTGACTGTTCTGTTCACTTACAAGGAAATCGCCCTCAGAGAGTGCTGTCAGAGTGCTGTCCTGGACACCACTGCAAGTAACTGCGGAGAGAAGATCTACCTGGATAGTCGAGTCAGATGCCAAGCAGAACTGAACATCAGCGATAGAAAGGACCTTTGAAGCTGCACAGTACAAATGCTTCCAGGACAGCAATGAAGCTGTCCTGCTCAGACAGGTCAGGACCCATAGCTCCACTGCCAGCATTCCGTGTGCTTCAGGTTCTTTGTCCCAACCCAAAACGCAACATTGATTCATAGGAGTTTTCCAAGTGGGTCTCTGAACTCACTGCTCCTGGCAATCCTGCATTAATCCACCCTTTCACATCCACACCCTTTGCAGGCCCAGACTGCTTCCCCAGAGCCACTCAAGGGAATCACCAGTACCAGTGGCAAAGTTCTACTTCCTTTGAATTCTCCTTGCATATTAATCTCAACCAAGTTTTAAGAGGCCATGAAAACACACCAATTTCAAACACTGTTTTAAGTATAAGGAAAAAGTCTCCTGGCATTGGAAACATCAATAACTATGAATGCAATTAGTCCACTTCAAGGCTCTGATGCGAGATGCAAGTTTGGCTGTACCTGTGACACACACAGGATGGGAGGAACCTTTGCATGATACTTGGAGCCAAACCTACACCTCAACCTTGGAAACCAACACACAGGCATCTATGAAAAGCAGCTCTGTCCTCAGACACCCCAGCAGACTGAGGAAAAGTCATGTGGCAAGGGTGTTCAAGTGGGGCTTAAGAGTCAAGAGTTAGATATAACACAGTCCACTGTGGGCTGTCTCCTGTCCCACAGCACTGTGGGCACAGAAGAGATACAGGCAAGACCATGTCTCCAACAAAACCTTCCAGCTGCCCAGAGCCAGTTCATGGCTCAGAGATACCACATCCCCTATTCCCACTCCCCAAGAAATGCTACAGGAAGGGTTTTGCTACAGCTACAATTGTTTATACCTCAGTGCTTCAGGAAATACAACCAGTAAAATTCCTCACCTCTAATAAAGTGTGAGCACTTCTGACAAGCACCCATGCTAAAAGGGAAGTACTGATTCAACTAATATCCCTGCTTTTTCAGGTCTGAGGTCATGAGAACTCTCCTCATGAGAACAGAGAGCACTGGCAGCCTTCATTTGCACCTGCTTTATTCAACATCATGCTGGAGTACAGAGGTCAGAGCCACACACAGGATTCCAGGTCTGGCTCATGTTCCTCTTGTGCAACAGTCTAGATGTTTTCCTCTCTTTAGAGAAAATACATGACTCAATGTACCCTTTCCTTTTTCTTCCATGGCCACGTTATCCTGCAGGCAATTAATGCAGCCTGCTTCTTGTCCTCCTCTTCCTGTTCCTGCTAGCCCAGACCTCAGGGATACCCATCTCACTCTTCTTCCCTGTGTTGAAAAAGTGTTCCAGCATAGTGTCCTCAGGGTAGGATGCTAAGTGGGAGTACTTCACCTCCACAACACAGTATTTCACTTTTCCAAGACAATCCACTCTTGCTTCCTCTTTCACTCCTCTTATGCCATTATGATGACCCATACAGTGTCCAAGCAAATTCTGAACTGAAACTCTGACAGAAACACAGTTCTATCACTTCCCTTGCCTCAAAGTCTAATTATCAAAGTATCACATTCATCTTATTCATCTGCATGCTTAAAAAATGCGTTTAGCCCTTGGCATAGCAGGAGGCTGGGCTAGTCTGTAGCTGCCTGGGTCACTTAATTTAGTGCATGTAAGTCCAGGTGCTCTATTTATCTTTCTCTGGTATTCAGATACCCCCATATTCAGAACATTTCTGAGAAATTGCCTGCTCAGAGGCCTGTCACTATTTCTCTGAGCTTTGAGAAAGTGAGTCTGCTCGATTTCCTCCAAACACACTTGAGAACATCTAGATCTTTCAGGGTGGTTTTCCACCTTCTGGAATGTCATCGCTATCCACTGCTGATCCTCGTTAACTCCCACTCCTTTCCCAGATTGTCACCACATTTTTTTGTGTCTGTCATGCAACTGTACATGAAGCTTACCCATCACAACCCCAGCATAAAGTCATCTGAGATATCTGCCTAAAACCAGCCTACAGGATCAGGTCAGAGGTGTGCACCCAGCACCTCATTCAACCCTGTAAGATAAACCCCAGAAAAGCAAGAGATTAAACCCAAACATCAACTGAGTTAACTTACTGACTTGCGATTACCTTAGGAAGCAAAACACCCACCTAAGAGGCTTACATCAAAAATTAAAATATCTTCCCAGAACTAAGATGTTCAACTCAGCCACCAGCGCCACCAACCACTTGCAAGACAGGAAGTTCATTGAAGGTTTTCAGCACAAAATTCCACACACCAAAGAAAAATGAAAATTAAAGAACTTCTTCAAATAATAGTTTAAAAAAGCTCTATCCTGAACCACACAAGGCAGTTATGACAAACTAGCACAGCTCTTTTCAGATTTAATTTAGCAAAGTTTCCCCTCTTACACCGTACCTCAAACTGCCTTTAAAATGTAGGCCAAGTGGCTGGAGGGTCTTCACCTTGCTCTATCAAGTGACTAATGAGCATGATGCTTTCCATAAACATTTTGCCTGTAGAGAGATGGTAAAAGACACAAGTGCACTGACTTCTTGATGGCCACTGCAGAGCAGCAACTCTTGGTCACTGATACTCAAGTCCAGTAAGCAGGAGCAAAGCCATACCTGAACCACCATGTCAGCTACTAACAAAGTCTCATTTTCTTTCAACTTCGAATGAAACACCAACTTCCTTTGACAGAGGATGCCCAGCAGGGCCAGAACAAAAGGGCTAAAAGTCAATGTAAAGGACACTTACACAACCGGTTGGGGTTAATATGTTGTTTCAGGAGATCAATGGAGCCGAGGCTGACAACAAGACGCCTTCCAAACCAGAAAGAGACCAGTGGGCCATATTTCTCATGAAGGTTCACCAGAAACTCATGTACACTGCCACTGGCAATGATATCTGGCAGGTTGCCATCCCTGAGGAACACAGAGGTGTTGGTTATGAACAGCATCCTCTGCCAATGCTGAACTTGATCAATGAGGAGATGGAAATGACTTACTTTTCATCAGTTGGAGCCAGCCCCGGGATACCTGATGCTTGCCTAGATGCCTGGAGTAAAAGGAAATGCATCAATCTATGGGAACTTCAGATTTTACACAAGACCCACAGCTTTTCAGCAGGAGAGATGGATTTTCCACACCAATACTGCTGCATTACTTAAAAACATTAAACAAAAGCTGGATATGGTACATCTGCAGGCTTCAAACCTGCTAAGCCGATAAACTGCGAGTGTGAGCCTGGTGCCACGGGCTAAACCACGCTTATTCATCTGGTTAGATGAAAGACGTCTGCATAAAGACTTAAAGGGTCAGGTTTGCAATGTGTGACCTTGCACACAGATCTTGCCCTGGAGACCTGCAAAACTGCGCGGCGAGCGGATAACGCCTTTGGGAAGCGGGATGCGCTCCCTGCGCACGTAAAGGAGGAGCAGAGCCGCGGGGTGCAGCGCCCTGGGCCGCCCTGCACGGCCGGGAACGCTCCCGCTGTCTTCGGCCACGTCCCATCCCGGGCCCTGGGATACGGCC
>JAOXXN010000102.1:13547343-13559382 GCA_026770055.1 Myrmophylax atrothorax
GGCCGGGCCCCGCCGCGCCGCCGCAGCATTACCGGGCACAGGTACAGCACGGCGCCCACCAGGATCAGCAGGAAGGTGACGGCGAAGATGGCGAAGTCCAGCATGGCAGGGCCGGGGCGGCGGCAGCGGCAGCGCTCGGCCCCACCCCGGGGCCGCCGGCGGGGCAGGAAGGGGCGGACCGGCCTGGGCTGGGCCGGGCTGGGAGCGCGGCTCGGCTCGGCTCGGCATGGGGAGCCCGCGGCGCCTGCTGCTGGTCTCCAACTCCACCCTGCACGGAGGGGGGTACCTGGGCCACTGCCAGCAGCACATCCAGAGCTTCCTCGGGCAGTAAGCGCCGCTCAGGGCTGTGGGAGCCCCCCGGCCCCTGCCCCGCCGCGCCCACCGCTCTCTCCCCTCTTGTCCCGCAGGAAGGTGAAGCGGGTGCTGTTCATCCCCTACGCCCTGCACGACCGCGATGCCTACGCCCGCACCGCCAGGGAGAAGTTTGAGAGCCTGGGTAAGGCCGGCCCGGCCGCGGCGGACACGCCGAGGGGCTCCCGGGGATGGGGCGCGGGGATGGGGCGCCCGGTCCGGCAGCGCGGCACGGCCCCTGCTGCGGGGCACGGACGGGCTGCCCCGGGGCTGGGCTTGGCGCTGCGTTACGGTCAGCAACGGGAGAGAGAAGCGGGACCCGTCTCCAGACTTCTGCCTGGAAGTAGATGCTTTAGAGGCCTCCAGAAGAAATGCTGCAGCAAACACTTCTACCCACTTCAGGGAGGAAGATTTTATTCCTAAATACTAAGTTTAATCACATAAGAGAACATTTTTTCCCGTATATGCTCAAGCTGTGTAGCCACGGCTGTGAAGCCAAGGCCATTCCTATAAAAAACTTCAACCAGGCAGATAGTTCCATGATGAACGGCAACAGAGCTTTGCTTAGAGCAAAGATCTTTACAGAGCAGCCTACAGCACCACCTCCACCTAATATCTATCACTGTTGAGTGTAACTTTGGACCTGTTACTGTAGTAATAATCAGTACTCACTTCCCTGGGCAGCACACTTTGCTCCTCGACTTGCAGGAAGGCTGCTGCTATCAAATGTCCATGTTCTTCAGATTCTCCTGACACTTCCTGGAGTCACTGAACCCCAGCAAGGCATATCTGTGAAAGCCAGACATTTTAACAGAAACAAGACTCAGATTAGGTATTTGCACAAGTGTTGATAGACCAGTGATGGCACATCCTGTCAGAATTCAGCACAGCCAACTTCAAGACTAACAGCTTTTGCCTTTTCTAGTTACCTGGTAATGCTCAGTGGGACATTGTGCCTCAGACTGCACCTGCTGAGTGAAATGCCCTGCTCTTAGACACTGAGCACATATGTCCACAAAACAAACATTTCCTTTGGTACAGCTGGATGCAGAAGCCCTGCATTAACACAGGAGATACGCTCTGTTTTATATTGTAGAGTTCTCTAAAATTTCCCTGATTGTCTGACAAAAAATTTGGCTCGGGGTGGGCAGGAAGAGATTGAACATACCACATTCTTCCACCAGACTGAAGTGGCAAAGGTAAATACTTTTTCATTTAAGGTTATGGGCTGGACAGCATTCACGAATCTTGTGATCCAGTGGAAGCTGTAAGGAAATCTGAAGCAATATTTATTGGTAAGTTTTACTTCTTGCTTCCCATTGATGGTTTATGCCAGGCACTTGATTAGTCCTGCTCAAAGCTGGCACTGTAGACCAACAATTAAAAAGTTGTTAGAAACTACAGAAACCAGAACTTTTATGGGGAGACTGAAGACCCTAAATTTAGTGGTGGGCAGGGAAGTAGGAGAGACTTATTAATGGATCTTCAGTAAGTTTCCAGTTATTAATTTGAACAGTACTTCAGTGTAAAAGCATGATCATCACAGCTGTATCATCACTTTATCAAGCCTACGAAGATTTGGTCCAAATACCATGCTCCTGGTATTAGAACAGAGTCCACTGTCAAACAGCCAGTGTCAACCTCACACAAAGGACTCAGGGCACGAGCCTGCAGTCTGCCCAATGACCATTCTTCCAAAACTTCTGGTTTTACTGCTGCTCAAAGCAGGATAATACTGTGAACAGAGCATAGAACTCATTGAGCCTGCCCAATTTGTAAAGGCTTCAATTAAAACTGGTGGTGAAAACATGTGAAATAAGCTGGACTTTCTTTCTGCAGGAGGTGGGAACACATTCCGTCTCCTGAAAGCTCTTTATGACAACAGTCTGATACACGAGATCAGGAAAAGAGTTCTTGAGGTAAAACAACAGGACACTGATCAAGTCTGAATGGCAGGATCTCATTCATAAGCTTTTGTTCAGACAAATCCAAGTTGATTTTACATCTTTGTTTCTAATATACTTCAAATGTTGAGCCAGCTCAGGCAACCTGGTGAACTGAAAACTGTGGCCACATAAAGCTGTCATTAAGTCATTGAAAAGACTAAGGTCAGCAGTCTGTCTTTCTAAAGCAGTTTCCTAAATGTGGGACTTCAAGACCTTGAGAGGTACAATGCCGTGTAGAACCTTAGAAGTCCCTCAACTTAAAATATCAGCGGATAGCAGTGCAGGATTTAGTTCATGCCCAGAACCCCTGTTTTTCAGCTTGAGATGTCCACTTTGTGTCTTTTTGATAGATATAGATGTGTTCCATGTTGCAGGTTGTCTGCTAATAAACTAGTGATAAAGTTGGATCCACATGTGCTTTTTTAGATAGGGTTCTGTTGGTGTTGAAAATTACATAATTACTTTGTGTGTATCTCCTTGGAATTGGGAGGTGTGAGTGCCACTGAGCCTTCTTGGTCAGCAGCCCCATTCTGGCTGGTGAATCTTTTAAGGCACAGGGAAGACACCATCTCTGGAGGAGAACAGAAGCAAGGTGTTCCCTTAGCAGTGTGGAACTGCAAATCACTTTAGGCAGATTTATGTAGGCCCAGTAGGCCGACTGCCAAGAAGAAAGGTTAGTTAGGCTTGTCTTAATACATAGAAAATTAATGTCTGTTGTGGGTAGAAAATCCTGAAAATGTTCAAATACCAGTGAAGTCTGGATAACTATTTGGTTATATTAGCACCAATTCTCTCAAGATAACTTATTTATACAACTTTTTGGTACCTGTAAACTTGCCTATTTGTGTGGCATTCCTCCCTGAGCAGCGTAGTACTCAGTATAAATACCTAAACTGGTAAGCTGATGCCATGATAACATTATGTTAGCTTCAGATGGTCTACTTGTTCAGAAACTAGTTAAAAGCTACTTCAGGTAATTCCTGTGACTGCAATGTAGACAGGTCTCTCCCCTCTTCACAGCAAAGTCCAATTTATGCCCTGACAACTTGTAAGCTCTCTTGTGATGAGGTCACAGAGTTGTGAGTAGGGGACAGGCAGCAGGTAATTCTCAGACAAGCTATTGTCCACCTCAGAACCTGAATTCTTGTTCTTCTGCTTATCACCTGTAAAGTGAGATGAGCTAGAAGGACTAAGCCTGATCTGACTGGTGAGTCTCTGAGATTGATAGAAGATGCTATAAAAATGCAGTTCCTAGTTGTGATACTGCATACTGATCATTGCTTTTGTCTTTCAGGATGGGATTCCTTACATGGGATCCAGCGCAGGAACTAACGTGGCTACTGTCAGCATCAATACCACCAATGACATGCCAATTGTTTATCCACCTTCCCTGCAGGCCCTAGGTTTAGTTCCTTTTAATATTAACCCCCACTACCTGGACCCAGATGTTAAAAGCACTCACATGGGAGTAAGTAAAGCCTGCCAGAGCTGACACAGTAACCAGGGTGCGGAGGTGTAACCACAGCGTGCATTTGTGAGGCCTTACAAAGCTACAGAATGTCAAACAGCTGCTCCCTAGAGAAACTGGAAACGTCAGTGAGGCAGTAACACTTCACTTCCTCCTAAAACTTTTCTTTGCGTGGGAAGAGGAGTTGGCAACAGTATTAGTGAGGTGAAAAAAGTGGTTTTCGCAAACAGAAGCTTTGCAATGTCTGAAATACTGTCAGTTGATACCTGGCACGGAATCGGGGAATTTAAAGAAAAAAAACCCAGAGAAACAAACCCCCCTGAAATGTAAGATGCAACTGTGATTCTGGAAAGTTCTGCCTTGCCTGAAGAAACCATCAGAACAGGAAGATCATGAGATTGCATGCAGTCTGTTGCATAAGAAAATACCTAGGCACTGGTGTCCTTGCGGGGAGCACACCCTGTAATGCCCAGTACTGAGCAGGCACATGCTCAGCATAGCTGAAGGAAGAAACACTTAAGCCATCGAGCACAAAGACAGACATCCCCACTGTACAGAGGAGCTGCTTCTTGACTTGAATAGCTTGTCAGCCACTTCCTCAGGGAAGTTTTTGTGGTGTGTCTTTTAACAACCCAAATACTTTCCTCCTTGTAATCAAAATTTCATAGTTAGAAGAAGAATTAGGAAACAATGTAGAGATGGTGGATATGCGTGTGCTTCTAAAATTTAGATGAAGTTGTAGCTTGTCAGTAGATAAGCAGGCAGTCTTTTCCCTGTAAGTAACTTTTGCTGTTTCCCTGTGAGGAAGCTGGAAGCTCTGTGCTGTACCAAGTCCCTGCTGTGTTCCTGTGTTTCCTTACCCATAAATCCTTCTGGTTAGATTCCTTTAACTACCGTTGCTCAGTTCAGCAGCAAACCTTGGGAACCATAGTAGAAGGAATATTCTTCAGTGTAATACCTACTTGAAGACAAACAAGCAAATACTTTACCATTGGAAATCCATGGTCCACTACTCTCTTTCATAAAGGTGGCACCTCAGGCATTTGCTTCTACCACTTTCTTCAGTGCACACTGAGACAGTAGTAAAACAACAACAAACAAAAAGATGAATTGTGCAGAAATAAGTTTTAAGGCTTTTTTGCGTTGAGATTGTGCGAGTTCTGTTTGATCAACCTGCAGTAAATTGCCACTAGTGATGAAGGGTAAAACACATATCTGTTAGAGTCAACCCTGCCACTCCATTCTGCTTGAGGGGAAGTGCCTGCTTTGTCTAATGTTATGAAATTGCTTGCTGTCATTCTACTTGAATAGCTCCAAGTCTTACCTTATGGCCTGGGAAGCTAAATCTACACTCATTATTGCAGGAGACAAGAGAGGAAAGAATCCGTCAATACCATGAAGAACCAAACACTCCTCCAGTTCTGGTGAGTAGTGGTTCTTAATCAGGGAGCTCATGGCTGTAGCGTGAGAAACATTTTAAATGCATTCATGCCAGTTTTCTGTGTGGGTTCCTCTGCCTGACAAGCCCTACAGAACTGTGCATGGAAGACTGATTATATTCTTGCTAAGAGCTTCCACCTTGGCTTTTGCTCACTTGCAGAAAAGGGGCTAGAGCAAGTGAAATGCATTCTGCATGTGATGTTGCTGAACACTGTATTTCAGGCAGCTCTGATCTTCCTGGTCACTGGCCACCAGTCAGGCCTTGTACATGGGGAGTGGTGTGCATGCAGATGGTACCTTAATCTTTCTGCAGATATTCGTAACTGTAATCTCTAATACCACTTCTGATTTTGCATGTTCAGTATTATATAAGTAATTTCATTATGTCTGTCTAGGGAAGTGGGACCTCTGAGTTTCCTGTCCCTGTGCTTGATCTTGGAGTAAACAGTTTGTGCTCTAACAAACCCAGCTGGCTGTTGCTTGGCCCCAGCTGGATCTAATAATGACAGGGTAGTAGAAGTAACTGAGGGAAAAAACACACTTTCCTTTTTCTCCTTAATGGTTTCTCCTTTAAAAGTGGAAACTGAAATAAACCAAAAAATCAACTTCTAAAACAAGATAACTCACCTAATTCTGCCTTTGCATCTTTGTTAGGTAAGCGAGAAAGTCTAGTCTGTAATCATGCTGAGATGCACTAGACTGGACTGCTTATGGCAACCATTCCTCCCCTTCCAAATAGCTTGAGAATCATGTTAAATGTTTCCACCTACACTAGGGCTTGCGGGAAGGTGCGATGCTGCTCGTGGAGGGAGACAAAGCCACGCTGCAAGGAGTGACAGGAGCACGTCTCTTTCTGAGGTAAATGCTTCATTTGAACTGTTATCCTCCTTCAGACAGAAAGGAAGAGAAGCTTCTATTAGACTCCTGGCACATGCTGCCCATCCCCCACATCAGAAGTTACTTCATCCCTTGGTTCCATTTTTCTTTGAGGAAAACAAGTAGTTTTATGCTCCGAAGGAGCAGACAGTATGACAGCAGCCTAGATGATGTCTAACTTACCCAGTAAGTGCTATGGCGTTACATCCATGATGCTTATGATTCCAAATTGTAGTTACACTTCATAAGAGAGCCCCAGTACTCAGCTCTGTTATTGAAAGGCAGGGGAATGCCAGTCTGGTCCTAATGCATGCAACAAGGAAACCCATGTCTTTAATCATATGAACATTAGTAATGTTCAAACCTAATACGCATGTGCCACGATCCAGGCAAGGAAGGGAGTCAAAACTCTGCTTGTTAACAATAAGGGTGCCTTGTTCCATCCCTAGTAACAGATGGAAGCACAGTAGTCCCAGCTCCTGTTAAAGCTCACAGCATGGTTTGTCTTGTTTACAGGGGTAAGAAACCAACTGAACACGAGCCTGGAACAGATTTCAGTTTCCTCCTGATTGACAGTAATCCCCCAAATCTGTAGCCTTCCATAATCTGCAGCAAAAGTTACTATATGGGGAAGACAATGAGGAAGAAGAACAGAGATGCTTCTAAGTCCCAGGGTGGGTGGGGAACCTTAGCTTTATAAATAAATATGTATTAGTGGGATTTTTTCCTCACTCTAATTCATGTCTTGGAAATCTTCTCAGCAAAAAGACATTGCAATACTTGAGTAATCCTAGCTATTCAAAGTCGGAAAGGGTCTGTACATTCATGTATCCACTTTGATTCCTTCCCCACGGAAAAAAAATGTTACTTCAGGACCCCAAGTCAGCTGTTCTGCTGCAGAGCTTTACCTGCTAATTGAAGTAATTGTTCATTCAGTGTACCCCCACAGTTCATTTAATTTTTGTGCTATTAATAAAGGGAGAAGTTATGCATTCAATTACTTTTATTTGCTTCAGACCCATGTTAAATATATACAATGCTAATTATGTACAAAAGTGTGCATGTTAAAAATTGTCAGGTTACAAACTTGCAAATCCTAGAAAAGTGCAAAATTGTAAAACATCTTCCACCATGCTGTACAGGGAAAAAAATCCATCATTAGCCAATATACACACTCTTAAAACATACTGATCAAAACAAAGTAAGACATACAGTATACGCTTAAAGCACCCAGAGGGAAAAAGATATTGCACAGGAGACTGACAGCAAGTTCATTACAGTGCCTGAAGGCTCATATTTGAAAGCAGCTATTTCCAACACTCCTCAGACCTAATATTTAACTCTTTAAAAAGGCATTTTTTGGTATTTAAAAAATCATTTGTAATCACATAATTGCACAACCTGTACGAATTACCAGCAGATATGGTTTACTGTTGCTTCCACTCCCTCATTAGCTGTGGTAAAAGTTCATCAAACAAATTGAGTAGCATCACAGTTTCCATCACAACACTGACCAAAGGGAGGTAGGTCTTACATGTAGCATTTCTCTGATCTTATATTAAGATGCTCCAGCATAGTGAAGGCTTGAATCAGAATACATATTTCTTTGAATTCTTTTCCCCCCCTCATGGCTTTCTCTAAGCAACATCTCACAGCTGGATATGACTAAAGCAGTACTGTCAGGTGCAAGACTTAAGTTTATTTTAAAAAGTTATTTCAAGGCAAAAAACATGGCTTCCTTGAGGAAAATACTGACTATACAGGAAGCTAAATAAACAAGTGGCCTCCTAAGTTCAGTTAGATCTATGTTGTATATGGGTAGAAGTTTTATATTCCAATCTCAAAACGTCTTAGCAGCTTTAAACCATCATCTACACTGACAATCATGCTTCTGGGACAGAAGATATATAATGAAATTGTGACTGTGCTGAGTATAATCACAGACCTAAGCTCTGGAGGTACCTGCCAAATTTCCCAAGTCCACTGGACAAAACTAGGAATAACACACAACTGAAGGAACTCTATTGAAAAGAATTGAAACATATTTTATCTAGACCATTTAGGTAAATGGTAACTACAAGAAAGACACACCGGTCTTCTTCCCCAGATGCACAGCAAAAACGTGAATTAAAACCAACAAAAGCGGACCTTGGACTAAACACTGCAAGCAGTTCCTCACATATGGGTGGTCAATACTGCAGTAAGGTCAGCGGCGCTCAACTGAAACGACAGAGCATGTTACGGTGCCACTCAGGCATTTCTACATTCAGGCATCTGATGACTATAGTAGTGAAGAAGGGGACAACAGCATTTTATCAGTTTTAAATGTTTGGGGTTTTTAATTGCAGTATCTTTTTGGAAAACCCTTGCTTCCTTCAAAATTATGTGTTAACAAAGGCAATCAGTAATAACAAGATTGGCTCCTTGGGATGGAGGGAAAGACATCTTCCAAACACTTCAGTTGACTCTAACATTGGCATACAATCAACCCACATGCATATGAGTCCACAAAAAACTCTCCCCAAAAGGAGACTACTAACAAATGTCAGGTTTACAAGTGAAAGTCAAAAATCATAAAAAGACCTAGAAAGCACTGAAACACACACTTGAATTTCTATCCAACCAAATATAACCCTATGTAGTGCTTTCATATAACAGTATTTATTAGATTAGGCCTTAGGTTCACATAAGGATATGCCTTTAATTCTTTGAAAGGAAAAGAATTAAAATACTCAGAGCACCCAGGCTCAGCATTTAACTCAGTCAGCAAGGTGCCTTTAGCAGTGGAAGACAGGAATGCTCTCAGGTGACAATGCAGAGCATGTGTCTACACAGACTCTCAATGTAGGAGCAGAAGGATATCGACGTGTCTACAGCCCTTCTGGCTCTAAAGCTCCCCACCATTCCATAATCTATATATAGATACACATTTTCTGCTAAATACATGGACACAGTAAAAGCTTTGTGCAGTATTTGGTTCCTTTATTTATAACGTCTATTGATTTTGTTAATTAAGATTGGGAAAGACTTCCAGAGGAAACAGGGAGAAGGGAGACATGATTTAGGGAAGTGAGGTATACAGCTCCCATTGACTAAGGCAAGAGTTAAAAGACCTACATAATATTGTGCATTACAGATAAAAATAAATTTATAATTCCTGCAGGACTATCTTAAAGCAGATTGATGTTACCAGTCCCATACAGAATTTTTCCAGTGCAGACACTTAATTCTTTGCACTCATATAAAGGACAAAGAAATACAAATTTCAAGAGGATCCTTATAAAACAGCCAATTGATTAGGCTATTTAAAGCCTATGAAGACTTTGATAAGCCTGTTTTGAGATAATATTCATGATTTAAGGTATACCAGAGCAGGGGAAAAAGCTTATTTATATAAGTGTTGCAGATGAGCAAAATAATTGTCATATGGTGTGGGCATTTTGGTTTTTCAGGGGGAAAGTTGTGGGGGCTGTGGAAGTTTTGTTTGCTTTGATAGTTTGAGTTTTTTATTCTATTTCTTTCTTTTTAAATCAAACAGGCTTCTTAAAATGTAATTCCCACAACGTGGACTCAATCAGGAGAAGTACAGTTAGTTTAAGATTAGGATTATTATTTTGTGCTGGTAAGGTACATGGATGACAGAAGATGTGGTTTCTAGATATGCTATGAGCAAGGAATAGGTAACAAGTATATTGACATAGAAAAACTTGCAGAAGGCAGATGCTACCTTGAAGAGCAAGCACTTCACTTTCTGTATGCTTGTATAGTACAAAACCAGCAAAGACTAGATGGGCTTCTTCACTATAGATAGAAAGAGAACTAAAAATACTATCAAGAATTATAAGTAAATTAAGAGAAATTTAGCAGACATCTTACTTGAAATAAATGAGAGAAGTCTTCTAAATATCCTTTGGTATCCAAGCTCCAAACTGTGTTACAGAGAAGTTACTCAATACTGCTAACTACTTGATCTCATTTATGTACAGGTTTGAAATGCATTTCAGAGTTCAGTTGCTTTTAGATATAGATATTTACACTTCTACTAACTCATCTTCATAGGTAAGCACATCTTAAACTTTGATAAATAATTAGTGTTGTTCCAAAAATTAAAAATAAGAAGATAGCACTACATTTGTCACCATCTTCTTAATTTGAATTCTCTCATCTCACAGCTTTACTTTTTACATCTAAATAAATTTTTGCTCAAAACCAAAGGAGAATCTTATTTCACCAATACTACCTGAAAAACAATATGGGATCCTAAGCTTTATTGACTTGAAAAAAATCAAAGAATTATGAAAGTCAGTTCACTAATTCACAACGTACTGCATAACAGACTGCAATTCAACCAACCTAAACAGCTGATGAGAAAAACTCTTCTATTTTAAAAAAATTATTTTCTACTTTCCCTACAAATAAGTTAAAACCAAAAGAAACAACATGGCAGCTAATGCTCACACTGACAACTTCTATCTTTTATTTAAAGCTGGGTTTAGACAATGGCAAAGTGCAGACCTTCGATCATATGGAGCTCTTCCCAGAGGGCCTCTGGCAAGGTGCGCAATGTATGACTGCACAGCCCCATCCTCACGGGCCAGATCCAAGATCAAACAGCAGTGGATGCTGACATTCTCCTGGAACAAAAGCAGCTCAGGGCTTGCCTGTCCCCATCCTCACTCTGCTGCTGCTGCTTTGTGCTGAGCACAAACTAGCCTCAAATCTGAGGGCCAGAACCAGTCCACATTTAAACCTATCCCAGGTATTTGTGAAGATCACCCAATGCTTGTGATGCACTGAAATGATGGCATTCAAATGTCAAAAGTCTTGGTCATAAGCTATTTCCTCCCCTGTTACTGCAACATTATCTTTCACTTGAACTGACACACTCTTCAGTGTTCTTTAATAATAAACTACTAAAACCATTAATTCAACTGTTGTATAAACATACCTAACCCACAGTAGGATGTTTTCAAACCCTTATGCAAACCTGTCTGTGCAAATGCCAATTTTCCACTTCATTCTGCCAACCCAAAACATCATAATTTCCTGCCCCCTCCCCTGCAAATAAACACTTAGCCTCATATAGGCATTTAAACACAACACATACACATACTTATAAAAACCATCATCTCAGTGCCCCAACTGAGTTTTTTCAATTTCCATAACACAGAAAAATCTCACATTCTGAGCAGAAATTCTTCTAAACTACTCTCCAAAGAGCTACCCTGAAATCCCTTCTTCATGAAATTATACTGGACAAACATACTTCACGTTCTCATGTATAAACTTAATACTTCCAGAGTATCCTTACTATTCTAATTGGACAGGTAACTGATTAAAAATAGTATTTTTCACTTCTCTATAGCTTATTTGAAAATATGGGACATGGGTTTCAATTAATTTTTTTTACATACATGGAGCATGAAAAAAACCCCATATCATTCTACTTTTGGAAATTTAATCCTCTCTTGGTAGGTGACTCAGGAAAATAATTCTTGCTTCCTCCTAACTTTCCAGATGATCCGGTCTGTCACAGTGACCAGAGTGTCACAACTATGCATAGACCCACTTGTTCACTAGTCTGATTTATTATTTCACTTACAAAAGTTAAGAAAAAGCAAAGCAACTTTCTTTACACAGTACACTAACCAGTCATTAAGAGGGATTTTTGTTTTTCCAGTAGAGAAATTGAGGAGTTTTAATGAGACTAACAAAAATTGTAAAGATTATCCTTTAGCAGGGTAAGGAGGTATTACTATTTCTATAAAGTTTATAAATATTGTGCTTAAAGTTAATGAAATGAGATTATACATTATGCAGTTTCTCAGGTAGTTCAACAACTCCCCAGCCACAGGGAATATCTGATAACATTTGTAAGAGATACAACACATGTCCATTTCAAGAAATAAATAAAAAATAACAAGAAAAGTGATGGTAGAGGGAAGAAAGGGGTAGCCA
>JAOXXN010000102.1:13585025-13607856 GCA_026770055.1 Myrmophylax atrothorax
AAAACAAGAGTAGTGTAACTTTACTATGATATTTCCTGTAATTACCAGTTAATTCTAATGCTGAAACTGAGTCTGGACCTTATAAATAATGGTCAGGCAATTTTTCCACACAATAAGTAGGAACTATTCACTATTTTAAATGTTTTAACTGCATTGAAATAGGGTTAGGAACAAAACAGACAACTGACTCAGCTCATAATGGAGAAGAACAGGTTTCAGTAATTAAAAACACAAATCAGACTAAAAAGAAGATGCAGCTTATAGCTGAGAAAAATTCTAGGTTGCTGTACTAAAAGAAAGGCCTATTGTACTGAAATAACTGCTTACAGACAAGACTCTCAGAGCAAAATTAAAAAGCATATCCTAGAAGTGCCTATAGTCACACTTCCCATAAAATTCTAAAACAACCAACCTGTTCACATGGAATTAATTTTCTCCACCTTTTAGAAGGTAACTCCTAAGACAGTTCTTTCAAGAGAACCTTGTGCTCACTCATAGCCTTACCTGAAATTTAAGCTTACTTTCTCCTCTTTCCCGGTCTCGTTTGTGCATGTTCACCATAAATGCTTCATAGCAATCTTTCCAATAAAGTGCCATCTGCTCATTATCATGGCGGAATGAATTCTCTTCATACTGCTTCATATTTGGAATAATCTGGTTCCATCAAAGCAAAACAAAAAGTACAACATGATTTCTGAATGGGTTCCCCTGCTTTCATAAGGGGAGAAACAACACAAAAAGTATCTATTACTTACGTATTTGTCAATATAAACTTGCCACTCATCAGAGCTGCAGTATTCTTGAAAGTCCTCAAAGAAAGATGGGCTGCCATTGGTAGGAGGCAATGAAGGGAGATGGAGGTTCATGAAAAGCAGTTCATAAATCTTGGAGACCAGTGTCCGAACAAGAGGAATTAAAAAGGAGTAAGTTTCTGTCCTCTCTTCAATTGACCTACTCAAAATGCCTTCCAGCTTGCCCAGGAGGTAGCATCCTTCAGGCTGGCTCTCAATTACTTTGGTCTGAAGGAGGGTGTTCAGTTTGGCTGCTGCCATAGCACAGACCTACAAAAACAAACAACAAAAAGTGAATGCAATCCTCAAAATAGTAATTTTGGGCACCTTTTTACTGCCACTAGTACCTACATAGTCCCAGCTTCAAACACCTTGCCCTCTACTCCTTTGTCATGCTCTGCAGGTGCACATTGACAGGATGTGGAGGAAATTTGCAAATGCTAAGAACCAGTAAAACACCTTCCCTGCAGAAGGTTAAAGAGCTGCTGCCAGCCTGCTCACTGGTATGAGCAGCTCTCCCCACTACAGTTACATCAAACATGCCCTTAAAACTCAGCACTACTTGCAGGAATTTGCAACAAACCTGTAAGTTATCTTGTGCAATGAATCCAAGGAGCAACTGGACTTGCACCTGTGAAAGCCTAATCGCTTCTAGGCCAGCAGAGTACCAGACTGACAGGCTATCCATGAGAGTTACTAGTTCTTCCAAGAGCTATTGCAAAAACAGAAGATTTGCATAGAATTAAAATAAATAAAATACACTCTAATAAAATAAACACTAACTACTCCAGCTGGAAACACAGTAATTTCAAAGACCTGAAGAAGAGCCTATGTTCAAACTTCTAACTTAACCAAACCCAGAAAATTATCTCAGAACATTGCAGTTAAACCAGTTATTTGAAGAAACTCCTGACTACAAGAATCCTTCTTTCCTACTGTTTTAACTCAAGTATCTCCCCTGACTGAAGCCCAAATCAGCATATAGTATGTATCCTTATTGTTTTCTTAGAATTTAACTCCAGTAAATGCCATTTCCTTAGAAAAGTTAGAGCCTCCACTCTAGGAGCACTCCTTTCTGTCAGTATTTAGATATCAGAAGTGATAGACAGAATGACAGTATCCAAGCTGACAACTTTTTCCTTACTATTTCAGCCTATATGTGGTACACCCATTATTCAGTTACTGTACCTTTTCTGTCCATAAATTTGAATTAACTAGTCCTTCTGCCTTCAGGAAATCTTGTACAATTAGCAAGAGCTTGAAGGCATTTTCAGCATGGGTAGGGAGAGCTTTTGAATCTCTGTTATCAGTGACTGACCATTCTAACATCTTCTCCAGCAAGCTGCACAGAAAACAAAATCCCACAGTAAGTATTACATGTTCAAGTGTAAGTGGCTTTAAAAAAATCCAATTAAGTATTTAATTGAATCTGTTAGTCTGCAGTGACATAACTGCCATCTTCTTGATAAGCCAATGAGGTAAAAGAGATTGAGAGGCTCATGAAAACAGCGATACAGTTTTAAAACCTTACAGCCACAGGACACTACTAAAGAGGCAGTGGAACATACTTCTGACAGTATGTGAAGAGAGAACAAAGAAAAGTACATCTTACTGGGAACCACCCACCCCTTCCCAACTTCACTCATGTCCTTCACTTTTTCTGTTTTTCATTAAAAGGGATGGACTGTACACTCACTTGAGTTTTATTTCATCAGAAGGTCGTAACAACTCATTAGACATCCCCATTTTGGTCAGTGCAGAGAACACCTGCCCTCTCTCAATCCAAGCATCATCATCAGATTTTTCAATACCTTTCCACATTATACACAATAGGATGTCTGTAAGTAACTGTATGAGTTCATTATCACTTCCCTACAAAAGAAGAGAAGTATTTAAAGTCCTTCTAGTGTAGCAAACCTTAAACACGTTTCTTGCTGAACACAGCCCCCTGTACTTGCATGTTCCAGCATTGTTTAAAAGTCTGCAGTCTAAAGTCCAATTGCTAAATTCATGAAAACACAAATATAAAAGATTGTAGCTTGGTTGTACGTTGTAATACATCCTGCTTTTAGCCACCCTTGATTTTTTCACAGCAAGTATGCTCCATGCCTCCTCTGGAAGAAAAAGGATATTTAAATACAGAAGGGGAGAGGCAGTTCACAGTTTTTTGTTTGTAGTTTCTTGTGTTTGGGGCAGGGGGTGTTGGTTTTATTTCCTGTTTGTTTTAACTTGAAAAGTATCCCAACTAGACAATCCAAAAAGACATTACAAAAGGAAGTACCCTTACTCACTACAAAAGAGCCATATTGTTCACTTTTCCACTGGAAGATGGGAGGGACAAAAAAGAAAAGGGGACAATAATTATTCATTAGGGGGATTAAAATAATAAAAAGAAATTGCCAACACTTGGAGAAATTAGCCACACAGGGAGTGAATTACTTACTCCTTGGTTTTCAAAGAAAGCAAGCTCAGCGCTGAAGCCCCCATCATTTGTAACGCCCAGCTCTCGGTCAGGCTGCCCAGAGAACGGCTTTGTGCTCTCTGTAGGTGAGGGTGTGCTGGGCTGGCTATCTGTCATCCGATTCCCAACATCAGCCAGTTCATAGGAGTCAACACTGGACAGATCTAAACTCAAATGTGAAGGATTATTGTGCCACAATTCTCGGTCCTCCGAGCTAAAAGACATTTCTGCTGTGGATGCATCTTCCAGTGGCATAACAGAGAAATGAGCAGGAACATCCAGGGATTTGTTGTCTTCTAAACTCCACTGATCAAACAGACCATTAACAGATGCAAAGCTGCCAGCTTTGTCTCCCTCTGTCTTCTCAGGTTGATGCTTCTGAAGCTCTTCAGCAGGAGGCTTTTTTTCTTCTTCCCTGAAGAAATCAGCCCTGCTCTCTTTAAAGCCAATTCGGACCTCTGAGTTTTCTTTCAGGAACAGTCTAACCAAAGTGTCCTGCCAGCCCAGCTGCTGAGAAATCTGCTGTGCTGCATCCACTTGGGAATGCAAAAGGTGCAAAATCTAGGAATAGAAGACATCCCGTATCTCCACATTAATTTTAGCTTGCAACTGCATTCATCTAGCTTTTCAATTAAGTCTTTTAAAATCTTACAACTTTTTTGCTTTTTTAAAACCTCATAAAAAGAGCCAAAATTGGTTAATAACAATCAAACAAGCCACAAAATTTCTTCTCATTAGAAATGCATATTTCAGAAAAAAGAACAAAATTTCCCATGAGTAAGGGAGAAAAGAAGCCCTCAAAGCACATTGGTAAGTCCTCATAATGTCCTGCAACAATTCCCACAAAAGGCAGTTATCACTATAAGTAATCCTAGTCAACCATTGGGCTACTGAAAATAAAAATCTGGAATAGTAAATATGCTTGATTAGGAACTATTAAACAGACACAATTAAGAAACTGCAGTATTAACAGTTTACTGACAGTGTACCTCACAGTTTCATTTTTTTCACTTTGCAAAACCTTAACAGACAATACAGTGCCTCACAGCTACATTCAATACTGCTAATTCCAGTGACACAAGCCAGAGGGAGCTCAGTTTAGGAAAAGCTCACTGCTTCTTCTCCATCTCTTCCCTGCAACCACAATTACTTTTTTGATATGTAGTATACTCCGCCAAAATAACAAAATAAGAATACAAACAAAAACCAAAACTTTGACTATGGACTTAAGCATCCTTTGAGCAAACTCAGTAATTCAAGGAGCCTACTACCTCAAACCTGTAGAAAATACAAGTTTTTTGAGAATCATAATACAGGCTTCACTTTCTGTTTTGGTCTTTAAGAGGACTTGAATACACAAAATTCAACAGTAAGTGACAGATGGGCTTAATTTTTAACATAATCGCTAAAGAAAACAGTAGTAACAAATGCCACTACGGTTTGTTTTCAAGAAATAATTTAGCTATCACACTGTGCAGTTTGTGGGCTTAAAGGAAAGTATTCCAGTTCTACAGAAGACAACTAACCTTTCTACAGATAACCACTCTCATGTTTATATCTGATCTGTGAGCCAGATGCACTATAGCTATGAGATCTTTATAATTCACAGCAGGATCTGTAGGGAAGAAAGGAAACAACACCATAAACATCAAAATAGAATGTAACAGCTAAACATTCAACATTGCCTTGCAAGTCCTGTCTACATCCAGGGACAGTAAAAGGAACAAACTTCAAGAAACCAAGAAAATGTTGGCTATGACTAATGGGAACTTTGAATAAAAGAGGTCTACAAGTAACAGCTCTGGTTTTCCTGAAAAAAACCCCAGGTATGTTTGCCTCCAAGCAGCAAAAGTGTACTAATGTTAGACACACTTGCCAATTACCTGCATATAGAACTTGGTTAAGAAGGCTTTTAATAAGAGAAACAGTAACTGATGATTCATTCAGAAGGAGCCCCAGTCCAGAGTATCCCACTTCTCTGAGTCTCATACGGTGCTTACTACGTTCATAAACCTTGGTACATTTCAGCATCTCTTCCAGAATCTGAGATGAAAAAACCAGACACAAATGCAAAACAAACATAAGGAATCATCCAGACCTCTTATACCTTTGTATGATGTAATACGCTTGTCCACAGTTTTTAAAGTTTATTTTGTAGGTTAACTCAAACAATATAGACTTTTTTTTAAAGATTCCAAAGCTTTACTAAAGTAAACAATATACTGCAGCAGTAACCTCCTCCCTCCCAGCCAGCAGCAGCTGAGCTCCTTGCTGCTTCTGGCTGATAGCTAAGTGTCACAGGGATTGTGCAGGCTGGCTTCAGTCTTACAGGATCTTATACAGATCTGAATTGCTCACTTGTGATTTTTACTGTACCAACACTTTACCTCAGGAGAACACGAATTCCTTTGTGACAATACCGTAGCTAACATACTAGAAGAAAAAACCCTAAAACTTGGATGATTAGTATCTTAGTAATTACATCCACTTCTGCAGTCAAACCATTGAAAAACACAAATCTATGTTCAACTGAATTATTTAAGAACTTATCATTCCATTCGTTACCTTGAACACAAGTTCTTTAAGCCTGTCAGAGTATCTTTGATGCAATAATAGAGCATAAAGAATATCAGCATTTCCTGGTTCAAAAAGCAATAAAAAAAGCTGGTCTGGAGTTGGACTGGAATGAAGTAGGCTGAAGAGAACATCCAAAATTCCGCAGAGCTACAAAATTAAGACAACTAAATTAATCCACAGTTAATTCAGACTTCATGCTCTGTTTTAGGAAAATTTTCTTGGCTTTTAAGTTTTGCCCTTTGCTGGTTAATAAAATATACATTTTGTTGCCCAACAGCACTGCATTTCAACAATTTTTAATACATGTTTTCTCTACATAGAACCCTTTACTAAACAGTAAGTAGAACTACAAAGCAAGTTCAAGATCTGTTGATGTCTACAAAACAGAAATTACATCATTACAACGTCTGATCAGGTAAAAGGTCAATTCATTTGGTTTTGTAAACTAAGACAACTTTTCTATCAGTATATCCTACCCTCAGCTATATCTACACAGAACCACACAATTAACATTTTGATTGGGGTCTTTTTCTTCTTTGTTCCCCATTCTTATAACCACACAAGACAAGATTTCTAAACACCAAGAAGCAAACCCAAAACATGTGTATGTATGGCCAGGCTTCGCGAACGCAGATTTGGGCAGGGCTCTCCCCACGTGGGTGTGCCCTTCAAGCCTGCACAGTGGATGTTTTAGGTGAGGCTCAGCGTGTGCAGAACTGGCCCCACCCTTTAACTCCTCAGGTTCATCTGCCATGGCCGAGCGAGCTTGGACAGTGACAGTGAAGTCCTCAGGACTAGAACCTACAGCCCCGAGTATTCCCAGGAGGTCTCCCATCCAAGTACTAACCAGGCCTGACCCTGCTTGGCTTCCGAGATCAGACAGGATCAGGTGTCAGGGTGGCATTTAACTGCCTTCCCAAAACATGTAGAGTTTAAACTATTACTTTATGCTGTGTTGGATACCTGCTCCTCGTCACTGGTGGCAGCAATGTATCCTACAATGCTCTGTATTTCTTCATGTGTTCCACCTTTGCTCAGGAAATACTTGATCAGTCCATACAGGGATGTCCGTATTGTTCTCAGGTCATCAGGAGCCAAATCACTGTCTTTACAACCACTCCTATATACCAACAGACCAGAAAGGCAACCTCAGGAAGTTCTTCATGACTCATTAATAGCAATTTGATTGTGCTAGTTTTGTGATTTTTCATCTACCCAGGCACCAAGTGTGAGTTTTCAGTTTTTACTGAAGACAAGCAACTGAATGAGCAGACCAGATTTAGCAAGTCCATAAAAGCCTTGAAATGTAGACTTGTACTGATCTGGATAGAGGTCAGGATTTCAGGTTCTCCCCTCCTACTCTCTGAAGGAAAAAGCAAAGCCTCCAGCCAATATTCCTCAAGGACATGACTATATTCATAAGCAGATACAAATCATCAATACTGAAAGCTAAAATTTAAAATTCCTAAAGAAGTCCTACTTCAAATTCTACAAGTATATAAAAGAACTAAAAATGATAAACACCCTCCCTTTTTATAATGGCAACAATCTATGAATTAATTTGCCTTGTTGAAAATAAGCCCTACAATTTTGTAATTTTAATGGCTCTTAACAAGCATTTTGTGTCATTGACATAAATTTTATATAACCTTAACTTAAAAATTCAAATCGAAGAAAAGTAGCAAGCCAAATGGGGGGAAAAATTAATGCAATTTTGTAAATTAAATCAACCACTAAAAGCCAATCTGCAGTTTCATTTAATCATTTCCTCACTAGGATGATGGGGACAAAAACCTGCAGCCACATACAATAACTGAGGGCAAGTCAGAAGTAGCAAAACTCATACCCATAATAAATTCTGAGTGTGTCTAGAAGGAACTGCACGCCATACTTCTTTCTGAAGAGTCTTCTACTGTCTTTGATGATTGTAGAAAGATACTGTATATTTCCTACGATATAAAGTTTTCTTTTAGAACCTAGATAAAAATTTGTGTCTAGTGAAGAGTACTGTCTTCACACAGCTGCCCAAGGCCAAGAGCTCACCAATTCTGAAGGGGAAGTCACCACTGTTCCAGATACTGAAGTCAAAAAGTAAGTGTTGATACATCTGTTGCAAAAGCTGCATGTTCTTTTCTACTGAGACTTGTTCTATCAACAACTGTACAGCCATCAGTACATTCACATCCATTAAGATGCTTGGCACCTTGCAAAATAACAACAGGTGTTAACACTCAAAATATTGAATGTTCTAAGATTTTGTTTTAAAAAAAAAAAGAAGTTTAAGTTTATCTTCTACAGCAATGTCTGCTTCCATTAAAGCAATACAAGAAACAAAGTCTACTTTGAATAACCATACAATGCAGTATCTATTTCAAAAAAAAGCAGCAGAAGAAAAAAAGACAGAACATTATTTCACTTTGCACATCAAGACCAACTTCTCATACCTTTTATTCTTTCAGAAACACACAAAAGAACAGCACTGGCTAAGGAAACCTTTGAAGACCTTCACATCCTCTCTACATTTCAAAGTAATCAGGAGCTCACCCAGAATATCCACTACTAAAGGATGGTTCTCAAGTTGGCTCACCTTCTGTAACAAGGCTCCAAGGGTGGCAACTCCATGGGAGTGAATGAGATTTTCTTGATTAACATGATGTCTCTGAATAAAGTGTTTTATCATCAAGATGAAAGTTGCAACTATGTTCTTCTCCAGACGTGCTTCTGCAAAACAGAACAGTGGCAGAAGTCTTATGGTTTATCATTGGATCACTGCATAAAAGTAGAGGCAAAAAAGTAAAACCAGGTGTTTATATTCCTCACTATTTCCTGAAATTGTCAACTCCTTTTTTTGTTTGTTCCTTAGCTGTGGACTGTCCTTAGATTTTCCTGTGCAGAATCATAGTCAATCCATGTCTCTCCAGAACAAACTCATCCCAGTCCTGATTTCAGTTGCTTCATCCATGGCTGCAGGTTACAAACTTCTTTGTTACAGTCTTTTACAGATGCAGAAGTTATTTTCCCTTTGTTATTTGAAGTATATTCCCTTTGTTGTTTGAAGTTATTTTCCCTCAGTTGCAAACTGACACTTTCTAGCCATGGTATGCAAAGAAATTAGAGACAGAGAGAAAGAGATCTATTTTTTTACTTCACTATATCATAACACCACCACCAACAAAAAAAGGTATTTTCCCTTGCAAGGTCTGAGTTTCCCATGGTTTCCATTAAAGTCAAAGTTAATTCTTAATATTAGCCAAGTTTTAAAAAGATCTATTCTTAATGCTTCCTTTCAATTTCTTTTAATACTAAAATTGGGCTATGTATGGAAGAGGTAGGAGCCTGAGCATTTTACTAAGAAAATAAAAGTCTAGTTAAAGGCTAAACAGTACTGCTCTGATGGTGCTCTGTCCATGTGTCTGTGTGACCCAGCACTCACGTTGTAGGAAAGCTTCTCCTACTGATATTACTAGGTTTTACATCACACATAATTTCTCAAAATAATCAGAAGAGTAATTAAAAAACTATATACCTTACCAGTAATATAATAGTAAATCTTGAAAAGAACAACAGTGCTATTAAATATAGCTGTACTCGAAATACAATATCATATTATTTTTTACATAGTGCTGAAGTTCTGGTATTCAGTACACCTGTCCATCTAGGAACAGAAAAAGCCCTTCAGCTTTACATAAACACTTTGGAAAATCCAGCACATAATAAACAGCTTTCTGTCATTCACAGGGTTCTTCAAATCAAGCTTAAAAATCATTTCAGTTCAACTACACTTTCCCACCTGATGCCTTTGTGGATGACAACACCACCCAGTCTCCCTCTACAGGAGTTACTAGTTCTGGAGGTAGAGGGTCCCCTTCAGACTTCTCAGGCATCTGTCCACCAACAAAGCTGATCTGCTCCAGCAATGGAAACAACACATTTATTCCACCAATACAGTTGATCATATCCTAAATCAAGAGAAGGAGGAGGAAAAAATATCACCATAAATAAAATTTCCTAAACTACATCACAAAAATTTACTCCAAATACAGGAAACCTTATGTAGTTACAAATCGTCAAAATGTCTCACAGGCCACTTCAAAACTAGTTTGAAACACTATTTAACAACAGAGTTGCCCAAGTTTTAAACATCACAACTACACACAGACCTCCCTGTCAGTTCTAGTTTTGAAAGCGCATTTTTACACCTCCTTCCCGCTCCCCCACATAAACATGGGGAAACTGAAGGATACAAATCTTAGAACAAATCTTCTGTTAAATATAGTTGAAAAACAAGAAGAACATATTTTTTAGATTTCTAAGTTACTTGCAGGAAGCAGTAAGAAGATTAATTAAGTTTGCTAATACAGTTGATTGTTCAATGTTCTTAAAAAGGTAGCTCATAGTTATTTGTTCATACATTATTCCTCAAGACAAAAAAATGCAGTATTCTACTGACAAGTCACAAGTGTTAACCCTACTAATCTTAATCTAATTCAGAGTTTAAGATGACAAGAAAACCATGGCAGAACTCCCTAGAGATAACAAAATGTTTTCAATACACTACATGCACTCAACATGATTACGAAGAATAGTCAGCTACCACAAAACATCTTCATATGCTATGCCAGTAAAAACTGTGGCCCTTGTAAACTGTCAATACATACTACTCCAGCTACAGAATTAGGCCATTAATTCTCACTATAAAACATGCTGTATCTGCTAAATATAATTTGTATTATGTTAATAACTTCCAGCATTCCAAAAGTTAAGTGAACACACACAAGCCCTGTCATGTTTACATGGGGTTCTGCTTGTTCAGAATGCATTTACCTTGATGTCCCAGTTCACTACTTTGTTTCCAGTTAGTCTTCCATGTAAAAGATTTGCAGACAGGTCAAGACAAATTGGGCTTCTGCAGGCCTGTTAAACAAATGAAGCAGCTACAGTATCATTTAGGAAACAAGTTACAGATTCTTGAGCACATAAGATTTTGGAATGATGCCTAATGTGTTTCAGGAAGTCAGTGCCACTGTGTTAGTAGCACAGCATTTAAACAATGTGAAATCCATAGAACATCATATACATCATCTTAGACTTGACATTCACTGTTATGTACAAGATAATTCTTCACAAAAATCAAGCATGAACAAAACCTACTAAGTCTACACAAGATTACGGTTTTAGAAAGTTCTCACTGCTCCTTTTTGTGCCACAACAACCACAGCCAAAGATGGCACATTCACCTGCTCCATACGAAACAGCAGTACCAAAAAAAAAAAAGATGACCATCTGAACATTTTCTGAAAATAATCCATGCTGTGAAATCAAAGAGAACTTATTCACTGTTTCATACCTTTGGTGTATAATGAAGCAGCACCTTACTGGGGAGATCTGCTACTTCAGCCTCTTGAGACTTCCATGGAGTTAAACAGTTTGGACCTATATAAATGTATAATTGTATATGTAATTTATAACATTCACATTTAAGATATGGATATTACTGTTGCCCTTTACAAATTTTATACTACTACACTTTGTTGAAACAATGAATAGGACAGTCTAAACCACACATTGAGACATGCTTTGAAGTAGTCTCTAATGAATGACTCAAATCATTCTTTTCATGGGGACTGCTTAAAAAGAAACATATTCTTCATGAAAAGCTAAGCTACACAAAGAAAAAACAGGGGGTTTTATATATTTAAAGAGCTCTAATGTTCGTCTTTTCCATTACCTATCTCATATTTGTCACTAATCTCTGTCATCAAGCCTGAATGCCCAGAAAATGAGCAACCTTCAAGATAGTTTTGATTAGCAATACAAAATATTTCCTTTAAATAACAGAAAAGCTTTAATGCTGATCTCTAACCACCTCATGTCAATATGGAACTTAATACCTTAACACTGTGAATATGTGTACAACATAGCTTTCAGAGTATTTGTTTAAATGGCCACTTAATTATTGACTCTTATGGAAAAATGCTCAAGCACAAATCACTTTAAAGTGGCCTATCAAAGCAAGGGCAATATTTTGGCAGGTCTGTACATATGGTAAATAGATGAGCTTATGCAAATATAACATTTTTAAATCAAACTTCATACAATACTTATCATTAAGTTTTATTTGTTGTAAGGCCTCTCACTTAGTTCAGCTCTGTAGTCCTTCTGGACTGCAAGTTCTTCATTATGTGTCTGTGTAGAGCAAAGCTCAGTGGGGTCTTGGTCATAACTCATTCCTTCTATTCCACTATAGCCAGTACAATCCCCACTTACCTGCTAAATATAACGCTTTCACCTGAGAAGGTTGCAGTGCTTCATGAAAGATGATAACTGACCCAAGCTGGCCCTCCAAAGATGTTGGACACCCCCATTCACTGTCCTGAGTCCCTGCTGAGATCATCTTGGTGATGAGCTCTGGTTTTCCAAGCATGCCACCCCAATTTCCTGTAGTGAGAATGCCCCCAAGCGATGTCCGATGGGGCATAACAGGGGAGGAGAAAGGCGGATCTGGTATCTGAGATGGAGGAGGGGTGGTTGTTCTTTGACCAGCTGAACCAATGCAGCAAGAAGTAAAAGACTGGAGAATCACACACGGAAGAAAGAAAATTAAACACATATTGTAAATCTAAACTTTAAATCTGGAGACTATATCTAGCAAACCTGAACTAAATAAATTAAACCAAGAGCAAGAAGTTCTGGTGAGCCCTGAAAAACAAGCTATCCATCACAGTAGGCAAAAAAAAAAAAAAGAGCACCTACTTTTCACAACAGCAGAAAATGCCCTCTCTTCAAGTGAGAGTAATTCCATTACCTCAGCTGGCACAGGACCTCTCACAGGAGCACAGCCAGGAAGGACAGTGCTTTAGATACCCTGGTAAACACTCCTCTTCTGGATTATATTCCAAAATACTAGCCCAGCATATCTGCTACTGTTCATTTCCCCTATCAGTTATTCCACTCAAATAGATGCTCTCATGGTAAGCTTACTTGCCCTACTTCTAGTTACCTTGATGTCTACAGTGCTTGTTCTACAGATGGGCCAAAATCCAGAGTTTTATCTTGCAATGAAAACAACGCTGACTCTCATTTTTAAATTTTATACTCATCCAATTTAACCATTGACTCAACATACTTAAGTATCAAATTAGAACTTACAAAAGAGGGAAGAACTTTCAGTGTTGCAGCCCAGTTTAAAATAAATTTGTTCCACAAAAAGAATGAACAATGTATACAAAGGAAACTAAACATGATATAGACTCATTCTGATGGCAAGTGTATTTTTGTTTTGCTAAATGCATGCACCTTCAAAATGGTTAGACTAACTGCATACAAACTGCCTATTCAGTCACCAAAGCAGGTATAATACTATCATATTAAGGAAACATTCAAAAAATGAAAGTAAAAAAAGTTACCACTGAAACCAACAAGGAATATTCCCCATTGAGTACTGTTACATCAATCCTGCTGGCAGAGCTGTGGTTTATTATGACTTAATCAATGTCAATATGCTCAGACAATTATTTTGATGCAAACCCTGCAATTGAAGCAAGGTGATCTAGTGGGGTTTTTGGTTTGTTTTTCAACTTAGACAACAAAACAAGCATTACTTTATGGTTAGTTACACTCCAAAATGATACTCTGGATAGCGTCCAAAGTTGAAAAGAAGCTTATTAGCAATAGGCTAAGCTATCAAACTCTTGCACAATTTCCAAATTAAAAATGGCAGCTACATGTTCATTGTTCTATGAGAGCTCATCCCAACAGAGATGACTCAGAAGTGAACTTACTTCATTCATAGCAGGGAATCGAAGTGGGGCAGAGACCTTCTGCTGTCCATTGACGTAGATATACACAAGGCTCTGACCAAAGGGCCTCTTTCCAGGCACGTGAACAATAGTTATGTTGTGCTGGGTAAGCAATATAAAGTAATGAAGTCATTATTAAAAAGAGTGAAATGACTACATGGAATTATTTAACTTCACCTCTATTAAGTTGGTGAGGAAACCACTTAAGAAAATAAATCCAAAGCTCAACTAGAAGGTAAGACCACCTATCAGCTGCTACTATCTTAAAGCAGTAAACATGTTCACATGCAAACAGGTCTTTGGAGGGCAGGAGACACAGCTCTTCCATAACAATGCACATCAATCCTTAGGTATAGGAATAGAAATGGATAACACAGAAAAACAGCAGAACAGTTTGTTGAATATTCACACAGCACTGCAGCCACCTGTGCTTGTTATAATTTAATATTAAAAAATTCTCTAATGCTGTAAGCAGCTTAATAATAAAAAATGACTAATAACACAGGCATAAGTTAGCTCAATTAACAACTAAGCTACATGAAAATTGCTTGTCTTATTTGAGATTAAATCTGTTCTTATGCAATGCATTATCGAAATATTATAAAATAGACTATTTGTAAAACAACCAAAAAATAGAACTTGGACTTCTGAGCTAACAGTACTATCCTAAACACAGTGTTTGTCAGCATCAAGTCTTACCCAGAGAGAGTCAAAAAAACAATGGTCGGGCAGCATCACTGTTGCATATTCCCTCTTTGTGCAAACTGCAACAACCAATACCCCAGAGCATGTAATAAAGGCTTCAAATCCCATACCACTTCCTGTAAAAAAGCTGTAGAAAGAGAACAAAACACAATCAAGGACTTGATCCAGCAAAACTTCCACCTAACAGTATATTCATTAAGGAGAGGACCAACTGAAATTGTTTGTTGCCGGTCCAATTTTTACTAGGTGACTCGCTGTTACTTTTGTTACCAAAAAAAAAAAAAACACCCAAAAAACCCAACCAAAACAAAAAACCAACCAAACAACCCAAGAGGACATTTTGTTTGCTGCTGAATGTTAGTACCCAGAAAGTTTAATTATACAAGAAACATTAATGTCAGTATCCACTATTTAGGTGCTATGAAGGTGTCCTTTTCATTGTGCTCTTAAACAAAAACCAGAGATCATTGAGGTGGGGTTTTTGATGAGTTGGGTTTTGGTTTTTAATATTGTTTTGTTTAAGCAATGAACCTTAACACAATTTGGACTCATGGATACTGAAACTGGAGACAATAAAACATTATAAAAGAGAAATGGCATATTTTATTTCTGTATCATAACCTGGCTCTGGTGACAGATGAAACTGCTCCCTTTCACAGACTAAGCATTACGTACTGCACCCTATGAAGACACGCAGAAGTGCCACATGTCACAGGGTACCATATGCCACGGGGAACAGATGACCTAGATCTGAGCTGCTGAGGCAGTTACAGTGACTGTACCTGTAGAGCTGCTTCCTCTTGCCACTTTTGCTGGTCACGCTCGGGTCCACCTGGTCCTGGTCAAGGCAGAGCCACGCGTTGAAAGAAAAGGCAGAGCCTGGCCACCTGTGGATTGCTGGCACAGCGATGCCAGCCATGCTGTGGTGCAGGTTGAAGTACTGCAGGGCACTGGCCATGCCCTGCTTCCGCGCCATCGCCAGCACGGCACGCATCACCGGGACCACGTACGGGTGAGCCCCCTTGGGCTCCTCAGTCCTCAGGAGCCGTATTAGCTGCAGCAACTCTTCCGAGCCCATTGACTGGCTCCCCAGAGAGCCCAGAAGGGCAATCAGGTTCTCTGCACAAGTGCAGTGGAGGGCGGAGTGGGAGTTCAGTGTCTCAATGATACGGATGACCATGTTTGCATTGACACATGTGGCACGACTCTGCCTGTTAATACAGCAGATTCGCCTCAACCAATTTGAGATGAAAATCTGCAGCTCATGTGATTCTAGTTCTGGAAGCCACTGGATAAGCAGCAATAAGGGCTGGACGTTACTAATGCCTAGTATCCCAACAGCCATGTGGTCACCTTCAACAGCCTGAAAAACAGCAGAGAACTCAGGCATGAAATCACAATAAAATACAGCCAGAAGTACTGTTCAAAGATGTAAGCATTTCTGCATTCAAAGCAAGGACATCTCACCATATTCATGAGTTCTTCCAGCAATTCCCGTGAGGGTTGGCCCAGTGATTTTAGTACCTCATATATGTGTGCATAACCAATCCTCTCCTTGAAGACCTCCTGAGGATAAAAATCCCAGTCTCACTAACAAATAAAATGGACAAAAATTGCTCATCTACTGCAGCAGGTTCTAATTTAACAAAATACTAGACACATAATAATTAGAATGCAATAAAAATGTTATCAAAAAGAGATTTCTAAACTGTAAAACATGTCCATTGTATTGTCTCTAGAACACTGAGATAAGAAGGATCTCGCTGCAGCCCACAGATAAACAAATAAAAGTCCAGAGTAATATTTCAATAATTACCTCTACAAGAATAGAAGTGCTTTGGTGTAACCCAAATGTTAGTACTATCACAAAGAACTAAAAGTTTCTTTTTTTAGTTTAAACTATAGCATGAAATGAATGTTTACATTGAGAATTAGAAGTATTCAAATATTAATCTTTCAGTAAAAGATTTTTCTAGACCAGTTGATTAAAAACCACCTCCTAAACACTTAAAAAAATTAGAAAAGTATTCCAAGGAACTTTTTCTGAAAACTAATTGATTTTACATGAAGAAAAAAAAAAAATAATCAACCAGTGAAGTTCAAGCTGTAGCATTCATTTACGGTTTAATTAATCAACAGCCAACACATCATAAGGAACAGATACTCTTCTCCAGGCTGTATTCTGCACGGGAATTAATTTTTTTTTTTCCTGAAGAATAGATCTGTCAGCACAAGTGAAGTGACTGCTTAGATAACTATGGAAAGAAAAAACTAAAAATAGGTACTTTGCAGCAGAAGTACAGCTGAAAACTCTACTGACCCTATCTCCCACGAGTGTGTGAGCACAGTCTGCTCATCTTCATTATCAGGACTCATCAACATATTGTGATAAACACATTAACTGGAAAAAAGATGAAGAAGCTACTGCAAACAGACCTCTGCACATACACTGTTACCTTTGCAGCTGGAGACTTGTGCATTACTGCTGTGAGGGCTTGAATGGTTGATACTGCCAAGGAGTCCAGGTGTCCCTGAAACACCTGAAAGCAGCAGGTACAGAAGTCATAAACAAATGTCCAAAGACAGTTCAGCTCCAAAACCTGTACTGTGCCTCCTGCCAGGAGGGAAACCAAGAGTTTGGCAACATGCTTCAAAAATCATCTCCCACCAGTCAAGATTTCATAACCCCACAGCCTACAAGGAATTACATCACAGTAGACAACTAGCCACAGACTTCAAGAGGAGAGAAGCATTCGCAACACACACTGCACTTCAAATACTCTGATGGACAAACAAGTTTTCCTCATGCGTCTAATGGACAACCTCAAGAGGGAGGGAGGAAAACAATCAGGAAATCTCTTGCAATATGTGTGTGTGCTGCTGGACAATCAGGCATCTGCAGTTCACAGTCCTCTTTTCCATCCAAGGCCCTACACGGCACTGCAGCACACACGCAAACTGTAAGAGGTAAGTCACACAAGCAGTTAGGCAGTTGCCTCGCCCTTAGTCTCATTGCATTTATCAACATCTCTCTCTCCAACTTAAGTAACCTTTTGAGGTTTTTTCCCCATAATTCTTGCTTATATTGATGTTTTTATGGTGATTTTAAAAACAAAAACGTTGGAGCACTATTTTGCATCCATCAGTAAACCTAATTAGGAACATTGTGCATACAAACATACTGTTTCATCATCTGTGAAATATTATATGCATTTCCGACATATTTAGTAAATGAAATGTCAAGAATTAGAAGACTGTGTTAGATGTCAAGAAACATTTAGATGCGATTAGAGCGTTGTGCTGTGTCCAAAAAAGCCAAAGCTATTAGTTAAAAACCACAACTTGTAGATTTTCCATCCCCTGCATTTAGCATTTCTTTACACTCTTAATCAGAACAAATAATTCCACTATAAAATTAATACAACAATTTGCATTTGAACCTTCCCATAATATTTGGGAAAAGCAAAGCAACAGGCTATTCCTACCTCCCTGATTCAGCCTGTCCATTGTTTTGTGAACATCTGTTCTTGATGACAAGCAAAGAATCAGAACACCAAACACAACCACTGAGACTCACAAACAAGGCCCCAGAATCCAAAACACCACAGTGCTGAGACAAAGAAGCAAAAAAGAGGAAAACGAGGGGAAAAAAATCACCACCAGATTTGATAGAATTTATTTGGATTCCATTTATGTACTTCACCTTTTCCTTAAAAGAAGCATAACTGAGGCTCAGTCTACTGCAAATATCTACAGTTTGAAGCAGATGAATAAAACTTCAGTTGAATTCAATCTGTTATTCAGAAAAATAATTTTGCAGAGACAGGAAATACTGATGTGTGCAGCAACAAAAGTTCATCTTGCTGCAGAAGGCTTAAAGAGGATGGTTAAGGTGAAGCACAGGAATCAATTTTCCTGTGATTGTGTCTTGACTTCAATTGAAGTAAAATATAGTTTAGGCAGGTACCTGATCCTCATTCATTTCTGTCAGTAATTTGTTGGTAAGGTCTTTCCCACTCTTGTCTGCCACTTTATTGTTAGCATTTAAAAACAGCTGTTAGAAACAGAGACAAGAATAATGGAAATAATTGCATTAAACAGTTACCTGCAGCCAAACCTGTGGAGGCTGCCTTGGATTTGAATTTCACATACCAAAAAACCCCAAAAATTTAAAAAAAAAAAAGAAGGAAAAAATAAAGCGTTCTCACACTGGTGAGACACAATCCTCCATAATATTAGTCTTCTGTTAATTCTCACAATACCAAAGATTACATTCTATTTTTGCTAAAGAGTAATACCTCTACCCCCCAAAAATAAATGAAAATGTATAATTGCTGAGACAAGGAAAGAGATCAGTCTGGAATTCATACTGGTCTCTGGCTTAGCATCTGTAATTTCATTTACAATATGCAACATGACAGAAGGTTCTCAAAAATTTACTTGTAAGAAATAAAGACAAGAGTGGGGCATTAGCAAAGAAATGGATACAGACATTTCACCATTTTTCACTTATGTTTCATCCTAAGTGAAGGCTGATGATAGCTAGACAGAATATTTTGATCTTCAAACAGTATAGCAGCAGAATTTGTGGGGCACACAGTCTTTAGGCCAGAAGGAAGGGCAAATTATCTGACATCATCTTAAGAATCAGACAGGTTGCAAAGAGCTTTAAATCAAATATACACCAACACTACACCTTCAGCTAAGGAACCGCTCTGTTTTTAGTAGCCAGTGTCCTAGTCAGTTCCCAAATTCATAAATTTAAAGCTCACCCAAAATTCACAATTGATTGCAGCCAACTGATGTGCAAAGTTTAGCCATAACCTAATCAAGAATAAAATTTACCTCCTCCTTTTTCAAGATTCTATTGAGGTGTTAAAAAAATCCCTGATCAAAATGTTTTAAAAGTCCCTTAAAAAAAAGGGTAAGCAACACTTTCCTTCAGTGGGTGAAAACTAGGCATTCTTCTTTTCCCTCCCCTCCCCACACGTTTTGTGCCATTATCTGCTGGGGCCTCTCTGAGGAGTAACAACCTGAGAAATCAACTTCCATGAATTAGGGCAAAACAGAGGACAACACTCAAGTATTGCTTTGACTTACATAGGTGTGAAAGCACATAGTTAGAAACACAGGTCACTTTGAAAGGTACGTCACAGTCAAGAGCACTTAACAATGCAGAATAACTATAATAAACCTCAGAGGACTGTAACAAGAACATCAAACAGAAGCAAATGCAAACATAAAAAAATGCATCAGATTTTTCCTATGAGCTACTCCATTTCTCATAATACGTGTTGTGAAAAGGAAAAATAGATTTTTATTACAATGTCCATATGGTTTAAGTCTTCTATTTAAAAGTTCTTCAAAATTAATTTTTTTGAAACCAGGCATACTGCTGGAAGTCATTGTGCTTTGCTCTAAGTCTCACCTTTAAGAGTGTTTAACAAGTAAGAAAAGATTCAGCACTGACAAACCAGCCTGTTAAATGACTCTCAGACATAAGAACAAGCACCTCCTGATACCCCTAAATTACAGTCCCTCTTTTTAGATATCACAGGCAAAAAGCAACATTCAGATCATCAACAGTTAACTAAGCAGTTTTAAAATCTTTTGAGCATATCTCTAACCCTAGAGGATAGTTAAGGGAAGACAGTTTGCCCATAAGCCTTAAAACCAGCAAATTTTAAAAAAAAAATAAATTTTAGAAGACTGTTATAGTGCAAATGACAAGGAAGTATGACTAGAAATATGGCCATGAACACCCCAAGTTCTTTGGGATATCCATAGCAGAAATAGTGATGGAGATTTTCTGTAGCCCTCCTTGCCACGCAATTTTCTTGCGCTTCCAGCGTGCTGCGGATCCAGTAGCTCCCTAAGTTTCAGGTGTGTGTGGACTCTCACGCTGCCTACAGAGACACAGAATGTGCTTTTCACACGTACCTTGCTTAGGAACTCAGTAGCAATTTTCACAAATAAAGAAAAAAAATACAGAAATAGGGTGTCCATCCCTAGTCAACAAGGAGAAATCCTAATTCCACAGGTAAATTAATCTCTGTTATTTGGCTTTGAAAAAGAACTAGGATAAGGTATATTTGGAAATAAAAATATACTGTGATACCTGCCCTACCTCAATCCTCTTCCCACTTCTCATCCTTGTAGCTATTTTGACTGTGAAAGGTTAAAAAAGAGCACTATGTAGCAAACTGGTAGCACTGATACCCAACACTGCAGTGATATGCGAGATTGTATCACAGGAAAAAACCTTAAAAGAGTATCTTCTGACATACCTACAGGCAGAATAAAAATAAAACCAGCAAGATGCAAAAATAAGAGTAGCAGTTCCTACTTTCTTCAATTCCACCATTTGTTTATGAGAGCAGGAACAGAGCTAAACTTTCCATGAATGGATAAACAATGCACTGTTGATGTTTTTAGAAGAAGCTAAAAAAAGAAGTTTCTTGAAGTTTCTTACAGGGTACAAGGTTAGTACAAAAATAGGCAGAGATTCCCAAACAGAGGAGGAGAATGGAAAGGTCAAACAATGAATTATTTTCAGGAGGAGATAATGAAACTACAAACACTATTCAAAACACTGCAAGTCAGTTGGCATTCTGCCACTGAACATAATTACAATTAAGACATAATCCAAAAACATTTTCTTTAATATATCACTGCACTGAAATATGTTCTACTCCAAAATCTAAATGGATTAAGAAACAAATTGCATACAACAATGCAATTATAACAAATTGCATTAAATTATTCAGCATCAGAAGAGCTCAAAACAGCTATGCCACCAACATATCACAAAAAGAGAAACAAAATATTCCAGAGAGTTACATCATATCTGTGTTCTTTTATATGGGGAAAAATGAAATGCACAAAGCAACCAGGGGAAGACATTAGTTTGCCAATTATGACCATCTGGTTTTGAGACAAACACACTAAATCCTATGTAGAAAAAGAACAATCAAAGAACATTTTCGACAGTTTGAGCTCATGTTTTATGTCAGCAACACACAGGACTCAAATATTTTGAAACACTTACAATGGCACATCAGCAAGACTTTTTTAAAAATGGAAAAATATGCCTCTGAAATTAGAGTTCAGACCTCCATCTGGCAGCAGTTGTGACTTCCTAGCAATCCAGTGTCAAAAACAAATGATAATAAAACCCCACAACATAAAACAAAGCAGGGGATTGATTCCAGTAACTTGGTAACAGATTTTAGAGACTGAAAGGGGTCTGTAAAGGTATTTTGCTCAGGACTCGAAATAAGCATTCACTGATTTAACCATAAGACAGACAAGAGACACCTCTACCTCATTACTAGTAAAAAACAGATTTCAGACAACTTGGATATTTGATATCTTTCATGACATTAGGGGCTCTAACCGATCCAAAGTTTTACTTTCAGTGTGCAGACACTTTAAAATTGCTTCTAATTCAGAAGGAAGATGAAAAGATAATTAATATACTTGTAATATTACATGATAGGCTTTGTTAAACATACACTGATAAGGGAAAACTTACTTTGCAGTTCTGCAGCAATCGAATGAGATGCTCAAAGCAGTTACTGTTAAGGAAAATTGCCTGCAGAACAGGCCTGTCTGTGCAGTCTAACATGGCTGTGATGGTATCTATAAAATTAAAACAGAACTGGCATCAGAGACAAAACACTTGCCAAATCCATCAAGCATTTTTTTCTGCACATTAAATAATAAACATGAAGAAAAAATTATACAACAGCCTGTATGCTCTGCATTTTTTGATCAAGAATGACATGTGTTTTAAGTACAGATCACTTGGCCTAGAGCTAAACATTCTGATGCTGTACAAATTACCCCATAATCTACTGTATCTAAAGAAAAATTCTAATGAATATCTTTGATTGCTTTGGGCCACTGTTTGAAGTCATTGCCAATTTTGAGTACATAAGCAGCATTACTTTTTTTTTAAAGCACTTGAAGACTTGGTTCCTCAATAAGCAATTCCTCTGCATTTTACAGCAGCCTTAGAGCATTCCCCATGGCCTCAGTACTATTCCTCAGTTTTTGTGGAAGTATGGGAGAAGCAATATCTTTATTTCCCATTCTGAACATCCAAGTAGAAAAAACAACCCCCTGAATTCCTATCAAAAAACTTAAACCCAACCATTTCAGACTATTACTTATGGCCAATGTTAAGAATTTGCCATTTGAAAAGTGAACCATCACTAAACAGCAACCACGTGGGTATTTATTACCCAGCAGTCTTATTCTGCAATTACAGAGGTGCTGAGGAGTGGCAGCTCTTGCCTAGTAACATTTTCCTCTTTTCATAGAGACTGGCAGTGTGTGAACCTTGACACTCTGGTTAAATGGTAGCAATATGGTATCATTTCTTCTGAGGGTTTTTTGGGGTGTGGTTTTTTTGGTTTGTTGGTGGGTTTATTTTTTTGTTTGCTTTGGTTTCATTTTTGGTAGTAAATGATTAAACTAGAATATATTTAAAGTAA
>JAOXXN010000102.1:13610439-13639408 GCA_026770055.1 Myrmophylax atrothorax
TTAAACAAGGAATAGACATTTGGAGACTTAAGTAGTTGGAAAGAGTTTAGAACATCCTTACCTGACCACCAGCCACAATAGCTCCAAAGAGATGCAGCAGGCAACATTTTAGGCTTTCCTTGAGATGTTCACTTTCTTGAAAGCATTCTGATTGAAGTAAAATGGAAAAGAATTTCTTATTCTGGTCATATAAATTATACCAGAATTTTCCTCTCAAAAAACCCCAGCAAGAGATTAAATAATTAAAAAACCTCCTATATTCCCTGTCATACACAAATTAAAAAAAAAATAAAACCAACAAACCAAGTATATAATCTCCACTTCCTTTTACAGAAGTCAGACATAAAACACATCAATTCCAGCATTATCAAAGTAACACACCATGACCACATTTATCCGGAATGCAGAGAGCCAGACCTTCAGCAAGCATCAAACTTTCCATGCAGGCCGACAGAACTGCAGACACACAACAACTCTTGATCTGATTCATAATATAAAATGAGCCCATTTTGTCCATACTACTGAGAAATAGAAAGAGGTGCTAACACACAACCAGTTATCAAACATGATAAAGGTTAAAGCAATTTTGGCATGGAAAGTCTGATGCCACATACAGTGCAGGCAGCTCAAAAAAAGGGCCCCTGATCTTGCTCCCTGTAAACCAAACTTCCCAGCAAACCTGTGCAGGTCTGTAATGTTTCTAGCAGTAATCTCTTTAACAGAGTCATCCTGCATCTCTTCTCATGCCATATCTGATATAAATTAGTTACAAACAGCGTCAGGAACTCTTCTTAGCAATATATATAACCTGGATTAATTATTAATTGTAAAAGTGATAACACAAACTCAAAGTAGCTGCAACAAACTACAACGGATTATTTTCCGGAATTAACCACTGTAAAACTTCCAATATCTTTACAAGATGAAACTGATAATTACTTGGACTTGTAAAAACTGAGATTTTAAACAAACATTAGAAATTGAAAATGCAAGATTTTTTTATTCATAAAAACAATAATACAACCTTTAAGACAAGTACCAGTTATTGGCAAGTAAGATTTCTAACTATATACTGAAACACAAGCCTGTTCTAAAGAAAATTGCAGAGCTATTTTTAAAATGTGTTCTTCAAACTAAACAAAGCTTACTGATCACACTGGTAGTGTGCTAGTACCTCCACTCCCTTAACTGGTTGCCTCTGAATCTTTGGACAATCTCAGACAAATTTAAAAGAGCAGTACCTTGTAGATTCTGAATAAATCATTAGGTTGGGTAGGCTAAAACCCCTCAAATTAGTTCTGTCATGGCAGAATGTCTAAAGCAAATGCTCAGCAAATTCTGTCTTTTCTGTCAGCTGGCCAACAAGCAGATGAGCATTTGCCTGCTAATTAGCACAGTTCTTGCTCAGTCACATTAAAAAATATTTAAGAGATTCAGGAGGAACCACAGTGCACTGCACTGAATGGAGAGCAGACAACCTGCAGATGACATTCTCAGCAGCAGCCCTTAGCCTGCATTTCCAGGGCTCTGGCACAAAGACAATGGCATTCTACTGGCATCAGCAGTTTGGGCTTTTTGGCAACTATCCTATTTTATGCACACAGCGATGGAATCTCAAGGAACAGGAGCTGTGACTCAAACCTAGAAAAATCAAATTCATAAATGCTACCACTACAGGAATAGAACATTCCTTTTCTATTTTCAATTAAAAATGAATAGCTGCAAAAAGGGCTGATTTCACTCCACTCTCCATCTCCCCACTTTATTCCTGCTGCTTCAATTCTGTTGGCACTAACACTGTGGTATGCTAAACCAGCAAATTAGCTGGGCATCCCACCTTCCTGAGATTTAAGTACAGAACACGGACATGTAAGTCCTTCTTTTCCACACAATCTGTAATTGAAAGAACATGTGAATTCCAAAGTAGTCATCATGATATTTAATTACTTAACCAGAGAGAAAACAGAAGAGTTTCCCAAACTGCAGCCCAAGGAGCATTTGCTGCTTGAATGGCAGAGTTTCATTCTTTCTAGCTGTTAAATTACATTAAAGAGACAAAAACCACAGGAACACTTTCCTAAGATTACTTTTCCATGAGGGTTATCAGCACAGGACTCACTCTATTTTCACTAATAAATGGAAAAGTTGGCAATTCACAGAACCAACCCTATTAAGCCATTTTAGGCACTCCAAGTATGGAAAGAAAAGAAAAAGACTTTCAAAGATGAGAGGGAATGGCAAGAAAGTGATGCTCAGAGCACAAAACAAGCAACCAAAGCAGCCCATTCCATTCAGACTCAGAAAGCAAGTGAGGGGCTTTTACATTGTCAGGCATTCTTAGGAGAAAGGTACTTAGAATTGCTAAATTCAGTCCTCTATAGATGACTATTTTTAAACAGGCTGTTAGTAATACTTACGGTAAAAGAAAGGGACAAACTCGACAGTGAGAGAAGCTGGTTTATACTTCTGTCTGCTCCTTTCAACTGTACTAAGGAAATGCCTGCAATTACATTAAAAAACATACACCAAAGACATTAGATATGATACCTTTGTTTATTACTTACTTATTAATTTATGACTTAAAGTATTAAATTATAATATGACATAGTAGAAAACACTGCCAAAAATCAAGACTTATGTTTTGCCTACAGGATGAAAAAGAATAGTGAAGTAGTATTTCGTCCTGAAAACATGAATCACAGCTAATCCTGCATTCACTGTTCTGCATCTAGAAATACCTTACATTTTACAAAATGATTTAGTTTTTTAGTTTAAAAAAAACCAAAAAAGCTGGCAATCCCTTATGCACTCCATGCTTGCTGTAACGAAGCCACCAGCTAGACTGCAAAATTCCTTAACCACGCAATTCGAAATGGGCACAAAACGTTATTGTGGGTTCACTGGGTGGGAGGGAACACACCATCAAATTAAAGGGATATAATTCTACTGATATATTTATAAACTTATCTTCAAAGATACAACATATCTATACTGTGATCTTCAGTAACTTCTTTTGCCCTAATTCAACCAGGTCTGCATGTCGTATTCCTCTTGGCTTCCTAGCTCCACCAGTTCAGAAAAATGGGCCAGTTTTTGAAAGGAGAAAGCAATGGAAAGGTGTTTGTGGTGGTCAGTTACAACCAAATATCTCTTAGTATATCCTCAAATTTAATTTTGTTTTAACTTCTAGACTGCCAGTGAATATATTATAATTTTAAAAAGTTATTTAAATCATATCCAATTTCAGAAAGCTTAACACTTTTCTGTGCTGTGATTCTCTCATTTCATAGTTAAAGTTACCACAAACCACAGTATTTACAGTCCTCTCCTGGTCTGTGCATACCCTGCAATTCGCTGCCTCCAGTTTCGATATGGATCGTAGAGACTTTCACAAAAAGCCAACGCATGTCTCACAAATTCTTCTATGGGGGTCTGATCTTCCACTTCTTTTTCTTTTGTTTTGCTTTTTAACTGAAAAATAAAAAAAAAGCAGTGGTCTGAAAATTTCTAGACATTGAAAATTAATCTCAATCTCCTCCAGAACAGTTCTGAGACCACAAATTGTTCTCCATATGACACTATTATTGAAAAAGCAGATCACATAAGCAAGAACAGGAAACATCAGATGGCAACAATAACAGATGAGAATTGTTAACCACGTACCTGTTGAATGTATAATGTAGTCATGGTGATAACATGGTTAATGTATGAACACATCCCAATCTCCTCCACATTAGCCAAATTCCTATGAAGACAACATAAAAACCACAGAATTGTACACAGTGTACAATCTGAAACTAGTTCAAACAATATTTGCTTTAGCATTCTGTCCATAATCATACAAAAGTATACCAGCATTTTAAAAATGCTCTCCAAAAGGCTGCATATACTTAAGTGTTTATTTCTGTCACAGTAACAGAGTTCACAAGTTTTCATCTAACAGGAAGAAAGGCTCAAGTCACACTGCTGTAGGCCAATTCTATCTGGAATTTGGGGTTTCAGAGGTTAAGCAGATTCCCAGGACACTCTAAATAGAAAGCTCAGAAAACATGTGATAACAACAGTAACTCCCACTTCTCCCACATTACTGGTGCATACACTTGCTAAAACTTCAGCAAACGTATACCTAGAAACATTCATTCACTTTAAATTCTCCTAAGGAAAATGAACACCTAATAAATTATTTTAGAATCTAAATAAAGCAACAACAAGAAGGAATTTCTGTCTTGAGGACAAGTCACAAAGATCAGATACCAAAGTGATGATGTAAGGAGAACAATTCAGCAATGAAGGCTGACAACAGTTTAATTCAGAAACACATTACCACCATGTACTCAGCTTATACTTAATATTCCAGGATATTTCAACACTGCCATACAGCTCTTTGCACTGTTTCAGAGGTAAGGAGGGTAAAAGGACTCTAAAATGCTGCTTCAAATACTTTTCAGAAAAGGAGGTTCCCTATAATATTTTATCCCCTTCCTCTCTTAATGCACTTTATAATAGAAGACTGAAGAAACAGTGAGGAATAGATCTCTAAAATCAGTTTATTCATCTGCTTCAATGCAGAAGTTTCAGAAGGAAATCAGCTGCATTAATAGTGTAATAGTTTCATAAGCTGTTTATGGAATGACAAACATAGTCGGAATGTGAAACAGCTCTTCCTGTACAGTTCTCTCAAGTTATTTCATATCTAACACTTGTTAGAGTGTATCTTTTCTTTTAAAAGTATTTCTTATACCAATACATCACATCTTGAAATCCCATAGATTTATTTTCTGTAATTACAGAGAATTTAGTATCTAATCCCCTTCAATTTCTAATAGCAAATAATATTGCAAAGACAATGGCATTATTCCCTCCTCTCTTCCTGTATATTGAAGATTGTTAGAAGTGGCATTTCTCTGTTTCCACTGGAAAACATCAAATCACATTGTATGTGTCATTAGAATCTATATTTATAGGCTGTGTCAAGATTTTTTAAACAAAAAAATGGCCTTGGTGAGGTAAAAATGAGAACAAATACCTGCAAAGGATGATAAAGAATTTCACGAGCAGCAGTGACAGAGCCTGCTGCTGCTCTTCCAGGCCATCTGACATCTTCTGGACACACTGCAGCAGCTGGAGCCTGAGGACCTGGAGAATGTTATCAGGAAGCAGCGATATTCCTGGTGGAATGTCATCGACTCTAATGAGAAAAATCAGACACAAAATGGTTAATTATACAAATGACAACTTACAAATCAATTTCCACGTACTCAGTGGAAATAAAGTTCCAATAAATTTCTACAGGAAAGGCCACCAAACTGACAGTTCACCAACACTTTCTAATGAACCACAAGTAAACGTCTGGTGCCAATACAACAGCTCAAGTTTTCTTTTCCCCAGCAACAAACTGCATTTAAAAAAGTGTTTGAATTCGTTAAGTGGATTCCTAAATGCTCCTCCGTGCAATGAGCTGCCCTATTGCCACAAAGAAATTGCATGACCTTTGCCAGGTAAACAGGTAGCCCGGGAAATCCCTACGTAAGGAAACGGATAGCCACAATGGAATGAAAAATTGAAACACAACACATTTGAGGGAACATTTTCAACTTTCTGCCGAAGATTAAGTGTCCAAATAAATGGGATGCCAGTTACTACAGTTATTGGAGGCCAGTTGGTATTCATCCACAGTGAACCTCATGTCCTTCTTACATAAATTTCAAAAGGCTATACAAAATTCTTTTGCCCATTGTTTTTTGCTGAACTAAAACATATTTAGAAATACACCAGCAAGAACCAAAACATGAAGAAAAGAAGGGAAAAAAAACCCACAAAACCCCCCAATGATCTAAAACAAAGTAAGTCAATAACCCAGGAACAACCATCTGAAAACCCATTTTAGCAACAGTAAAGAAACATACAGATCTGTTAGCATGTTGCTTGGGATGAAGACTGTTTATCTGCGGTTGCAGTGCAAAAAAGAGTGAGCCTTTGGCAGCAGCTCTTTACCCTGACATATGGTCTGTGAACTCTATACAGGAAAAGGAAGACACAAGCAAGAGCCTTACAGCTTACAAAAGCCTTCAACATGGCCAAAGCCAGGGGGAAAATAAACATAAAAATTCAGCTAGCACAAAACCTCACTAATATACTTGCACACACATCTGTGCAAGAATAAGCATCAGAAAGGGTGGAGAAATGACTGACTGACAGTACACACTGTGATAGCTCTTATTTGAGGGAAATGGGGAACAATACATTGTTCTAACATTGAAAAGGCAGCCTATACAGAAGGGGAAAATGGAGACCCAATTCAGTAAAATATCTGGACAGGTACAAGAAACAGCAAGCTCCCATACCCTAGAAAACAAGTGTTACCTATACAGAGGTGTCCTAGTTCAGCAGGTGGGACCAGTTTATCACTGCATGGTGGTGATCAAATCTATGTATTCTACCCCCTCTATTCATTTCCCAAGAACAATGGACCACTTGCAGCAGCAGCCCAGGGCACACCTGACCCCTCAGGGTGTGAGCTGGGTGTGAAAGAAACCTGTGAGATAAGAGCTGTCATAACTCCCCTCCAGAGAGTCGTTGGCACCTTCACACCCAGCCTGAGGGGGCATGTCTGCCAATGGGCCATCAATGGTTCCAAAATACCCCTCACAGAGTTAATCACAGAGTTAATCACCCATTGTGTGACTCCCTGCCCTGAGGGAGGGACTGGGTGCTCCCACCCGAACCTGGGGGTACATATCTTGGGGTAAGAAGACCTCAGGGGTCACTCGTTGGAGCGAGAGGAGGACCAAAACCTCAACAGCAGGAGACCACCACTCTCCACCAGACTGCAACTGTCAGCTGCACCAACAGGTTTTCCACTTTGGACTTTTCCTTTGGACTTGGGGGAACCACATAGGGTTCAGCACAGGGGCTAACAAACCTCTTTGTGCTTGTGCCCCAGGGTGCTGGGTTATACTTCTGGGTTTGGTGGGTTAAAGCAAATTTTTCTCTTTGTGCCATTGCATTTACTGTAATATGGTTATTAAATTGTAACTCTGATTTATAATCTCTTCTGTGGTGTGTTCATTTCTCCTGCTGGTCTACCTTTAAACCAGCACAAGAGGATCACATACTGTTCATTCCCTTGCCTCTCTATAGAGTGGAGCAATTCGCTTTTCAGATCCTGGGATTCAGAATCTCAAGGGATTCAGAAAGTTGCAGCACAAATTTTACAGCACCTATAGGCTCTAAACTGATTGAGACAGTAACTGCAAAACAGCAACTTCTTTTTTCCAACACAACTTCCAAGAAAGAAATTTCAGTTTCTGTGATGGCAACTTCACCCCTCCAGATGCCGTCAGACCAGCACCCTTTGGAACTACACACAAGGTTCCTCCTAATCTGATAACTCAGGGTTTGTATTTCAGATTCTGATAATGCCCTCTCAGTATTAGGAAGGTCATCGTTTTTGACAGCTGAAATCACATATCCAGAAGCTATTTCCCTAAAATGGCCAGCAAGTCTTTTTCAGTACGATCATAAAATGCTTTACAAGACAGCAAACAGCACAGCCTTCATGCCTCACATCCCAAAGAATGTTTCTCTGCAGTAGCTGCCAGTCTGTGCTATTGCACAACCCATGGGAATTTAGTGCCTAGTGTACGACCAGCATGAGAGAGCCTGGTTGGGATTGCTCAAACTCAATATACTAGAGAGTATATAAAATAAATATAAATATTTATAAGTAATCACACTTCTTTTTTACTCCAGAGCAAATTACTAGTATACCATCAGGAAAATCTGAAAGTTAAGTTTGTTGACATGCAGTACCAATTCTTCCCCCAAAGACTAGCTGTTTAAACTAAGTATTCCAAAAAGAAGGGAAAAAAACTGTCAAAAATCATACAGTAACTGACATTCTCATCTGACCGCTGGTATCCTATCTCAAAAATATGAAAAAGAACCTTACACATTTAGGTTCTTTTTGCTTATAATTTCCTTCATTACATTACAGGGTTATGCAGCAACACAATCTGCTATCTCAGGTGCCTGAAAGGAAGTTCAATTATCTATAAATTGTATGTAACTATTGCAGCTCCAGCTCACACACTGGGACCACTCCCCCGCCAGTGGTAAGCACTTGGGAACAAAGGGCTGCAGAAAACCAGGCTGTACTTTTCAACAACCACAAAAACATGTAATCAGCATTCCTACCATGATTCCTGCATCATTTTTATGTGGATTTCAAGTCAGTAAGTTAACAAAATATGGTTTCTATGACACTTTGCATGAGCTTCCTTTAAGCTCCTTTGCTCAAGATCATGCAAACCAAAAGCAGAAAAAGAGCACAACACCCCTCTGGAGGCCTTTTTTTTTCTAAAAGTATTAAACCAAATGACAATTCCTCTCCTTCAACGAGGAGGAAAAATCCTCTCACCAGCTGGTGAAGGTTTTATCCTTTACATGGTAAATACTTATGACATGAATATGTGTTTTTAGGGACAGAACAGACAGGTGTGCTGGTCTCAGTGCTCAAAGCTGTCAGCATAACTATGTTCACCTTCTCAGTAAAATTATTAAAAACACCATCAATGAGCCATTTCACTTAAAAATACAGAGTAGATGCACAAACATAGAAGTAGAACTGTAGCTGTATAAGCCTGTAAGCTGCATAATAGTATAAGCTCTACTTACACAGTCAAATCATACCACTGCATACATTCATCCCCTACATTTTGAGGCCCTACATTTTGAGGTTTCCCAATTCTGCACTGCATGGCATCTTTCAGATTTCCAAAGCAGATTTTTGGAAATTCTATATTCTAATTTACAGAAGAAATACTCTTATGAGTTAAATCAGCAAGTGACAGTGCCAATTGAGAGTCATCCTTTCAGGATAAAAGAAATCCCAAAGCCAAACCTCTAACAGAGTATTTACATTTCTTAAGTGGTATTTTCTTGAATGCTAAAAAAACATACATGTTTTAAATTTACACAAAACTTTATGCCTGTCTTCCAAAAGGTTAGTTTTGTCCAGAGTTTTCTTCTCTCCACACAGTTTCTCACTATTTCTTGGCATTAGCCCTTCAGTACACAAGGTCTTTCAGGCATATAGCTGTAAAACATACCAAGATTTATGGAAGACAAAAAAGAATAAAAACCTATTGGTTCAGTCAATTTCTCATTTTAGGTAGCAACAGATATTTTTTTCAAGACCAGAAGACAGAATTACTTGTCTAATAATCAATCCAGAATAAAAAAATGAGTCCACAGGGTCCAATGGCCCCAAGAGTCACTGGAAATCAGCATTTGGTGGTTCCACACTGACCTACATTTCTTTTAATTGGGCCCAGTATTATCAGTTTCACAGAGCAAATGCCTGCAATACAAATTGACAAACCCCAGAAAGATGCCACTTTTCACATTCCTGATTATATCCCAAATGTAACAAAGAATTCCAGTTTCTGCCCTTATTTAATTCTAATATCTGCTCTCAGTGTGTTTTTTTTAATCCTGCCATAAAAACACGGGCATTATTTGCCTTCACCCCATGCTGTTTTGATGCTTTTTCTGCACATCTGTTACACAAATGAGTCTAAATCCACATGGTTCTATTCTTCCAGCCTAATCACTAATCCTGTCATTAACCTCAGAAAAATACATTATTTTTACAGTCACTAAGTCATCATTTTTCACAATGAAGACGCTGCTATTGTTCTGAACAACTAAGCTTCATGTTTATGTTGCTGAAAAAACCCAACCCAAACTAAAAAACACTTAAACTTCAAATGAACTAAATAGCCCTTAAAGTCAAAGGACTGAAATATTCTTCTCCTGTTCATATTTTAATATTAAATAATATAAAGATAATCTGTGTTAAAGGATAAACATTTTTTCTTAACTAAACACAGGAAGATGTCTTTTTGACACAGCAAAGGAAACATCTTCTGGAAGAGCACACAATTAACTTGAAGGTCTTGCTTATAGGTGATTGCACTACAAAATTTGCATTCATACAGGCATGATGAGGAAAATTTTAACACAAAGAGCTGAGAAGCACAGGTTTTATCCACCAAGATCTAGTTGCAGCATCCTTCATATCCTTGTAACAGCAGAAGGTATCACTTACACTTCAAACGGGATCTGATCCAAAGCCCATTAAAGAATTTCCATTGATTTCAACAGGGCTTGGACTGCAGCCACCGTGCAGGGAACACCATTCCTTGCTCTCAAACACCAGTAATGGCATCAGCCATAATGCTGACACCAGTCATCAGGAATTCTGAATCCTACAACCTTTGGTTTCCCTTAAAACCCCCAGTTCACCCAAGTGTCTCAAAAGGAAGAGAAAACACCCTAAACCCAATACTCTCATCATGAACTGAGGGTTTTATGGATGCAAAGAAATCACTTTCAAGTCTTTAATTGGTGCATATTTTATTTTTAAAAATGTTTCCAGCTAAGATACTCAAATCTTTCATTAAACTTTTAATCTCATCCTGAATCTTAAAGTAAATCCTGAAATAAAATTACAAAACTCTTTACCTGCATCTTGCTTCTCTTCAGTCACTGATGATGCAGATAACAAGTACTAATACTATTTCATATGCAACATTTAATGAATGCTTATTCAAAAAATGCACCAGGAATAATGATTATATTTCTACAAACAAGAACAAGGCACACTCATGCCACCTCCTAATATAAGGCAAATACAGTATTTGTCCAGTTTCATCATTCCCAACACAACTTGACCTTCAGATTGGGAGTGCCACTCCACAACTAAAAATCTTTCTGTTGTTTAAAGGCACTATTGGCCTTGAACAAGACTGGGCTCTCAGCCAGGTCTGTTTCAGATATCAAGGAAAGACGAACAGGTCTGTAATCCTACATACCTAGTTGGCAGCTTCTCAAAGTCCACATCCAGAAACTGTTCATAGCTAGAAACAAAACTATCCAACCAGAGCTTCAAGTAATTCGGATCTTTCTGTAAAAAAGAAGAGAACATGAGGCAACATTGCACTCAAGGTCATTCACCAACAACTCTGTAGTACTACCTCAAATGAAAAGCTTTTATTTAAGGGATTGCAACAGGGAGAAAGGAGGAAATACACATTTTTGTCTAGAATTAAAATAAGACACAACCACCTGTGTCCTTTGAAATTTTCAGCTACATTGAGCTGATGTCGATTCTTGCTCTATTTATTAGTTTAAGTGTCTCCTCTTCTTGGTACCAGTACCAACCAAAGCATTTTAGATTCTCCCCCCACCAACAATCTTTACTTACTCTCCCAAGTAACCCATACCAGCTTCACAAACTTACTAGTATGTGTTCTAGTTCTGATACCACAGATATTAGTACACACTCCTTATGGCCCCTACAATTAAATAAGAACTTGAACAGCAATCTTAATCAAAAAATTGTTTTTCACTTCATTCATAAGCCAACATGGCAGCAGCAGCAGATTAAGAGGCAGATGGTGTTTGAAAAGACAATGCAGAACCTGCAATTATAGGTTAAATATAAACTCCCTTCTAGTTGTTCCTAGTAGAGCACCTGACTCTGTGCCCAGCAGCCCCTCAGGGCTGGATACAGTGCCAGGATGAGGACAGAGACCACTGCAAATCACACAGGAACATTCTGTCAACATGCATTTGAGGCAGCCTCACTTTGGAAGTCAAGCTGCTTAATTTTCAAAAACAAGCTGCCAGACCATAGCTAATGTATTTCTCCACAAGGACTGTACAGTTCTGTCCATTAATACAGATCCTTCAGGCTTACATTCTATATTACAAATAATTTTCAAAATAGCTTTAAAGTACTTGTCTAAAATATTGAAGATTATAAATTATTTTAAAACCTACTCCATAATTCAGAAAATTTTGCAAAAGTTGAAAACTTTTTTTATTCATCCTTCTCTTTTCCCTTTTCTTTATCAACATCCTTTTTCTTGATGCCTCTATATTACCATAGACATTCCCAAATAACAGATTATTTCCCTGCAGAGTTAAGACAAAAGAGTGAAGAACTCTACCACACACAACATTCTGGGACAATATCAATATAAAAGAAACAGTCACCAAGAAAGAGTGACACAGAGTCCTGCCAGTGCAAAATAGCTACCTATAAAAGAGCCCTCAGTGGGAAAAAACCCCAAAACCAACCAAATAATAATAATAATAATAAAAAACCAAACATCCCCAAAGCAAAATACAAAACTGACAACCTTGGAACAAAATGAACATGCAAAATCCAGAATCTGACACAGTGCAAAACTTTTCTCAGAGCACCTTTCCACAGCAAGTATCAGAGTTATAAAGCCTGTGAATCCCCTTCTCACTCTACACTTTACCCTTCTCTGTGCCCCCAAAGACCACTCTGAACTCAAGCAAGAAGTGTCAGAAACACCCAGATACAATTTACTTCGCAATCACTATTAATTGTATATGAAATAAGTTCAGATACTGGGTCAACAGGTGCCAAATAAAACCCTCAGATGGCTACAGGTCTTGTCTGGTTGTTTCCTTCCACTGCCTTTACTGCGTTTGCTCGTTCATTTGTCCTAATTGTCTTATTTCCCCTTCTTCCACTTAATCTCTAATCTCTCTTTTCTTCATAATCTTTCTTGTCCTCATCTCTGCTTTTATTCACATTTCAATGATTTATGTAATAACTCCCTTCCTTTTTCTGTTAAAAATTTATCAAAAAAGCACAATGTGCTGGAAGTGCAGTGTAGCCTTGTTCTCATGTTTGATATGCACTTACCTACAAATGGTTAAGTTACCTTAAACACACCTATTAATTGTCCTCAACATAAAATTGCTAAACACAGAATGAAGGAAGCCGCTGAGATAAAGAACAATTTCAAGGTTTCCCAGACAGAGGTTTAAGCTACAGAGGTTGTCAGATTATCACGGGCAGGTGAGCACAGAATACGTATTTCTCAGGTTCAGAGATCAAACACGTTAAAAATTGAACCAAAAGTCAGGCAGGAAGTAAGACTTGTCTAAAAGAATGACTTAAAAGCAGAAGATGCTGTCTTCAGACATTTTAGCTTTTTAAAAATGTTCACAGTTTAAAGCTTTAACTTTCTTGTATTTCACAGCAAGTTATTTTAGCCACAAGCAAGTTATTCCATGGGATCATAAAGGAGAAAAAAACCAGGATATGATTTTAGTAGTTACAATATAGCTCAGACTCCAAAGAAGAAGCAATAGCAAGCTTGGGGAAGTAACACAGAAACACTATCATATGTATGTACCCATTGCTTGTAATGACAATGCCCAGTCTGTGCAAAACTCAACTTATTTGACTCTTGCTGTTGAACAAACGGCTTTGTTTTTCCCTTGGCACCAGCAACTTCTCCTTGTAATACAACATGAAATACTAAATTGATTCTATTTTCCCAATTTGAAATTGTTTGTTTACACAGCTGAGGCTCATTGCTAATTGTTGATAGCAAACTTGTGTAAGAAAACTGTTTTTCTTAGTCACGTACCATAAAGGAAGATGTGCAAATAACATCAGTATCCGACTTTAAATTCCTTTAACAAAAAGTTAAGGATGAGAAAAGGGGAAGGGTAGGACAAGATACAAAATTAGATTAAATGCCTGCTTGCTCCTTCTTAATGGTATAGCCTAAATCACAGAATATGCCGAGGTGGAAGTGACCCACAAGGGTCACAAGTCCAAATCAGTTTCCCCTTCCTTATCTTTAAGCTGCAATGCCTCTGCAAGGCTACCAGTGCAGACCAGGAACGAGGGAACATTGGCACAAAAAATGCACAAGAAAAAGCTCTTACACATATGACAAGAGGAAGCCACACATTACAAAAAGGCCAAAAGCTTTTGCCTGCCTATAGTGCCTGTACTGCCCAACTCATTTTGCCACAAAAACTCCTCCCAATTCTGGTAAACCCCAAGAACTGCAGTACTGTCTGATCATTCCTTGCAGCACACTAGTTAAGGCAACTCCCATCCATGTCAATCCTCAGCCAGCCAATTAATTATACAACATTCCAAGCTGATAGAAAATGAGTTTTGATATCAAAATACCAGGTACCACTACTGGAATATACCAGTAGGAAACAGCCTATGCAGTGGTTGGCTCTCAAGAGTCAAATCTAGAGATTTCCATCCAAACAACAGCACTAACTGAGCACCACTTGGAAGGAAAATCTTTTAAAAATCATGAAGGCAATAAAGTAAACAGTATCACTTAGCAACATAAGAAACACCAAGAAATAAGCCTCCATTCTAAACCAGCTAATAGAAGCATGCCACCTTTCCAGAAATGAACAAAAATGAAGACTTAGGAACCAAGAGGACATCATTCCAGGAAAAAGTGACCCAGTATTTAAGTCTGGCTACAATTAAGATACATAAGTAGTTTTTAAAATGTTAGAAAACAGCTTTCAAACTTCTAATCTGCCCCAGGTTTTCCTTTTTCTTTATTAGAAGCAATCAGCTCAGATCCCAAGCACCAGTCATCAGTTGAAAGCTGCAAGAAATCTAAACTTTACTAATGCAGTTTTAAGAAAGAAAACTGAAAACAGTAATCCTGAATGGTAACTGAATGGTAACTGAAATGTTATCCTTGGCAAAGTACACAAAAAAGACCATTCCTAAAACACTGCTAAATACAAACAACCTTTCTGAAGACCTGCCTACCAGCGGTCAACTGTATCTTTCCCAAACCAGAAGCATTGTGGTTTAGGAGAAAAACAGTCTTTTTACAGTGGTTTAAAATTCTACTTTCATAATAAAACCAAACAGTAATAATGTGTATCAGCTGTTTTCTGTGCATCATGATTCCATGTACAATGCAATTATCCTATCCAGTATCTTTATCTGGAACTGAACTATTGTTTGAGGTCAACTGCTATCATTTAATCTGGAGTTTAATTTCAGTGGATTTCAGAAAGTGTTTCTGTTAAGTTCTCTTCCCACCCACCATTTCAGCTATCCCCAATTTTCTCATGACAGAAGTGGTAAACCAGAACACAAATTAACCTCACTCTACCATGGATACATCTGTGTTCTTCAATGCCAGAACTTTCCAAGCCAGTACACGTTGCAATATGATAAAAACCCGCGTTACCACGTGGCAGAAGATGCATCCCAAGGGTATGGCAATGCCTCAGATCTGTGCTGCTACCGAGAGCAACAAACCACTGAACTGCAACCCTGGCTCCAACTGGTTCACTATAAATTGTTGGCTACTCCACTATATCTCAGTTCTCTTAAGGAAGCGCTGTCTTAGCCACACCAGAATAAAGCATCTGAAATACTCTGAAGCCTTACTACCAGCAGGAGCAGCAAAAACTGTGGAGTGTATTTCTTGTTCCCCACTTCCATAGTTAACCTTTTGTTACCATGCTGCAGACAGGAAGCTGAAGGCTGTCTGTCCAAGTTGTACCTGTGGTGCTGGCTGAAGATGCATCACACTTTTAAAGCACAACTTACATAGCAAGGTAAGTTTGGATAATACACCACAAGGCTAAAGTGTGCAAGACACATTTCTGTAACTTATCTGAATAATAATTCATATATAAAAACTGCATGCCTTAAAGCTACTGGAAGACAATTTCTCTATGGCTTGAAATCCAAGAAGGTAAAATCCTACTTAAGTTAGCCATTTCTCTTCATAGCGATAAATGGAAACAACCAGAGTTTTAACAAGGCTATCTTAAGGATGTCATTGTGAGATAAGTGCAAATCTAAGAAAAATTTAAAAACAAAAAACCCCAAACAAACAAAGAAACCAACCAAGCAAACAAACCAAACAAAAAAACACAAAAAACCCTAAAAAAAATAGAGCCAAAGAGTAAAAAAGTAAAGAGTTCTTTAGTTGACAGCCACAAGTTTACAGAGCCTAAGCTTTGGGGGTTCTGAGCTCAATATATTATAATGAAGGCCTGTGACAGTCACTCACCTGCAGTAATGAAAGCAGTATTTTATGCCTATTAAATCAAATGTAGCTCAGCACACTGAAAGTGAAAATACTTCCTTGTCCCTTCCCTTCCTTAAATACACCTGGTTTTCTTTAAAAATAAAAACAAACAAAAAACCCCAGCAAAGTTATATATCTCACTTCAGGTCTCCATTTTCATAAGATCCTCTCGGCACGGTAATAATTGTTACAGCTCTTTACACTTTAAATAAAGACTGCCAGGCCTGAGCAGAATGGTGTTTCTATAAGTACCAAAAATAATCTCAAAACACACTCAAAACCATAACACACTAAACCTGCCTCCCACAAAACATCCAGAAAAAGGTTGTTGCTTTTTTTTCCTTTCCCAACACAATACAATGCTAGAAAGAACAAAACACTTGCTAAATAAACCAGTGTACGGGCCCACAGTCTGCACAGCAATACTGTGACTTAACAGTGCCAAACAATTAGCAAGTTTCCCACGGAGTCTATACATCCATACTGCAAGTCTTAAAATCCCAAACTCCAGCAAGACCTTCCTTAGACTTGGCACACTCTCGATGCTAACGCCAACTTCAGCATTTAACAACAGTGAGACAAAGCCAGCGGCACAGAGGGGATCTGCTCTGATGCCCTTCTGACAGACAGGACATTCTCTAAAGCAATGAAGTGAAAAGAAACTAGAACCAAATCTACACTAACTTGGGGCAGGCTCTTGTCTTTGATATATTAAGTTATCTATAAATGACAGTAGCCTTCTCTAGTCTTTATGAAGACTCATTCAATAAATGGCAAAAATCCAGTCTTATTTTTTTATCAGCCTTTAGTTTGCCTATGCAAGAAGGTCACAAGAAATGTTTGCCTCAGTATAACAACTTTAAATTCATTAACAAGCTAGGTGGAATTAAAGTCTTAGAGCTTACTCTAAATTAAATAAAAACATTTGACACAAAACTGGAACTAAAGTCCTCCCACTGCAAACCTTCAGCCCTGTGCCTGTGCAGTGCTGGCACATTTACCACACATTTACCCAAAGTCTCAAATCAATGCTATTTATGTATTTATATAAAGTTGCTTTTAGATTTACCAGTAACTACCATTTCTACTAAGGCTTCAAGTAAAGAGACACAACTGGAAGGGCAAAGCTCAGTCCAATTTTATAGCTCTGTTCAGGAAGTGTTAGCTGCTAAAAACAAAAGCTGGATCCACCCCAGGCTATTTGCAGTGTCACATTCCATGCTCTAAAGGCAAGAATTCCCTGCAGGGCAGTTCAGAGTCCGACCGTCAAACAAGCCTGGCTTGTTTGACAAGACGGTTGTTTGAAGTCCTTAAATTTAACACGAAGGCATCAGCCGGGTCCGACTCCTGTGCGGGGCTCTCAGTCAACCTTCAAAGTGCGTTTCACTCAGAAGCACAAGCATGAAATCTCACTGGCACGGGTATTATCGTAACTAATCCCCCATCCCCAGGCATTTTATTTAAGATAAGAACAATCCCTTGGTGTCAAGGCTGAATTAGACTACAAAACACAGAGTTAGAAAATTAAACATGAAACGCTGCCTTTACATCACTGGTGAGTTTACCAGTCTGAACTGAAGCAGTCTGCATAATGCAGAATTGCAGAACATTTCTCAACACTGTTAGAAATAAACTATTCATTGGGGAATTAGAAGGTTTGTTTTCAGGAAGCTTTTTCTCTTCGTGTTTTCAGACACAGAGCTACATTTCCAGCATGAGAACTCCCAGCAGCCTTTACTTTGAAACATGTCAAAGTGCTTACGCTTTTTGTGAACTTCTCCTATCTCACACCTGTAAAATGCCAAAATAAAACATAAAAAGCTTTGTTATAGCACAAATGCTACAGTTAAAATTAGTGAAAGACTTGAAGATAAACCACTTCAAACTGGCTAAATTGCCTTGATCAATTCAATCAATCAATACTAATTAGCAAGGGAATCACCTTTGGACACAATTTTTCATTTTAATCCAAACACTGATTTTTGAACTGGCTGATCCAAAGGAAGAAAAGCTCCTGGCAAGTAGTTATAAATGCCCTTTTTCAAAATTTACACAAGCATTCTGTTCCATTTCTGGAATGAAAAGAAAAAAGGGATGGGGTGGTTTTATAAATGGAAGTTGCAGTGAATCATCATAGAAACAACTATTTTGGGACAAGTTAAAAATTCTGTTTAGCATAGCAAAATAAACCTATAGCTGCCAATCATGATAAGATTTAGCTCACAAAGTCCAATTAGATATATTTCTTCTCTTTTCAAAACAAGCAAAAATATTTATAATCTTCCACCATCACTTTAAGGTAAAGACAATCATCTGAGCACTGTTACTCATTTTTCTTTGACTTCAGATCTCCAACGGAACTAGAAAAACAAAACGAAAGAATTTTCTTATTAGAATGGAAGTAAAGCCCCTCTTTTTTTCTCTTTCCTTTTTTGTTGCTGTTCTTGTTTTTGAATGATGATACAATTACAGCCTTGTAACTTAGAACTGGCATGTGACAGATGCTGTCCATGGGATGAATCCAGTTAATCTGAACTCCAATTTTAATGTCTTTACATTGGGCAGAAAGTACCACCAGGCAAGTTCCATGTACAAGCTGGCATCTGCTATTTCAGCCTTCTAGAGGCCACCACACAGTGCACTTAGCAGGAATTTACCATACTATGACACACTGCATTCAATTAACATTCACTTTTCCAATCGAAGTTGACATAGTGAACCAAGTGCAAGGTGTATTTTAAGCCTAGAGGAAACAAGAAGTATCCTAAATAATTCAAGGGCCACTAAAATAACATGATGTCAAAAGCCTGCAGTGTCAAGATTAGCCTAAATTTAATGAAAATTAAAACTAGCTTGGGGAGAATTTAGAGTTTAACTCTTATAGCTTTGACACTCCAAGTTATGCCTTTGCTTTATATTAGCAAAAGGCTGAGTTTTAGCAACAACACCCTCAAAGTCAGCTCTTGCCTCAAGTTTCTAACTTTCAGTGTAATGCAAAAGACAGTATAACTCAAACAGAAAGGAAGCAGGATGGTATTCCAACAGTAAAACATCAGCCTGTTATTTCACCACATCAACAGCTAAATATTGTCCTGTCTTTCAGCACAGAAAGGCTGAGAACTTGTGTACAGCTTATCAAAAAAAAGTCTCTATTTGTTTCAAAGTGTCATGAATTTTTCACACCAAATTTAACTAAAACAAATTTTTGCACCTTTAGCTATGCATATGCATTTACCTGTTTGGTTTTGTCTCCTTGGTCTCACCTGGCCTTACATTAACATTGTACTGCAGCTGAGCTACACACTGAAAGCAGAGTTCAGGTACACACTGAAGGTATATAATTTAAAAACCCCAGATCTACTTGTCAAAAAGCACACTTCAAAACCCCTCAAAAACTATGGCACAGCATAATATGCATTACTTGTGCAGCAACTGTTTGGCATCCGTTGCACTTCTGGTTCAGTTTTTAAATGATTAGCACAAGTAAATATTGAGAATCCCCACACCCTGCTTTACTCACAAGAGCTTTCCCCACCCACTTCTGTGAGTGCTGCATGGCCCCGTGGAGAAAAACCTGTATGATGCAGCCATACCTGAACCACTGGACTTCTTGCCACTTTTGAGACTTCTTTTTGTATTGTGGGTTATTACACACAAAAATATTAAAGGAGCATCCTTCTTATAATTTTCTTCCCCAAATTTCAAGTTTGCCCTTTAAGACACGTGAACACTGACCAAAATTGTTACTTAATATAAAAAACCCAGGAACATTGAAAAACATCTTTTTCCTCCTTGCTCTTCAGTACATGACAAACCATTTACCATACAGTGCTCATGAAGCTTCAGTTATTGATCAAGAAAACGGTTCATTCCAGCTAATCCTAAATTCAGTGAAAGCACAACAAATACCAGGTTTTATGTAACTGAGAGCATTAGCCAAACATCTGGCAGAGTTGGAAAGGCAACTCATGAGCAGACTGCAACTACCACAACCACTTTCTACTAAATTTGTGAGGATTATGTCACTGGAAACTCTGGGCTGATGCCCTGCATATACTGTAGGTGAGCATTTCCATCCCTTCCACAGAAACCAAGCATTTTCTCTTTCTGCATGACGCTTTTAGAATAAGTTTCAATAACTTCTAAAACTTTTTTTCAGTTCTTAAATTCAGTTTCCACATTGTAAATGAAAACTGGCAGTAAACCATCTGAAGGTATGATATTTTCCTAAAATTATTATTAATGTTAAAAGAATGATCTTACTATCTTATTCAAGAAGTCAAACTCAAACTGCTTCATTTTCACTTTGCTTTTTATAAATATTTCTGGCACTACTGTTAAATTCTACTTTCCAATGTGAGTGCTACTTTTTCAATCTCAGCCTTCACTTTCGTATTAGTTTTTAAATATCTTATGGGATACTGCTATAGGTTCTTAGGCAGAGTCTGGTGAATGGCAATTGGCAATAAAAAGAAGGGAATTCTCCCTATATTAATACTTAAAAGGAAAGTCATTCACCATGTTAATTCAGACTTCAGAAATACGTCCTCCTTCATCCCTGCTCCCTGCCCTGCTGCTCCCTGCCCCCCCTGCTTTCAGTCTAAAAGTCAGAATTATGAAGACTGGTTATTTAAATAAAAGTCTATTTTCTATGTTAAATTGCTATCTTTAGATAATTAATGGTTTACCATTTAATTTGATTTTTTGCTCTTCGCGTTACACAAGAGTAGCATTTAACTATGAATTCATTTTGAGGTTTTATTTGTACCTCTCTCAGATGTCCTTCAGATAAAGCCTTCAAAAGCCTTTAAAGCCTTTGGAATTTGACATCTTAAATAACCTCTCCTTTTTATAATATACCCTGCATTTACATACTCATATAATTAGCCATTCTTACAGTTAAATTTAATTCCTAATTTTACATAGTCATAGTTCACAGTGTTACTCGATGGTCAAACAACTATTTAGTGCCACTTATTCCCATTGCCTACTACAGACAAATGCAAACCTCTGTCACAAATTAGACAAACAGATTATCATACATGCTCTGAATATCAGAGAATGCATCAACACACGACTCTTCTACCAGCACAGAAATCTAACAGCTTCAGATTTGCAGATACTTGGAGGAGTTTAATGAGATGTCAAACTTAATACAGTGTTTATGAGGAGAATAATCAAGTGTAGTTTTAATTTCTTGGTGTTTCCTGTTGTATCACCCATTGCCCTTCACAGCAGCCTCCCATTTAGAAGAACATGAATTGGAAAAGCCAGGCCTGAACAAATTGCTTTGTTTTAAGGAAGAAAAGATGCTCATCTGTATTGCTGAGATGTGCATGTTTTGGTGGTTTTTTGCCTGCTTACATATATATCTTTCAGCAAGCCATAGCTCAGTAATTAGGGAAGCTCTTCTCTGCTGTATGGCAGCTGTTTCACCTTTCTGAAGCCTGTAAATATTTTAACAGTATCTATTGACAGCATTTGGATTCAGGCACCAAGCTACAATGCTGGCAGGGTGCAGCTGGCAAGCCCTTCTCCCGTTTCGGTAACCAGCACAAACACACTGCACATCTGAGGTGATTCTGCACCATTCTTTTACCAGGACACACCCGAGATCTGCCAGACTGACCAGGTTAAAAGCGCCGTAACTCAGACACCCCACAACAACCCCGTGTTTGATAAATCCACTCTTACATTAGAACACCAACACACAGACCCAAAGCCCTTGTTTCCAGCTGTGTGAGAAATCATTCCACTTAAGAGACACTTGATCGTTTCACGTCAGTAAAAGCTTGATCTGTAATACATTTGTTGGCATGTTCAGAACTGGATGTTTCTCCTCGATTCTGTAAAGCAACTAATCCACAAACCATGTGGGAATCCTAACCTTAGGCTGGACACCAGTGAAGCCCTAAATCTTACATCAAAACCATGGAGAGACCATAGACTTTTCTTTATCTAGAAGTAGCAGCTACATAAAGGTATTGTCAAATACATTACAGAATAATAAACAAAAATTATTTCTTCATAGCTTGGAAAATGTTATGGTTTTCTTACTTCTTTGTCTGTTTTGGTTTATCTGCTGTCTCATTTCAGCCTTGAAGTGAAGTCTGCATTCTCTGTGTCAGAGTCTGTTCTGTTTCTGAACAATCACCAGCACAAGGTCATCCAGGCCCATAATTAAGGAAGGAAACAGCTACTTAAGTGATTGAGACATCTCATATATTCATGTCAATTATTTATATGAAAAGTTCTATATTTGTAAATATCAGAATTATGTTAGTTCTTGGACTAGGAGACATCTCTTTAAATAGAAGACAGTAAATTCAGAATTGAAGACCAACTGTTCTTGTTTATCTATATCCACTCTTAGTTCAGTCTCTCAAATAAAGATGGAACAATGATATTTTCACCAAAACAGGGCCACAAGTGACTTGTGACATGATCTTCTACAAGTTACACTCCCTGAGAATGTAGAGTTTAGAACCTGTAGAAAAGATACGTTACATAGCAACTGTTTCATTAAACTTCACTCACTAGTTTTAGTAGAGGCATGAATTTATGTGCCAGTGACTTAGGAAAAGCTTTTACTGACCATTTGGTTTGCTCCAGCATTCATTTAGCTGAATCTGAATACCTCTTTATATAGTACAACAAAGACAATACACAGTAATGTGATATGCAACAATGACAAATCAGCAATTGCACAAGAAGGAAGACAAGTGCAAGCCAAGTCAGGATGAGATCATATTTGGGATGCAAAGGTCAGTGCTTCACACAGGGCTTATATTTGAACACCAAAGATTATACTCTTGCTGAATTACACATCTCACCAGAACTAAGCAAAATTTTGCTAAACCCTCATTTCTTTGAGAAACGACACCACCATCACCACTTAGGTGAACAAATTCAGTTCAAATCATACTGCTTTATGCAGCCCTACAGTAGTCATATATAGAGGCTGATCTTTTTGGGTTTATTTACAAATGCTCTCCAATTTTATACAGGAAAAGAGTTTAAATAACTCTTACAGCACATTATTTAACATAAACTGATGAATTATTCCCTATAATTTCATTAGTTTTCCCAAAGTAATACATTTGCTGTCACTTGCACTGAATGCCCCAAACTCTGATGCAGCTCCCTGAGGGGTTCAGCTGAACAGTAAAATACTGTCTGGCAGGCAGTAAAACAGCAGTGAAGGGACACCAACAATGTAGCAGGACGCTCTTTGTCAGTAGCAGCCTGTGAGTAGGTCAGTTTAGCAAGACCGTAACACCACCAGAAAACCAGTCTGTTCTTGCTCCCAAACAACTTCCTTCACTAACAAGATTACCCTCTTTTCATGTTAGTTTTGGCCCAACACAAGGTGGCTGATGCCAATGAAGTTCTTCAAAGTAGCACATCCTTGAAAGGCACATGAATTTATTTTTTCAATTCAAGGTCAAATTTACCTCAAGTGTATGTAGTATGACAGGATTAAGACACAGGAACAGGAAAACAATGGAAATTATTCTCTTTCACAGATTTTCCCTTACAGCACAAAGTAAACATTAATTTAAATGAACTGTCTACTACTCATCATGCAAATGTAAGTTTAACTCAAGCCAATTAAATGTTTATATGTTAAAGATTCATTTTCTAAGTATACACTGCAATGGTGTTCCAGTAGTAGAGACAGCCCTGTGATGACAGCAAAGCACTGCTGGCACTCCAAGCAGGCAGCAAGCCACTCATCACAGTGGTCTGCCCCAAACAGAAATCCTGATTTCTCCCAAGAACATTTAATTTCTTATTCAAGTCTTCTTCTAATTCTTGTACAGCAGCCTATAAGGACCCTAGATGGGGAGAAAATAACTCAAAGTAATAGGACTTTAACCACTTCAGGACATTTTTAGGCTAATGCATATAGTCATCTAATGTATTGTTCTGTCCAGCTTTTGATCTAGCACTAAAAAATGCTCTCCTATTTAAAGGTACCACACTTCTTTCTATGTTACATTATTAAATTAGAAGATATTTATATAGACATTCTCACTATGGCAGAGAGAAAACTACAATGTATTTATCTCAATACAATAAATTTTGTGAAAACAAGTAAGAGATACAGCACAAGGTGAGCAAGCACATTTAGGATGACAGCTCATGCACAAGTCTGCTGCTCTTAGCACAGCGAGGGATGTGACTGGCTCAGCTCTCTGCATCAGTAAAGGCCAGAACACTATGATTGGCTTTATGGGTTCTAACACAGAGTCCCAGCTGTATCAATGGCACCAAGGGTGAATGTTCCCTCTTTGCAATGGGAAGCACAGGCTACAAGCTGGATGGAGAACAGACTCACAGGTTTCTTTTCAAACCATTATATCATCTACAGGAAAACAGTGTTTAAATTAAATCAGGGCTATGCCGAAGACAAGAGTGTAAGAAAAAGCTCACAGCCATTGTAACAATGAAACCTGAAGATTTTCTGATGTGCAAATGGCAGCCAAGTGCCTGCATTTATGACTTTGAAACCCCTTCTGAAGGCAACTGGGATTTTTTTAATAGATGAGAAAAATCTCTTTCTATATAAAAGAATATCTGGCTGCTTTCTGAATAAAATGAAAAATATCAGAAACCCTGACATGCTTTATGTCTAAGAGTCTGAAATATCTACAGAACAACTGTTTTGTTGAGGTTTTTTAAACACATCATTAAAATCTTACAGATAAGACAGAGGTTGAATCTGCAGTAGTGATCACTTCAGAGGATTGTAAAACAGAAATGTATTTTCTATACTTATACATAATTAATACCTAATAAAAGGTTTATCAAGCAATATTGTAATACAAATATTACAAGAGTAATATTATTACAGCCATAACAGTCTAAGGCAAAACTGGTGGATTACCTAAGTCACATTAACATCAAAAAAGTCAGAGACATGCATGAAAGCAGCATGTCCTCTTTTGAGACTGCTTCATTTCCCCTAACAAAGCTCCTCTCCTGCTGGACACCTACATTAATGAAGCATTTTCAGGTATCTGCTCTATATGCCCCTATATAAGAAACGTTCCATGTTCCTCTGTACATTATTCAAGGCTTTGAACTGACAACCAACCAGAGAAAACTTTTCTTAGTGACATCTACAGAAGTGAACTGTGCTATCTATTCTACATAATTATCTTAAAATACACACATTCCTAGATTGAATGAGAAGACAGCAGTTTACATCCATTTTAATATTGAAGTGAATAACAGCACTGTATATTAACACCCCATTGAACAGAACACACACACACCCAACCCCAACAATCACTAAACCCATTTGAAACTGAAAATTATCCAAAAAACACACCAGGAAACTACAAAGTTTCCTCTTTGCATAAGGTTTAACACCAATATTAAAAAAGAAAAAGAAAGAAAGAAAGAAAAGGGACAAAAAAACCAAAAAACCCAACAAAAGATTCAAGACAAGAACAGCTCAGACTGTGAACAATACAATGTGGTGATACAACCCCAGTGACTCAATTCCAAACTTCAATAAATTTAATACAGTTTTAAACTGCTTCCATGAAACATCAGAAGCATCATAAATCAAGTGTGGCTACTGCTTCCACTTTACACAGGAGAGTGTAGTCTGTAGCTTTTAGAGGAACAGAAGCAGGAAGAAAAAATCCAAAACCAAATCTCAGCCTTAGATTAGAAACTGCCAGATGAAAAACAATTGAATACCAACTAAAAACAAACTCTTGCAGCCACTCAAATACTGTCTTAAAGGAAAAAAAAAAACCAACAACAAAAACCACAAAAAAAACACCACAAAAAACAAACTAGAAAAAGTAAAACACCTTGTACATGGTGTCTTCCAAAGCTGCTTCTGCAGAGACTCCTGTTACACGCTGCTGTCTGCCCAAATATCCAATTGCTCAACCGCACAAATCACAATGAAAATGGAGAAATGCCTTCCTAATGTTACTTTGCACAAAAGTAAGTGTTGCAACTGACACCTAACGCTGCCAGAGACGTCCAGTGATCACAAAGAACAAGAGTCATGACCCGGCATAGATGGCAAGATGGTAACACAGCATTATCCAGCACTTTAAAGCTGTTAAAAGCCTTGCCCTCTGGAACAGGGTGCTATATTTAACAGACTATCGTGAGGGACCAGATTATCAAAAGACAAATAGGACTATTTATTAGCAACAATTTGAAACATCACAAGGGAGGAGCTTGGATTTCACTGTTTCTTCAGTTAACAAGGCTGCAAAAGCTAAAACCACATATTTGGGATTTGTGGCACAATAAATTCCCACTTATTTCAATTATAACTCTCCAGCAGTTTCTCTAGTTTGAAGAAATTGCCCACCTTTCTTTCCCAGGATGTCACCAACAGCAAAGCCATGACAGTGCAACATGCAGGATATGATAATTACACTTCACTGGGCAGTTCCAGGCATAAAAAGACGTTTTCTTAAACCACTCTATCCTGTCACTGGTAATTATTTATTGCCATAAATTCCCATTTTGCTACATGCTCTGAGGAGAGCTAAGCACACTATACAGATGTTTTCCAAACAGGACAGAACAAACTAATTTGCATTAAGGCTTCACAACATTTTGCATCCCAAACCCTAGTTTCCTCAGCTACTTTTAATTTCACCAAGCTTAATCCAAGACTCTTATGCTGGATGCCTGGCTCAAGCAGAATCAGATATCATTTTAACCTGAAATAGTAGGGGGGGGGACGGGTGTGGAGGCAAACGAGTTCTGTGCCTCACACTTTTTGAAAAAGTGAAGGCTCCTTTTTCAGATTCACTCCAGTTGCCTTCATATTTTGAAGACAAGCTATTTTACTTTAAAGTATATGTTTTGCTCCTTAGGAACAAGTCCTTATCAATGTATGAATCCACCTAACTGTGCCCTTAATATATGGGTCTGGAAGAAAAGAAGGCCAAAAAAGTCACTGATAGCTAATGAGGACACTGCATATATGAAAAGATTTTTTTGAGAAGTCCATCCTCCATCACCTGAGATCTGACTAGACTTGATGCATCATTCCCATAGAGAAACTGAACATCCTCTAAGTGATCTAAACCATACATTTTAACTAGCACTCCTTTATACAAACTTGCTGCTAGCATGCAAACAACGTGGAGAAGGAAAGCATACAATAAATGAAATGTTCCAGCAAATGGGGAGGTCCAAGATTATAAAGAACAAGAGAGGAAAAAAACAAAGAACAGCTGAGCAAAGAAATTCAGAGCTTGGCTCATCTCAGCAGCCCTAGTATGTCCCAAAGCTGAGTAAAGCCTGAATTCTTGGAGTCTGTTCCAAGTATTTTTGTTCCTCTCACATCGATGAACTCACTGGCAAAACATCCATCTCCTCCAGTCCTACTCCACTTCCTACTGCCAGTATCACTACATGGGTTTAAAAGACAAAGGTCTACACGAATATGTGCCAACCCAACAAATCACCCACACGAGGAGCAGTAAGAACTGATACCACGCTGTTATGTTTGCACTAGTTTTGTTTTTAACTAATATGGAGCATTAAGGTTGCACACTTGCACAAAAATTAAGAAAAGCTACAATTAAGACTGCTTTGTGCAACCTTCATCCACTGCTTGTGCACTTGTGTTAACATGGTCTGTACTTAACATCTCACATTCTGTGCTCTTGACATGGGCAATCTCTAGAAATGAACTAGGAAGAACAAATGAAGGATTGTTATACCCTAATCTCCTGCTGGCTTGGAGACTTAAGGAAACAGAGACACAAATGAGACTACAGAAAGGCAAAACAAAAACCAGAAAATAAGGCGACCAAAGGCTGCTCTTGCCACGGACACTGAGCTGCTGTCTGACAGTAGCCCAGTCCTTTCCTCCACCTTTACAGTTATTTTTTGTACGTTTCTTATTTTACAGTTATCTATTTAGATAATCTGCAATCCAATTTGTGTACACACTCAGCACACTCGGCGGCAATTAGGACATGTACTTTAAATACATGAATTGCTTTACACTATAAAATGCAAATGGAGGCAGGACAGTGTTTTAAGAACATTCCTGCCAGGTGAAGGAAGACCATTACTAATGCAATACTTAGATGTTATAGCAATAACCAGCAAAGGCAGCCGCTGGAGTAACTTAATAAATCTGCTCTTTGGGAAGGCTTTTGCTAACAAAGTTTAAATGAAACTGCAGCTGATCAGAAAATGGTAAGTATAAAGCTAAATACTAGACAGTAGTGAATTAAACGAATACAGTATACTTTAATGTGCTACAAAACAAAGAATTATGTGAACGGGTGAATTCATAGTTAAAATATACAGCTACAGCAACTCCTCAAGCTGAACTAAGAACACTGCACAATTCATACCTTCAGACAAAAATAAAGGTCAACCTGAACAGCAAATCATAAGATGAGGTTGTAAATAGCCTGTGCAGTTAAATCCCTACAGAAGCTAGCCAAGTCTATGCAAGTTCTAAGTAAAAAATGTGCTAAAAAGACGTTACAGATGCATTTTTAAATACCCCAATCAAAAGAGTATCGATAAACCACACAAACAAGCCCGCAACCCCCCCAGTATTTACCTTACTGCAGTAAAGCATCCAAAGCTCATACAGCCTCTCTCGGGATGCCATTCCTTCCCTTCCTCTTTCCGTCGATACCAGCTACTTTTGCTCAAGATCCATGCTCAGTTCCCAGGTGCTCTTTCCGCAGTTTTGCTTTATTATTACAGTTGTATCATAATCCGAGGAGCCAAGGATGAAAACAACAGCGTCTCAGTCTCTCCTTTTCGAGTAAATAACGAAGCACAACACAAGCAACTGCAGAAAACTGTCATGCATGTCCGTTCTTCGCCAGCGCCGCTTCGGTTTTAATCTCTGAAAGTGAAAACATACCCTTCAGGCCTTTGGTGGAGGAGGAAAAAAAAACAAATCCGTACTTAAAGCCCACAGACGACCTCGGGAATTACGCGGCGGCAGGTCGCACTGCTTTCGCCTCTGACACTATCACCCCTAAGACGGAGAAGTCAGGTCGCTAATT
>JAOXXN010000102.1:13659271-13674454 GCA_026770055.1 Myrmophylax atrothorax
GCAGAATTTGTAGAAGTTCAAACTGGACCCATTGACCGTTTTTCACAGGCTGCAAGGCTGTGAATTTACAAGGAGAATGTCGCTCTCCACAGCCATGGCATCCCGGGAGGCGGACGAAACGTCCTTCTTCGGCCTGAGCGGCGTCAGAGAGAGGATGCGGGAGAAGAAAAAGGGTGCCTTGAGGACTGCGAAATTGAACGCCTCTCTTGCATCAAAAATCAAGACGAAGATAATCAGTGAGTTGTTTGGCGTTGCAGCGCGGGCAGAGGCTCGTGGCCGTGCCTTGGCCGTGGCGCTGAGCGGCGGCCCCTCGCCCAGGGGCTCAGCAGCTTCCCTGCCTGGGGCTTTCCAGGGAGTTCAGTGCCCTGCAAATGAGTGTCAAGTGCCCCTCGAGGTGCCCAAAGGTGTCTGAATTATCTGTGTCTGGCAGGTTTAACACAAAATCGTTGTAGCACCAGCTAGGGGCATTGAGATGCTCAGCAGCATCTCAGTTGGTTGTGTTTGGGGAGCTGAGTCCTCAGGGCCCAAATAGCAGAGCCAAGAGATGTGGAAAGTATTTTAGAGTATATGCAATACTGTGCTAAAGCTAGCCCAACTGTGACTTGTTTTATGGGGGATATAATGCAACGATAGCACATGAGAGAATTTGGACTACCTTAAAAAAGTTAGATATTTCTATTTTATTTGTTTTGGAATTGGGAGACATGGCACCAAATCTGCTCGAGGAAAACTACAGAGGAAAAGAGGTTTTTCTTCCACTTTTTGGAGGGAGATGAGAACTCATTATAAGTGACTTGTTCAAAGCCAGAGGCACGTTTTCAAGCTCAGTATCTGAACAATGCCATTGTTCATTAAGAATTGAAGCAGTAGCTTGTTACCTTAGCATGACCCACTGAGGATGGAGATGGTGTCTGAGGTGTAGCAGGTTATTATGGAAATTTTTTTCCTGCTACTCTTTGGAGACTTCTATTGCTGGAAGGAATTATTCTGCCGATTTTGTGTGAGGGCTATGAAATTGTAGAGATCTGAGTGTGAGGAAGGTTATTCTGGAAAGAGGAAGAAGTATGATGAGGGAAGAGACATGGATGAGAACTTGGATGCTGATTCTGTGATACCTCTCTGTCTCTTACAGACAACTCTTCTACCATTAAAGTCTCCCTGAAGCACAACAATAAAGCGTTGGCTCTGGCCCTCAATGCAGAGAAAGCCATGGCACAGCGGCTCACCCAGGAGAAGACCCTCTTGCAGAAGGAGGTGGAGCAGTGCCACTTCCAGAACGCTGTGCTGCGGCACAGGCTCTCCTTCCTGGTATGGCACTAGCGGTGTGACTGGCATGGGGAGGGGTGGTGGGCAAGGTGTGCAGCAGTAGTATCTCAGTCTTGGGAGGAGTGAGTTGTTGCTGATGGTCCAAATTCTCAGCATATGAAAAAGGTCACCATTTGTTTGCTAATTTTTTTTTTCCAAGCTGTGTTTTCCCCAGAAGCTGCCTTGCTCTGGCTACCAGTATCCTTGTTGGAATAGATGTTTTGATTTAATGTCTTCATAGCTTCTCTCTCTTTATTACCTCCACATAGAGTAATACCTTGAAAGAAATTGAAAATCTTATGGCTGCAGTAAAGATGGCCAAGCTGTCTGAGGTAAATCATGGGAAACATGAGCACTCTGCTCCGGGAAGGGGGCTGTGTTTGTCTTTGTCCTTTGCTTTGTGTTGCCTGTTCGCTTCAGTGTTGGATGCTTCAGCTGGTTTTGTTTGCTTGAATTATGCTGGCTACATCCTTGTTTTTATCTTGGTGTTAATGATTTCTGGGGTAATCTTTTCTGTAGGAAGGGCTACAGTTTTAATCTGTTGTCCTCTGGATCATTGGCTGTATTGGCCAGTAGCCTCTTCTGCTCTGACAAGTTGTGGCTTCTTTTCATTTTCTTTTTTAAAGTATTGCCACAGCAACTTGGGGTAGGGAATTACACACTTTTCCTTTGTCCTGTCTCATGAGAATATATTCCTGCTTCTTTGTCTTAGATTATCTGAACTAGTTTAACTTAATCCTTAGGCTGGAGGAGACAGACTCTGTTTCTGCTGCAATTTATGCCATAATTTATGCAATTTTAAATGGGAGAGGGTCACCAGCAGTATTTTACATACTTTCCAGAGTGAAACCGAGCTTCTACTGTTTCTGTGCTGGAGGCTGCACAAAGGGTTTTTAAGAACTTTAAACCACTCTTCTATTTCTCTTCTTTTCAGTTCCGTACAAATTCTGTGTCCTTGTCCAGTGGCCAGAAATGCAGCATGACTGAGGATAGCTGGGCTGATGATATTGCAGATGGTCACCTTCTGAGGTGAGCCTTAAAATGATATCAGAAAACTTGCCCTGAATTTCTGTGTGCTAAATTTCTTGTGTTTTACCTGTGTGCCCAAATACCAGTTTTTAGGTGAGATGTCTTTTCTGAACCACCACTCCTTGACGTTTTCCTTTACACTGTCTTTCTGCTGCCACTCCTTGTCTTGTCTGACCTAATGCCAAGTTTATGCACAGACTGGTCCTTCTGCCTCCTTTATTTGAGAGCACATTACCTTTAGGTAGTTTTCCCTTTGTAGCTGGTGAGCACTGCAAGGTTTCCTGGAGTGAAGGTCATAGCTGGCCACATTGATGTTTGTTTCATATAAATGCTTAATACTCACCTGCTTGTATGATGTAAACTTGTATTCTGGAAAAATGTTCAGAGCAGGATCTCTTAAAATATATCTGAAATTCTGTTTCTACTCGGTTTAGTCTCCTCTCTGAATACAAGAGGAGTCCTTGGAGCTGCCCACATGCCTAACACCAAGCAGCTGCATTGGTGTTCCACAGCACAGTGAACATGTGCTTATAACCTGTGTGCTGAAAGGCCTTTACTTCCCCGTTGCCTCAGTGTATTTTTCTCCTATTCTGTCTGTTGTACTTGCTTAAAAATGGGGAATCTGTCCTGCCTAGGCAGCGTGTATTCTTCAGCACTTGAAGGCTTCAGAAATGTATTTTTGGACTCCTGGTGGAAGTGAAAGCTCTAATTACTCTACTGGATTCTGGGACCTGTCATATATATATGGAAATGCTCCATTGCTGTTATTCCTTCTCACCAGGGTTACAGGGATACCAATGAGGGTGCCTATTTCCAAGCTGTGTGATGCAGGACAGCAAGGTGACAGCTCCACAGCAGTACAAACATCCTCAGGAGAACTTCAGAGACCTGCACTTAACGAGCCCCTGAAAATCGTGCCTGTTGCCTCTGAAGACATTTTGCCACCACAGCAAGCTGAGAAACCTCAGTTTCACCAGGAAGAGAATGGGAAGAAGTTCACTGAAGCAATGGAAACACAGGAGGCTTTTCTTGACTCTTGCATCTTTGGAGGTAAATTTGCATCTTCTGCTGTTCTTGTGGTACAACTTTGTGTGTCTGTGCTCACATGTGCATGAGTGCAGTGCCAGAGGTCCACTGAACTCCTACACATCACTGCAGTAGCTCCTAATGACTGGTGGGAGCTGCACGCTTCACTGGCAGTGGTACTGCTGTAGTTATGCATATCCCAGAATGGGATGCCTTGCTGGCGATATTTGGCATGTTTGCAGTAGCTCAAGTTTGCAAATGAGGCTTTTTGAGTAATAGGCACTGAGCTTACAAAAAATTTTCAGAAATGTGTGAAGGTGCAGAATCTGACTAGATGCACAACTTTTGCATGTGAATTTACCATAGAAATAATAACTCTTACATGTATCATGTGTGTTCCTAAATGTTATGGCTGGTTAAGGGATCTTGCTTTGGGATGCCTTTTTGTTCAGAGGGGAGCCAGCTGAGCAATTCTGTTACACAGGAAGTTTGGGAAGTACCTGTAGAGACAAAATCATGTTTTAATATGCTCTGGATTTTTGGCAGTGTGCGGGGCAAGGCTTTTTGTAGTATGGGGAAAGCTGGCACTTGCCTGCCGCATTTCTCTGTCTTAGAAATGAATTTTGTCTTTCCAACAGAGGTCTCATGCACCACCAAACAAAATCCCGACGATTTGCCAGCAAATGCCTGGGAAAGTCATCCTCTTCTATATGAGGCTGATGAGATGGCAAAACGTTTCTTTGATCGTCTCTCACAAGGGCACGTTACTCAGCGGAGGAAACATTCCACCCTATTTGCTACAAGCACTCCATCCCCTGGTGTGGGCATCTTCCCATGTGTCAGCTCCACTCAGGCAGCTTTGTCTAGTATCACAAAGGACAGCAGCAGCTCCAGCAAGAGCAGCACACAACAGCAGCTGGAATCTCACAGCTGCCTGGCTTCCCCTACTCAAACCATTGTTACTTCTGATAGAAAATCTGTGCGTAGAGAGACTTTCTGTGATCAGCCGCAGGCTAAAGAAACTGAGTGTGATGTTGAAATGGACCCCAACCATAGCCAAGTCCCTGACTTTGTTCCTGCAAAGGTTAAAAGTAAAAGTAATCGTAAAACTGGTGAGAAAACAACTGTTAAAAAAGCAAGCACAGGAAAAAAGAAAACAAATGCAATTAAAAACAATGCAGAAAGTAGTCCTGATATATCTCGAAGTGAAGAGTGTGCTCAAAATGCAAAGACACTTCTTCAGCCAAAAGCTGCACTGTGCTCTACTGAGTCTGAAGTTTGTGAGGTGGGGCAAAAGGCTTGTGTGGGGGCTTTTGACAGGAAGAATAGAGACTCTGGTGTGGAGCACCATTCCCACTCTCCTGATGGAGCCCAAGATCTTGAAAGTGCATATGTGGTAAATCCAGCACAGCTGTCCAGTCTTGAAAGTGGTGACTTAATGCAACACATTAAGAAGGGACCTGTCTCTGAGATCCAAAGTATGGAGAGTTTGTTAAAAAGCCCAGTTCACACCTTCTCTAGTCATGAAGTTCCCTCAGATGATTCCGGTCCACAAAATTCACTTTTCCTCAGGAAAGAGACCTTCAGTGCCTGTGCTTTGCAAGAGGACTCAAGTGTGAGCATAATGAACATCAGACAGAAAACCAACAGAAGAACTACAGTAATTAGGCGAAGAGTTGATTCTGATGAGGAGTATCTGCCAAAGAGTGTAAAAATACAGAAGGCCAAAGCTGAAGAACAGCCTAAAAGAAGCCAAACAAGAAGGAAGAAGACTGTCAGGTTAAGTAATTGTGATCAGAGAAATGAAGTTTTTGGTTTTGGGCCTTCTATAGGTGTTCAAGGAGTAGCTAAGGAGAGCGCAAAGGATTTGCCATGTCATCTTAAACATAACAGGAGAACTTACATTGTCTGTCCTTTGGATCCTTCAGAAAACTTGGATTGCATCCAGACAGAATTTGAAGGGAGTGAAAATGTACCTCCCAGGTCTGTTCCTGGTAGCAAAATCCCCAGAGCTGCTAAGAAGAGTCACAAGAACAATAAAAAACAGACAGGGGGCCTTCAAAAAGAGGGGCAAGCTAATGTTGACAACAACTTGAATGATTTAAAAAAAGAGGCCTATTGCAAACCCAAGCCTCAGAGGAAAAACTCTAGACCTCTAGAGACTGATTTCCTGGCCAGAAAAAGTGATGGTGCCAAGATTCCCATTGGAAGTTCAACAGAACTTGCATCCAAGCAGTCTGTCCTGATGGGGAAGTTTTCGTGCATTGCAGATCTGCTGTCTGAGCCAGATGGCTTCCTGGAGGAGCAGATACCTGAGATATCACTTACAAATAGTCTTATGGACCTTCCACACAGTCCTGAATTCTCCTCTGTGACCAGTTGTGCAGCTTTGCCTGTTAGCTCTGGGCTTACAGAAGTACCAGTTTCCAAGAGCTTGAGTACTGAGGACAACAGAATGCCAGAAGAATCTCCTGATGGGACAACAGAATGCCAGCCGAAAAGCTCCCTGACATTTAAACAACAGACTGCTGAGGAAATGCCTGGGGAAAGAAACCAGATTCAGTCAAATTCTTGGAGCTCACCTTCACAGGAACCTGGTAGGTGGTAAGCTGGGGAGGGTACATGTGTTTGGAGATGAGGAGAAAAAAATCCAAGCAGCAAGTGCTTGTATTTTATTTCTTCTCTCTTTTTCCAGAGTTAAAGATCAGTCTCTAGTCTGATCATTTATGCCTCCACTTTGGCTGGACAGTCATTTCTGTAGCTACATTTACTTCTTGTTTATCAGCAGTCCTATGAGAGTTTCTGGCTACTTTGTCCATGTGTGGATTTTGGGAAGAGACTAGCAGCATGTGCAGCAAGTCTTGTTTTACCACCCTTGTTACCTACAGGGCATGCCTTTTAGAAAATCAATTACTGAAGTAGCTGAGAAGTCTAACTTGATGCTGACCCTGCCTACTGGAGTCAGTGTTACTGGGCACAGAATATGAAGAAGGTGGCAATTTTTTGGTCCAGAATGGTTAGTGCTGCAAGGTTTCAGCTTTCATACCTCTAGGCGGTATTTTCACTGGAAATTAAGCAGGAGCTAACCTAAATTATTTTTGTTGTGGTTTTTTTGGCTTTTTTTTTTTTGAAGGATTTAGAGGGTGTATCCCTTGGCTGGTAATACAATAGTTAAGCTGATCCTTTTGAGGAGTTTGCTGTTAATGGATGCTCTGTAAAGAGAGTAGCTTCATGGTGTTTTTCTTCCTGTAGCTGTTGACAAACAGTCCTGCTACAACTAGAGTTGTACTTTGTGGAGAGGGAGGAAGTTTATTCTCCTGCCCTCCCCCTTTTGGCTGACTTCACTTTGAAAGCTGCAGTGAACACTGGTGTGGTCCTGCATCTTGCTGGAAGTTGGTAGGTTGCTGGTAGGTTGGTTCTGTGCCATGAGCTCGCTCTCCCTTCCGGGCTTTAAGCTCCTGGGCATTACAACTATCAACTAATTTTTGTATGATTTTTCTACTACCCCAGGGTACATGATACTATCAGTACCTAGTGATCTGTATTTTTTCACTGAGGTACCTAACTTGGTTTATGAGCTGACTTTTAAGGAGCAGGTCTGGTATTTTTGGAATGAAATGGTCTCCTGAGTTTAGAGGCAATACGATTTTGATTCAGGACTGTGCAGTGTTCAGTGAAACCTGGTAATGCAGCCCTTTCTATTTGTCAGCTGTAATTTCTTAGGATATCTGGAAATGATTTGGAATCACTTTGATCATCTCATCTGAATGTCTCCCTTTGCAGAGATCAGGCCACTCCGGGACTTGAAGAATACCCGGATTCTGTCTTACTCCAGCTTGGAAGCAGTATCAGGGCCCTCCTCCAGGCGGAGACGGAACCCAGCCTGCTATAAAGAGCCAAAACTCAACAGGTTGGGCTTTAAACTATTCCTTCCAATGACTGTTCGCATGCTGCAACCCCTGCTCTGCTCTCATGTGCTTGTTCTCCAGTCTTGGTTGCTTTAAGTTCCTCTTACCCTTTGCGTTCTGTGATCCTCCTCTTCTACCACCATGTGGTTATGCCAGAATTCTGCATCAGCATAAATGGATGTGCAGGCTTCTGGTAACAAGCTACCAAAAACATTCCCCTTGTGAAATGAGCACATCTCTTAGCAGACTGCATCTGTGGTACTCCAGTGCTAATGAGGCACGAGTATGAGGATAAATTACAGGCTAGAGAAAGATGGCTCTGCAAAAGCCTTGATTTCATTTACATTCTGTGATGGCTAAAGTTTTACACACCTGAGTAGTACTTTCCTCCCAAGAGCAGGCTGCATCTATAATCACTTTTTCTCGCAGATATGAGTATCTAAACAAATAGCTGCATCTTTTCCCTAAGAAACTGTAGATTCAGTACCTCCAATCCCCATTGCAGAGAATAATTTAACTTCTAAAACTATGACTTTGTTGTTATGCTGCTGGGTAATACTATGCTTTTTCCCTGAGAAGTGCCACCATTTGAACTTTCTGTGAATAGCTGGTTATATTTGGTCAGAATGCACTCTGTACTGGACAAGAAACAAACTGTACCACTCAATCATCTTACAGGAGAAGCATTGCTGTAATATCAGAAACTTCAGTGACTAAAATCATACATGTTTTCAAGAAATAATTGATTGTTCAGTGTAACCTTTTTTGTTTCACAGTAAACTGAGGAGGGGTGACCCATTTACAGACACCAAGTTCCTCCACTCTTCTCCTCCTTACTACAGAAAAAAAAAGAAACCTGTTAAAGCCAAGAAAATGACCCAGGAGATGGAAGAGAAAGAACAGCTTCCTGAGGGCTGTCCCAGTGCCAAGGTTTGCAACAATGGAAAGGAGTCAGGATTAAAACAATAGTTGAATAGGCAGCCCCCAAGTTCCTAGAAGCTTCCACATCTGGCCACAAGGCTACAATGTCAATCGAAGAGGCCTGAGCAAAGGTGGAGGTGCTGAGCAGACAGCTGAACTATTACAATCAATGCAGCCAAAGGACTGATTTGATGAATTGAGCCTCGGATGGCAGATTTCTTCTGGTTTGACATCTTTGGGACTCATGGGGTGGGGAAGGTGGTTGACACAAACTGGGTGGATATCTGTTGTAATGATGGACATGGCCCTTATGTTCTGTATGATTAGCCACTCCCTATCTTCTGCTTCCTTCCTGTTCTCTCCCTCTGTCTGCTATGTAAAGCTCGCTGCAGCTGAGTATGAGCCCTATACACAACTGTCCTGGTTTTAGCTAGGGTAGAGTTAATTTCTTAGTAGCTCTCACAGTTCTGTGTTTTGGATTTGGAATGAGAGTGGTGTTTGCAACACACTGATGTTTTGGTTTTTTGCTAAGTTGTGTTTATCCTAAGTCAAGGACTTGTTTTTCCTTGTCTCATGCTCTGCCAGTAGAAGGGAGCATAGCTGGGACAGGTGACCTGAACTGAGCAATTGCATTGTGTAACACTTGTTTCCTTTTTGTTATCATTATTGTTATTATTATTTACCATTATTATTGGATTTTACTTTATTTTCAATTATTAAACTATTCTTATCTCAATTTACAATTTTTACCTTGATCCTCTTCCCCATTCCACAGGGCAGAGTGGGGGGGAAAAAAGGGAGGTTGAACAAGTGGCTGCATGGTGCCTCATCTCCTCTGGGCTTAAATTGTGACACCAACCAACGTTAAGGAATGTTTGAGCCATGAAATGATGTAGAAGACCAGGCCTAAGCATGTTTTGTCTCATTCCAAGTACTGCTACAGGGAAGGTTATTGAAGAGAGGGTCCTGCAGAGGTGGGGCAGCTCTTTTCTGAGCCAACTCCCTGCTCTGCTTTGAGACTTGTGCTGAGTCCCTCCCCCCAGTTCACTTCCTGGAGAAGGGCTGGCTTTGCCCATGTGAACGAAAAGCAAAGAAAATCTAGTTTACACAAGAGGTGTGCAACAGGTTAACTACAAAAGGCTGCCATTTACCTTTTTTTTTAACCCTTTTCTCGCTTTTTCCTCTTTTGTCTTTTGCTTCTTTGTCTTACAATCCCATCCCCCTGGCAGGACAAATGTGGGATCTAAGGATTGGTGATATTCTTTATTTAGTTCCCTTTCTTTGCCTGGCAAAGCAAGGGTATCATATTGTACCCTGTACTCTGTACTAAATATGCTGTGGGAGTAGGGAGCTTGAGGTGAGTCGGGGCTTGTGAGCCAGCACCTTTGACAAGTTTGTGGTGGGAGTTGAGAACTTACTGAAATGTACTGTAGAAAATTAAGGGCTTGTTAGCCTCCACTCTTGTGAGAGTTGTCCTGGTTCTCTCAGCCTGTCTTCAGAAGTGCTCTAACCCTCTGATCATCTTTGTGTCCCTCTTCTGGACTCACTCCAACAGGTCCATGGCCTTCTTATGCTGGGAGCCCCAAAGCTGGACACAGTACTCCAGATGGGGTCAATTGTGTTACAGGAAATCCCATACCTCTTCCATTGTAGACTGAGCACCCACTGGCTTCCAGCTTTTTTAGGGTCTATTGGTGTCTAACCTTTGAAGGTTATTGATAGTAAATGTTTGAGGGAGTGGTGGGGAAAAGAAAGGATTATAGTGGTAGTTAAAGGGAAGGAAATGTCCCTCCTTGGAAGCAGGAAAATGGTTTCCTCTTTATTTATGGCAGAGCAGGGAGGATGCTTTGTTCTTCTGACCACACTTACTGCTTTTCCTTAGCACTTCAACAACATCCATCAGTTCATGAGGATAGACTGGGTCTTGCTGTACCCTGTGGAGTCCTCCAGAGGATGGAAACTCCGTTAGTACAGAGGGAAAATAGTGTCATGTGCAGTCAGGTAAATGCTACTACATTGCTCACATTTAAGCTATACTGTTAAGTCATTAAAACTAGCATGCAAAAGTGTAAGATTTAAAAATGCCCTCTTACTTATTTGTTCATCTTCCTGGAAGGTACCAAGCTTTCTCTGGTACTCTATAACTCTGGAAGCTGTGTGGGAGCCAGGAAATAACAGGGACTTTCTTCAAGGTGCTGTTGTAGTAGGACCTGCCTGTAACCAGTAACCAGCTTCTGTTTTGCTGAGTGGTGATATGTCAGGTTTTTTTAGTCCCAGAATAAACTTTCACTGGAAGTGGTACCTTTAAATTCCAGTCCACTGCCTGATGTTTACCACTACACTACAGATCCCAGCTTTACCTGGGTCAGAAGAAATTAAAACTCTATTTTTGTTTATGCTGCATTCAAATAGTCTGTCCCAGCCTGTATGGGATTGTGCCGAAAGCTACTGGAATGTCTCTCTGAGGCAGAATTTCCCCATAACTGCTAATCACACAAAGGAAGGACAGACACAAAGAATGTTAGTTGGTTTTTATTTTAGTCTGAACTAAGAATATGCCTTAAAAAACCCCTAACACAAAACCATGGATGGAATAGTTTTTCACAGTCAAGATCTGATGCTGTGTCACAACAGAAAGGGTAAGTAATAGCCCAGACAATTGGAGAGAAGCTTTGCACCTTTTAGAATTGTGGGGTGGGAGAAGAGGTAACAGTTCCTATGCTTTACAGCCAGTCATCAGAAAGGAGCATAACTAAATGCATGGCCTGCATTTAGACACTGCAGCATGACTTTATAGGCTCTTAGCCTGTAAGGCTTGTTTCCAGCATTTACTAAGTGCTTCTTGAATGCTCCAGTCCTGACCACAGCAATGGAACCAAATCCCTTAGTATCAGAATACTATGCTCTGGTTGGCACTAAAAGATAAATTGAGAGGGGCTGAACTAGAGCTGGCATAGCCCTGTGAACTCACTTGCACTCAGTGGGCAGTACTGGAGAGAGTAGGACGGTTCTGATTTCTAAGGTCAGTTGCCAGTAGGTCACCACTGGTTTGACCAGAGCTGTGACACAGACAGGCTGTCAGACTGAGACAAACAGAAAAAAGACACACAGATCAAAGTCACAGAGAGAAACCTCAGGGCTGCTGTGAACAAAATTAGGAATCCAGACCCACAGTGAGCATGAACACTATCACATTCATCTGCTTACAAAAGTAGGCCTGGCCCAGCAGCTCAAGGAGTTTAAGAAAACAAGACTTTTTAAAAATTTAAAAAGTGTATATGATCATTTTTGTCTAGTGTTTAAAATGTTACACAACAAAGCATGATAAAGTGCCATGTATGCAAGAAATGACAGAAAATCCAGGTACATGTTTTCTCCAATATCCTTATGTTCCCATTAACTACTGTAATTCTTTCTTTGATTGGGGCATCTGTATTTGTTTTATTTCCTTAAAAGTGTTTGGAGGAACTACTGCAGTGACTGCTACCCACCAATTACCCAAAAATGTTACTTCTTTACTTGGTCCTTGACATTTTTCAGGTGGAATTTCAATTTCTGCTTCATGTAATGCTTCCCATACTGCTGCTGCTTCCCCCCCTTTTTCATGGGAATCTCCTCCAATTAGAATAGAATGCATATACTGGCATAGTTTCCACATGTAGGGGGAGTGAGACTGTCTGTAAAAACTCAGCAAGTACAGCATGAGCAATCGTGGGTGAATGTTTTTATACCCCTAAGGGAGCCACTTAAGAAAACCTAAAACTGGTGAGAAAACAACTGTTAAAAAAGGAAGCACAGGAAAAAAGAAAACAAAGGCAATTAAAAACAATGCAGAAAGTAGTCCTGATATATCTTAGAGTGAAGAGTGTGCTCAAAATGCAAAGGAAGTTGCAACCTGTTGTTCTAGTGAGTCTGAAGTTTGTGAGGTGGGGCAAAAGGCTTGTGTGGGGGCTTTTGACAGGAAGAAGAGACTCTGGTGTGGAGCACCATCCCCACTCTCCTGATGGAGCCCAAGATCTTGAAAGTACATATGTGGTAAATCCAGCACAGCTGTCCAGTCTTAAAAGTGGTGACTTAATGCAACACATTAAGAACCTATCTCTGAGATCCAAAGTATGGAGAGTTTGTTAAAAAGCCCAGTTCACACCTTCTCTAGTCATGAAGTTCCCTCAGATAATTCCAATCCACAAAATTCACTTTTCTTCAGGAGAGACCTCCAGTGCCTGTGCTTTGCAAGAGGACTCAAGTGTGAGCATAATGAACATCAGACAGAAAACCAACAGAAGAACTAGAGTAAATGAGCAAAGAGTTGATTCTGATAAGGAGTATCTGCCAAAGAGTGCGAAAATAAGAAAGGCCAAAGCTGATGAACAGCCTAAAAGGAGCCAAATGAAGCACGATATGGTGCCACTTACACTCTCATGTAAGTGGGAGATGCTTTGATAGAGCAGCTTGAGTAGAACCCATGCCTTAAGGTTTGGTCACAGAGGCCAGCTTCCGCTTCAAGTTTTCAGCAAGCTTGTCCATGAACTCAAAGGTGTTCAGATAATCAGAGCGTGTGACACTGGAGGAGGTGAACAAAACAAGGCAGGCATTAGTTATACAGACTCTCAAAAGACCAAAGCAGGGCAAGATTGTTCAAAGAATTCTAAGTCTTGCCTCTAAAACCAAAGGAGTTATCCCCTTCTCATCAGCCTGGGGTTTTTTTTTGCCAAAAGGCTCCAGAGAAGAGGGTAGATAGGTGATATTTTGCAGTTATGTAGGTTTTCCTCATTAGGAGGAAGGCAGGATCTGGCCAATGTAGCTAGACTGTCATAAAAGAATGTCTTCACAGTTCCTTCTTTCCTTTTGTCCCCATTCATTTGGTACAATAGCAGGGACCGAGCAATCTGGACTAAGGTACTTGGGTCAGAGTGTCTGATGTTCTGTTTGTACAGCACTGGCTACAGGTGAGTCCTGTTCTGAGACAGAGTCCTGTTCTTCACCAACCTAAAATAACATTTTAGCAAATGCTGCTCAAAACCACCTAGTGGAACAGATTCCTTCAAGCACAGCTGGTTATTTCATATACTTACTTAGGTAGGCCTTTGATACAGGCAGCAAGGTCCTTTGTCATGTAGCCAGACTCAATGGTCTCAATGCAGACTTCTTCCAGGGCAACTGCAAAGTTCTTAAGGCTAGTGTTGTTGTCCAGCTTAGCTCTGTGAGCAAGTCCTCTTGTCCATGCAAAGATGGAGGCTGAGAGAGAACACTAGGTTATTCTGTCCTTCAGGAACTCCCTGGAAATTGTTCTAAATCATCATGTAGAACAATAATTAGATTTTTTATATTAATAAAACTGAAAATGGAAGAAAAAGACAGAAAATCTAGTATGGGAAAGAGAACACTTATCTTCATCTAGGTATCCTTTGCTTTTAGTGCAGCTCTAAAAAAGAACAGACCCCAGAAACAACTCACTGCCTCCAGTAATCATTTTGTGCATGTCATTTTATCTTTGTTCCTGCCCAAGTCAGAAGGAATGACGTGTGGTAGGACTCTGTGGTTACAGAGAACATTTTCTTTGCGACAGAAGGGTGCAGTCTTCTTCCTACTACTGTATTATGCAGTCTCTATGCAGTTTTAAAGGATTCTTTCCCTCACGTTCTGTTCTAAGTGCACTTACACTTTAAATGTGCGGCTGGGCCTTTTGGAGCATCAGAAAGATGAGTAAAATAAAAATCAATCAATCTAAACCTTAAGGCCCTTATGGCTATAAACCAATTCCTTGCTGAAGAGCGAGTGCATGTCTCAAAGTCTAGGTTAGATCTAGCTTGTTCCTCACACTCCCTCCATTCCAGCCTGTTTTTGCTCCAGGCTGTAGCTGTCTCTGTAGAGGCTCAGAGAGTTGACTATATTCTGGTGATGGATTGTGGTGCCACATTCCCCTACCCACCCCCTCAGGCCACGCTATGATCTGAGACACGCTCATCAGGCCTTGGCCTTGATGAACTGTGCCTGGACTAAGCCTGTCTCAAGCTTATCAGAAACACTGTCTGTGGTGTATGGCTCAAGCACCGGTAACCCATGCCTGTGGAGCCAACCAAAGACTGTTGGTATTCACATGCTGTGAGAAAGAACAGGGTTTGACTGGAGAACGGGGGCCAGGTAGGGATAAGGCAGCACTTTTCCATGAGAAAGAATGAGTGGCAGGAAGTGGGCATAGACTATAAGTGTGGGATTGAGACCACCAAGGACCTCCTCTCTTTTCCGCTCTTTTTTTTTCTTTTAGTTCTCTTTTTCTCTCTCTTTTCCTTCCTTTCTTTAATTCATCTTTCCTTCTTTAATGTCTCTTTTCCCTTCCATCCTTTCACTTCATCCAAAACCCACTGCTGTGTGCTTATATAGTAGGTCAGGGACTAACATACCAATTTCCATGTCAACTGTGTAATTTACTATTAAAACTTAGATTGTTTGTGGACCCCCTGACTTTTGTTGTTCCTTTTGACTAATGAGCATTTATGAATCTTAGATGGTTCCTTCACTTAAAGGTGGGTCGTAAAAGTATCCATGGAAAAAAAACCCTTATGAACCGCCAGTTTCAGTGAGGCAATTCTCTGCAGAAAGGATGCAGATGTTCTCACTCTAAACTTGTTCTTTCATGTGTAGAGGTCACTGAAGGGCAGTGAAAAGCAGCTCACCAATGGGGTTAGTGGAGGTTTCTTGGCCTTTCTGGTGCATGCGGTAGTGACGAGTAACTGTGCCGTGAGCAGCTTCTGCTTCAACGGTCTTGCCATCAGGGCAGATCAGCACACTGGTCATCATTCCCAGAGAACCATAGCCTACAGAATAATACAAGTTTAGAAAGTCCAGTGTCTCCTTTGGACAGGTCCCCTAAATTCTTAATCCCCACATTCTCCAATCCCCCCACACCCTCCCAGCCTTGATGTGAGTATCCCTGAACAGCAGTGTTGCTACAACCAACTTGGTAGTTGTAACACATCAAAATAACAGCTCA
>JAOXXN010000102.1:13684325-13698537 GCA_026770055.1 Myrmophylax atrothorax
TGCTGCCCTGCCTGGCTCACAGAGCTGGCAGAGCTGTGGCACTGCTGCCCTGCCTGGCTCACAGAGCTGGCAGAGCTGTGGCACTGCTGCCCTGCCTGGCTCACAGAGCTGGCAGAGCTCTGGCAGCTGCTCTGCTGTTTCTTGCAGCCCTGACTGACCCCAACGCCTCGGCGGCCCAGCAGGCTGTGCTGCAGCAGCACCTCAACAGCCTCACCTACTCCCCCTTCGGAGACTCCCCGCTCTTCAGAAACCCCATGTCTGACCCAAAGAAGAAAGAGGAGGTGAGTGCACATCACACTGGGCTCATTTTGTGGGTGAGAGTTGAAATTACTCTGGTTTGTGTTCACTGTCTCCACTGAAAGGATCAATCAGTGAGCAGCCAGTTAGGTTGCCTTCTGTGTTCTCTCACTGGTGCAGTGGCTTTTGACCCTCTCCAGGACACAAACTGCTTTATTTTATTCCTGTGGAAGTTTCCCTGCCCGTGGCAGGGGGTTGGAACTGGATGATCTTTATGGTTCCTTCCAACCCAACCCATTCAGTGACTCCAAAATCTCCTGCTTTTCCCTGCACCAGAGCCTTGGCTTTGGAGTTCTTGTGGTGCTGCTGGTTGGGAGCGAGGATGGGGAATTGCTAATGCTTGGAGTAGTTGTAGAGCTGTGCCTGAGCTTTACTTAGGATGTCTCTGAGAGTCTCTAAGAAACCTGTCCCTGCTGGTCTGCTTAAAAGACAGCAACACAAACCCTTCTCAGACTTTTGAAGGGTTGGGGGAGGTTGTAAGTGGCTGCTTCCCTCAGGCAAATTCCTTGGGCTGGAGATGAGTCCTGCCTGGTGGCTGGAGCCCAGCAGAGACTGAGGTGGGCAAGTGGATCCAGGCTGATGGATGGGGCTGTTCTGGAGGCCTCCTACCCGAGTTTGTTTGTTGCTTCCCCCTTGACTCCTTATCCCCTTTGCGTTTCCAGGCCCTGGACTGGAGCACCTTAAAGCCGTTCCCAAACCCTCCCAGCACATGCTCTGGGAACTCCAGCTGTCCTTGTTTTTGTTTCAGAGGCTGAAGCCAACCAACCCAGCAGCCCAGAAAGCCTTGACAACCCCCACCCACTACAAGCTGACCCCTCGCCCCGCGACCAGAGTGCGGCCCAAGGCCCTGCAGTCGGCGGGATCTGCCAAGTCCCAGCTCTTCGACGGGCTGGACGACGATGAGCCTTCCCTGTCCAACGGGGCCTTCATGCCAAAGTGAGTGCCTCTGGGGTGTGCCTGGGAATCTGCTCAGCAGACTGAGTAAATCCTGGTGTAGGTTCCTAAATCCCATGGTTTTGGACACTGGCTCAAGTAGGAATAGCAATAGCAAGTTTTCTCCAAGACGTGAATTGAACTGTTTTGTAGAGGAGGCAGAAAAGTTCAGCTTAAACTGCTAAGGCTCAGTGAGCTGTAAAATGAGATCTGTCCATGATGGCAGCAAAGCTCCTGTAAAATCAATTAGGAATTCTTACCAGGAAAGCTTGCAGGGGGTACTACTCCCTCCTCCTGAACTAGGAGTGTCATTTGCTGATGCACATTTCTTAGGGGTTTATCCCAGCCCTGGTTCTATTTCCGATCCACATGTTTCTGTGAGAAATAAATCATGGCTTGGCCCAACTGAAGCTTTTAGGTTCAATCTTCAGGACCATCTGTGACAATCAAAGAGAAAAGGGGTTTGGAAACCTTTGGAGTTCAGTAAAAGCAAAGAGCAAAAAACTAAAGTGACCCTGCAGTAAAATGCACGTGTGGGCCAGACCTTCTGTGCCTCTGGAAAAGCTGATTTGGAAAACAGGGAGCCCAGTGATTTGCTGAGCTTGGGCTTTGAGGCTTTCACTGGCTTGTGCTTTTTACACCTACCCATAAACCAAAGCCTTGAATGGATTTCCAAAAAGAGTGTTGGTAGCTCTTATGGGAGACTTGATCTGTCCTGAGTGTGGGAGCAGGTCCCTACAGCTGGTTCCTCATTCCTGGAGCATCCAAACTAAGCTAGAAGTGCATATCTATGCAGTAGATAGATGCAAATTGCCCTGTACTGGTGTGTTTGTTTTCAGGAAGAGCATCAAGAAGCTGGTTCTGAAGAACCTCAACAGCAGCAGCCTGTTCTCTCCTGTGAGCCGCGAGAACGAGGACCTGGCGTCGCCCTCCGAGTACCCCGAGAACGGGGACAGGTGTGCTGAGTCACCTGCAGGGCCTCGTCCTCAGGGCGGCTGGACTGGTCCTGCCTGTCCCTCTTGTTGCTGTGGAACAGGGAGTTCTTTCCAGGGATGTCACTTTAGCTGTCATTGGAAGTCATTGACCTGCTGGGAGGTTCATTTCCTGCTGAACTAACTATGTGTTCTTGCTGTGTGGCACTGCCAGGTCATCCCACCCAAAATCAGGGTCAGAGCAGTGACTTGTCTTTCTGGATGAGTCTCTCGTCATTCCCTGTAGAAAAAAACCAGGACATTCCTTGAGGGAAGTGCTGACCCTGACCCTGAGGGGAGAACCCTTCCTGGTTAGTCCTCAGTGACGTGGGAATTGCAGGGAAGCTCTGCTGCCCCTGATGTCTCATAATTGTGTTTTCTGCACATGGTTTTTTGTACAGACTAAAAGAGGGAACCTCTATGGCTGTGTCTTCCCCTGCCAAAGCCAGAATTCCAACCTCCTCTAAAAGTCTCTGGCCATAGTTCAGCTGAACTCTGGTTTTGCTTTGTGTTCTTTTTATCAGGGGCTGGAAAGAAACTCCTGAGCAGCTCAACATGTCGATTTTATTGAAAACTCCTGCAAGTTAGAACTGATGTGGGAGTGGGGTCACCCTTGCCCTGCCCCGGGCACTTCCTGGGGCAGAGGAGTTTGGAGCTGTGGGGTTGCTCTTACACCTGCTTTGAAGCCTGTGCTGCAGACCAAGCACCCTGTTCCTCCCAGGCTCTGCTCACAGGGCATGTGCCTCAGTCCCAGCCACTGTGGGGCCCCTCTCCCAGTCTCAGCAGTGTCTCTGTCATGGTGGGAGCCCCAGTGACACAATGGCAGAGGGACGGGGAATAGTCACTGCCTGCAGTTCATGTGGGGTTTTTGTATGGAAAGGCAGCAGAAGTTTAAGCACAGGATCCCCTGGGTTGGAAGGGAACCCCCCGGGCTTCTACAGGACCCTCAGAGCTGAGTCATTCCATGTCACCCTTCCTTTCCCAGGTTCTTCCTGTCGGTGCCTCCCGAGGAGAACCACCGGCAGGACGGGGAGCGGGAGGAGGAGGAGGAGGCGCACGAGGTGACCCGGTTCTACACGAACCCCATCGCCAAGCCCATCCCGCAGACGCCGGAGGGCAGCGGGCACAAGGCACAGCCGGCCGTGGATGACACGCTGGTGGCGCTGAACATGCGGGCGGCGCTGCGCAACGGGCTGGAGGGCAGCAGCGAGGACGCCTCCTTCCAGGAGGATTCCCTGCAGGACGAGCGGGAGGAGGAGCCCGAGGCTGTGCACCACGTGTATCCGGCAGGTGGGGCGCTCTGGGGCCGGGCCGCCTGCTCTGGCAGCGTTGGTGCGAGTCCTCTGCTCCTCTACACCCCCAGCCTTTGCTTTGCTCGCTCCTCCTTTCTTCAGAACACAAATCTTGCTCTCCACTCTCCTCCTAGGGCAGAAATTTTACCTGCTGAGTCAATGAGCATTTAGATTTTATCCCTCAATTTTATATCACATGTGTTGGAGTTTTTTAAACTCATGGGAAGGTGAAGAGGAAAAGATTTGTTGATCCTGCTGGGTAATATGTGGCATGTCTTGAAACTGGCAGGGGATGTGCTCAAAAGAGATGTCTTCAGACATTTTATAGATGCAAAAAGCTTTTCAAAGGCAATTTAACAGATGAAGACCTGGAGTCTATTAAATGTGAAAGAAGCTGCAGCTTGGTCAGCAGGTGCTTGATCCTCCAGGCTATTAAATCTGGGACAGTGTTTCCTTCAGGTGTTCCTGCATTTGCTTCTTTTCCCCTGCCCACCTTTTCCCAGTGCTTTGCACTCCTGCTGTCTGACCTGTGTCTGGGCTGGGACAGCCTGCCAGAGCACTTGGCTTACATGTGCTCTGAAGGCTTGGAATGAAGCTCTCCTGGTGTCTGTTGGCTTTTGGTGCACTGGCTCTTTGTCCCCTGAGGCTGCCACTTGTTCAGGCTGGCAAAAGAAATGGGCTGAAACTCTGGCAGTGTTGGTAGCTTGCTGCCAGACCCGTTCTCAGGGAATGTTCTGTTGCAGGAATTGTTCTGACACGAGCTGGCTACTACACCATCCCTTCCCTGGAGGAGCTGGCCAGGTTCACCAACGACAGGAACGAATGTATCGTGACAGACTTCACCATAGGTCGCAAAGGTGAGCCCCCCCCCAGCCTGCCCAGGGGCTCCACCACCATCCAGGGAGTCCTGAGGCTGCAGGGCCTGAGCTGCACACCCTCAGTGTGACTGTACCCAGTGCCCTTGCTCTGGCAGCAGTTTGCATGCAAATGTTGTAGGATTTTAGGGTGGAATAAATTATTGAATCACAGACTGGTTTGGGTTGGAAGGGACCTTAAAGCCATTCTTATTCCATGGGCAGGGACACCTTCCACTATTCCAGGGTGCTCCAAGCCCTGTCCAACCTGGCCTGGGACACTCCCAGGGATGGGGCAGCCACAGCTGCTCTGCCCACCCTGTGCCAGGGCCTGCCCACCCTCCCAGCCAGCAATTCCTTCCCAATATCCCATCTATCCTGCCCTTCCATCAGCTCAAGGCCATTCCCCTTGTCCTGGCACTCCAGGCCCTTGTGAAAGGCCCCTTTTCTCCACCTCGTGGCAAACCAAAACTGTTTGGGGGCTGAGTCCCCTCCACTCCATTAGCAAAACTGTGATTCTGACAGAGCCTGAAGTTGGGGAGGGTTTATAGTGCACAAAATTTGGTCAGAACTGACTTTTCAGGAGAACAACAACAGCTCAAGAGTGGTTGGAAGATTGCCCCAAAATAATCACACTTCCAGTTGTATTTCCAGACCACAGGCCTTGAAACACAGATTTCTGTCTCTCCTTAATGAGTTTATTTGTCTGGTAGAATCCAGAGATTAATAGATTTTGTTAAAAATAAAAAAAAGGAAGTATATGTTGGAAAATAAATGATAAAATATTTTCTCACAAATGGTTTGTGTTGGGAGGGACCTTAAAGATCCTTCAGCTCCAACCAGGGACACCTCCCACTGTCCCTGCTGGTCAGAGCTGTGTCCAGAGCTGGGCACTGCCAGGGCTGGGGCAGCCACAGCTCTGTGGGCAGAGAGATGTGTGTCCCAGCTGGCACTGAGGGGCAGGAGGGGGCGCCCTGCTGGGGCCGGGCCGAGGCGGGGAGCGGGACCGGGGAGGAAGTCCGGGGAGAGGGCGGCACAGAACGGAATATTAAAGATACTTAATACGCTGTGACTTCCCGAGGGGCGCAGCCTCTCTGAAGCGGCCCCCGGGCGGGGCCGGCGGGTGGAGCGCGCGGGGCTTCGATTGGCGGTGCCTGGGCGGGGAGCGGCGCGGTCGGCGGGCGATTGGTCGGGTCTGGCGACGGGGCCGGGCCCGGGGCCGGGCGGAGGAGGAGGAGGAAGAGCGGGCGGTGCCGGCCCAGTGCGCGCCCCGCACGGCACCGGCCCCGCACCCGGCCCCGCGGGCGGCAGGTGAGCACCGCCAGGACAGGCCCCCCCGGGCCTCAGTGATGGTTCCCCTGCTGCGCGAGCCCTTCCCGGGGCGTCCGGCCCATCCCCGGTAGCGCTGCCGGCGGCTCTCGGGGCATCGCGTCCCGCTGCGCCCTCCCCGCCCCGCCGTAGGTGGTCCCGGGGCTGCCGTCCTGGCAGCGGCGGAGCGGGGCAGCCCAGCGGAGGTCGGGAGCGAAGCGCGCCTGGCACTCAGTTGCGTTTGAACTGCGGGTGCTCAGCCCGTGCTGTTCGCGGGCCCCCGGGGCTGTTCGCCGGTGCCCGGGGCTGTTCTCAGGTGCCCCGGAGTGGTGTCCGTGTAGCGAGGGGTGGCCGGACCCTTTGGCACTGCGCCATTGGGTCAGTTCTGCGGGACTCGGGATACCCCGGAGCCGCTCCGGGTGAAGCAGCTGGACGTGTGTGGGGCTCACAGCCAGGCTTGAGGTCTGTTTTGTCGGGGATGAGCTGGAGATGGCTGGAGCTGCAGCCTCAGGAGGATTTAGGTGCACTCGCCATAATTGTTGGTGAGGATCCAGAGCGAGACGTACTCTGTTTTTCTGCGTGTTGGTAGATGTGTGCACCTTGCTTTCTGATTTCCCGTAATACACAAATAAGTGAGTATCGCCCTGTTTCTTGCCGTGGGATGGAGTGGACTGTTTTGCCTTTAGTGGGAGTACTAAAGCACTTCAAGAAAGGCTGATGGACTCCACAGTTAATGTGTTGTGCAGCACAGAAAATGCAGGTGTTTGTGCAGCTAATGTCAAGTACAGTGCTCTTCTTTTCAGTCTGGTTTAATTAGGCTAGTACTACTGTCACAGAAGCAATTACTTGCCCCATGAAACTAAAGTTTATTTTTCTATAATCACATATATATGTATTGCATACAAGTTCAGAGACTTCCTTGTTATTTTTGTCTTGCCAGACTCCAGTCAGTTGCTGAAATACGAACAGTTTCCTATAAAACTTCTCATTGACTTTATAATGGCATTTTTAGCGTGGTAGTGTGTGTGAGAGCACAACCCTGTTGATCAACATTTAAGAAGCTAACTATTAGTTGCATTAAGATTGAAGACACAATTCCAAATTCACGCAAAGATGTGCTCTTTAAGGAAAATTTTCCATCATCTCTCATGTTTAAGCATGTTCAAATCACCTGTTGGAATAATATTGTTGAAATGAACAACAACAAAACATACCCTGACTTACAGGGGAGAGGGATGCAGAAGCATTCCACAGGCTCACACGAAGAACCTGACCAAAGTTTCTCTTGAAATTTAGTGAATGATGCCCCTTTGTTTTCTTTCCTAAGACTATGTGAATAACAGGAGCAAATCGGAGCTAAAGGTGCTTGCCATACAGAGCAACATGCAGAAGTCCACTGGGAAATCATGTGAATGATTTGCAGATACCATCTTCTGTGCATTTTTTGTAGGAGTGGTCAAACCTTGCCACATGAGCTGCATGAACTTGTTAGCCCTTCCAGTGTCACTTGGTAACCACGTGGATTTTCTCTGGACTGTGCAGTTTTGTTTTTTTTAGTGTGACTTCTTAGAACTTGGAAGAAAATATTCTAGTTGGCAAAATATGCCTGTTGGTTCCAGGGAACTGTTGTGGAAACTGGAAACTGGTCTTTCATGAAGGAGCTGTATCAACTGCTAAGCAGGAAGTAGGCTTGTACAGCATTTTAGTCCTTGGCGGAGGTAGAAGTCAGCTGTCACTCAGGTTCCATCAGCTCTCCATGTTCCTGTTCTGTCAAACATTTCACTAAGTCTTGCTTAAACAAAGATGAAAGTAGGAAGCACCTTAGCCTAGCAGGCTAGAAGTGCAGGCTGAGTGAGGCGTGTAAGAAATTGGGTGTCTGTTGAGGTTGAAGAATATGGGCTGTGGGAATGTATGGCTCTTGGCTGTAACAAAGCTTTGGTACACAGAAAATAGGCTTTACAAGTATGGTTTGTCCTGATACAGAAGGGCATTGGGTTTTTTTGTTTGTTTCTTCTTTAATGGAGCTACTCCTGAAAATGGGGAAGTTTGTAGGTGTTAGATTTGACAGCAAATATACTACAGTCTGGGTTGCTTCCCTGGTAACTTGCACAATGGCCTGTATTGTAACGTGAAGGGGAAAGCCATTTGTCACCCACCTTAATCTTTCAGTCCTGCTTTTGTTTGCAGTTCATTCTGTTTCTCATTCTGGAGTTGTCCTGGCCAAACATCAAGTCCATCTTATGCTTGTTCAGGCATGTCTGTCTTCAGTTTTATTGTTGCAAGGGCTGCAGAAGTCACAACATTAAGAGAACCAAGTAAAGACTGCTTTGGGATATGCATGCAGGGTCTCCATTTGGAAACTTCAAGTTCCCATAAAAGTGCAGCTGGAGTGTGTGATCAGTGTAGAAGCTGTTTACTTACTTTACTGTTCTGGATGTTTAACTGGGTGCTCTCAGTTGCTCTCTGGGGAGATGCTGCTCTCTTGTCAGTGCCTCGCCAGGGGACATGGGCTCCTGACTCTGGCACTCTTGACCTGTGCTAATAAAAGATGTCTGTGGTCAGTTGGGTGAAGGTCTCCCCTCTAGGATCTGATGAGCCACCTCCTCTTCAGTTGACTGAAGAGGTTCTCTTTCTCCACCCCTGTGTAACACATATTGCTGAACTCCTTGCAGGTACGTGCAATGGCTGCAGATGACAAACGCTCTCCGACGCTGGACTCTGCCAGTGACCTACCTCATTCTCCCAGCAGTCCATCTCATCTCACTCACTTCAAACCCCTGACTCCTGACCAGGATGAACCTCCTTTTAAATCAGCCTACAGTTCTTTTGTAAATCTCTTCCGTTTCAGCAAAGGTGAGTGCTGGGGGAAGGGGTGTGTGTGTGCCCTCTGGTGCCACATAAACTTGTAAAAACACTTCTGAATATAAGAGCATAATGTCAGATGGCTGGTGGTGAGTCAATTCTTTTGCAAGGGATGTTGTATCTTGCTTTTGGGTGACATAGGAGAGCTTTGCTATGGGAGAAGATAGCTGGCATCTTGCACCTAGAAATCTGGGGCTGCCCACAAAAGTCCAAGACAAGCCAGTTAGCAGATAGTATGGTATAAATTCTTACCTTGACATTAGAATTTCCTTTGCCTGTATGAAGGTTTTTCTGGCTGAAAGTAGAAGTAACCCTCTGCCAGCCTGTATGAGCAAAATGTCTCCTTCTCCTTCCAATGCAAGTTCGTACCCCACTTCCTCCATCCCTCACCTTGTGCATCTTGTACCTTCAGTTGGGTGACATCTGAGCTGCAGTAAAGCAGTGCATTCACAGGAAGCTCACACTTAATTTTCATGGCTTAAGTGTTCCCCATTAAGAGATCTGAAGTGTTGTGAAAGTTTTGTTTATTAAAAAGTACTACTTGATTTTGGCCTTTGTGCCGTATGTATCATGAAATGTGTTCTCAGTGAGGCAAGCTCTAAAAGAATTATGTGAGTTTGTTTGTTTCAGAGAAATATCCTGCAAAGAGTGGTGAATGAATGCACCTTGGGTTTTCTGCAAAGTCTGTGTATCTCTGCTGAAGATGGCAGACTGGTCAGCTGCTTTTGTTTAGTCTGTTTGTTATCCAGCTCTGCTAAGGGTACTGCTGCAGTGTTTGGACTGGGGTAAAAGGGCCAAGATAGCTTTTTTGTGTCAGCAAACCGATCTGTGCAGACACTTCTTATGTAGAATGAAAAATAGTTACCTGCTATGACTGCTGTTAGTTTGTATAGTAGAGTAGCACCTGTCATTGCTCATTTATGGAAGGGAACATAAGATGCGGTCAGTTTTGGCTTCTCTTGTCTGTTTCTGACTAATGTAGCTGGAGTCAGCAGAGTCTTGTGTTGAGAGAATTGGAAAACAACCTTGAAACAACACATGAAGTGGGCATGTTACTTGGAATCAGTGAGAACCTGTCTATGCCTGATCTGCTGATAGAAATTAAAGACTGGGATAGTTTCAGTGTGACCTCAGTACTGGCTTCTAAAATAACTGAAAAACTCTTTTCAAGGCAGAAGCTGATAATCAAGTGTAGGTATTCCATACAGCAAGAATAATTAATGTTTGCCAATTTTATTTTTTAGACACTTTTCGCATTAGGGGTATTTCTGAAATAGCCTGAGCCTTGACAGACAAGTTCTACATACTGTCCTGTTTTCATGATTGTTTTTCACTTTTAAAACTAAAAATTAACTTTTTTTGTTAAGCTTAATCCTGATGAGAAGAGCTATTTGTGAGAATTTTTTTACCTTTAGTTTTGCATGCACTACTGGTTTTCTTTATTTTGTCTGAACAGTTGTTTTCTTGCTTTTTGTCAACTCTAGATGATGGCAGGCTTTCTTCCCCGGCAGAGAGAGGAGAGGCAGGACAGAGTGATCCACAGGCATTGAGTGGTGGCTGGTCCAGTCCTCAGCATCCCACCCGGGCTCAGTCTCTGAGATCACCGATTCCTTACAAAAAACAACTGACTGGTGAACTGCAAAGAAGATCTTCTGCAACTCTGGGTAATTTCAGCTCTTTGTGCTATAAGGCAGTGTTGTACTAACCAGGGTGAGGTGGAAGGAGGTGAGCAAAGGCATGTTGACTGTCTAGATTGATAGCAGAATTTAGTATCAGGCTATGCTGCTTCTGTTAGTGAGATTGCACTTTAACCTCAGAAACGTGTTCCTTCCACCCTTCCTAGTGTTCCAGCAAGACACCTTCTTATTTGGGCTCTGCTCTTTCAATGAAAAGGCAATCTGGAACAGAAGAGACTGCCAAAACACATGCAACATTTTAAAGTCACTGAACCTTGATCCTGAAAATTTCTGCTATGTCTAGAGAGGTTACAGTTCTTAGCATCCACATGCAAACTCTAACTTTGGTGCTTAGTCTGGATGGAGTTGATGTTTGTTTCTTCAAGTGACTTATAAATGCAGGTTTTTGCTTGTAGCTGTTTTGAGGAGAACTGAACGGGAAGTTGTGCTTAAATGTATTTTTTTTCAGTCCTACTTAACCTTGAAACTGTTGTCAGATGCCATGCAGAATCTTTTAGCTGGACTGGAGGGTTGAATGTAATTTTAAAGATGAAACTGTGTAATGGCTTTATGAAGATCTGGAAAAGCTAGGAAGGAGATTCCAGAAGTCCCTCTTAAGATCTGCCTGGTTACTGTTGGCTGTTTGGGATAGCTTTGAGGAAACTGCTAAGCTGGGTAACAGTCCTGTGCAAGACAGTATTTCCAGGAGTATGGTACCTAGTGCAAACAAATCAGATCTAAATGTTGATGATATGTATGGGATTTTTAGAAAAGTGTCTGATCTTGGTAACCAGGCTAAAGTCCAGTACAGATAACCAACATTTTCATCTAAGTCATTTGCATGCTTAGTTGAACACATCATCTTCCTCCTTGCCTTCTAGTACTCTTTGTTCTATTTAATTGTGCCTGTCCCAGCAAACCAATTAAGGTTTGGGCTTTTTTTAAAGATTTTTCTTGAATGTTCTAAGTACAGCCATGTGCTCTTGGCTGATATGCCAATCTACTTTATTCTTAATTACCTTGTGTAAAATCACTTGGAAATTGCCTGGGGATTAGAGGTTAGAAACCTTTAGGTGAGGTATGTTGTGTGATACTCAGTAGGCAGAAATAATCTTGCGGTTTGACTTCCACTGGGATTAGGCAGCCTGGGAAATAAGACTTAGTTTAATGTGTAGGGGAGGAACTGTTGCTGTATTATTCCAGCTTCCTTTTCAGGGCCTCCATTCATGTCCCTGGATTTGGATTGCAAGTATGCTTAGAGAAATGTAATGATGAATCAGCCTGTAAAGAAGTAAAGTTAGACCAAGCAGGAATTGCTGGATTTTTCAGGAGATTTCTCTGATAGTGTGTGCTGAATGGCCTGACTCCCTGTTGAGTATTTTCCCCAAAATAATCTTGGGAACAAACATGAGCTCTGTTTAATGCAAGTATAAGTGCAGTGGATTGGTGAGGAGTTTTTGGGGGAGTTTTCAGGCCATCTCACTTTATTTGAAGAGGAGAAGAATACTTGCATTGTCCTTTTCCAAAAATCAGGCGTTGGGGTTTTTTGGTTAGTTTTTGGGATTTTTTTTTGAAGCAAACTTAAGGAAACTATTTTTCTTTCCTTCATTTGTCTTTAAAGGTGCTGAATAACCAGATATTTAAGGATTTCTGAACACTGAGCAGAGGAGAATTTTACTTCTACTACTGTACCTGATGCTGGTCTGCACAAATAATCTTAGAAATTATTCTCATATCTAAACAATGAGAAGTAGGACAATAAGTGATGTGATTTATATAAACCTCTAGATTGGTAGGATGGTTCATCCACTCAGTTCAGTGACAGTGAGGTGTCCAATCTAGTTCAGTTTTCTCTTGGCCTTGTATCTGCAGGCCTGTAAACATCCCTCAAGGCTTTGCCATTACTCAGATGCTTCATAACATTGGTAGGTGTGGGTAGGAAAATGTGTAAGTACTTTACAAAGATCTTTAGCCTACTTGATCTTAAATAATATGTCAAGAAAACTGAAGAGAATAAGTATAAGGCTGCTGCTACTACCTCTAAATAGCAATGGAATGAAGTTGCTCCTGAAGATGCTGACTCTTGCTCCTCACCTGTCCATTGGCTTGCACTGTCTGTGCGGTGGATACTGTCATTGCTCAGGGACCGTGCTGGCTGGCACAACATGGAGGAATGGTGGCTTTTGTAGGAAACTGTGTAGCATCAAATATATAGGGTTTCAGTTGTGTGCTTCCCTTCAGGACTGCTTACACAAAAACATAATAGCACCTTACTGGCTTTTGTGAAAATAGAAGAGGCTGTGGATGCCTGGGTTGTGTCAGAGATGCTCTGAGGATTGTATGACTGAAAAAGCAGTGCTGAGACTCTGAGACTCTGCCATGACTTCTGTGGCCCCTCTCTTGGGTAATCTGTTGCATCCTTGTGTACTGGGTGCTGCAAGACAAGTGTCACTTCTGCAGTGCCAGAGGGCCCGGCTGGTTGTATCGGACTGCACTGTGTCTGTGCTGTCAGATGAGGGCTTTGGAGGTGCTGGTTAGAGTCAAAATAGTGTGATAATGAACCCATTGTCACTGAGATAATGTAATAGCTTGCAAATCCTGTTAAGGAGGGCTGGAGATGCTGACACGTGAGAGAGGGAGCATTGGTAGTACAAGCACTTGTAGCTAGTTAGCCTGTCACACAGGATAATGCTGTTAATGGTAGACATTTGTAGCAGACTGGCAGTATTAAGGAAGGCAAAGGAGCTTAGTAGGAGTTAGGGATGGCCAGTGATCATATGGGGGGAAGAAGGGTTAAGGAAAGCATGTAGTGGTTACTGGGAATCATGTGGAGCATGAATTATTACCAGAGCATCTTTTGTAATGAAAAAGATTTTGGAACATGAAAATGCATGTTGTAAAATGAAGTTAAGGACAACTTTCTTACTTTTCATGTCTTTTCAATACTTTATATGGCAGTGACTCGAGGAAGATGTGATGCTTGAACTGTAATTGTGAACTTGAATATGAAATGATATACTTTAACAGCAAATAACTAGAAAGCAATTCTTGTTGACCTGTATTAGCAAAACTGCAGCATCCCTAGCGGGGTATTTTTTTGTTGCTGAAACTGTGTGTAGCTCTCCATAGCTCTTGGGTTAGTGTATGGTCAGCTCTCTTCCTGTAAACTGAAACTAGCAGTTAAGTTACAATGAAATAATTATTGTGGTGTTCTTGCCTTGTCATTCACTGCGAAATGAATGCTAAAATACTGTAGAGTGATGAAAGAAGCTCTGTAAAAACATATATTCATGATTCAGAGGTTGTATAGATTTTGCCAAGAGCAGTGGCCATGAACTCATATGGGAAGGATTAGGGATACTGTTGAAATAGGAGAACTTTTTTTTAATAGCTGTAGGAGTTAATTTCTAGTTTAAGAACAATAAATAGGTTAGAAATAAGTCAATTTGGAAATCTGTATGGACTCCCTTTGGTATATTGAGGTTATGTTCAGTGAACATTAGATGGGAAGGGAATGGTTGGAAAAAACACAATTGCTCCATTAACTGGTATTCCTGGAAAGGTATGTTCCACACTCATGTTGTTATGTTATATTTAAGGGCTGAGATCTAGCAATGACAAAAGTTTGTGGGGATGATCTGGTTGTCATTACAGATTAAATAACACTTAATTAAAGTCTCCTTTTATTTTAAATGTAGTTTGTTATGTGTGACTTGAATATTGGCTGGTGGGCTATGGCTTGTTTTGTTTGGTTTTTTTTTGTGTGGTGTGGATTTTTTTGTGTGGGTTTGGTTTTTTATTTCTTTTAGTGGCATATACTGAGTTTACTGTTTCAGAAGTACCAAAAAGGCTTACCACTACTTACATGTGTAAGTGTGGTCAGTCCTCTTGGATCAAATCAAAAGAAGGTATGAAATCTCTTCAGAAGTACAATTGATGGCAGTTGGGATGATGATATGGGCAAAGCAAGAAAAATACTCCTACAGTTTCTGTGTTTGTGGAAGGGCATGTGAGATTTG
>JAOXXN010000102.1:13708563-13744067 GCA_026770055.1 Myrmophylax atrothorax
ATTCACATTAGAAGTGGAGGTAGTTTGGGTAAGGCAGGTTAAAAGTCTTGGTGTATCTCTGCGTCCTTTAATGGCAGGATCTATTCTGCTGTGCTGGTTTAAAGGTAAACCAGCAGGAGAAGTGAACCCAAAACAAAAGAGATTATAAGTCGGAGTTACAATTTAATAAAAATATTACAAGTGCAATGATGCAAAGAGAAATTGGTTTTAACCCACAAAGCCCAGAAGTATAACCCAGCCCCCTGGGACACAAACACAATGGGGTTTGTTAGCCCCTGTGCTGAGCCCCACGGGGTGTCCCTGAGTCCAAAGTAAAAGGAAGGGAAAAAAACCTGTTGGTGCAGATGATGGTCACAGTCTGGTCGAGAGTGGTGGTCTCCTCCTGTTGAGGTTCTGGTCCTCCACTGGATCCGCCAAGAGATTCCAGAAGTATCCAAACCCCAAGACTGCATCCCCTCAGGTTCAAGTGGGAACACCCAGTACCTCCCCCAGGGTGGGGAGTTCTACAATGGGTGGTCTCACTCTGTGAGTCACGGGGTATTTTTGGAATCGTTGATGGCCCATTGGCAGACATGACACCTCAGGCTGGCTGTGGAGGTGCTAGTGATTTACTGGAAGGGAGTTATCCCAGCTCTTATCTCAAAGGTGTCTTTCACACCCACTTTACAGCCTGAGGGGTCGGGTGTGCCCTGGGCAGCTGCTGCAAATGGTCCATTGTTAACAGTTGATGGGAAAAGAATAGAGGGTGTGGAATACACAGCTTTGGTCACACCCACACAGTGATAAACTGGTCCCACCTGCTGAACTAGGACACTCTCACTTTGCAGTGCTTCTGCTATGGTACTGGTTATATATTTCTCTTATGGTTAAATTGAGGAAATAAAGGTAAGGCAAGGATGTTAGGAACAGAGCAAAGATAATCCAGATTTCAAAACTGGAATCAGGAGACATTCAGAGATTTCTTTGCATTGGTGTTATGGGAATGGAGAACATTTAGCAATTTGGAGGGATCTGACAGGACCAGTGAAGACTAGAGAACTGAGCTGAGAAGGATTCTGGGTGTGCCTTTTGGAGAATGGACTGCTTGGAGCTTTTATCTTCTGTGTGTTGAGGATGGTTAGGAGGAGATGCATACTGACTGTACAGCTGAGACCCAAAGATCTCACTTGGAGGAGCAAAATACTAGTGAACAGACTAGTACCAAAAATCAGTTCTGGGAAAATGTGTAAAGGAGTCTGGAGTTAAAAGTTCAATGCTAAATAACTGCAGTGATGTCCAGAAATGTCTGAAACCTTGAGGATGGTCTCCTGCTAACTGAATTGATGTTGTCTATTTTAAAAGGCCTTCGTGGTTTGCTCCCACATGCAGTAGTAGGAGGGCTCTGAGCTCGACCTGGCAAGCCAAAATTGCCCATTCGAGTTACATTTTAACTCTCTGGCTATTCATGGCCTGGCCATGGTACTCACCTGGCTGTATGTGTGTAATGATGAGGTATATTGTATCTCTGTCAAAATTCTGAACCTGGGGAAACAAAGCTATTGCTTTGGGCTAAGCAGTGTTAACCTTTAGATCTTCCCAAGGCAGCTGTAGCCATTTCTTTGATTAAAGCTTGACTATGCCTCTTTCTAGATGGGATAAAGCAAAAAAGATGCAGGTTGAGTGCATTAAGATGCAGGTAGCAGAAGTTACATATTACTATTTGTTTTCTCTGTAAGTGGGGGATGTGTTGTTTGTTCTCAGTCTTGTTATTTATGCGAGCTAAAAACCCAGCAGAACAGTCAAGTGTTGCAAGCAGAGGGATTGAAACTGCTCCTTTGCAGGTCCTTCTAAAGCGTAGGCATTTTCATTGCAGAGTCTCATCCTCTGTTTTAGAAAAAGTTACATGCAATCAAGTCACAGATGTAGCTGTTGATGATAAAGACACAGATATGAAATCTGACTGTTCTGTTGCTTAATGCCCAGATCAAAACATCTCTGCTGCTTTTACAGGTAGGTGGCACAGTTAAAGCACCTGTTACAAAACAGCTGGGAGGAGTGGTGAATGATGGACTTCCATGTTGGTCTCATTTTGCACATAACAATACTTTCTGTTAAGCTGCATAATTCTGCCAGCTCTAACTTGAGAGCATTTGAACAGTACAGCGTTTTAGCCTGCCTTGAACGTGCGACGATGACACGAAGATTTGTTTATCACCCCATGATGTGTATGGGCCAACAGTTTCCTTTGATTCTGCATGTGACTTAAAAGGATTTAACTAAACCCCTTTATCCTCAAGAAACAGAGGAGGAAAAAAAAGTGATTTTGAGTGTATTGTACCTTCAGTGCTACTCATCCCTGAGACTGCTGCAAACCTCTCAAGTCAGTTCAACACTGACATTTCGAGCTTCCCTGTTGCCGTATGCAGAAGTGTTTTCCATCCTCAGTGCTTAGAGTGCTGTTAGCACTAACAGCTTACACTGCATACTGTTTGCTGCTGTGTGATGAGAAGTTGCACTTTGGTTTTTCAGTCTGTATAGTTGCGTGTTAATGGTGCAAAGGGTATCTGGAACTTGTATTTGCATTTATAACTTTGCAATGATTATTGCAAAACTATGTATTTATACTGGAGTGCACAGCCAAGATTTCCCAACAGCTGGGCTTAGATAAAGGGGAGGTGCTCCATATCACAGTACAAGGAAGGTTTCCAGTGACCTCCAGCTTCCGAAGATGGTTTAGCCACTCTGGGGAACAAGTGCTCAAACTTCCAGACTGTGCAGTCTTTCAGTTATGTATTTGAGAGTTGAGGACAAGAAATTTTAAATGGGTCAAGGAGAAGGGGAAATCTCAGTGCTCTATTGCAGAGATCCTGACGTTGGCTGCCCATGTTGACAACTGCCTTGCCTCCAGACTGCTGGAGCTTCTAATTGCACAGCCTCCCCTCTCTTCCTTGGTCTGTTCAAAACCAGACATGTATTGGTGTGCCTAAACTTAGTTCTAACACCTTCATACAAAGAGCTTTACAGAAGTATGTTTAACTTAGAAATTCCAGAGCAATACATTTGCTTCCTGGGGATCCTTCCTTCTGATTTGACAAGGAAGCAAGCATTAAGCAGTGAGTCTGTACTGATGAAAGTAAACAATGTCACAGGATTAAGTTTGTTTTTATCATGCTGTGAGATAAAGGCCTGCTCTGGTGAAGCACCCCACAGTAACACCCTTCAATCTTCTCTCCCCCACTGCAGATCAGCCAGCATCACTAACCTGTCCCTGGATCGGTCAGGCTCGCCCATGGTGCCTGCCTATGAGACATCGGTCAGCCCCCAGGCCAGTCGCACTCACATGAAGGCAGAGACCAGCGAGGATGAGCGGAAAATCCTTCTGGTACCTTTCAGGCTTCCGTTTGCCTTCCTTTGTGAAGGCAGTGAAGTTTGCCTTCCTTGTGTCATTCGGGAGTGTTTTGCTGCCTTTAAAGGCTCTTCTCTGAGCACTCTTAACATGAACCTCTCCTCCAGATGCAGAAGGGATGGAGAATATTAATGTCGCTTTGAATGTTACTGTCTTCCTGAAACAAATCATAGTTTCCTGTGGTGTTTGCATGAAGATCTTTACAGTTTTAGTCTTGATGACTGTGTTCCACAGTGTGAAGTTGGTGTGTGATGGCTCCTTGTGGATTAAATTTGTCAGGGTTGGAGCTGAAATGCAATGACCTGATTCTGTATTTCTCCAAGTTGAGGTTTTCCCTTTCATAGCCATGTAATCAGAAACTTCAAATGGCTACTTTGAAATATTTGCACTGTGATGAATGAACTAAAGCTGTTACAGCTTACTGGGCCAAAACATAACTTGGCCCCTCCCTTTGTTTTCAGAATAAGTAAAACATTTTGTAGAAGTTTGTAATGATGTACTTTTTCAAAGAAAAATCAAGGTGCAACAGTGTTCTGTGTAATCCTATTATTCCTTCCCCACAGAGGCAGCGTTGTACATTGCAGTTACTGTGCAAGTTTCAGTAAAAAATAGTTTGTCTTTTCTTTGAGGGAAGGTGTGTCCAGCAAATGAGGCAAAGAGGTTGTAGAGAAGGGAGGGCAGTGTTTTTCACACCTTAAAAGATTCAAAATTGTTCCCCTTTGCCAATTTAAAGTCAGGAAGGCTAGTTCTGTGTTGTCAGGTTCTGCCTGCTGTCAGCAGAATGCATGCAAGTGTTCTGAGGGTGTAGAAACACTAACTCCTGGTTAGCTGCAAAACTCCTTTCCAGGTTGCTCTGTAAGTGGATAACCACATGAGGGAGAGAGACATGTTTAGGACATGTCTTTATACCACCCTGCTTCATGCATAAATGTTAGCAGGAAAATGGAAATTTAAACTGCTGTGAATGCAACTTGAACCAAGACCTTCGAGTCCCAGTGCACTTCAGCTTCATATTGCTTATTTTTTTGTTCATTTTCTTCCTTGAGGGAGGAGAGGACTGGTAATATCGCTTCTGTTCATGTAAGAGCAGAAGACACAATGTCAGTTAATGTAGGATTTTCTGTGCAGTCCCACTGTTTGTTTAATGCCTTTAGCATTTGGAGTTGACCCTGTGCCAGGCGTTAATTTAAAGCTTAACCTAGTCAATTCAGAAGACTAATGAACTTTGTTCTTGAAATAAAGGTGGGGAAAGTTGTACCTACTCTGGTGTAAACACATACGTCTGTGAAATAGAGGTCAAAATCCTTGAGCTGGAAGGATTTGCTGTATTAACGAGTACAAGGCAACTGAACTATGGAATCTCCAGTTGCATCAATTGTGTGATCCTATCATGTGTTCTGTTACTGATCCATTTGACTTTGTACCTGGTGTAGAAGGGGAGCTGCTGACGTTGGTTTTAGAATAATACCCAGGACAGACACTGCTGAAACTAAAAGCAGAAAGCCAGTCCAGTAAGAAAAGTGAAGCAAAGCTCTTGGATCTCAGGGGAACTGCAATAATGTGGGTTTGGCAGTTAACTGTCAAGCTGAAACCAGATAAAATTTAATTAAAGCTTTTTTTTCTGTTACACAAAAATAGAATGCAACATTTGAAAGTGAGCTGCAGTGTCTCTTCTCCACCCCTTGGGGTGCTGTGCTGCCTTCTCAAAATAATCCCAGATCCCAGTTTACCCTGGTTCCGAGTGGTGAGGGGAACAGGTTCATGGATTCAAAAATGGTTAATTGAGTTGGGAGAATACAAAACTTTTTTTCTTAGTGGCCAAAGCTAACAGTGTCTAATAAAAGGCTTTTTACTGGACAATAAAAAAATAGATCGTCAATGAGAGGTGATACCCTAGAATTTGAGCACAGCAGTGTGCATTGCCATGTCAAGTACTTTCTTCATATTTGGGCTTGATGTTGGACTAGTATGCTTCACAATGCCTGAGTTGAGCACAGAAAACATGGAAAAAACCCTCTTTCCAAGGATGAATTTTTATTGTCCTCTATGTTTACTCATACCACCTGAGTTTAAGAATAGGGTGCAAGAGGGCAGTCATGAGAACATAAGTATCCTGTAGGCAGTACAAAATGTTGTTACATCAAAACCCCCTTAACTGAGGGTACCCACTTTGTTTTCACATTGTTCTCATCTGGATATAAATGGAAGGACATAAGGAGCTGATCTCATGTCTGTTTGCTGTTTCTGCTTGCACCTTTGCATAGGTTGTGCAGAATAGCTTAGATTCTGTGCCTGTGTGTGGAGGGCTTTTGATCTAGAAGCTGACCTGAAGGCTCAGGTTGATGTCTTTGAAACCAGTGCTAAGATTAGATTGGTAACTAACTTGCACATCTCCCTGTCCAGGACTCAGTCCAGCTGAAAGATCTGTGGAAGAAAATCTGCCATCATAACAGTGGGATGGAGTTTCAAGACCATCGCTACTGGTTGCGGACACATCCCAACTGCATTGTGGGAAAAGAGTTGGTCAACTGGCTCATCAGAAATGGGCACATAACCACAAGGTAACCGTGGTGCTTTAGGACAGCTGTTCTCTTCTGTCTGTGTGAGAGGAAGTTGTGAGTTTGAGCTGTTACAGGCTACCTTAGACTGCAGAGAGAGACTCCTTTGCAGGGAGACGAGAAAGAAAATTCAGACCTCTTCATTACTGCCTACCAGACAAGGCAGGATTCTGAGTCCATGTGGCCCAAAACAACAGGGCACAGGGAGCTGTCTGGTTTGGAAGCCAGTATGGGAAGTAGCTCTTATGGGACAAGCATTACTCACTTGGAGAACAGTGAGTGTATTGCAAAGATTGTTCAAAAATGTTCCCTGATACTCCAAAAAGCAAGTCTGTTCCTGGGATCAGAGATCACTGATAGTGTTTGATAGCTAAATATTTGGTGGAGCTGGCAGACTCTTAACTGTGTAAATGAATATAAAGAATCTGGTGTATTTAACTCTGTGAGAACAGGATAAATGTGAGATGGGTCTTAAGTGTAGGGCAACAGTCCTCCCTCAGAGATGCTCAGTAAACATAGCTCAAGTTAACAATATTGGAGGAGCACAAAAAATGTGTCTCAATCATCTGTTGGACACTTCAGCTGAGTTCAGAGTACTGGCAGTCTCTTTAGCTCCATGCCTGAACTACTGTGAACACTGCTGCCTCACCATAATATTTTAACTAGTGTCTGTTTAAACATGGCAATGGGATACTGGTGAGTCAAATAGTGGGTAGCAGATGACTCTTTCCTTTGGAAGCATGCTTGTACCGTAAACTGTGTGTGTTTAGAACTAGACTTAGAAAACCATCTCTGTTCTTACACCTGCAGGGTCCAAGCCATTGCAATAGGACAGGCTTTGGTTGATGGACGTTGGCTAGAATGTGTCAGTCATCATGACCAGCTCTTCAGAGATGAATATGCTCTCTACAGACCATTACAGGTAAAGGAACAGGAAAGCTGAAACCTATGCTTCTTTCTGGCTTTGGCTGATGACTAAAATCTTTTCCAATCCTGTTCTCAGCAGCCATGGTGCGTTTTCTAAGTCAGCTCTCCTGTACAGAAAAGATCCAGACCTTTTACCTTGGTGGGGTAAAGACTGAGGAAGTTTCATTTGCCCAAAAATCTTTGGGGCTGTCCTCTGTGGAGGATGTTGTTATATGTAGTGCTTCCTGAAGTGGAGGAAAGGGTCTTCAGTCTAGGCCAATGCCTCTCATGGTGGTCATCTGTCTTCCACAGAGGCCTCGAGATGGTACAGTCTGTGCTTGTGGCAGTTGTGCTGTCATGTGTAATAATCTACAATGTGTGTGCAGCTCCTGGTGACAGAGACACAATGCTGATCTACTTCTATTTCCAAATTTCTTAAGAAAAATTCAAATGGATCTTTTAGTTATACAGTATTGGATCTTCTTTTATAATGTGTTATATAGCATTGGATCTTCTTATATAATGTATTGGTAACCTTCATCGGTTCTGCAGTGATTGATGGCCGTAATAAGGAATTCAGTACCATAGCTGCATGATGTAAGTTTGGGATGGAGTCTTTGTGATGCCTCCCAAATAGGACTAATTACCTGAGGGGGAGGCAGAGACCTAGTGACCAGGGATGCTATCGTACTGTGTTTCATTGCAATCAGACTTGCTGAGGGGTAAAAGCAGTCACTGGCCTGAGTGATTGTATTGTTTTTTTTAGCTTGAACAAGGTACTTCTGAAAGCATTCAGTTGAGAGTCTTTCACGTTCTGCAGCTTCTTACAATGAGGAATGTCTCAGCTCTTGGATGCAGTCACATGGTCTTCCATTGAGGTTGCTCTGGGCTTCATCTGTCATCTTAGCTAGTCAACTGTACTGCCTCAGTTTGCTAGTAAAAGCTTGCCCTTAACTAGCAAGTGCTTTAGATCCCTGTTTGTAACTATTTGTAAGAGGTTTACGTTATTATATGTTTAAAGCCAGTTCTTGTTCTTACCACCTGAAAGCACTGTCTGATTTAATTTCTTCTGGACAAGAGTCAGGATAAATGGTGTTCTTGAGTCAGTTGCTTGCTGCACTCAGTGTAGCCAAAGGAACAATAGTGAGCACTTCCTCTTGAGGTGTCTGGAGGCATCAGAATGGCTGATGGAAATTGCTTAGATATTCTCCAGGCTCTCTGGCACTCTGTCCAGACTTGGCTTTAACACAGTAGCCCCAGCTAGAGTCTTGTGATTGAAACTCTCGGGCCTACTTTGGTCAGTCAAACAATCTCTCCAGTAGCTTAGAATTAGGCTCCACCAGAAGCTGCATGTGTTGGTTTCTGAGCAAAGGATATGGCTGTCACCCACCCTGACTAGGGATAGCAAGCATTCAAAACTGCTTAGTGGTGACAGAAAATGTGCAGTAGAATAAACTTGTTCTTTGGTGCCACTTAGTCACAACTTGTGTAGAAGTGGGGAGTGGGCAGAGGCTAAGTATGTGGGAAGTGTAAAGAAATGCTTATTTCCTGTCACAAAGAGTTCCTACTTCATAGCAAGGGGGGTGACTCTATGACTAACTTGCCTCAGCCCACTGAAAGTATCCTCTGAGTTTTAAAATGTCTTCAGACTGCTTCATATTTCAGTAGAGCTGCACTTTAACAACTTTTTTTCTCTTCCTTTTCTTCTAGAGCACAGAGTTCTCAGAAACCCCATCTCCAGACAGTGACTCTGTGAACTCTGTAGAGGGCCACTCTGAGCCATCCTGGTTCAAAGACATCAAGTTTGATGACAGTGACACAGAGCAGATTGCTGATGAAGGAGAAGATAACTTAGCCAGTGAGTTTCAGCTGAATCTTCTCACTCTGCCTTTGCCCCTGTTGTCCCTAGTCCCTCAGGACTTAGTAGTTTAACTGTCTTGCTTTATGTGTGTGTTTCTATGTGTGTGCATGGGGCTGTAAAGGTCTAAGCAAACTACAACCTGGCTGGTCTTCCTGATTCTTAAAATGGATACAGTATTTTGTATTTAGTGGAAGTGGTAAAGCTTCATACTTCTAACGAAGGAGAAGCATGGAAATTGCTGCCTTCTGTTTCTCAGGCAGACTACTTGGTTTGGGCCCTACAGCAGTGCACTAAGGAATGTCCAATATGCCAGCATGCCTACATGAAGATAAGATTAGAACTATGAAAATACTGTATTCCTGTAGTATTGCACCCTGGTCTTTATGTATTAAAGACAATTTCTCTCCTCTCCGGTACCCTCGTAATACCCATTTGAACCCTTCTCCTCCCTGTATCTTCCCCCTCACCCCACACTAAAAGACTCCGCCAGCCCTAGCAAGCGCACTTCAGTCAGCAGCTTCCAGTCCACAATGGACAGTGATTCGGCCGCCTCCATCAGCCTCAACGTGGAGCTGGACAACGTGAACTTCCATATCAAGAAGCACTCCAAGTACCCACATGTGCCCCCTCACCCTGCCGACCAAAAAGGTACGAGGTAGTCACCAGCTGGAGTTGCACATGATGGAGAGCAGGGCCCTAATATTACTGACCTATTTGGACACTACTTACGTAGCTGTCTTACAGAGGGGAAAATACAGTATTTAACTGGCACTTGCTTGCAGTTTTGATACGTTCACCTCTGAGACTGCTCAGTAGACCTGTTGAAACACCTTCTCTGCAGAGTGTGTAACTTCCCCTGTGACTTTCTCTTCGCAGTTGAAATAAAGTCTCTTGCCCATACATAATAGGGCAGATCCACATATATATTCTGGCTAACTGGGGTGGAAAAATAATCCACATGTGAAACAGTTTGATAGGTGTATCTATAGTCTGAGATGAAACTGGAAAAAAGCAAGCAAAGAATAAAACTCCAGGCAACAAAAGAACAAGATTAACTTGGAACAGTTCTGTACTGACTTCTAATTGTATCTTACTAAGCTTACATTTTACAGAATTGTCAATGAGCAGGAAGGCTGAATTTAATCCATATATATAACATTTGTTCAAAAGAGATCACCCACTTAAATGAAGTAGGAAGAAATCAAATACTTGATGTCGAAGACTTCTTTTGAATAGTTTTTCCCCTAAATAAGTACTAAATTGAAAGACTATAGGCAAAATCCTTATGGAAAAAGTAATATGCCTGCCTATTGATAACTGCATTCTCTAAATGGGATAAGGGCTGTCTGAAACCAGGGCTTGCCACTGGCTTGTGTCTAATGTTTTGTAGTTGCTTTGCAGTCTGGGTAGCAATTAATGTCTTTGCTCTGCTTCCTTACCTAAGGTTGCATCAGCTTTGTAGACTTCTATCTTTGGCTGCTTCTAAGAAGTTTCTTATTTTTAGTTATTGTTTTACCCCCCCTCTTCAGTATTTCCAACTTTAAAAGATGATTCAGTGTTAAATAATTTGTACTCCTAATTAATTGATTCATCTATAAAGTGTAACAGATCTTTTGTGTTGTTCTGGGTTAGAATGCATACACATTGCATATTCTGAAACTGGAATGGTCTCTGAAGAGAATGAGGGAGGAGAGGTGGTCACAGCTGACCTTCAAAATATGTTAGATGTTGGGCATAGAGTTAGAGGGGGCATTTATTGCTGCCTTTTGTAGTCACCTTTTGTTATTTGCTAAAAATATGTTTAGAAGAAAGGAAGTTTAACTGCGTATTTTTCACCCAAAGGGAGAAGCAGAACAGATTCAAAAGTTTGAGTTGATGTCAGATGACTCAGTGGGAATAGGTTGTCAGCACTACTGACACCAGCTTGTGATTGGTTCCTTTCAACTTTTTTCCAGCTCATGCCCTAATCAAATGAAAAGCTAATGCATCTACAGGGAAGGAAACTGTGGAGGGGGTAAATATACCAGTGAATTCCTTTTAGGAAGGAGGGTTGCTGGATTAAGTGAGCTTGAAACAGGTCCAGGTGTGCTGCAGTATCCAGTGAATTTACAGGTGTAGCGGGTTTATCTTTATCAGCGTGTGATGGCAGTGAAATAGGCAGCAGTCAGTTTGGCTCTGGCAAGTGTTAGAGGACTTGTCAAGTGTTAGTCCTGGTTTTAGACACGTCTCAGTCTTTATCTCCTTATACAAAAACCAGTACATGATGAAGGGGAAATGTAAGAGAGCCAATCTCTCTCGGAAACTGTTGACCAAATCAAGGCTGCTCATAGGCAAAACTGGAGCTCTCGTGAGAAAAATTTTGATGATGGACTGCTTAGAGAAGATCAGCAGAAAAGGCAAGTGATGAGGTGACTGAAGGGAGAAAGACTTCTGCCTTTGAATTATGTGTGTTGACAGCACTTTGCTAGATTTGGTGAACCTCTGCTGGTGTTTATCTGTTCCTGAAGCATGTGGTTTCTTAACCAGGTTATTCTGTAGAAGTGTAATTCATTAGCAGAAAACTTATAACAATTCTTTCTGAGAGGATGGATTTCTCTTGAGGGAATAGTATCAGTAATATGCCCAGAACTGGGATAGGGTGGAGTTGTGTCATGAAAATGTATCATGGAGAGGTAGGTATTATCCTGCAGTTTTTGGAAAAATCTATATCCTCTGCAAATACAGAGGACTTAGGGTACCTTTTTTTTTTCTTCTTTTATAATTCTCAGCATGAGAAAAGACCTAACCAGGGAGCAACAATATCCTGAGTGGCAAGAAACACTTATTGGCAATAGGCAGGCTGAAATTTTGTAGGTACTAGGTGAGACAAAACCCTACAGTGCATGCTGCAGTGCTTAGGGTAGTGAAATACATGACTAAACCTTTGTTCTGAAAATACTGAAGTCAGAGACTTCATGTTTACATTGGCTGTATTCAAAAAAAGATGTTCGAGTATCACAATGGTTAGACAGTTGAAATGGGAAACCATGTCCTGTTTATATAGATGCTTATTTTAAGAACGGGGTGCTGTAGTTAATCAGAGACAATGGTGTGTTTGCTACTGTCAGGATCAGTAACTTCCCTATGACTTTTACAGACATACACATTTAGCTTGATGTGTTGGCATCGTCTCTTGTTCTTAGACTGGGTGACAGTGATTTGATTTTCCTTGAAATAAGAAGGTGAAACTGAAGATCACACCATCCTTTTGAGGTTTTTAATTTCCTCACAGCTGTGTAAATTACAGTCACTGGTGGGAGGACTGGCAATAAAAAACATGGAGTGCTAGAAGTGCAGGTCAGCTTTAATCTAAGAGGTTAGTGGGTTTCTTTGAATGATTAAGGGATGTGTAATTTCCAAGAGTCACAGAGGTCAGCTGCTTTGAAGCAAGGGCGGGTGATGTATCCATCAGCTGTGTTTTGGAACAGAGTGGTTTGTGCATAGTCTAATGGCAGAACTTGTGTGGTGTTTTAGGCTGAGTAATGTCTGGTGTGTTTCCATGAAATTTGAATGATGACTCCATGTTAGCTGAGAATAGTGACTCATTTATAGTATCATCTGCCTAAAGACAGAGGTACTTTATAGTATGTATCAGAATGGGAAACAAAGTAAGATAAAGTGACAAATTTTAATTGTGGGGTTTAGTTGCTGTTTTTTAAAGAGATACAGTTAACAATGGGAGACACTGTTTTCTGAATTTCTTTGTAGCCAGATAGCCTTGATCCTGGTAGTAGGTATTTGGGGTAGATAGTTTTTGTTGCCTGCATCTAATTAGGAGTGGGAAAGAGAAGAGGTTCCATATACAGTTCCTTATCACCATTGCTTGCCAAGGCTTAGTGTGCTGTTGCCAGGAGCTTTTTTTGCTCTTCTTTTGAGAATGTGCCTCAGTTTTCAGGCTACAAAATAAGCTACAGGAACATCCCCCATCCCCCTTTCCCATTTTGTGGAGCATGATGCATATGGGGATGATGTGAGGTAAGAAATGTGCTTGTTAGCCACTCTAATCACCTCAAACTCAAACCTATGAGTGTGTTATGTCTCTAGTCTAAGCAAAGGTATGATATCCTAGCTTGTCAGGAGCTTCCCTGGGACCCAATTGGAAGTAAAGTTTATAGGAGCTGAAGGTGTATTGAAGAGAGTAATAGAGTGGTCTGGGTTGGAAGAGACCTTAAAAATCACTCAGTAGTGTAGAATCTGAATTATTAGAAATCAGAAGTGTTCCTGTTTTGGAGGTGCTGCCTGTCTTTGTACAGAGCATAACTAAGCTTAGGGCTCAGCTGGGGATAACTCCTGCTTTGGCTGTGCCAGTCAGGGGTATGTGCCAGACCTAATTTGAGTGTGTTTACAATAAGAGCTGCTGCCCTGAGGCTGTTGCACGGGTGGAGAGGGATAGAGGAGCATGTATACAAGCTCTTGTGTAGTTAGAGCATTACATGACTTTCTCTAGGTAGTCAGTGGGGCTGTGGGGGAATGAATGCTGAGGGTGAGTCAGCTTTTATCAAGCCATAGTTTATTGTAATGCTGAACTCTTAAACTAAGCAAGAGATGAAAAAAATCTGCAAATAACCAGCAAGCTGCAAGGGAATCTTGTAACTTCTCTTTCGTACAGTGATCCCCTATGGAGTATCTATTTGCACACTAGCTCAAACTTTTTAAATGGTGGCATGGAATGGGGGGGGCTCCCGAGTGCTGCTCTTCAGAGCTTTGTGATTGCTTATGTCCTGTCAGCTTTCTGTTGGTGGCTGAAAGCAGCCCGGCTTTCCATTCTGTTTGTGGCAATAGGTCTGGACCATTGTCAGGGAAGGTGACAAAGGGTTAACTCTGAGCTCCAGATAATCATGCATTATAAGCAATTGAGCTACTGCTCTTGTTTTCCCACCACAGAATCCCTTTTTGTAAAAGTGAGGAACCAGCTACAGGCACAGCAACCTAATGGCCTCTGGAGAAAACAAGCTTTTTGTAGCCAGTTGTCCTGAAAAATTAATACCTAGCAAGCTAAACAAGGGTAATAGATGGAGCTGCATCCTATTTTCCATGTGTAAAGTGATACATTTCTTGCGCTGCTTTGTTGCTGAGCGTCCACCTCTGTCAGCATGAATTCCTCAAAACACTTTGAACTGTTCTAGACCACAGACTTTTAGCTCTAAGAAAGGTAGGCTCTTTTGTTTCCTTGACTGTATAAGATAAATTTTGTGTCTGGTCTCTTCTTCAATCTGAGATGGTTCAGTGGAGTGGGAAACTAAAATGGTTTCTGAAGCTGCATTTTTACACCAGAGTGAGGAGACCATTGCCATGGTGTCTGCTCGTATCTTCACACATTTGTATTCAGGTCTAGAAAAGGGTCTGGGTCTGGGAAAAGCAGACTCTTAACTCCTAGTTTGGTTTTTGCTCATGTCTACTTTGTTTTGGTTTTTTGCATTAATAAGTACTATTTTCTTGTTGTCATAGAACTTTTTGGTAGAATGAGAGGATATTCTTGTCTTAACTACTCATCAAGCTGTTGCTAAATTGGTGACTAAACACTTAGATGAGTAATGCTGCCTCTTCTGGTGTGGGCGTGTACATTGGAATTACACGGCACACCAGTGTAACCTGTCTCTTTTTTTTCTTTTTTTTTTGGCTCCACCTATCTCCCTCCTCTCCCTTCTTTCAGAGTACTTGAATCCTGAAAACGGAGGGCAGCAGATGTTCTCTATAAGTGATGCTTTTATTAAAGGTAAGGAAAAACTTGAAATGTTGTGGTTGTGCATTTCTTCTTTGTAGTGCTGGAAACTTTTTAATTCTCCTTTAACAGGGCACTGACCCTTTCAAAATATTTACTTGACAGTAAATCTGAACCTGTCTGTGGAAAGACTGAGGTATAAACTATATTCTGACTTTTTTGAATGCATTCTAAAGCTTATATTTCTTTCACGTCTCTGATTTCTTCATTCAAAAGCGCTCAAAGAAAAGCTTTTACTTTTTTTAAAAAAATGAATGTAAGTGGCAAGTCTGTTCACAATTTCTTAATCAACAAACTTATGTAACCAATTTTTAACTGTCTGTGCAAGCAAATGAAGATGTAATACGATTAATTGCACTGCTTTTACAGAGTAGCTTAAAGCTTCATTTCTTATATCTCTCTGGGTTTCCTGTCATCACCACCCTCACCACTATTACTTCTGAAATGAAAGGCCATTACATGCAGTTCTGAATTTTAAAGTCATGCCTTCCGACGTCATGGCCAGATGTACTTGTGGGCCTTTTTGATGCCAGTTAGTTCTATTGATTTTAGTGAGCTCCTTAGAGGAGGAAGTAAGGGGAAAAAAAGGGGGAAACCCCAGTGTCTGTGCAGCCTGAAAGTCTTTGATTAAACGGATGCTTAGTTTTTAACTGAGCTGTTGCAGGAGAAATGGGGAAATCAACATAACTTCTGTTAACCTTCTACATAACTGATTTTGTGTATGGAGCATCTGGAAGAAGTTAATTGTTGTTTTTAGGAGTCTTTTTTTTTTTTTTTCCAAAAGTCCTGCTTAGATTACTGTTTTCTAAGGACTTTGCTTAAAATTCCTCAGGGTTTTAAGCTTGAACTCTGAAGGCTTAGATACTTGCTTGATGAAAATTTATATGCTGCTAGCATAAAAGACTTAAAATATAATCAGCTGTTATGAGAATCTCAAAGTTTATAACTTTGCTCTATAATATCATACCTGTGTGGGAAATGACCTACTTACTCTTTCAAAGCACAGACAACTGTGCTGAAATAACCTCTAATTTTGGTACTTCAAAACAGAGAACAATTCTAAGGAGTTACATAATATAGCTATTGAAAGTGGCAGGCCTCCTCAAACTGAAACATACCTTCAGTTTCCAAAATCAGAAATGGTTATAGTTAGTGCTGACATTTGGGATTTTAAAAATTGTATTCAGTGGATTCAGACGTCATTTGCATCCTTCTTATTATAGCCGAGCGACACTTGTGTATATGATGGTTAGGTGGGTGGAGATGAGAAGATGTGTTGAGATGTTTCAATAAGCTTATGCCACTTTTTTGGCACAAGATCCTTGAGGATTCTGTTGAACAGTGCACTGTAGAACTGTTTGCAGCATCATGTTGCTATGCCATCTATCTTAAACTCAGTATTTCAAGAGGCTTAGATTTATGTGTGAGTAAATTCTTTCCTTTTCAAAGTAGCCTTTCAGAAAGACAGAGGCATTCAGCTGTGACCTTATATTAACAAGATGTGTTTGTCTCTTGCAGAGTCGTTATTCAACAGGAGAGTGGAGGAGAAGTCCAAAGAACTCTTTTTCACACCGCTAGGCTGGCATCACAGTAATCTGGATTTGCTGAGAGAAGAGAATGGGGAGAAGCAAGCCATGGAAAGACTGCTGTAAGAGACACGTAGAAAAAGAAATTTGCGTATCTTGAGTAAAAATTCCTGCAGCTCCTCTGTTCCATCAGCTTTCAGTGGGACTTGATGTACAGTGGGTAATGCAAGGAACTAATTTGCATTGAGAAAGCAGCATTTTTGCAGTGTATTTTGATTGGGTTTTTTTCCTTGTGATTTTCATATACTGAAGTACAGGACGAGAGTTGACTGTAGGACATTCTAGGCAGCTGTTCCTTGAGAGGACTTCCTGTATTGTAAATGTTAAGAAATCTGTTCTGAACTGTGACTTCAGCTAATCACTGTGCTGTGGCTTTTTTTAAGAGAAATGTATTTATTTTGCCTTTTTTACAGGTCTGCTAATCACAACCACATGATGGCGCTGCTTCAGCAGCTTCTATACAATGAGTCCCTGTCACTGTCCTGGCGGGATATCATTGTACCTGTGGTCTGCCAGGTAGTTCAGACAGTACGGCCTGATGTCAAGAACAGGGATGATGACATGGATATCCGCCAGTTTGTCCACATCAAAAAAGTAAGTTTCAAGCAGTGGATGTAGGAAAGAAAAAGGGTGCAGCTGTTGGCAGCACCCATTGTTTGAAGACGATAGTGCCCTTCCCCTGCCCCCAGCATATTCAGTGGTGTAATTGGCCAACGTGGCCTTTGGATAAGGTGGGGTTCTGGAAAAAGTTGCACAGAGGGAACTTTGCATGCTGCGAAAGGTGCTTTAATGCCCTGGAGCTGACCTTCTTTCAGGCTGTAGGCTCCAGAGGGTAGTAAAGAGTAGCACCTCTGTAGTGACTTGCTTCATTTTCTGGTTTCTGCTTGTTCTGTGCTTGAATTTGGAGATGTACCAAATGCTGGATAAGTAGCTTGCAGGAGTCAGTGTAGCAGTCTGCTGCCCTGTAACTATTCATTACGGAGGATTCAACTCCTCTCATGCCAAGTACAATGACTTTCTTCAAGAGGGTAACTTAATTGTTACGGAATGGTGTATCCGGTTCTGCCAGATGGCCCAGTGTTGACGCTGTTGAACTGTAAGGCTGGCAAGCAAAGTTTTATTCTGAAAGTCTGATGTGAAACTAACAGCCGAGGAGCTGGTGTGACTGATGATTGAAGATTTGGGCTTATTTTTCTTTGGCCAAATTCACCTCAGCAGGACTCTTTTGCTTGAAAGCTATGTAAGATACGAGGAGAACCTTATGATTCTAGTGGTAGGTCTGTGGCATCTCTTCAGGCAGCATCACTTGTTCCTGCTTCTCCTGAAACTCCAGCTCAGAGAGAGTTGTTCAGAGGTGAAAGCTCTTCATAGCTGTCTGCTATTTTCACATGCTTGTATTACAAATGTCCTCTGAAACATACTATTCAGAAACCTGTTTGTTTATTACTCCTGTGATTGCCTGTGACTGTAGGCACACCAGTCAGCTGTTTGATGTGTAGAGGTTTGTTTGGTTTTCTCTCCTTTCTCCCCCCCCCCTTCCTTTTCCTTACAATTTGTTGTTGATAGAAATGGCATGTGCAAAGGTGTGTGCTACCCATGGCCTATCAAAGTTAGATTCCCTTATTGTGCTCCACATTATACCTGGCTTAACAAATACACCTCTCTTGGGAGAGGTGTAGAAATCCTTAGTACTTGTTTTCATGTTGTCCTTAGTTTGCCAGGCTTTAAAGGAAAAGACTTCTGTGTGCAGCATGACTGTCTGGTCTTTCAAGTGATACCTGAGGGTGTGGGTGAAGCTTGCACGTCACCTACAATAGGCGTTCCGTGTATTGGGTTTACTGCACTAGAAGATGTGGGAGTGTATGGCAATTCTAAAAATGTTCTTTGCTTTGTTAGATCCCTGGTGGGAAGAAGTTTGACTCCATGGTGGTGAATGGATTTGTTTGCACTAAGAATGTTGCACACAAAAAGGTAATGCAGCTTGATTAATCGAGTGCTTACAGTAATGCTTGCTGTGGAAACAAGTGTGCTGCGACTTGCTTTTTGTGTAGTAAAGCTTTTCTCACCACTCAGGAGTTTTGTGAGCTTTCTCTAGTTGGAGACCCCAAAAAAGAATGGCCTTTAAAGCATTTCTTTTCCAAGCTGGTCTTTTTTCCTAGCCCAAGACTGTAGGGGAGAAACTTTCCTCATACATGACATCCTTTCCATTCCTACCACCACATAAGGCATCTAATAACTAACTCAACTTCTAACCATTTGTAATTCTGAGTTACAAGAATATAGGAAAACAAGCCTTTAAGGCAGGAGGGCAAGATAGAAGTGAACTGATGTATCAAGACTTCAGGGTTCTTATCAGTGACTGGAAACCTGTAGCATTGCCTGCTTACTGCACAGTGTCTGTGAAACTGCAACAACTGGGTGGAACAACTTCATAAGAAGGAAGAATGAGTAGTTGGGTCTGTAGGGGGCGGGGGCAATAGCTGAGACACTCTTAAGGGAGTGGGGGGTGACAGATAGGGACACCAGTTGTGGGAAGTCTGTCTCTTTTTCTTATGTACTTCTTCCTCCCAGGTGTTTGTATTTTTGTTTTAAGTATTTTTGTGTCTTTCTTAGATGAACTCTTGCTTAAAAAATCCCAAAATTCTTCTGCTGAAGTGCTCGATTGAGTACCTCTATCGAGAAGAAACCAAGTTTACCTGCATAGAGCCTATAGTACTTCAGGTGAGAATATGCTTTGTTCTTGGTTAAAAAAACCCCAAAATCGTGGTCAGTGCATTTTTTTCAGTATGTAAGGTGGAGTTGAGTGAGTGAGATTGCATAGAAAAGAGAAAACTTTCCTCTTCTAGTAAGCAAGCTAAGATAACTGCTGCAGTAAATACAGTACAAACTTGTAGTCTTCCACTGAGGGTTTTTGTCTTCGAGTTATATGTGCCAAGAGCATGTGTGAGTGAGCTTTTGATCCTCACAATGCAGCATTTTGTAAAACTTGTTTTGTTTTTAAAGATACCTTCTGAACTGTGTGTTTCCTTATGCAGTGCTTGAGCTGGATAGTGTGTGAAGAAATATTTGAAAAGTTAGGGTTAGGTCACACCCATGTTATTTCTTGTCAAACTTGAAAAAATGGAACTAAAACTGACCTAATGAAGTGGTGAACTAGAAAATGTCACTTTGGAACAGGTGCCCTGCCCCTTTGAGCAGGGACATGCCCTAAGTATGAAAACACTGACACATATAGACCTTTTCTTTAACACTGCATTTTTGTCTGGAAATTGGTCTTCAGGTGTTTGCCAGGATACCCATAACAAGGGTATTTGGTGCCCTGCTGAGCTTGGGCCATAATATTTGTTTCTGTATTTGACTATTTACTTAGCATGCATTTGAGACCATTTCTGTTTGGTCATTAATAGGCAGTATGACAGGTAGGAAAGCTTTAGCAATAAAACTTACCTGCCTAATGAGTTGGTTTTATAGTAAATGGTTAAACTCACACCTGCTCTTTTGTCTGAATGGGGTAGAGTATCTGAAATACTTTGTGAATATTGGTCTCTGTGATTATTTCAGTGTCTGCTTTAGAATTAATTATAGATAATTGTGAATTTGCATTAAAGTCCTATAGAACAGAAAATACTACAGTAGTACTAGTTCAATTGAAAAGGTTATCTTGTAGTAAGAGCTTTATCTTTGCTACACTAACATGAATGTTTGTGTTCTGAGGAGGTGGCAAACTGCTTTTGTGGTATCTGCGTATTGCACAGAACTTTAAAAACCTGACTGATGTGAGCTGCAATAACACAATTGAGAATATCTGGCTTGGGAAGCTGTATCCCCCCTCTAGAAGTGTAGACCTTTAGTTCTGATGCATTGCAGCCTGATTTCTCTTTCTGTGCACAGTAACAGAAGTGTGTGTGGGGGCAGTGAGATGAAGCCACAAGGTAGACATGGATAGAAGAGCAATTATGCAGTGCATAACATTTGGGATGGGACTCCAGGAGCACTGTCCCTAAGTACACATTTAGGGATTGAGGATGTGTCTATAGACTTATAGAGGCATAGACCACCGTCATACTCTTCCTGAATGGGTCACTCAACATTAGCATGTATCAGAAAGTCAAGAACATAATACTGCAAACTGCTTTGGTTTATAAACTCTAGTTTTAGCACCTTTTGAACATAAAGCTTTTTAATGTGTGAGGTTGTAAGGTGCATAAATCTATATTTGGATTCTGCTGCAAGTCCCTTACTTCACACTGTCATTGCACTACATTCTCATGTGCTATTAGTGCTTATAATAAATTACCGATAAACTGGGTGTTGTGCTGTGGGAAAATGTGCACAGTGGGCAACTGATGGTGCTTTCTGGATAGTCATATTCCCTGTTTTATAGGAAAGGCCAGTATTAAATGAAGGGGAAAGTAATATTAAGCATTAAAGTGGGGTTTTTTTCAGGTGGTTTTGCAGTAGTTAACTTCCATGCCTTGTTCCTGTCTGCAGGAAAGGGAGTTCTTGAAGAACTATGTGCAGAGGATAGTTGATGTCAGGCCTAACTTGGTCCTTGTTGAGAAGACTGTGTCCCGAATTGCCCAGGACATGCTTTTGGAGCATGGCATCACTCTGGTCATCAATGTCAAGCCGGTGAGCATTTCCGGTCAGAGACTGGGCCTTGTGGTAGATCTCCAGCATCTCCTTGTAGCAAACTCCCTAGAGAAAGCAAAGAGTTGTATCATTTTCTCCTCTAAGCAAATCTAGGCTCTTTTTTTAATGATAATTCTCTTCCAAGAGGGCAACACAGGCAAACCTGAAGTGTAACTTTTCCTCAGCTCTTCATAGCTACTCTGCTGTGTCTTGTTTGATAGGATCTGGTACCCTGGTTTAGTTCTAGTTAACTCTGATACCTATTTGTAGCAAATCATGCCTGGGTCCGTAGAGACTGCAGAGAGCCTCTATCCCTGTGAGGCAGGGTACATACACACAGTAGCTGTGGAAGCTGGCTGAGTGAGCTCCTGGCATAACCAGCATTTTGCTGACTGCACTGCACTTACTGGAGGTACCTGGATCTATTCAAACAAAAAAAGTTCAAGGAAGGGCACCATCTTACCTCTCACCAGAAATAGTTACCCAACTGGGTTTCTAAGATTCTTGTGTTTTGTGGATATGTGTTTGTTGGGGTTGGATTTAACCCAGATTTTGCATCTCAGTGAGAGATTTCTTGGATCACACTGGTAATTTTTTTTAAATTTATTTTTATTTTTTAAGACCTAGATAAGGATGCCAGTGTCCTCTTTTCATTGTAGATTCTTATTGTTCTTTCTATTTTTACAGCAAGTGTTAGACCGGGTAAGTCGAATGACCCAGGGAGACTTAGTGATGTCAATGGATCAACTGTTGACCAAACCACGTTTGGGAACCTGTCATAAATTTTATATGCAAGTTTTTCAGTTGCCCAATGGTGAGTAAAGCTTGATGTGTCTTAGCTTATGTGTGTGAAATGATAAATGCTTTGCTCCTTTTAAGTAGCTCTGAGCTGTTGGATGCCTTGTGTCATCTAGTATTATTGTACTCATTTTTCATCTCTTCCCTCTTGGAACTACAGTCAACTGACTGTGGACAGAAAAGCATGATCTTGCTAAGATGAAACACACTATAGATTTTAATCAGACTGATTTCTTTCTCTCAAACTGTTTTTCCTCTTCCTGCCACCCTGTAGTTTGTTTGCTCCAATGTCCTGTTCAAAACAAGGAGGATTCATTTCAATGTAGCATCAGATTTCTAAGGCTTTTGTCAGCCAGCTGTTGAAAATATTGCAGAACAGAGATTTTTATAGTCTGTCTGGGCACCATCCTCACTCTAAAGAATTTTTCTGCATTGAGATACAGAATCACAGAACAGCCTTTGTTGGAAGGGACTTCAAAATATTATCTGGTCGAGCCTTAACATACCCAATCAAAACTTGCCTTGTTGCAATTTGTGCACATTGGCCCTTGTCCAGTAGTTGTGCACCTTTGAGAAACAAGGTTCCTTTTTCTTTGTAATGCCCTTAGGCAGTGGATGTCTGCCAAAGAAGGAGGAAGAAATGCTGTTTGACAGGTTGCTAGTGGTGCAGGCACACAAATGCTGTAGATGCATATCTTTGTGAAGGTGCAGACTTGGCATCTCTTCATAGAATCGTATAAAGGTTTGGGTTCAAAGGAACCTTAAAAATTATTTAGTTCTAACCCCCCTTCCATGGTCAGGTACACCTTCCACTAGACCAAGTTACTCCAAGCTCCATCCCACCGGTCCTTAAACACTTCCACTTGCCCATTGTCCCTCCAGCCTTTCAATTGTCCTCAAAATATCATAGGCTTTTGACTTGTATGGATGAGCAAATGTGCCTGGGAGGATAGTGGTTCTTTTGCTTCACTGCTGCAGTATACAATGATCTTAGAATATGCTGTTTAGTCCAGTGTGTTCTATATGACCTTCACTTAGACTTTATGGTGATTTAGTTTTACAGAACAGAAGTTTCACAGCAAATGCTTGTTTTGCTTGCAAAAATACGTTAGTGCACTGCTGTGAATTTCTGTAGCTACCAATGTTACTTGCACTTTGTTAAAATCTCTTCAGTGTGTGAGATACCTAAAAGCAGGTTAACTGTCATTTTAACTCCTATATTTTATTTTCATTCTAGATCAGACAAAACCCTTGATGTTCTTTGAAGGGTGTCCCCAGCACCTGGGTTGCACTATCAAGTTGTGTGGTGCTGCAGAGTATGAGCTGGCTCGTGTGAAGGAGATTCTGATCTTCATGGTCTGTGTGGCTTACCATTCCCAGCTGGAAATCTCATTTCTTATGGATGAGTTTGCTATGCCCCCTACTCTCACGAAAAACACCTCCTTTCACTCCCTTATTGAGGAGCCAGGAGATGAAAATGAACAACAGAATCTCTTCAATGGTGAGGAGTTCAGCACAGCAGTCAGAGACATTGAACTATCCTCTGAAAAGCTGCCTGTAATCTCTGAGTCAGTGTCCTCTGATGAGGTCAGCTTGATTGAACCAAGAAGTTTATTTGAGAGAGGTGACCAAGAGAACAATCAACTGGAAATGGTGTCTTCAAAACAGCAAGAGCACCACAAAGTGGAGTCACCATTTACAGTCTTCAGCTCTGTACCTCTTGCAATACCCGAAACGTCCCTGCTGCCCCTCCATGGCATGGACCAGCCCTTGGTCACTCTGGATAGCCAGGCACTAGAGCCTCTTCAACAGACAGATGATTTGCAGGAATCCAAGAGTCAGATGAGAGTCTTCAGAGACCCTCTCCAGGATGATACTGGTTTATATGTCGCAGAAGAGGTAACTTCTTCTGAGGATCGCCTCAAGACTTACTCTGTAGCATTTAAGCAGGAGTTGAAAGATGTCATTCTCTGTATTTCCCCAGTACTGGCATTCCGTGAACCTTTTCTATTGACTGAAAAAGGCATGAGATGCCCTGCCCGGGAATACTTTCCTGAGCAAGTTTATTGGTCTCCTCTCCTCAATAAGGAATACAAGGAGTTGGAAAGCAGAAGGAAGAGGCAATTATTGCGGGATCTCTCTGGACTGCAAGGAAGGAATGGGAGTATCCAAGCCAAGGCTATCCAAATCTTACCTTCTCATGAGCTGGTTAATACCAGAATAGCGGAACATCTGCGTGATAGCCAGAGCTTAGCCAGAATGCTCGCTGACTATCGGGCCAGAGGAGGGAGGATACTGCAGAAAAGCACAGATCCCTTTGCCCAGATTAAGGATGTGTCTAGTGTCCCTACTGGAAAAACTGGGTGCAGAACTGAAGAGGAGGAGAAGGGACTGACTCAGAGTGATTCCTCATGGTCTCATAAGGTAAGATTGAGATATGCTGCTGAAAACCCAAGTTACATCAGCTTCTCATTGTCTGTAGAAGGTCTCATATTAAACCAGAGGGGTTTGGGGGTTTTTTGATCTGTTTCTTTTTGTTTGATTGTGGGGGAGTTTTGTTTTGTTTTCTTGACTGGGACATAACTGTATTTTAGATTGCAATGCTCTGTAGTTATTCAGAACAAGAGACTGCAAAATTTCTCTGAGAAATGCAGAGTCAGCCCAGAATCAGTGCATTACTTTGCTTGTTTGACTCAGCTGTACCTAGGTGATTCTGAAAATGAGTCCATGAAGAGAGAGCAAATGTTAAGAAGTTTCTTAAACTGAGCTTTCGTGCTCCTTGTATTTGGGGCCTTGTAGAAGTGTAATATTTTCATTTTGAGAGGGCTTAATGTTGTGGAAGCAAGCAGTAAGTTGTAATGACATTAAAGTATTTGATCGATTTTGAAAGTTTGGGGATCTAAAGAAAAGTGAGATTCTCATAATGGAGGAGGAGGAATGTTCTTTGAAATTTCAAAGCAAGGGAGTATGTGCTTGTAATCACAGTATTTAAAGTTTTGGTAAAGTACTATGAAAGTAACTAACTTGTATTTGAGTATAAGGATCTTGGGACTTTCTTGAATTGTAAGCTGTTCAGGAAAAAAAACCAAACTGAGAACAAGAGTAGCAGAACTGATCTATTGGAGTAGCCAAACATTTTTGTCCCTAAGCCAATCAGCCCCCATGTTCATGAGCAGAAGTCACTTTTTAATTGGTGCTTAAATGTAGATCTGTGTAGCTTTACAGGCCATAAACTGTAAGAGTAGCCCTTGCTTTGGATCAGACTGGTTGATGCTGTTTTAAATTTATTCAGGGATCAAAGAAAAGTATATGGTAACTTCATAGTTCCATAGGGTGTGGAAGGGAAAACAACTCCATTCCTGCAGCAGTGCAGTAAATCTCATCAGAGAGAACATAAAGCTGGAAGTCTTTCTATAGCTTGAATGAGTAATTGAGATGTAATATATTGGCAGAGTTTTGAGTGCAAGGTGTTGTAAACCATACAGTGATTTAGAGACTCTGGATATTTGTTCTGGGGTTTTGTTGTTTTCTGTTCCTCTTGGCTTCATTTCCACAGAAACACATGCGTGTGCATTGGTTTCAATCTGCATATTAGTGATGTTGTTCTCAAAATGGCAGGCAGCAAATTATACATAGTATGAGTTTACCTGAAACTTGGGGATAATGTCAAGTTAATGTGTACAAAAGGAGGAAGCAGAGATTTGTCTTTAAATAAATCAACTAGAACAGAATTTTGTCAACAGAAGTTGTGTGTGAATGGGGATGTTCATAAACAGTGAATGAGTTGATTTCTGTCTACTAGGTGGATTGCCTGAGTCCAGTAAACCATCAGAGGCTCTGTGTTCTCTTCAGTAGCTCCTCTGCTCAGTCCAGCAATGCTCCAAGTGCCTGTGTTAGTCCCTGGTATGAAAATGACTCTTCTAAAGCTTATACAGTTGCTATCTTTTTTCTTTTTTTTTTATTTTTTTTCCCCTGAAGTCAAGGTGCGTGCCTGCCTTGTAGCAGTATTCCTTTAAGGACTCCTTGGTAGGTTGTACCCATCCTGTAACAGCAACTTTTGCCAAGAGAATTTTGCCTTGCCTGGTCTCAGATGACTCCACAGCACTATTGCATAGACTCTGTAATCCTCTGTAAGGCATGAGCGAGAAAGCCCAGCCTGAAACCAAGTGCTTTTAGTTGGTCTTTCACTGCAGAGTGATGTCTGTGTGTGGGGAGTACTGCATGCAGTCTTGTGGGGAAGAGTTCTAGTGTAAATGAACACACAACAATGTCCAAGCCCAAAAATGAGCCTTCAGAGAATCTCTGAGTCCTTGTAGATTGTATTATCCAGGAGTGGCATTTGAACATATTGCTATCTTTCTTGTATTATAGTCATTAGTATTAAGAGGTTTATTTCCAGCTTAGGGGGCTCTCATATGTTGTGTGCTACTTACGACACATTTTTATCTCCACTAAGCAGGACAGGTGTTGGTGTTTAATCATTTAGCTCTGTTGAAAATAACGAGAAGTCCTCTTGTCAGGGAAAGGTCTAGAGTTCCTGTAAAAGCTTAGAAATGAACCAAAGAAGATGGTGATAAGCAGCAATAAGAGTATGTAAATTAGTGATGTTTGAGATACCTGAATTGTGACACTTTAGAGTGATACACATTTTAAATGGCTTGGCTGCCTCAGATTCTGAGGAAACAAAAGTTGCTGTTAAATATGCTGGAAGAATAAGGATTTCTTAAGCTTTTTTTCATATTCTGGATGTACTTTTTTTGTAGCTATTTAAATGTTAGTGTTTGAAGCTTCAAGCTGTCTAGACTTCTGTGCCTAGATATTTTTGAACATGATTTTCATAAGTGCTGTTGAATTGTATTAGACTTTTAAATGTCAAGTTTAAAGTTGTTCTAGTAGGACTCTGATCTCATTATTAGCAAACCTGACAGCAGGGATCTAGGAAGGGTAGTCAAGAGGAGAAAAAAAGTCTTAGAAGGTGTACAGGGCTGTAAACAACCAGCAGTGGATGTAGATCTGTGTACCTAGAGGCCATTGCACAGCTAATTGTGGCAGCAACCAGTTTCTAAAGCTTGTTTTTCCTCTGCTTTAGGATTGTGACCATGGAGTTCTATGGGAAAAATGACCTAACTCTAGGGATTTTTCTGGAGCGCTACTGTTTCAGGTGAGGAGGAACTTATTCCAAATTTCATTCTAAACAAAACCAAGCTTTTGATAGCTCTAGGAAGTTGACCTGCCACCCTCCATCACTTAGGAGAGTAGCATGCAAGTCTGCAAAGCTGGTTGTGTCTTAGCAAAGCTTACCACTTCCATCTGTTGCTCTCTTTTATTTACTGTCATGCTAGAGTAAACAGGAACTGGAATTACGAATTCACTTACTTGTGCTCACGCCTTACAAGCAAATACATCCATTGCTTTCCTGCTTCAGCCCTGTCCTTATTTCCATTTTGGGGAAGTGGAACAGATTATGAAACGAGATTTTTAAGTTCATAAAGACCAATGTGTTCACTTAGCACTTTTTTGTAGCAATTAGGGCTCTAAGGGTCTGTTAAGAGTCTGAACACGTATTCCAATTGTCTGTTTCTCAAGACAAGGCAGCTGTGCTGATCATACCAGTTCTGGATAAAAACTACTCATTTAGCATCTCGGAGCAAGGCTTTGTCATGTGTGCAAGGTGGCTAATGCAAATGGTCCAGAACATTTTTAGCCCTGGCAAAGTACTGTGTCATTTATTTAGTCTCACAAAGGTGTAGTTCGTTTCCATAATAACTAGTGCTGCCATAACCCCATACAGGGTCTCAGTAGGCTGTGAAGCTGCATAGGCAGCCTGTGGCTCCTCAAAAGGCAAGATTACTCTGTTCTCTCCACTGGCCACTTGCAGTAGCAAAATGCTCTTGATGTTCAGCCTTCTCTGGAGGAACAAGTATTTTGCCTTGCAGTGATCAGTGAGGAGCAGAAGCTTAGCTGCCCACTCTAAAGTTCTTGTTTCTCTCTGCTCGCTCGGTAGTGTGTGCTGAAGTGAATGCTTCTCAATCTCCGTAGTTTCAGTAATTAAAATTCTTTATTTTTATATATGAACAAGGAGGACCTGGGCTTTTTCAGGCTCTTTCTGGTTTTGAAGAATTCCTTATTTCACTTTGGTACCTAGACAATTCAGCTTTTATTTTTCTTATATTGGTCTTTCTTCCCTGACTTAAAAAGAACCCATCCAAAGAAAGGTTGAGTTTTACTGTTCAAAGAGGTTATATGGCACTGTTTTGCTCACCAGCTGAAACATTGCCATTTAGAAGGCTCTTTGTCACATCTTTGTCCTCGGTAGCATTTGCTTTGGTACACTGCCAAAGTGGTCTTTTAATTTGGTGCCAGGCACTTCCACAAGTGCTTTGATCTTTATTTTGTAGATTATGTATACTGTGTTGGTAGAAAGTGATTAATTTTAAAAAGGTGATAGCAAGCAGTTTCCAGTTCTTGTTTTGGGACCTGTGCAACCATTGCTGGCAGTGAAACTTCCTTATATGCTACTTCTGAATGAGTACAATTCATTCTGCAGAATTGGCCCTCACTAAAGGATTAGGAAACTTTTACAGTGACGGTACCATGGTATTAAGACCATGATATTAAAAGGCATATTGGATCTGTTGAATCAGTTCTTCAGCAGTGCCTAGTATATGATCAATCATAAGTGTTTCTATTTCTCTCTAAGGCCTTCCTACCAATGCCCCAGCATGTTCTGTGAAACACCAATGGTGCACCACATTCGTCGCTTTGTTCATGGGCAAGGCTGTGTGCAAATTGTGTTAAAGGAGCTGGAGTCCCCAGTCCCTGGGTACCAGCACACCATCCTTACTTACTCCTGGTGCAGACTGTGCAAACAGGTAAGGGCATGGACTTAAGATTGTTGTTCCAGTGTAGTATTCCTGTTGTGACTGGCTTTGGGAAGGCAGCATTTTCGAGGTGCTCATCCCTCGAGCTACGGCTAAACTAGCAGAAAACCTATTACTGGTACAGATGTTCTCATGTTACCTACAAATTCCTCTTGAAGAATTGGGGCTGAATGGTGTGAAACATCGTGTGTGAGGTAGTCTTGTTACCAAGTGTCAAAACTGGCTCTGAGAGGATAGATTTAAGTGGAAAAAATGGAATTGCCTCCTAAGAGGTGGAGAGTATGGTCCCTTCCTTGCAGTGAATCAGTACGAGCATCAAAACGATGTGTGTATGGGGAAGGGCAGATGCCAAGCCCTACTAGGTTAGTAACTGGCTAAAGCCACCTGGCATTCTTTGATCTGCTGTGGACTGAACAGCCTGCATTGTGTCAATATGATGTTTAGAATTCCTTTAGGTGTCATTAGGAAGTAACACATTCATTAGAGGAATGCTAAATTGCTTTAAAAAAGCCCACAAGATAGTAAGATTGCGTATTATCTGAAACTTGTTCTGCAATTTAGCTAAGAAAACATTGCTAACTGGCTTTGCATCTCTAGCTAAACATTAAGAGCCTTCAAAGAGATGAGACTAAAACTTAATGAAAAAAGATTCATGCGGTGCCTGAAATGTAAAACATCTCAGTTACCCATGTGGATGATTCAATTCACCTAGTTATGCTGACTTAAACACAGATGTTAGATTTAAAGATACCTGGAGGAAGTTAACATAAATGCTGATGGCAAGGCCTGCACTGCTGTGTACACACCTGCTCTGTGACCTTTCATTTCTGCATGCTCGTGTAAACACTAATATGTTTTTGGCTGTTACGTGTGTGTAAAGCGGTGTCTGCTCTAAGCTTTCAAGCACTGCTGAAGTTGAAATGCACCACAAAGCAATACCAATGCATTTGTAGCTGAAGAATCATCAGGGAAAAAGCATATGGTGTAACCATTGCTGCTGGCTGGGTTGCTGGAAGTTGTCTCTATGCAGAGAAATAGCATCCCAGATATGGGCTTCCATGAGGGATATGTTTGGACTCCCCCAACTTAGCACCTATCATCATCAACTAGCAGTTGTTATTTATCAGGTTTATTTTAAGTATGCTGGCCTTAGCATTGCGTAAATGCTGTCTGTGTTGTTTAGTATGTTTCAGGGTCATGGGTGCTTCTGGTACTGGACATACTAGATTGCTGTCTAGATTAGCCCATCCTTAATCTTGTTTGAAGGATGAAACTGAGATGCTTGGCTTTCAATTTTTCAGGTGACACCGGTTGTTCCCCTTTCCAATGACTCTTGGTCAATGTCTTTTGCAAAATACCTTGAGCTGAGGTTCTATGGGTACCAGTACACTCGAAGGGCCAATGTAGAGCCTTGTGGTCATTCCATTCATCATGACTATCACCAGTATTTTTCCTATAATCAGATGGTGGCATCTTTCAGGTGAGTTCCACTGCTAGAACTTCCTTCTTTCTCTGGTACTATGTGAAGCATATAGCTCTATAAGCATTGATCAGTTCTGTCCTTCACTGTGAGTACAGTATGGGACAGCATAACTGCACTATAACCTCAAGTGCAGGATTGTGTGCTGGTTTGCAGAGGGCAGTCACTGTCCTAGATGTGGTGGGCAGTGTTCTAAGAATAGATGGTTCCAGTTCATGTTACAGAAGGGAAACACTTTATCTAATTCCAAAAGGTTTCAGAGTTTTGTTTTTGCGGTATGATCTGTGGTTTCTCCTTTTGCCTAGGACAGACGTGAACAGGGTGTTATTGCTACTAAAATTAACTAAAGCCCTGAACACATTGACAGTGCCCCTTTTCATATAAGGGCCTCAAACCTCAATATGGTGTAGAACAAGTACTGTGGGGTGTGAGTCTTGATAATAGCTGTTGTGTTACCTTCTCAGCTACTCTCCAATCAGGCTGCTTGAAGTGTGTGTCCCACTCCCCAAGATCTACATCAAACGACAGGCTCCATTAAAAGTTACTATTTTGCAGGATCTCAAGGATTTCTCACAAAAGTAAGCTTTGTTTTTAATGTCTTACTCATCTTATTTGTATTTTGTACTTTTATTAGTAGACACATAACTATGTTTGCTAGTTTAAGATTAGTTAAATAGTATCATTATTTGATAGAAAAGTAATGGTTTAAAATACATATGTACGTACTTCTAAGGGAGAGTGGTATTGACATCTTTTTTTATTACCTTTACCTGCTCTATCTATACAAATCTCTCACCTTTTTGTCTGGTGGCAGTGCAGCTTAAACATAGCCAGTAGAAACTAAGATTCTTTTCTTCTCCATCCCTGAATGTTGCACTGGTATGTATGACAATGGCATATTTCTGAATAATGCTGTCAGGTAGACATTGAAAGGTTGAGCACCAGCTAGTGTCTGAAATGTCACCTTTTCTTAAAAAATGCCTTCCCAAGCACAGCTAAAGTATTTTTAATTCCTCCCTGTCTTAGTATAGAAGAAACTAAGATGTTATTATGGACTAGGAAAGGAAAAGACTTTCCCCCTCCTGCCCCCGCAAAAAAAAAAGAAAATCACAGTGTTGAAATTTCGGAATTTTAATCAGGAAAGATGTATGTGAACGAAGGATAACAGTTCTTATCTACAGTATTTTATGTATATATATATATAACCAAGACTAGGACAAAACGAACAACTACTCTTATACCTACCCACAGAGAAGGAAAAAAACCCAAAACCCTTTAAATGAAACCGAAATTTGTCTCTGCTCCTTTTCTGGTGCAACTATATTGACAGACAGCAGGGGGCGCTGCCGCGTCTCAGCTGGCAGCGAAGTGGCTCACGGTTTTCCCCGGTAAGGCAAAGACAAAGTCGGTTCGGGAGGCGCTGACTCCTTTGAATCACTCATATGGAGGAAGGGAGGCCAAAGACGAGAGTGGGGTAGAACCGTCTGTCAGGCAGTGCAGAGTCCTCTCCCTTGTCCGCTGGTCAGGAAATGAGAGACGGGAGGCGATGATGGTGATGCTCACTCCCTTGCAAATGGAAAGCTGGCCCAGGAAAAAAAGATCTGTAGCAAAGGGCCTGGCACCAGAGGCACAGCTCTTCTCTCTCTACGACCAGCAGCACAGAGCAACAGAGCTGAGTGAGGGTCGTGGATGGCCAAGACCAGGGCAACTTAGCTCCCCCGCAAACACCTTCACCAGTCCAGCGAAACAGTGAGGGTTTCTTTTCCTCTCCCACCCCCCAGCCCTCACTCCAGCAATCAAGTTGGAATTCAAAGTACTTGGCTACTCCCTTGTTAACTGGTGGCATGGGGGTTGGGCATTAGCTTTTGAATTCTCTAGTGGAAGGGAGAGAATTTCTTTAACATCCAAAACTACAACACTCCCTGTAATGCTAAAAATGAAACAGAGGAGGAGGTGGTCCTAGAAGACCTAATCTGAAAATCCCAGGTAATACTTTGTGCCCTTACCCTAGCATTGCTGTATAGGGCATCTGAGTTTAAACCATGTCTTCATCCCCAAAAAACTGCAAACACATTGCTCAGACGTACTGTCCAAACAGAATTGTTCTCTTTTTATCGGTCATGTGGTAACTAAACTCTCTGGTATATGAGAGTCATTGCCTTTGTTAGCTATTGAATACGATAAGAGCAGGCAGACTGGTACTTTCTTGTAGGCTAAGGGAAACTCCTGTAAGCCTAGACATCTTCTGTAAGTAGGAACAAAAAGGTGGAAGACAGACCTGATAAAAACTGTATTACATTAAGCCTGACTGCTGTTCTGCCTGGTTGCAGCATTCCAGTATGGCCGATGTCTCTGTGACCACCTGATTTGAAAACCTGTGGAGCTCTGTTTAGAGTTGAAATAGAAGTACTCATTATTTCTGAGTCTGCTGGTGGAGGTGTATCTTGCAGACCCAGATTCCTCCTAGGCACAAGTGACACAACGGTTCCCTTTTGTTAGTGATGTATTTGTGACATTTGTCTTGCTCTCTGACAACTTCCACTGCTAAGACTAAATTGTGAACACAAATGTCAGTGTGTGTAACTTTTTTGTTTCTGCTATTGCTAATGAAGTTTTTCCAACTTTCTCTTTAAATTCAGTGGGACAGCCTACTGTGCAGGAAGGCTGTGGTATATTGTCTTTTGTATTCTTAAATGCTAGCCTTAAATATGCTCAGACTTTTATTAAAGAATGTTGAAAATGCTCCAAGTAGTCACAGCTTAACTCTTTGCATCCCTGTTGACAGGGTGTCACAAGTGTATCTCGCTGTCGATGATCGCCTTGCTTCTCTGAAAACAGATACTTTCAGTAAAACAAGGGAAGAGAAGATGGAAGACCTCTTTGCCCAAAAGGAGGTAATAGACTATTTTCACATCAGCAGACTGACCATAGGCAGAGAAATGTGTGCGAGACTCGGAGCTTGTATCATCTCGGGTGACAGAACACTGATAGTTTTCCTTTTGGCAGATGGAAGAAGGGGAGTTTCGAAACTGGACTGAGAAAATCCAAGCAAGGCTGCTTTCATCATCATTAGACACACCTCAACAGCTGCAATCTGTTTTTGAGTCTCTGATAGCTAAAAAGCAAGGACTTTGTGAGATGCTGCAAGCCTGGAATAATAGGTAAGAGGACAAGTGTTGAAATCATGGGCAACACTGGTGCTTTGTTGGTTATAGGAGTGAAGAGGTTCTGCTGTACCTTTTTTTATCCATAGCACCATTGTTCTTCATAGCTTTTGCTGAATGTCGTCTACTGATTAAGGCTGGTTGATTGGAACAGAAAACCATTTGAGGCCATATAAGAAAAGTATTGTATTGTAGAGCGCAACTTGCATTTGGAGGAAAAAGTGTTGTTTGAATAAAGGTGAAAGAGATGTAAATAGATGCATGGGAGACCAGTAGTTTGGGTGAAATTATCTCAGAGGTGAAGAAAATGTGCTGTCTTTGGCCATTTGTAACATTGCTTTGGCACATGTTAGCAATAATCTGAGTTTGCAGTAAAGCCTTGTGAAGTGATGCTGTGGCTGTATTCTAGTATGGAGAAACTTTATAACTTGTGTCATTCAGAAATCGTACCAGTAACCTATCTTTTAATTATTTTTTAATTGGTGGAGTGTTTTATGTGGGTTGGTTTTAGATTTTTTTTTTTGGTTTTGGTTGGTTTTTTTAATTTTTTTTTTTTTTTTTAATTTAAGATTGCAGGATCTCTTCCAGCAAGAGAAAGGGAGGAAACGTCCATCAGTACCCCCGAGCCCTGGGAGACTGAGGCAAGGTGAAGAAAGCAAGGTAGGAGTAGCAGGCTTAGAAGCCTCTTAAACATTGTTTGGTTTTCTTTTTCTGTGATGATACAATAGTCTTAAGACTGGCTTCATTTCACTTTAATAATTAGGAAACTGGTTTTACTGCATCCTGTAGTTTTCAGCTGTAAAAGCTTAAATTGCATTTAAGTATATGTATCTTTTCCTAAAGATGTGAAGTAAGACCCATATTGTCCAGAAGAAGACTAGTTATGAATAGGAGTTGATGATTTTCTGTGATATTTGAATAGTGTTGATATGCACACTACCATCAGAGAGCTGCAGTCATTGTCAAGTGTATGCCTAGACAGGAATTGGATTATCTCAGTAGACCCTAGGTTACTGCCCATCATGTGTATCCCTTGTGAAAAAGAAGAGGCAAAAAATATTGAGAGTGGCAGAGCAAATGATACAGGAAGGATTGATAATGTATTTGCAGGATCATTCCTGCTTTTTGGTGTCATGTGGGAATTGACTGAGACCCAAATGATTGTGGACTGCTGCCCTAAGAGCTCTGTCCAAGGGTACATTTGCCAGAATGCTGAACATTCACCCTTTGGGGAGCTGGTACTCAGAGGAAAATGTCTGGGCTGCAAGGCAGTCCAATAGAAGCATCACACAGAGAGGCTGAACTCCCAATAGTTCTACCATTAGCAAGGTGCACTAAGAAACCCCATGAGACCCTGGATTTGCTCTGCTGCATGCATACATGTCCCCTTTCCGCTTACCACGTATTTGTTAGGTGCTGAAACAAACTTAACCTTGTCCTGGCAGGAAGTAGGTTCATATAGAGGGACAGTGTAGTGTTTTAAGCAGCATACACAGATGATAGCCATCATAAGCATCTTGTGAACCTGGGTTACTGTTGCTTTGTCATTTTCCTGTGGTAACAGGTACAGTGACAGTGCAGAGGCTGAGAAGTGGGTGGGAGTGCTGTCTTGTACATCTGCTTTTGCAAGTGTTTCACAGTGGAGGGGATACAGCTGGAAAGAGCTTGGCATCAACATTGGTATTTTGTTATTCTGCCTAGATCAGTAGCATGGATGCTTCCCCACGCAATGCTTCGCCAGCACTGCAAAATGGAGAGAAAGGTCTGTCACTTATTTTTCATAAGCCACCAAAAGAAGCTTGCTGTAACCCTTTCCCTGACATAACATGGGAGCTTTTGTCAAGTTAGATGATTCAGGGAAACAGCCAATCCCCACTGGGTCAGATTTGCTATTTCTAATAGTAAGATAGAAATTGGCCATCTGCTTCGAATATGAAGTTGAATTACTAATGATATTAAATTGGCCAGCAAGTGTTTTCTTTTGAACTTGAGTTTTCAGAGGCTTTCCAAATAACTGAAGAACTACATGGAATTAGGGAAATAGCTCTCACCTCTTCTGTGTTATGGATGCTGAGACCTCTTACCTTTGAGGCATACTGAGAGCTTTTGGGAACTGAAGGAACTGAAGGTAGTAGTTATAAGAGCATGCATTTAAGGGAGGTTATGTGCTACATTGATTAGCTTACCCAGTCCTTTGCTCTGTGTGACCATACCTGGTTTCTAAGTAGAAACTTTTAAAGTAGATACTGGTGATAACTTGGACTGGGAGCAAGCAATATCACTTCTGACAGCTATGTAAAATGCTTTCTTCTGTCCTTAACTGTCGTGGTACTCTCAGAGGATCGTTTCCTGACTACTTTATCAAGTCAGAGCTCCACAGGCTCCACCCATCTGCAGCTGCCCACTTCTCCAGAAGTTGTATCAGAGCACATGACTGGTGCCAACATACTCTCTGAACAGGATACAACAAGCAGCTCAGAAGGTAAGATCGG
>JAOXXN010000102.1:13744167-13754733 GCA_026770055.1 Myrmophylax atrothorax
AAGCAGCTCAGAAGGTATAGTTTATTTGTGATCTTGTATTCTTTCTCTTGCTTTTCTGTGGCAAGTGTACAAGATCTGTTTAGGAAACAGCAAATCTAGTGACTCTGTGGTCTGTAGTCATCCTTCTGAAGTTTGATATTATGATACAGACTTATCTCTGTTCCAGATGTGTTTGATGGACACTTATTGGGATCTACAGACAGCCAAGTGAAGGAGAAGTCTACTATGAAAGCTATTTTGGCTAACTTTTTGCCTGGAAACAACTATAACCCCATTCCATTTCCCTTGTAAGTACTGCGTAATATATGTAATGAACAAAATTAGCAGCCTGGTGAAATTCCATACAGAGCTGTGCATGCTTTCTTTGCTCAGTATGTAATTTAAGTCATTACTTGAGTCTGCCTCTGAATAAGTTACAGAACTTTGTCAAGGGAGGAAGTTTTCTGTGTCCCTTCAAGGTGTTTGTAGTTTATTCACCTTTCTTATTAATGATCCACCCTTGTGTAAATACATTATCAGTTTCTCCTTGACCTAGCAGGCATGTCTCCTCAGAACTCTTCTGGGAGGCAAAGGGGTGGGGGAGAAGGGGAGAAAGGTTCCTTCTAAACTTGGTTGCTGCAGGGAGCGAGTGGAAATGTCCTTCCTTAGCAAAGACCTACTAAAGCTCCATGCCTGCCTCTTGTTTTTGCTTCCAGACCTCTTCCAAGGGTTGGACTCAAATTGGCATTTTCTGGGTGTAGGTCAGGTTCAATGGCTACTGCATATGCGCCCAAGTCCCCCTCTCATGTGAAGATGGGCAGGCTGGAAAGTCTTTCAGCTATTTGGTCTACGAGCTTTGTAGTGTTTCTCGTTTGACATGAGGCTAACGTTTGGCAGCCTGGGTTTAACTTCTGAATCCTACCCCCAGGGTAGAAGCGGAGGCCTTGAGCTAATGAGGTAAAAGCTAAAGGACTGGACCCTACAGATAAGTAAAGAAAATCTTACAGGAACCCAGGTCTTGGGGAATTTTCTGTACTAAACTGCTTGTTCAGAAAAGAGTCCAGGTTTGTCCCCTTATTTCACTCTGCAGGCTATGCTGCAGGACAGTCAAACCAAACTCAGGCAGGTTTTGGTGCCATTAGGAACAGTGGCTGCTAAACAGACATAGACTCTTATTCTAACTTGGAGCTGGTCTTCTGATGTAAGCAGCTTGCTTGAAATGCTGATTGCCCTAACACTCTAGCATTTAGAATTAACCACATAGTTGTGAATGTGTCTTTTGGGAGAAGCTGATCTGGGGAGCTTTGGTTCCATGCTGAGACTTGAAGCTTTTGCCTGGGAGTGCAGTGATGAAATTTGGGTTTTGACCAAAACTTCTTCCCACAAACTTTTATGATGTACTAACAGTCCCTCTGCCATTTTCATTTAGTGACCCGGATAAGCACTACCTAATGTATGAGCATGAACGTGTACCTATTGCAGTCTGTGAGAAAGAACCCAGCTCCATCATAGCTTTTGCTCTCAGGTACTGGTGTGGTTTTGCTGTTCATCTGACGCACTTTGTACTCTTGCAGCTTTTGTGTTCAAGGAATATTTAAATCATGGTGGTAGGGAACAAGCGTGACAGAATTTCTTCATTAGGCCACGTTGAGAGTTTCTGCCAGAGCTGAAGTTCTCGGCTTTTACTACTGAGATATGGAAACTAGATTTTCCAGCTTACAACTAGGTTTTGGGCTGTTAAACTCTAGTACACAAAAATTAATCAGTTGTGTAGTGTTCCTTGTAATAAAATATTATTAGGGAAAGAAGGGCAACTATAGTTTGTTTACCTTCTCCAGCCTGGCGGAAGTGCAACCGAGTTAGGGAACAACAGCTGGTATTGATACTGCAGTCTGTCCCTTGCCTACCATTGGTCATAGCAGCTCTTGCTATACTCAGCTCTCCAAACCAGCTGTTTCAGTAAACCTTGGAGTTTGTGTTACAAGGCAGTTGATTTTTGAAGAAGTGCATTCTTAAATTGGTGGTGATGGGGGAGAAACAAGGGAAGAGTTTTCTTGCAGTATTACTTAGAGCAGCTTCTGTTCTAAGGAAAATGGATTCTAATTATAAGAAAAAACAAAGCAGAGGCTTTTCTGTAGTGGTGTTTAGTTTCCCATCGTTGTCTCTGAACTGAATCTTTGGGTTGGTGTTACAGTCTTAAAGAGAACATTTAACTCTTTTAGTTTCTGTTGTTTTTTTTCTATTTCTTTGGTTTTTTTAATTTATTTTCATTTCCCCTTCAGTTGCAAGGAGTACAGAAATGCCCTGGATGAGTTGTCCAAAGCATCTTTGAAGAACAGTTCTGAAGAAGTACTACAACCAAACAGGTAGTTACTTGCAGTAACTACAGTACACAGAGTGAAGACACTAGTTGTAGTGAACAGGCCAAAACTAGGATGGGGAAGAAATATCCCCTCTTAGGATCTCTGCTTTCTGATGGAATCTGACTCATTCCATGTAAACGACACATAGTATGTGAGTTTCCATTTCATGTTAGTGGCCATGCCTAATCACCTAATCCCTTGACTGTGTTGCATGGTAGGATTATTGGGCCTGCTTACCTTTCCTGTGTTGATGGATGGATCTGTTGCTAAAGACCCTGAATGATTTTTTTTAGGAAGGTGGAGGAGGACAACTTTGGAGAGTCTCACACCATTAAAACTTTAAACTGTGTCTTCTTCCCTTAGCAGTATATAGCTTTAGGCATGGGGAGGAATAAATGCCCAGGTGCAAAGCAGTAGCATCTCAGGTGGCAGTGTTTTTTGGGTCATGACTTAGTTTTCTTTGTCCTTTCAGCATGTCAGACAGCAAACCAAAGAGCAGTAGCCCTGTTCGCCTGCCTGAGGCCAGCATGGGCCCTTCGAATCGCAGTGCAGAACCAGAACAGCGTAAGACTGTTTTGCCAGAATCATACCTATGATGTTAATCTTGGCTCAGACTTGAGTCTGCTTAACCTGGGTTCCAGCTGCTGTGGAAGTCAAGTTAGAAAAAAGAAAATGCATTCTGAGTTTAAATTGTAACTAGTCTTAGAGTTGACTTCATATAAAATGTGAGAGGGGAGGGGGTGTGGTTTTGCTTTTTGGTCTGTGGCTTTATGTGATTCTTATGAGATCAGACTCATTCCCTTATTTAATATGTGGGCTTGTTCTTGAATCTAGCCTGTTTGGTGGCATATGATGCCCTCTTTTGGCATTACCCTCTTTAAAAAGATGGGAATTAAAATATTTTGAAATGGAGTTATGAGGTTCTTACTATGTTAAAGACGCTCATGCTTAGTCTGTTTTCAAATGACTGCATGCTAGGGTGCTACTCAGAACACCAAATCACCTAAGCTCATGGACCTCGGTTGCATGAAGAATAGCAAATGAGTTACAGTTGAATGACATCATTTCCCCAGTTAGAAAAATGAATGGGGAATGCTCATATGAATTGTGCTTTTATTAAACTGTCTGTGGAAAGGCCAACACCATCTTTTTTATTCCTTTTCACTGTAGCAAAGAAACCATCTAGTGTCTTGTCTTTCTTCCGTGGCACGGGAGGGAAGAGCCCAGACCTGTCTTCTCAGAAGAAAGAGACCTTACGTGGTGCTGACAGTGCTTACTACCAGGTTGGACAGATGGGCAAAGAGGGAGCAGAAAACCAAGGAGCAGAGGCTCAAGGTACAGGACTGTTGAGTCCATCTTCTCTGTTGGACTGTTAGTTCTCCCAAACATCATTCATACATGTAGGGTGCAGAATACATTCCTGCTCATTCTTTTGCAATGGCTTGAGGTTACTCAGCATGCATTGAAAATGAAACATTTGAACATCAAATATGGATTCCTCCTAAAGGTGTTGCTTTGCTTTGTGATAAGGGAAATAAGATCTTTCAGATCCAAACTATAGGGACGTTGAGTAGTCCCTATGGATTGAGTTGACTAAAAGTTAAGCAGCCCAGTCTCTCTCAGTTGCTGTTTAATTTTCCTTGTTTCAGCTCAATGAATGAAGAGAAAGAGAAAGGTTGGACTTATGTGTCCAACCTTCTAGCATACATTATATCATACAATTGTAGTTGTATTTCTCATTCTCTCTCTATTCTTGAAAAAAAAGAAAACATTTTTCTTGTAATGTCAGTTTACAAGTAGTATCTGATGTGGCTTTCTCAGTAATATAATGAACAGCCCTGACAGAATGGTCCCCTTATGCCCTCAGATGACGGAGATGCAGGAGATGGACAGAAGAAACAGCTGGTGAATCCCCATGTGGAGCTCCGTGAGTAGTTGTAACTAATAACTTATTCTTAGCTGACGAACACCTTTCTCCGTGCAAATGTAATGGAAATCTTGAAGTTAATATTTTTTTTCTTTGTGTTCAGCATGAAGGAGAAACAAAGCAAGAAAAAAGCAGTGCAATTTTTACTTACTATAATCAATTGCTATTGCAAAAGTACCGTATAAACCTTTTGTTTAATTGATCTTTTGTCTGAACACCTTCCCATGGCATATACTGTGAGCTAAAAGAGAGTTGATTTTTCTGTAAATTTTCCATTTAAATCCTATTAGTTGATGATATAAGCATATTTAGCAGAGTAATATTTTTCTAAACATCAGTAAAATGTCTAAGTGTCATTTCTTAGTCAGTGAGTATTGCATGCAGTTTTTGAGGAAAACTGTTTTTTGCAGAGTTTTCAGATGCGAATGCCAAGTTCTACTGCCGGATCTATTACGCTGGCGAGTTTCACAAGATGCGTGAGGTGATCCTGGGAAGCAGTGAGGAGGACTTCATCCGATCCCTCTCTCACTCTATGCCCTGGCAGGCACGAGGTGGCAAATCTGGAGCTGCATTCTATGTGACTGAGGGTATATATGCATATGCAACTTTCCCCCCCATCGTAATTATAGGGTATTATTTGGGGATGGTGGTGGTTAGTGTGTCATTTAATCTGTGATTACCTCTAGCCAGATGGTTGCTGGTTGTGAAGTGGCCACTCAGAAGGCAAAGTTAAGTGTATTGTTCTGGGGTCTTCAATATCAAATTATTTGTCTCTCTGTATGTGCAGGAGAAAAAACCATAGTTGTGCTTTTCAGCAGTAGCAGCTAAGAGGGCCAGTTGAGCAGAAGGTTATACTCTTTCTGACAGGCTTCAATAAAAAACTTGAGTATAATTCAATTAAGGATGCTATATTTCTTCTAATGTCATATAGTTAATTAAAATTTTTTTAAACACCGTCTGTTTCTAGGCCCCTGCTTAAAACAAGTATGGAATGGAAGGGTCTGTAGGCTGTTTCTGTTCTCTGTATAGGAAGCCCATATAGATGAGGTAGATCTGATGTAGGCACTCTTCTCTCTGGTTTACTAGAAGGCTGAAATCCAGAGACTTGGAAATTCTGAAATTCAGAATGTATGAGGCAAAAAGAATCTAGAAATCAGCTTCTGTAGGCAAGGATTTGAGAGAATTTAGTACTTTAATTTTTCAAACCATTTCAGCTATGTGACAGTCCGAAAGAAATTGCAAATAATACAACACTTATGATATGTAACCCTGTTGCTCCTGTCTGATGTTAAAACAGATGATAGATTCATCTTGAAGCAAATGCCTCGTCTGGAAGTCCAGTCATTCCTCGACTTTGCTCCACACTACTTCACTTACATCATTAATGCAGTTCAGCAGAAGGTATGAAAAAAAGTTCCTTTTATTTTAGGCAGTGTTCTGTATTTTACAGACTAATAACAGTTTCTATGAATACTTTTCATTTAAGTAAAAGAAAATGTCAGAGGCCATGTACACTAACAGCGTGTTTTTAGGATATAAAATGGGAATTTTGTTAGGGCTTCTAAACTGTAATACCCAGACAGAATAGTGGTGCCCCTAATATTTGATTGCTGATTGCCTCTGCATAGATATCTTCATGTCTTTTCTTCATCAGAAGCCCACAGCACTGGCCAAAATCCTTGGGGTATATCGAATTGGCTACAAGAACTCTCAAAACAACACTGAAAAGAAGCTGGATCTGCTTGTCATGGAAAACCTCTTCTATGGCAGGAAGATGGCTCAGGTAAGAACGAAGTGCTCCGTTCCCTTGCAGTGCAGTTGTGACTGGGAGCAAGAGCAGGGTCACCAGTAGCCGTTTAGGTCATTTTTAACTTTGCATGTGCTGTGTGGATGTAGCACTGCTCAACGATGACAGTGCATGCCTGTTTGCTTGTCAGGTGATGCTCGGTCACTTGATGCCTGTATTGGCTTGTTCACATAGGTGTAGTTCACGGTATCTCTGGTGTCTGAGGGAAAGCATTACCAACCTAATTAGAAAATTGTGAAACCACCTTTGCAAAGCTTTCTGAAGAAACAACTGGGATTACAGACTGATTTGTTTAGAATTAGAGCCTCACTCAGTGTTACTGTAGTGGGGGAAATACTAGTGTTTTCAACCCACTGTTCTTTCTTGGAACCACTTCAGATGTGGGGCAAGATTTTGAGTTGTCTTGGCTCTTAGTCAAGGAAAAACAATCTTGATCAGGCTGTAGAATGAAGACCTTAAAATGAATAGGGGATATGCTCTTCTAATAGAGATTTGATGCTGAAAAGGAAATTCAAATAAACCTCACTTTTAAAACTAGATGGTATCAAATCCTTCCACCTTACCTCCCAGTGCCGACCTGAAACAGGGGATGTATAGAAGGAAGTGAACTGAGGGAATTCTAGATAGATTTAAAGGATGTTGTTGTGGGGTTTCTTTTTGTTTGTCTGTTGTTTCAATCGTGAGGAGGGTTCAGGCACAAGAAAACAGGAACCCAGGCTGTGGACTCTATTCCTGAAGTTAGTTAAATCTTGAATGGACAGAGCTTGAACAATCTTCTCTAACAGGGCCTGCTTCAAGCAGGACTTTGGAATGGAGCTCTCCAGAGATCATTTCCAACCTAATGATGTCTATTGCCTTGCCAGTGTTAATAGATGCTGAGCAGTGCTTTGTGCATGACCTTCCTCCCTCTTCATTTGCTTTATTTTTATTAGCAGTTGCTTCTGTAGAAGCTGTTTGGAAAACTGAGTTTACCTAAATAATATAAAAAAAATAGGAACACCTTTTTTTCCCTTTAAATTAGATTAAATGTCAATGAAATAATTTGCCTAAAACTTGTGAATTGAGTTGGAAGAGCTTCCACCTAGGCGTGAATGATACTCTCTACTCAGGAAATTAATTTTTGTAGTACCAAAATACTTTTTGTTAACTGTCATCTTCCTGCAGAGAAGGAAACAGTTGCTCTGCTGTGCTGCCTTCTCAGTTAGGTATGTTGAAATCTTTAACCCTAGAGAAGAATGGAACAAAGCAGTGTTATTTTCCATTTGCAGGTGTTTGACCTGAAGGGCTCCCTCCGGAACAGGAATGTTAAAACTGAAACAGGCAAGGAAACTTGTGATGTAGTTCTGCTGGATGAAAACCTTCTGAAGATGGTTAGGGACAATCCTTTGTATATCCGTTCCCATTGCAAAGCTGTGCTGAGAGCTTCCATACACAGCGATTCCCAGTTCCTCTCCAGCCATCTCATCATTGACTATTCCCTGCTGGTGGGTCGTGATGATACCAACAATGAGCTGGTCGTTGGGATCATTGGTATGTTCTCCTTCATATTTTCTTGTTTTCAGATGGTGAATCAACTTTCTTCTGGCTTAGGTGTTTATAGTACCCTTAGAACTGTACCACCACCAGAGAGATGCGTGTCAGGAAATCTTGTCTTCTCCCTGGTGGAATACCCTCTTATGGGTGTTCAGAATGGGGACAGGATGTCTTCTTTCCAGGTCTTGTATATGCTTATTATTATGAGCATTTGCATGGCTAAGAGTATATGCAGGAGGCCTCACAGGTAATGGAAAAGCACTCAAGTTGGTGTTTAACCTACACTTTGACTCCAGCTGAACCAGGAAAGGTTATTTGTATGCTTTTATGTGTTTAATCTTTAAACTTCAGTCATGTTTACGTAGTCTTGTAAACTTTAACTTGTGTGGAGGGAATCTAAGGAGAAACAGTATTGGTAGGATTGGAAGGGGGAAGTTAAACATGGGATCACTGGAACTGACCTGGATAAATGGGTGGCAATGGAGTAATTACCTTGCTGCACTCTCTGACTTGTGATAGAAAAGTAGAGCCTCATCTTTAGACAGACAAACTTGTATAAAAGACTTGGAGATGAGGCCATATTGCAGGATATGGAAGTGACTCGTGGAAATCAATTGGTCTTGAATCCCAGCTCAGAAATGCTTCCAGATGAGATACCAAGCCAGAAAGTCTGGGTTACTCTTATTCTGATAAAGCTTGAAAGCCATTTCAATAACATTTCTAGCTGAGAATTGAAGTCTCAGCTACAAAGAACTGCAAATTGCTATTTACTAGTTTTGTAGACTCTTGAATATTTGGGTAAACAGGATGAGTGTGCCCTTCTGTATGTGTGGCTTTTTTGTTGTCCTGTACCAAGTCTTACCTGATTAAAGAGTGTATTTCATATGATGTTTAAAGCTAATCGTTCCTTCACTGTTTAACAAAAATATCGGAAGGAACTTGTTGAAAACAAGGAGAGAGAATGTGCCTGCTCTATCAGGCTATCACAATGTTCTATAAATGACACCCCGAGAACTTACAAAGTACTCAAGCCAGATTTGTGTTGGAACTGGAACTATAAACAATTAGCCTGGACTGCATTAGAATGTAAGGTCAGTATCTCCACCCATTTTAGATCCTAATGTGATACAGCAAACAGGTGAGTTACGTCTGTGAAAGGCTTTGAAGGCTTTATTTGTAGGCCCTGTTGTGTGGGACTCTGGGTCTTGGGGTGTGAAGTGACAGTATTCAGTGTACAAACTGATGATATCAGTTACAAAAACTGATTGTTTGCAAAGAGTATTCAGATAAATGGGTAAGTCTTAAGATTGCTGCATCTGGATGAGCCTGTGTAAAGCACAGTTGAGATGAAACATGGATACTTACTGTGGCCTTCTGTAAATCTAGAAACAGTAAATTCAAAATTGTATAACTACAATTGTACTCAAATGTTAGGACATACTGATAGCCAGTTATGAAAAACTGCAGCTTCAGGTTTGCAGACCAAAATGTTCCTGTGCTTGTAATGACTGGGCATGGTTTCTCTGAAAGGGGTTTAGAAACAATTCTGAAGTCATCTTGCAGCCTCCTCTTCCAATCAGGGTCACTAGTGATGTTTCCAGTCCTCCCTAACATGAAGTGGAAAGCATTTGCTTTCTGTTATCAAGCGTGTAGATGTCTGCAATGATGAGAAATATTGGCTCAAGTGGAGAGGTGTCCAAGCCTTGATGCTGCTGGCTGTTGCAGTAAAGCAGTGGGAGCTGTTATGGCAAAGTGGGGCTCCTGGGATGAGAGTGAGCTAAGTGATTTGTAAAGGAGCCCTTGACACTCTAACATGGATAAAGACAGGGATGCCTGGGCTGTCTGTTTTTGCAGAGATAGGAAGAGTTGATTGTGCTCTTGCTGGGCTGTTGAGATACTGTATTGATGCCTCGGAGGTTTTTTTATTTTTTTAGATTTTTATAGATTTTTGAAGTAGTTGTAGTTGCATCTTTTCAGGCAACGTATTCACCCTACCCAATTATAATCAACACTATAGAAAATGAGGCAATAGGTAGGGAAAACACTGAAGCTCTGACTGAAAGCCTACTGCTTTCTTGCCCTTTTTGGTGGGAAATAGATACATTTTAAAACAACATTACCTGCATTATAGCAGTTAAAACATGTCTGTGTGTGCATTTTTTTTGTCATTGAAACAGACTATATTCGCACTTTTACCTGGGACAAGAAGCTTGAAATGGTAGTGAAGTCAACTGGCATCTTGGGAGGACAAGGTAAGTCCAGAATGAAAGCAAACCTTTTGATCATGTTTCTTTGTCACCTGGAAGCTTTCTTTAACTGTCTTAATAAAGTCACAGCTTCCTCACCATTCAAATTTGCAACAGTAGATTAGGTTATCCAGAACAGTGGAAGGAATTGTAGAATACCAAGTTGGAAGGGACCTCAAGGATCACCTGATCCAACCTTTCTTGGTAAAAGCACAGTTTAGACAAGATAGCTCAGCACCCTGTGCATCTGAATCTTAAAAGTGCCCAGCGTTGGGGAATCCATCACTTCCTGGGGATATCATTCTGATGGCTGATTGTTTTCATTGTGAAAAATTTTATTCCTGTGTTTGATTGGAATCTGTCCAGGAATAACTTGTACCCATTAATTACCCTGCATCTTTTCTATGTGACTCCTGGTAAAAAGGAAGTCTCCAGCTTCTTTGTAGCCACCCGATAAGATCTTCTCTAAGCCTTCTTTTTTCAAAGGCTGAGCAAACACAGCCCTTCCAGCAATTCCCCAGATGGCAGGCATCCCAGTCCTTGCATCATCTCTGTGGCTCTTGTCTGGACCCTCTTCACCTTGTCCACATATGTTTTTGTGTATCGGACCAAAGCTGACCACAGAATTCCAGGTGTAGCCTGGAAGTAGCACCTTCTAGGTGAAAGATAATGCTGGAATAATGTGGGATAATGACTTCAGTCCCTCTGCTG
>JAOXXN010000102.1:13768917-13782232 GCA_026770055.1 Myrmophylax atrothorax
AATGTACCTCTCTTACACTGCAATCTATACCATTATAAAAATGCTGTATGGATATGACTCTTTCTTGGCTTCTCTGCAGGAGTGGAAATTGAAAAAAGTATATAAGGCTTCTTCTGGCAGCAATCATCAGATGTATGGGATCATGTCTCTCCCCTGATGTAAGTCTAATCTTTTCCAAGTAGTAAACTTTTTTCCTTTCTTATTACAGTATTGAGGTTTTGACTTAATTTTACCAAGCAGTTTCTGATACTTCAGAGGCTGAAAAATGAGAACTTCATCTTGTGTAACTGCCCTGTGCTGCACTCTGGATGAAGCCACACCTATCACTGCAAGCTACAGTTCTGCTGCAGGCTCCATTCTTCTTCAAGCAGCACTTTGGAATCCTTTCAGCAGTAAATAGTAACATAGTTCCAACTTTTCCTGAAAGGAAACTGCTGTGTTGGAGATGAAGATAAGTGGTGAAAGCCTCAATGTAGCTTTTTCTTGGAGGGAATGAACAAAGTGTGGAACTAGTTTTCCTGCAGTGATACATGAAAACAAATCCAAGTTTCTCAAGTTGGCTGCACTGTGTAACCAGCATGTTAAGCTTCTATGAAGGGTGTGTCTTACAGCATTCTTTGGTTACCCTACCCAAGGCAGAAGCTGTCCTGATCAGCTTCTGAGATTTAATTTGTATGTAATTATGTAGATGATGTTGAAACAGACAGCAGGGTAAAGACAAAATACATCTCTGGGCATCTGATAACCCAGGAAAAATATAAAGAAAACCAAAGGAAACTGTAAGTTTGTGCAAGGCTACATTACAGTCAGAGGAAAAATGGCAAATACTAAACCTACAAAACTGCTCTTTGGGAAAACAAATGAAGTTTGTCAAAGATCTTGCCATCTCAAAGTGATTATGTCATGATTTAGAATTGCCAAAGTTTCTCTTACCGTGGTGAATTTCATAATCTCCAGTTCCTTTTCCTTTGAAGACTGCTAAACAGGGCTGATAGACATACAGTTTGTTGCAGATGGTTGGTGAAGAAAGGCAGTCGAACCTGCCAACCTGTTTAACAGACAGTGCCATTTTAATTTAAGTAGCCTATTTATACCAATTAACATATTTTGAAAGTCAGTAAGAGTTAGGAAAAAGGTAAAAATACAGAAAAGTATTAGCCTTTTTCTAAACAACAGAGGTCTTAAGACAAACTATGATGTTCAAGGAAACTACTAGCACAACAGGCTGCTTACTAATTTTTAATTTAAAGGCCAAAATGGGGACAAAATCTTAAAGTTAAATCCCCTTTTTTCCTCCCTCTAAAAACAGCAAGGAAGCAAAAAGACACCTAAAATACATGTGACATTAAAATGCTTCTATTCAAAGCAACATTTTTTTGAAAAATACATACATTGTAGAATATACTCCATAGGCTTTTAGTGCAAAGTTTGAATTTGGTTTCTTTTTAAGAAAATGTTCGACATGATCCCAGTTTTTTCTGAATAATTAAAATACAGTTCCACATACATAAATTTGATGTTGAAGTGTTAATTTGTAATTGTTAACTGAGTGGGATCTGCAGCAACATTTCCCGTTAGAGAGCAGAGTTAAAAGACAATCTTTCGTAACTGTTTTTAAATTATTCAAGCTCTACAGGAAGCTTAATTGCTTGCTTTAAATTAAAAACTTTACTACAGAGCTACCATATTATATCTTTCAGTACCAGAGGTGGCAGGTGGTAGCAACAGCTATTAACAGGGAAAACCATATTGACTTGTTCTCAGGATGTAAATGGTATTTAACACTAAACAAGTGAGCAGTCTCACCTGGATATGTTCATCTTTAAGTAAAAATTTAAGTTTCTTAAATTCCTGTACATTTGATTTGTCACTCCCTCCAAACTGGAAGAAAAGCAGCCACCGGTGATGAGCCAGACGGTCCTTTAAACCAAGAGGAAAAAACAAACAACAAAAACACAAGACAAAAAATATTAATCCCAACTACACCAACCTGTAAAGTTCTCTGTTTTATAAAGGGAAATGCCCAGTTACTCATCTAATCTCCATGTGACCTCCTCAACAAATTCTTTCATGTTTAGTCCTTCCACTAAACTTCTTTTACTGCACCATAATCAGCAAACAGGAAAAATCTGAGAACAAGTTGGCTACAAGCTACCCTCTATACTATTTGTTTCCACATGCATTTCTTTTTGTAAATTATGCTGCTACATGCAACAAGTATGAAAAGAGGTTTCCTTTTTTTTCTTCAAGACATGAGCTACGTTTATGACTCTTAATTTCATTTCATGCATAACTTATCATGGATTAACATATTTTTTTCTTTCGTACATTACTGAACAAAATACATTTAAAATAAAATTCCCTAAAATGTAGTTGATTTAAAAAAATAACTGGGAAGTTACAGTTGCAGAGTGAGCTGCAATGGCAATTTCTTGGATTTTATTTTCCTATGCAATTTCCCCCTTTCATTATTTTGCTAAACAACAAAAGTAAAGGTAGACAAACAATGTTAAATAATTTTGGGCACAGAAAAAAAGAAGTAATTTTCATTTAAATACTAGGTTGTTGTGTCAACAGGTTTTGAAAACTGTAAAAAAATAGTATAAAAATATATTATTTTTATTCTATCTAATATATGTATGATATATATACACTCTGTATTATTTATACTATGAAATCTTAACATATTTTTCAAAAATTACCTCTAATGATGCTGCAGAAATCATTTCAAAGTCTGGTAGATGCTGCATTACTTCCTGATATATTTCTCTGGCATCCAAGGAGTTAAGAAACTAGGATGGAAAGTTAACTGTCTTTATTACAAGGAATTGCAAACATCAACCTGATTGTTGATGATTAGTACTAAAAGTGTCGGAAATTATTCTGATTTGTTCCTTTCCATCAACTGGAGGATGCAGTAAGAACATGTTATTTGATCAACTTCTTTTCCATATATTTAATTTCACAAACATCAACCTCATGCTTTTTAGCTCATTTACCTATAATATTAAACTCAAGAAACTTTGTCAAGACAGGGGCTAAAAGTGCGAAATTCAGATTTCATGCCAAACTCAACAATCAAGTTTCCAAGATTTCCCATCTAGTTTTACAGCCTCCCTTAAGTGCACTGTACAGATATTTAAGTTTCTGTAATTTGTAAAATTCCAGAAGTACTACAAATCAGTCAGTCGGAGTTGGTAAGTTACACGGTTCAAAGCAGGGAGGTTACAAGTTTAATTTCCTCCTTTTAAAGATATAGATAACAGGAGTGACAACAAAGGAACAAGATGTGCTTCAAACAGAAATGTCTCCCATCAATTAAGGAAGTTGAAACTACGATACAGATGTAGGAGGAGGTTGCAATATTAGAATAGAGCTGAACAGTAACATCCATACTGACAGACACTGTAGGAGTGCTTTTATCACACATGTCAGAGAAGCATTTCTCAAACTTGTGATACCTGGGGCATATTCTTTCTGGAATAAAAAATTAGGGGCACATGGCAAATCACAGAATCGTTTTGTCTGAAAACACCTTAAAGATCATTAAGTCCAAGACTTAACCCAGCCCTGCCAAGTCCACCATTTTAAACCATGTCCCCAAGTGCCACTTCTACACATCTATTAAATACCTCACGGGATACTGCCTTGACCACTTTCCCTGGGCAGCCTGTTCCAGCGCTTAACAACTCTTTTGGTGAAGAAATTTTTGCTAATATCCAATCTAAACCTCCCCTGGCACAACTTAAGGCCATTTGCTCTTGTCCTCTGACTTTTTACTTTCCCAGGATAGCTGGGTAAGAGCTTTAGAACTGGCTCTTGGGCCTGGCACGGAGCACATGCTGCCCCTGGAGGCTGCTGAGGAGGTGGCTGGGCAGAGCTGCAGGCTGGTGCTGCTGCAGTGCCCCTGTGCACCCCCAGCACACTGGGGACCACCTCCAGGATCTCTGCCTGAGAACACAGGAGGGAGAGAAACTCGGAGCAGAGCACACACGCTTAGAAGGAAAAAGAAAAAAGCATCCTTTCAGTTGTTTATAATCAGTCTGGAAATTATTTAGATGTTCCTTTAACATGGTTATCACTTTATTATATCTAAATACAGAATGAAAAACAGCTCGTACCAAGACACCTCCTTTCTCTTTGTTATTTATGGTGGCTCCAGGTGGAAAGTATGCAGTAGTACTAGATGAGACATCTAAATTATCACAAAGCTCACCCTGGGTGCCACAGTCCATCCAGCCTACATTAACAAGACCTTCCTGTAATTAAGAAAAAACAGCACAAAACAAAAGCAAAACCAAAGAAAAGTACTTTTTAATTTCAGGTTCAGAAATGCTTTTAAAAATCCCAGCAATTATATACAAAATTTAGAAAATGGAAGGAAACTACACCATAATTCATTAGTTAATATTCATTTATATTTTATAAAATCCTTAAAAATAATGTTATTTCAATAGCTACTAAGTCAAAGTATTTTACTCTTCTAAAAGTTAATGGGTAAAATCTTTGTTCTACTGAACTCAGTAAGAATTTTAGCTACAATTTGATGCTTTCACTTCTGTTACTTTGGTTTAAATATGACAGGTAATGCTTTCAAAGTGAAACACAGCTTACCAACATGCCAGCCAGCTTAAGGCGTGTTTGGTAACTCAAGCAATCTGCAAAATAAAAATGATTTATTTACAAACATAAAACTTTGCCTTATTAATGCACTAAACCCACTCCTGCTTAGCAGGACCCCTTTCTTTCCTACAAAGGTTACCATTTCTAACGGAATGCTTCCTGGCTGTTGATCAAGTATTTCAGTGACTTGGAGCAGTAACATCTGGTAACCGGCACTTAATGATTGGCTACTCTAAGTTAAAATACCCATGAATAACATACTCTTGCTTCAACACAGAATGCTCCTTTAAAAATGTTACTATTTTATTTGCTATATTAAGACTGACCTTAAAAATTTGTTAATCAATGTTTAAAAAAAATAAATCCAGGAGGTATCTACATACTGTCTTGGAATGATATTTCACTGGAAATATCCATTTTCTGTGATACAAATAACTCACTATAATAATAAATACATCATATGCTTTATTTACCCATCCAGACTTTGAATAAGTTACCTGTGGATGCAGAATTTTATTTGAAATAAGAAGATGCATCTCCTTAACTGAACCAAAGTTGAAAACTTAATAACAAAAGGGCTGCAACTTGAAATCAAGCTATTTACAAATGTAAATCCAAGACTGCAGCTCTGGTTATTCAGTTCACAGAACAAAGGTCTCTTCATAAGGCTGAGAAATCCTTGTTTGTCAAAGGTGTAGTGCATTTACTTAGCTCTACCAGCTAACCTGGGTAACTTTCTCATATACTGTATCCAGCATTGAACCAAGAAAGCCAGTGATAAACAGCTACAAAAAATAACCTGAATTTAAACTCTGACATGAAAACAGTGGAAACAGCCAATTACTGTGTTCAAAGCTAACTTCAGAGAAATTATTCAGCTAAATTTTGAGTATTGGTGTTTTAAAGGGGAGATGCATCCCTTCTTCTCAGCTATCATGACAAGCTGACATGTACCTGTGCAGTATCTGGCATTTGAGCTTCAGGTGGAAACTGAAGGTAGAAGCTTTTTTCTGCCAGTTTCCCTCCTGATGGGTTACACTTGAGTGCTGGTTTAATGCCTCATGGGACATCACAGAAGCACAGTAACATAACTTTTCTATTAATGTCCCTTTTGTCAAACCGCCTCTAAAATGGAGCTTAAATGACCCATGGTCCAAATACTGTGATCATCTAAGATGTTTTACCATTTTTTCAGAAGCAAAAGGGATTATGCCACTATCAACAAAAGTACTTTTCAGATAAGACAACAGAAAAAAAAGTGTTTAATATACCTACCCCCCCGTTCAGCACAGAAGGTGATCAGCCAACCAATGCCAGAAGCAAATGAAGTTTCGATGGCATTAACAAAATTTCCTAAGAGTGAAACAATTTGCATCAGTTTGTGACTGGTTAAATGTGACTATGAAACAAGGTTTTATACTTGTATTAGCAAATTACATAAACTATTTTTAAACTCAAAGATAAGACTTAGCAACAGTTGAAAGATTGAATTGTATATATAATTTTTAGCATATTTTATACTGTAAAAGTGATTTCAAGAACAGCCTCCCAAGCAAAATCCATGAAAATTACCTGCCCATAACTCAGTGACTGTGCTTGTAACATACTGCATGGCAAAGTTCTTTAAGCTCTCTTTTGACCTGTCTCCATAATATTTCACTGGTTGCTATAGAAGACAAAAAGTTTATAAAATTAAGAAAAAAAAACAAAAGGAAAAAAACCCATCCCCAAACTACTGTGTTTTTATAACAGTACTTATGCAACTGCAGGACCAACCCCCTTACCACCCCCTCTAACCTCTAACTGTTCTCTCCCTCCCATACTGGAATGTTTGAAATTTATCCTTAATTTAAATTTTGTAATGTGATTTCTTTCCAAATGCAGCAACACAAGGATAATTTAGTCTTAGAAACACCAACTCCCAATGATTGTATTTCTATTTAAATAAAACCTCCATTTAGCATTCAGCCTCTCCAAACTTCTCACTGTCAAAATGCACCCATCTATCCCAGTGCAATTTGTCCTCCACCCCAGCACTGCTACTGAACAAGCAGCTGTAAAGAGCCACGTCCACAGTGCAGGTAACATGGAGGAAATCTCATGGAAGGCATTTCCAAGTTTCTTTAGGCATATGGTTATATTCTTTAGACTCAAACCCACAGACTATGCTTTGTATTTAAAAGTCCATTACAACACTCTAAGAGAAACTATTCAAGGACACTTGTTTTGCTACAGCACCACTGCCAACAGTATCTTCCCAAATCTGAAGTGATATGTTGCACAGAAAAATGGTTCAGAAAAAAACATTGTAAAAATATGTTATACATATATTCATATATATATTTCAAGGTTAACTTTAAAAGTTACATTTATTACAGGAAGTAACATATTAAAAGGAAGATCTTTATATAAATCTCTATGATTGAACAAATATTAAAGAAATACTTCCAGATTTCATTCTAAAAATGCTTGAAATTTTATCACTCACCATTCCAGTTTTGAAAACATACAGGCTGGGGTAACTGTTAATGCCTTTAATTCGACAAAGCATTCTGTTATCTCCACAGTTGACAGCTCCAATGCGGATTACTCCATCCAGCTCCTTCGCAAATTCCCGCCACTAAAAAAAAAAAAAAAAGAAGCTATTTTCCTATAAAGATATAAAGGAAAATGAGGACATGTTTTATTTCTGGCATTCTGATTTGTTGTCTTTAGTTTCAGATTGAGTGTAAAAATCCACTTCATTAAGTTTTATGCTATAAAAACCAATGAATTTTCAGAGTTCATTTACTTGTACATACCGTAGGTGCTAAATCATGGCAGTGGGAGCAACGAGGAGAATAAAAATTGACAAACCACAGTTCTCCGGAGTTAACAGCAGCATCTAGATGGAGAGAAGAAAATTTAAAGTAAGTAATGCACATCTACAATACAGGTATATCTAGAATGTATATTTTTCCTATATTGTATTCCCAAAAACCTCTACTAAGTATTTAAATGTCAGACACAATAACAGTAACTCAGAAGAGATAAAGATTGTATCTCACTTGCACATACTCATGTTGTAGGCAGGCGCACAGAAATCACATTTCAGAAGCTATCGGCACCTTATTTTCAGCATCTCTTCTCTTAATTAAGAAAAGAGTACTCTGCAGATCAATCTAGCTGAGATGTGTGATAGTGTACATCTGGTTACAAGTTTTAGAAGGTTTTTACCCACTGGAACTTTCCATTTCCTTATACAATTTTATGTATTTTGTGGGTTCCACCTGGAAATCTTTTTACATAGAGTTTGTCTAACAGGTGAAAATGCATTTTAAAAATTCAAGTTAATATGATTACTAGAAAAGTCAAAGGAAACATAGTTAAATAATCTTGCTTATGAAAGAAAACAACAGCAACAAAATATACACCCAGAGCAGTTACCAGCTTGAATTATATGGCTTTCAGCTTCTTCAATTTTGGACATAATTTTTATAGTGGATTTTCTAATTTATATTTGCCTGTGCTAAAACATCCTCACAAAAAAGACAACTAAGCAATGCATAAGCTCTGCAAATCAATGAAAGCAAGGCCAGGTTCTCAGCAAGAGCATCATGGTCTGCTATTGGAACAGTTTACAAAACTAGTTCAGCATGTACATCCTGTCTGTACAAAGGAAACTGCATTCCAAATACAGATGAAAAATCACACAAAATACAGTATTTTCTTTCTCTAGTCTCTTATTTATAAGCAACTTAGCTTTAATTTTAAAAGAAAAGAAGTGGATGATATCCTCACTGAGAGTGTTATCTTTCCACACTTTGTTTTACTTAGCTATGTTTTTAGCATCTAGTATCCCCTTTTGCTTTTGAACCTCTTGTGCAAGACACAATTGACTGGATTTCACAGAAAAAGAGTAATGGAAGAGTTCTATCAAGTGCATTTTTATACAAGTGAAATAGTAATGATAAATTAGGAGAAACAAAATTTTAATTAAAATAATTTCCTTTTACAGACCTCACGAAACACCTCTCAAATCAGCCTAAACTGTTTATTGATATTGATCTATTTGCTAACTACCATTTATCAGGAAACATTAAGGGGGCTTTTTTTGTTTGTTTTCTCATGCGAAGATGATTTTCTGACAGGTTTTTGTATAAATACGTAATAGAAGCCTACAGATACACAGCTCAGCACGTAAAAATTTTTACTTGGGTTGTCACGTTGTCAAGCAGATAGCCATTTAAAACTTACCAAATTCTCCTCTATCCAATGTTATAATTTCGGGATCATCATCATAAATACCTATTAAAAACATAATTTTATTTTTCCATCTTTAAAACAAAGAAACGAACTATCATCTTATTCACAAGACAAAAAAGGGAAGACAGCAGACTGAAGCTGAAATACTAAGCTGGCAGAGAGAGTTTTTACAAAAATGCTGTATTTGCTTAGTAATATGTAACCTTAGTTTAACCTCTTGCCAACTTCTGCACTCCGATGCTACAAAAGCCACGATCAGAACAGAACTGGGGTTTTAGCAGATCAACCACTGAGCCAGCAGAGAATTAGAACTACTGCAGTTATGGTAAGAGTATTAGAAATAACATCAACCAGTTGTCAGATTAAAATTCAGGAAGCTTCAGCTCTCACTGAGAGCTTTATTCAATGTCCAGAAGCCTTCACTTTTTCTCTCAGCCTCTGGTTATTTAAACATTTAGATCACAAAGGTGCTTCAGCCACAAGCGTTTCCACTAACAGAATGTATGAATGCAGTGCAATGAAGTGGACAGAATAAAGGCCAGGAAGACAAAGCTAACCAGTCCTACCTAGGATGTCTCTACAAAACACTCTACTACTCCAACAACACAAGAAAAGCAGTGCAGAGTTACCAAAAATACTATTACACAGCATTATGTTATGCTACTATGGTTACAGATCTTTTACAGTACCTAACACGGTGAGATGTCATTTCACCTGAGGTTTACAAGGATTAAATAGAAATAATTAATGAGAGAGATGAACTGCTGCAGGTGACAAGGTACTTTTTACATTACTATCCATTTATATCTCATGTGATATAATACATACACTCACTCATACATATATGTAAAAATAAAAATCTGTATTTTAATATATACACACACATAAAAAGATAGAAGCTCTCCAAAAGACTTGTTAATAGACATTTAAGGATGTGCAACTTCAAGTAGATAAAATTTCTTAAATCTGTTATCTGAAGAAGTTTTAGGATAATTTCTATACTTTCCTGTGATAGTTGCTCCACTGGTTTATTCAATTTCAATTTGCACAGACATATTAAACCAAACTACTCCAGAAAAAATTGTTGCCAAGGTGGAGTTTCCTTTCAGCTCTTTCTTTGATCTCAAACCATATTCCTTAGCTCCCTATTTTATTTGTGTTTACAGTAGCTCTGAGAACTGTTTATCACAGCCTTTCCCTACAAGTACCTAAAATTTATTGAGACAAACATTAAATAACTTGTCTCCAGATCATTTTAGGTATGATTCTGGGTGGTTTTTTTCCATTTTCTACCACCTCTTCACTGATCTCTGATTTCATAACTGCATATAAAACAGGCTTGCCAGGGCAAAAATCTCCTCTCAAAATCCACTTGAAGAATACTTTACCTAAACAAAAAAGCTCTTCCTGAATTAAAAAGTTGAAAAGAATCCTGATGTAACATTAAGCCTGACATTTAAGTGAAAAAAAAGCTTTGCACTTTAAAAAAAGTAAACAAGAAGTTAGCTGACCCATAAAAGGTAAACAGTAGGAACAAAAGGCTAGGGAAATAGATTATTACATTTTTGGGTAGCCATTAACAGGGTAAATAAAATACTGGGTCAGCAGAGAGAAAGTGACACCTACAGAGCAGAAAGAAATCTGGAGAGGATACCTCAGAAACACATAAAAAGATCTGACACAGATCTGAATATTGCATTTATTTGTGACTGTTCCAAGCAAATGACAAACACATCGTAACTCACCAAAGTCGTAGCGATAGAAGTGCCAGCTTTCGTATCGGCCTCCTTGCTGCTGATCTTCCAGACCCTTCTCTCCATATTTATCGTACTTCTTCCGGAGATCTTCGTCTTTAAGGACTTCATATGCTCTATTTATTTTCAAAAAATTTTCATGTGCATTTGGATCATTCTGTGGAAGGAAAACTATAGTTAGTAATTAATTAATAAACCATACTATGCATGTAGTGTTGAGAAAATAAACTTTGGAAGTATTTTTATATCCCTTCTAAAGATGTCATTTGTGATGGAAGCAGACATTGCACAGTAATCTCCAAACAAACTATACTAAAGTTTTCCGTTCCTGAAGCCAGACGTGTTCTCTCCTTATTTCTTCATCCTCATTAAAGTACCAACTAAAATACAAAGTGAACTGGTAGGAGGCTGCAACAATCTCCTGTGAGATTCTTTCAACTCTCTCTCTTCAGGGGAAGAAAAAATTACTTAAGAATGAAGACTTACCATTTCCTCTATAATCTTTTCCACTCCCCACAATCCCCACTTCTCTAGTTAAAAATCTCTGCTATAAGGACAGATTCATCCCTTCTGCACTTACAGTGTAGACAGATGCCTCCTTTTTTTAATTTAAAAAGCATTCTAGTTCTAGGTAGTTTGGAATTAGAATGGTGAAAAATCTGCAGGCATAGTTTGAACCTGTTTGGGTTCTGTGCTGGTGGAGTATAAGAGTGGTGCACAAAATCTGCCACACTCTCCCACTCTCTCAACTTCTGCTTACACATTCCATTCAAAAGACACTTTTTCTTGACTTTGATACACAGGACATTCATTACCACTATGCAATTTGTCTAATGGCTTTATCTTCTATATGTCATCTTTAGTGTTGAAAATAACCTGTTGAAAAATCTTTAGTATATCTGCACACTTGGCAATTACAGAATGTGACCCAAATGCCACTATTTTGAAGGTATCAACAGAGGGAAAACAATACTTGCAGTTAATAGGTACAGGTTGGCATTTCTAACTTTGTTGACGTTTCCCTTTTTCTTTGAGCTCTGTTAGATGCTCCAAACACAGTCTGTGAAGGCAGGCCCTGGAATATTGCTGTCCTTTGGGCTCCATGCAGGTGCAGTTTTACATATAAAGACCTAAACCCTCATGTTTCCCGTGATTTTCTGCTTATTTCAAGTAATTTTGAGGAAAAAATGATGTTTAAGTTGAAAAGTGATTTCTTTGTATTTCAGAAATCTGGTAGCACAGACTGAGCTGTTCCCAGACTTCTCTAGCCTAGAGCTCTTTGTAACCTGCATTGTTATGCCTTGGCAGTCCCTAAACTTCTGTTTTGTCCTATATGATACTTGGAAACTGATGTCTTAGAACAGACTGTTGTTATTTGCTATTTAGATGACACTGGATGGTAGGGAAACAGTAAGTTCCCCTAAGCTAAATGGAAAGGGAAACTCATCAGTTTGTCAACAAGGTAATATGGTTCACATAGAAGTTTCCCTCTATTTACAAAAATGTAACTTAGAATTAAAGAATCTTGATTATTTTTACTACAGCAATTTAATCCAGCCCAAATTCAACAGAACCACGTATGACAAGTAAATTTTTGTAAATTTTCTCTGCAGAAAATCTGACTTGAACTATGTTATCAGGTGATTACATTGCTTCACAGTAACAAAGAAACGTTTAAGATAAATTAAAAACACTTTCTGTTTAAATATTAAGATCACAGACTAAATCACAGAATATTCCGAGTTGGAAGGGACCCACAAGAATCATCGAGTTCAACTCTTAAGTGAATGGCCCATATAGGGACGGAGCCCACGGCCTTGGCATTATTAGCACCAGGCTCTAACCAACTGATCTCCATTAAATCAACAACTTTGATTTGTTAAAGATGTAACTTACCTGATTTTTATCTGGGTGCAACTTTAATGCCAGCTTTTTGAATGCCTGTCGTATTTCTCTACTACTTGCTTCTTTGGATACTCCAAGTAAACTATAGTAGTCCTGATCAGTGCACACAAGAACTACTACACATACTAAAACTAGCAATAAGGACCTTTTGAAATATCTACTATAATCTCCTTTGGATGCTAAGGACTCCATTATGAAGCTTTTGGAAGTTTTACAGGTTCTGATCCGGGAAGGCTTTGGGAAGAGAGTCCGGTGAATCCGCCAACATCCAGAGGTACAGGTGTGTATGTCTGTCAGAGCTCTTCAAAATGCTGGTTGCTCTACTTCATGTCACGAATCTTGCAAAAGTTACAACCTATAAGAAGAGGTAGGAAACAATGAAGTAATACTTAATCGATAAAAAAGGTCAGTATCAAACCCCACTAGCATCTTGTCCAGACTGCACGTGAACAATAAGCCTCTCGAGGGCTCATAACCTTCTTTCTGACGACCACCCAAAGAACAGACCATCTCTTTACTGTGAATGAGGTAATCACGCAAAGCTTCCCTGATTGACTCTAAATGCCACTCACCTGTGTTTCATTTAAAAAGGCGAGTTTCCCAGGGCTCACTTTTCCTTCCAACTTACCCTCAGCTGCGCAGGGAGGGCATTTCTTCCGCAGGGGCCGAGTGGCTGCGAGCCCGCAGGAGGCGGCCGGCCGGCCCTGGCAGATGAAGCCGCAGAGGGCGGAGGTACCGGGGCGGGGATGGTGCCGGGGCCGGGATGGTGCCGGGGCCGGGCCGGAGCC
>JAOXXN010000102.1:13785936-13799782 GCA_026770055.1 Myrmophylax atrothorax
CGGGCCCGCCCCGGCTGCCCCGCCCCGTGCCCTTGCAGTGCCGGCGGGTCGAGGGCACCGGGAATAGAGAGCTGCGTGCGGTGGGGTTGAGGAGAGCCCGCCCCAGGCTGTCGTCCAGGCTGTGCCCTGAGCGCAAACCCCGCCCGCAGGTGCCTCTCGAGTCCCCGCAGATAAAGCCCGTCCCGCAGGGCAATTCCCGCAGCTCGGGGCGCTGCTCGGTCTTTGCGAGGGGGACGATGCGCACTGTGGCGGGCGGGGCACTGTGAGCGGGTCTGCCCGCAGGTTCACTCGCCTTCCCTGACACCGGTGAAGAGGGGCAGAAAGGCCCGCAAACAGGCCCGAGAAGCTACCAGAGGCTGCCCGGGGGGCAGAGCAGAGGGCGGCGGAGCGAAAGGCACACAAAGAGCGGTTCGGGCTGCGGGATCGATCCCTCCTGGACCGCGCTGGGTGCTCCGCCGCTCCCAGGGCAGAGGACAGCCCAGTCCAGAGGGAGGTGATGAAGGGACTGAGCAGTGATAGGTGTTTCGGGGAGGACTTCTTTTAAACGTTCAGATAGGGTTACCAGCTATTAAACGCTTAATAACAAGTTGTTACTTTTTGTGGGGACAAAGCATACATGGTTTTGTGAGCAGGTCCCGGAAAGCAGGTTCTCAAAATACATGGACATTGCAAGAACTTTCAGTTTCAAAGGTGCTTCTGGATTATATTGCAATGCCTATAATCCAGAGGTTCTTGCAGTTTGGCCCTCCGTGCACTTGCTTTGTTTGAGATTATGTCAGAAAGTCTTATGGTTCGCTCTCTGAACTTGCTCTCATTTACGTACATGAAACCAATCACGAATTGCAACTACTGCTCCAGGTGATGTCAGACTGACATGGGAGTACTAAGGCTCATTGCTGAAAGGGCACTGATTCTTTTTGTGTTTGCTTCTTAGTCTCATCCACCTCATAAGCATTTCCATTGTGAAATATTTGGGTGAAAAACCCTATTTAGTCAGAAAATACAAAAATATACTCCACTATAGTGTACTTGAGAAATTAGCTTATAATTTTCGTGTTATTGCAAACTTACAGAAACCAAAACATCTGGTGAATGGTGTAACGGTGAAAAACATATCTGCTGAAACATTTATATTTCCTTCCTAATGGTTATGTGACAAAGTAGATTAGTGGATGGTTTCTTTGTTTCTATTTTTGAATTTTCAGAATTTAAATGAGACTGCATATAGAAGGACTGACTTTTTGTTGCAACCCTTGTCTCAATGTGCATATTCAGTGACTTGGCGTCCTTCAGATGGGGTGGGGATAGACTTGCAATCGTTACGAGTTCATTTAGCACATGATGATACATAAAGTCTCTCAGGGGTACTAAGAAAATAATGTATGCTAAAACATATGAAATGTGTCAGTCTGAAGTTAGTTTAGCGTAACTATCTGTCAAGTGTATCTTCCTTTTCCCCCATGCCTTACTTAGAGGAATATAAGCAACTGCTAGATAAACAAAATCAGTTCTCTCTCTGAACTCACATGCAGCAGTGCACTGTATATTTTAAAATGGGAAAAGCTTTCCTGTATAGGTAGAGTAATACAAGGATAGGCATTTCACTCATTACTAAAACTTTAATGTGTTAAAAAAGGTGGTGAGGAGATCCTTTTATATAGCCTTAGGGTTTCTGACCATTTTAACAGCTCACTGTCTGAGTTTTACCATGTTACTGCAATTGTTTTTTCAAGTTGATATCCTAGTTTATTCAATAAAATTCTTCCGTTTTTTGTTGTTTCTTTGTTGTTGTGGTCTGGGGGGGGTGTGTTTGTTGTTTTTTTTTTCTTTTTTTTCTTTTTATAACTGCTGTTTTTTATCAAATGACATGTCTGCATGTCTAGATAGAAAAATAGGGTTACCTCTGTACACTGTCCTTGTCATGTATAAAGAACTGTGCTGTGACATATCTGCATTTCATCAATTAAGGAATATCTGTGAATGTCTTGGTTTTATCCACTGCTTGTTGGTGAGGGCTTGTGTCGGGTCAAGAGGAGCAGGGGCGGATTCAAAGTTCTGTGGTGTTCTGAGCATCAGGGTGGTGAACAAGAGCCCAGAAAGAACCAGGAAAAGCGGCTGTAGCTTAAAACATGCAACATACCCTAATGCTGGAGCCTTTGATTTATGTGAAGGGTGAAATGACTCGCGTCCCTAATGACTTCACGTGACTCAAGTGGCTTAATTCACGCCTCACTTTGCGATAGGCATTTGTCCTCTGCTTGCATAAGGGCTGCATTGAAGCGTAACTAAGCAGGGCCATTTGTGCACACAATATGGTACCTTTTCTCACCAATTTAAACTCTAGGCCCGGAGAACTGAAGGAAGTTTGTTCTAATCCAAGGTTGTATTTAGTAGTCACACAGTTAAACAAGGCCCTGGCTTAGTGATTATATTGTTGTTTTATCTGTTTCCTCCTTCTACTATGTTTGTTTTGAATCATCTTTAGAAAAGCCATGCCAGGAACTTAATATAATTATTTAACCCTTCCTTTTGCTGGAATTACCACATGAAATTTGTACTTAGTAAAGATTTTATGAAGACTTTCTGCACTATGTTGTCTCTTCATCCCTCTTTTTTCTTCCAACTGCGTGATTGTGGCTTTGTAGAGCTATGTAACCTGATTTTCTTTTCCCCTGGGGAACTTGGGGCCAACATACCTTTATGAAATGCTTTTTAAGCAATTTTGTTAAACCTTCTTCATTATTATCTCGAATCTGTCAGTAGTCATGTTTTACTGTCATAGTACCATCCATACCTGTATCTTGTTTGGAGTTCGTTGTAAGATTTTCATAAAATAATGTCATCTTACTTTTCCTGTTTTGCTGGTTTTGTTTTTGTAAAGGGAATAAAAAGGGAAAAATCTATAATATTGACTTTAAAATTAAGACCCTTTAAAATAAAGGAACCCAGTAGAATTATGAAAAAGCATTAGTATTATCATGAAGAAGAAATAGGAAAGAAGTGGGCAATTAGGTTTTTCACATGTATTAGAAAATACAAGTTGGGTCGGTAAGTTGTATTGGATTTGAATATTTTAATTAATTATGGTCAATACAGTACATACATAAAACTACTTTGTAATTTAAATTTAGAAAGCCAATCAGAAAGAATGCCATCAAATACCATTTTATAGAATATATAAAATGTTTAATTAAGCAGTAAAGCTATGTAAACCATCTGCTTCTGTTTAAATAGTCAAGATGTTAGAGAACCATTTCTTGTAATTTAAAACATCTATGCATTTTTGATTGCTTTGGAATTAGCATTTAGCTTTCCTAAGGACTTGCTTATTTTTTCCTGCAATGAAATATGCAATGATTGTTAATGAAGAGGACTTTGATCAGAAATTCTCTTCATTTTAGCACATTTTGAACTTACACATATCAATTTTTGTCATTTAAGTTTTTCATTCTTGCTAGCAGTTTAAAGAAGATCAAAACCTAAAGTAGGCTGCTGCAGTTTGAAGCTTTATGTACAATGCATGGTGGATAATTTAGGAGGAATTGGGGTTTATTTTATTTCATTCATCACTGGGGCCTTGTTCTGGAAACCATTTCATGGATGCCTGGTAGCTGAAAGTGTCATGGGTTGTGGCTCTTTCAGGCCATGATTCTGCAAACCAATTCCTTTGCAGGCTGCTGAAGAATCCACATGAACTCATGAGACCCATGTCATGTGGAGCTGGCAGGAGGAGGGGTGTGAGCAGAAGGGGTGCATCTCTTCATCATTCCCAGTGCCACAATTCCTTGGCAATGCTGGCACAAATAAAAGCCACCTGCCAAACCCAAATTAAACCCTAAGCATTCAAAAGAGCTCAGTAGGAATTCCATAGCCTTGTCAGCAAACTTTCAAAACCTTCTATAAATGGAGTGTGGGGTATTGAAGAGGCAGACCTGTATTTGTCTGTAACTTCCAGGTTTGTTTGGGGAGTCTGTGAGGCGATTGAAAAGCTGTTTGCAAGGTGCAGATGGGCAGTTTCCGAAAGATGAGGAGATATAAAATGAGGTATGGCTGTGGGGGCAGAAGCTTCCTGTAACATCCACTTCACAGTCTAGGGGTTTCTTTACAGATCTTGAACACAAAAATATGCTTTCTTTCTGATGTGGTCTGCCAGTCAGTCTTTTGAATTCCTGATTATGATGTTATAAAGTATTTTTCCCATTGTACATTCCAGGAATTTGTGCCTCACTGTTTCCTAATAACCTCACAAAAATCTTTGTAACTGTTTGGATGTACAGTTTAATATGTACAGACATTGTTATAAGAACATAAAGTGTTAACACCAATGCTTTTGTAAGTCTAAACAGGATAAATTGTTTTGTACAAATAATCTTTGAGATCCAATATTTTATAGGTGAAGAGATGTTCAGAGATGGCTTCACTGTAGTTCACTAAGAGGTTAAAAATTTTGACAAGATTTGATTCCAAAACTCCTGTCTTCTGTCATGGTTTAACAGTTTTTCCTAATTGAGTATGAATTTAAGGACAGGGGTGACTAATTTGAGTACAAGGCATCCATAAACCTGACTGAGTCTTCAAAAGCTCTGCATCTGCAGTGAGACTTCACATAGAGGAGTGTGCAATGCACAGCAGTGTAGCTGCTGGTGGAGGTGTCTGAGTATCCTTGAAGGAGATTTGTTAAAGAAAACTGAAAAATAACAACAGTGCAGCTCTTCAGAAAGTTTAAAACCAAAGCAGAAACTTTGAAAAATGATGATAGATGTGTCACTTCAGAGAGAACAGCAGTGGCAGTCTTCTGTCAGTGTACAAGAAAAAGAAAGCCAACAAATGGAAGCTGCTCTTAATATTCACAGTATTTAGTCAGTATGATGTAAGATGGGTGTGTTTCTTCTTGTTTATGCTTTAAAATTCCCTTTGGGCACTTCAAATTTTTAGCAGCCTGCTCCAGTTCTGCTGACCTACTGTCCCTTTGCATTCTGCACTGGCTCCTTTCAGCAGTTCTGAGCTGTCTGTCCCTGTTTGCAAGCAAAACAAAGCAAAGCATTCTTAGTGCACTATATAGATTTCCCATCTTCACAAACCACAAGCTATGGCCCATGGACAGCAAATCAAATTGTTCACTTAAAACTGATGATAAGAGTGATGATGAAATGAGAGAAGTCTATTTCTTCTGCTTCCTCCCTTCACTGCAAAGTCTTGTGGCTTCATGTCGGGTCTGCTGGGGTGTGGGGTGTGTATGTTGTGTGTGCACACCTCAGTCTGGATGATTTGCTCCAGGCTGAAGCCCACATTTTCTGCTCCCAACTCATGGGTTTATGCCTCGGTCTTGTGCTCTTCACAGAATGTCCCTGTAGACCCTTTAGTCCAAATTTAGCTACTCGGACTAGGCAAAGCTATACTCACAGGAAGTAGAGGCAAACATTAAGAAGGAGAAACAAGAGTCAGTGATTATGCAAATTGGATATTTTTAGGTTAGGAGATACCAAATCATGCTTGTTGAAGGCAGTGAAAGTGACTGGTCAGTCACTAAATAACTTTAGTTATTTAAAGATCAATATTTTTTCCTATTAATGACATGGGTTGTAATCTTTTAGTGTCACTGATGAACATTTATTCACAAAGATAGCCTTTGATATCATGAGCATTATTCTTGTAGGGTGAATCTTCAGAGCAACAAGTTCACGATGAGGCTGTATGGTGCTATTTATGCAGGGTACCTGCCCTAGTTGGTGTACAGGCCTGTCAGAATTGCATTCTGTTGTCTTTGTCCTTCAGTATTTCCTCATGGTTGCTGCATTTCTTCCAACCTGAACCATAACATGCAGCATGTACATCTTCAATGAATCCCTGTATATTCTCACACCCAGTAGGAGCAAACTGTGTGGCAGCTTCTTGGCAAACAAGAAACACAACTGTTCTGTTGACACTGAGAATTAACATCTTCCTCCCTTTGGGCACATAGGTCATTCCATTGGTTTTATTTAGTATTTTGGTACTGAAGAGTGAAATAGGTGTTTGACTGCTGTTGTTTGCAGTGATGGTGCTGCTCTTTCCACTCTGTAAGGAGATATTGGTTAATTATGGGCATGTTCTAGAAAAAATGAAACAGCAAATTGCATACACTTATGTTCTATATTAACATGACTTCTGCCACCTCTCTTGTAGCTGTCTTACAGTACAATGAGGCTTTTGCATTACATATCACAACTCATTTGGTTTCTGAAGGCAGCTTTGTGAGAAAAAGCATTAATTTCTGCTGGTATGTCATATATCATTGTTTATGCATCTGACTGCACAGGGTGCTGCTGTTTAAGCCTATGAGATAGAAAAAAGAATTTAAGATGGATTTATTTGCATTGTTCTTTTATTTACCTTGTATTTACAACTTCTGATGAAAAGAAAATGTTTAAACCCCCAATGCATAAACCAAATATATTGTTTTAAATTTCTTGTGAATCACATTTAGATGTCTTTAATGAGCCTGAGCAGTGATCGCCAACTAAACCGAGCTCATTAATGTAAAACTGATGTTAATGATATTATTTTTATCTGTATTCCTTTTAAAATTGTTCCCTGTGCTCCTGTTAAATTCATGATCCATAAATAGATTCTTAATTCATGCTCTGAATCATCATACAGTTATAACTTCTATTGTGAAATTGCAATAAAGTGAGGATTTCTAACAAACATGACATTTTTAAAGCATCTATCAATTCAGTTAACACTTCACACTCTTGCAATAAACATATATGCTAAAGTGAAAAACCAGTGTTTTAAATGCCCAGTCTGTTTGCTGGGCTGGATCCTGATCTGCTTTCCTTGTGGTATGAACTGGTGTACTCTTATTGAACTCCCAGGGAATTTTCAGTGTCCTCTTCACAGCTCTGGACATCTTGCCTTATTTCAACTTCTTTAGTAAGTGGTGTTTGAATTAAGAAAAAAAAGTACTTGTGTTTGATTTTTAACTGTCCTCAATTTATGTTTAATGTGAGAGATTGTAATAAAATATGTGAGTTCATATATGCAAATTTATGGATATTAATAGCACTATTATGAAAGAAGTACTATTCAAAGTAAGAGGAAGCTGTTCAGCACACATGGTCTCAGTTCTGTAGGCACTTTACATTCACGTGCAATTATTTAAAAAAAATCCCAAACCTCTGATTGCACTGAAGGGCTTTATACTAAGAAAAAAAAAAAGAGGATGTTTGTGTGTGTGAATGTTTGCAGAACTTAAGCCTGTACAATCAAGGTCATAGATTTACCAGCTACAGAAATGCCATAATCATTTGATCCAAGAATTCATCAGAATATTGTGGAAGCCAGTCACTGTGATTCATTTTGTTATGTAAACTATCATTCATACATTGCAAATCAACATGCTTCAATCCTGACTGCCTTTGATATTATTGTAAATATGTAAGCAATTTTTAGCTGCTTGGCATTTGTTCAAAAATGCCATATTTACTTAGAGCTTTATAGTTGCCTTTAGAGTAAATAACTTTACTATCAGCATTCAACCACTGCTGCAGTTTAAGGTGGCTGTGCTGGGGATGGTGCGGCAGAGCCGAGGTGTGTACAGATCCCAGTTCTGTAGGAGAAGGGCAGTGCCAGGGTGTGTGGCCTTGCAGTGGCACCTGGGCCCACTGGTGGGGGGCCTGGGTCTCACACAGGCTCAGGTGCCCTCTGGACTTGCTGCCCTGCAGCAGCTGGGGCTGCCACTGTGCCAAGGCTGTGAGTGCAGACACGTGTCTGAACTGGACTGCAGCGCACAGAAGCTTCAGTTCACTGAGCTCAGCGATGGGTGGGGGAGCCATAGCAGGGTCGTGAGGAGGGGTGGATCAGAAGGTACCAAGCTCAGTTGAAAGGGGTGTTTTTAACTGTTGCTGCCTAAGAAGGAAGAAAACATTGCCCTCATCTCAGATAGGATGTGGCAATTTAATGCTCAGATGTGTCTGCTTTGTTTCTATCCCCTCTACTGTACAAATCAGAGATCCCAGAAGTGCTGCCTTGGTTTTGGTTAGGAATATTAGCTGTGGCTCAGCCCCAGGCCAAACAGTTACTTGCATCTGGACCAGCTACAACAAAAGCTTGGAGCTGCAAAGTTACCCTGCTAGAGGTAGGGTAGTGAGATGGCTGCTGTGGCTGCTGATTCTCTAAGGAACTTAACAGACAACTGATTTAGAATCATAGAACTGTTTAGGTTGGAAAAGACCTCTAAGATCATCGAGTCCAACTGCAAATTTTTCCTAATACTCAACATAACTCTCCTATGGCCCAACTTAAGGCCATTTCCTCTGGTCCTCTCACTTGTTACTTGGGAGAAAAGACAGACCTCTACCTCTCTCTGCTACCTCCGTACAGGTAGTTGTAGTCCCCCCGAGCCTCCCTTTCACCAGGCTGAACTACTCCAGTTCCCTCAGTCACTGCTCAGAAGATTTGTGCTCTAGACCCTTCACCAGCTTCACTGCCCTTCTCTGTACACACAGTTTTTAGTAATTATATATTCATGTTTTGACTTATTTTTATAGGATGTTCTCATAAAATTATTTTAATCACAGAATAAATGTTACTGTGCTTTCTGGTGGTGTCTTGTGGGATGCAGTATTTTCAGGTTTGAGGATGAAGGTTGACTGAAACCCTTTTACATATAATATGGAGCTAACAAAAGGAGTTCACCCTGAACAAACTTAAATTGGTAATGATTCATTCCTTTGATTATTTTTCAAAATTTTGCTTTCCAAACATACAAAAAAAAAAATCCAAAAAGTTGTTCTTTCCCTGGCTTGTGGGAAGCTGTAGGACTTGTGAAAGACATACGGAAGCTAACAGGGATTCAAGGCAAAATGAGCTTTGTAGAAAGTCCTGAATTAATTTTGTGTTTGAAAACTTAGGTGATGCTGTATGTAATATTTGACAATCAGTTCCAACCCATAATAACGGATGCTAGCTTGTTTTACTAATGGTTAAAACTAAAAGGAAGTCTCAACTGCATTAGTAATGAAAATCTGTGATGCAATTACACACGTAATTTTGTGCTGAAGGATGAAGAAAGAAAAATATGACATAATGCATTTGTTTATATTTGTCTTGATTCTCATGCCCTAATGTAAGGTAATTTTAAAAAACGAGAAACTTTATTAGAATACAGTTGCTCTCTTATCCAGCGGTTTTGTTTGCTGACTGAACTCTGGAATACACGTACCAAAAGCCCAAGGGAATGCACAATGCCATTCAACATCTTCTTTTAAGCACTGCTACTGTTCAAGAGATTGTACAGACAGTTTTCTGTGCTCAGCTGATGAATTTAAGAAAAACTGAGATACTTAAGGCATCAGACTCTCTCATTATACCTTTTCCCTGTATGGGCCATTCACTTTAGAGTTGGACTTGATGATCCTTGTGGGTCCCTTCCTACTCAAAATACTCTGTCATTACATGTTATCCTGTGACTTTGCAGAGGATGGCAATGATACCAGCCCTAGCACTGCAGTGCCCCCAGCACATTGCAAAGGAAAAATGTAAATTAGACAATACTCTGCAGTGAGGGGGGAAAAAAAAATCTGAAAACTATTCCTAATTGTTCTGAAGAAAACTAAATAGCCCTCTTAATCTAGTGATATGCTAGATGATTTGGTTTGTATTAGCTTTTTTAAAAAGTACAATATGAGACCTAGATCAAGAACTGTAGAGCAAACCAAGGGGATGAATCCTAGCATAAGGAAGTGAGGGAAGTGTTTATAATTTCTTGTATCTCTATCCATGAAAGATTCTAATCCACATGTTTGTTTTGGTTGGGACATGTATTTGCAGCTCTCTTAATTGCATCCATGTAATTGTCAGGTTCATGAGGAAGTAATGTTCTTGTTCTAGAAGAGGCTGTCATATCTGCAATACACTCCCCCCCATCCCCGTTTGTTTCTTTTATTTTAGCAGTTTATAGAAAATGTAATTAAACAGTTAGCTTGTTGTTGCAAAACTCTTGTATGCCTTGTCCATAGGATCCAACACTGCTGCTTGTTTTAGGTGATAGAAGAGGTACTAAATATTTGCATGGAGCTGCTCATGGCCCTGTGTCAGGGACTGTATCCTGAGACTGACAATGTGGTTTACCTTTGCTTAGGGAAGAAAAACAAATGATGCCAGTCATTTTCCTCATTCAGCCTATTCCCCCACCTGCTGCTTCTGTTCTGCTTCTCTGGTGTATTTGGTGGGGGAAAGAAGACTGCTCAGTCTTCTGAGTGGAAGACAAGGATTTGCCTTCCATTAGTAGGGGTTATAATACAATTTTCACTAGTTGATGGCAAAAGTTGTCCTTTTTATGCCCTGCTCTAGTTACTGTGGAGCTGATAATCTGCTTGCATGTTCTCATGCTTGTTTGAGTGGGAAAGCATCCACTGACCTGAGTAAAACAAGATCATGCCCCAGGTTACTGTGAGTTCTCCTTGAATTACTGAAACAATTTGAAGAGTTGTTCAAGGAGAAAGGGATACTTTTACATATACTTAAGGCATTTATTTAAAGTTTGTTGTTTTTTTTTTTTAATACAGGTAGGGGGATTCTGCTTCTAAGCTTATCTTCAGGTTTTTGAATTATCTCAAGCTGAATACGGTGCCATATTTTCCTTTTTTTATGCTTCAGTGCAAAATTGCATGTGTAATTATACAATATTTGAAACTTGTGACAGTTATATGGAAGAGCAAAATTCACTACACTGTGTTAAGAATTTAATTAATCTGTACAAATACATAAGCCTACTTAACAGAGAATGTGATTTTTTTTACTAACAGGACTTTTTTTGTGAAGGTAACTAGGTAGGATGTTGGCACATATAAATGCCTTATGCAATCTTACAGTTCCAAGTTTGTGTCAGAGATAAGACTCTAGAGGGAGCCCATATCACAGTTTTCTGCATTGAGAGAAATGGCTTTATAAACGTAATAAAACTATTTCTACTAATGAATAACTTAAAGTAAAATTTCTTCTGGCTTTGCAATACAAAAAAAAAAATCGCAGTACTGCAGGACAATTATTTGCAAACATTTTGAGAAATTTCTCAATTCATGGTCAGTTCTACCTTACCAGTGTCTGCATTTTTTGAATACTACGAAAGGAGTACAATAAAGGAAGCTTCTTTCTGGTGCTTACATAACAGAAAACAATTGATGACACTTCTCTTTTAAAGGACTCTCAAGACCTGTGAGTGCAGTAACACAGAGGAAAGGTGTAAGTACATGTGTGTTGTGGCATTCTACTTGTGCAGGCAATGTGGAGACATGAGATTTTTGAGACTGTTAGAATTTCACATTTGTGTTGGATGCCTCTATATTGCATATAACTTCCTGCCGCATGTCAGGGAGCACAAAAAATATGGGTCATGCAGAAATAACTTCTTTAGTCCTGGTTTCTAAGCAGCCAACTGTGTGTCAGTGGGCACTGGGCAAAAGACCTTGTGTAATGTTACAGCAGCTTATGGGTCATGGCTGTAGTAACTGTATTATTGTAGTCCTTAACCTGATGATTGCATTTTTATCTCACTAACTAAAGAGGGTTTAGAATTTAGCCAAGTTTTTGTTCAAGACAAATTGCTTAAGGCTGCACCTGCACTGCGTGACGTCATTTCCATTCTGTGTGACCCTGCCTGTGACGCTCCAGGTGACAGTGCCCACCCGGCCTCCTCCTCCTGTTATGCAGTCAGAATACACACTCAAATCCACAAGATGGGAAGCATTCCCAGTTTCAGTCTGGATGCAGCTGACCTCACTCAAAGTAAGAGTGAAAGTCTGGATAAGAGTTAAAAGGAGTTTCTAATTTCAACTGCCCAGCCTTATATTCACTGTACTGAATATCTTTATTTCAAGGAACTGCAAGATGTAGTTTCAAAAATTTGTATTAATAGAGACTAGTGGAGAAATCCAGTTGTTTTTATAAAATACTAAAATACAGTATTTATTAAATCTGAGGGCATCTTCCCTATTTCATGTAGCAATTTGCAGCGGATTCGGTACTGAAGATATTCAATATCCCAATTGGACTTTACGTTTAGTCTTCAGGTTTATAAACGTTGCAGCTAAATCCATCACGATCTGTTTACAAAGGCTATTCAGTATTAACTGCCTTTTACTTGCATTCAGATCCCTCTGTCATGCTTCTAGCTAACAGCAAGCATTTTTTTCAACACTTCACATTAGCAGAAGATTATGTAAGTGTGCACTGCAACTTATTCACAGGGTAACTAGTATCAACATGGTATTTACATTTCAAATAGGAGCAGAGATGTATGCAATTTATCGGGACACACACTCTCTATCCATCTGTCACCCTGTGCTCTTAGACTGCTCTGTAACAGAAAATACTAACCCAAACATCTTTCCTCAGCGTGTATACCATTTGCCACTATGCACTATACTTGTGATTTGCTCCAGAGTGTTTTTCCCAAACTATTGTGGTTTTGTCCTTATAATCACGAAGAACTTGGCTGAAGTAGCTTTGCTAAGGTTAATAGGAAATTAATCCTAATAGTTAAAAATCTCAGCTGCTTGTGCAAGTTTTTAAAATTAGCAGCTGTTACAGATGTTTGTGTCCGTGCTTTAATGTACCAAAATATATTAATTGGAAGATTGTATAGATGTAGTGCAAAGCTGTTATTAATATTATTTCCATTTTTTTGAAGAGTGTTCACTGCTTTTTCTAAAACTCTGTGTCCATAGGACAGCATGAACACGGAACTGTTAATTTTATAGGTCTTTGTGGTGCTTAGCATGGATGTACAAAAAGGGTTGTGAATACCAACCAGCTGATTTTCACAATGTAGCTCTGTAGCAAAGGGATATTTCTATCCCCATTTTACAACTGGCAAATATGATACTCAGATCAATACTGGAGCAACAAGGAACTTCATGTGCATCTCTAAGGAAAAGAAAAAGCGAGAACTGCATAGCTATCTGAAACTAAACATTAAGCCTAGATCTTGTGCTAGTTCCACCTCTACTGACAGAGCTCACCAGCACTCCTGTTTCCCTGAAGGTCTGTCACATTATCAGGTTCTTACCCTTTAGAATAAAAACAAGCTGAGTTGGTTTAAGCAGGAGGAATATAGTTCTTCTGATACAACTTTTCTTTCTTACTAGAACAGGTCAGGGTATGTTATTACACAGCAAATAGACATTGGATTTGTAAAGTGTGACACCCTATTTCAGGGAGTAGAACAATAAGCAGCTGGGGACAGAATGACTTATTAAACTCTTCAGCTAACGTGGTGCCACCAAGAAGAGAACATAGTCCCAAGTTTGCAGGTTCCAGCTTAACAAACTGTCATTTAGGAAATCTTTTGTAACTACCCACTGCTTTTCCATTACCAAAAAAATTTGTGTTTTCTCCACAAAGGCATGTGAATCCCGGTTTGATTTTGTCAGTTCTCTGCCTTCTCAATGTTCACTAATCTGTTTTCTTGGGGGATTTGACTAAAAGGCAGCGGGTAGAACTGTTTGGGTAGTTTTTTCTGTTAGATGTGGAGCAGAACAAGCTCAAATGGGAGAAAGTCTCTCTCAAAAGGACTGGCTGTGGAGGCAACGTTCTATGTGGTTTTCAGACAACAGTTGACCTGGCTGGGACTGATGTTTCAAACAGTACTCAGGTGTTGGTGGAAGGCTGTGCTTGCCAGATTTCAGAAATCCAGGTTCAGAGAGTCTGGAGAAATGCACAGACCCCTGAATCTCAGAAGTTTCCCAGTAGCTGGAGATAAAGATTTCTGTACACCAGGGAGAGAAAGGACCTTTAACAGAAGTAATAACTCACAAATAGTGATGGAGTGAGGTTAAGTAGCTGTGAAAATCTTCTGAAAGCA